>JBAMHX010000017.1:24031645-24041808 GCA_037177515.1 Pseudomugil tenellus | reverse complement strand
CACACACACACATATAGATCTATATGTGTGTGTGTTGAAGTTGAAAACATTCTCGCTGAGCACAAGATCCTCTAAACTCTGCTGGAAATGTGAGAAAACACAGAAGGTCTCTGAATATAAAATGATTTTTCCTCATCCTTTACATTTACATCCTGGCCGTCCCATGCTGCCATGTTATTGTTCTTTATCCATATTCCTAATTTCTTCGTTGAGAGGTCACCAATTTCCCTCAAATTGAACATGAACTGACCCGACTGAGTCATAATCTTGTAGTCGTTCTGGGACGAAAATAAAACGTGTTGCCTTTGGTGCACAAGCTATGTGGATGACCAGGCTGACACCACAAACAGAGGTGGGCTTGGGTCTGGAGAACCTGGGTTTTAGCTGACCCATTGTGGGCCCTTAATACTTCCCAACTGCTACAAAAAACACGGCATCTGACTGCATTCTGGTAATTTTTCAATTGAGATTAATAAATAAAAATATTATCATTATTTTGCTGAAAATCTGAGTGATTGAAATCAAAACCAACCAGTGTATGTCTTTTTTAGTGTTGGCTGCGATAATTTCGGTAAAAATAAAAATCCTCAACAGGAAGTTTGGTGACAGCAGAGCTACTAGCATCTTTTATGGTTAGCATAGCATTTACTAACCATAAAAGACATATGTTTGGTACTAGATTGTTAAAGCTATTCCAGCTGTGATCTCACATGAAACAATTTCTTTTGGGACTAATGAGACAAACCAGGATGAAAAATAACTTTCCAAGTTAGTTTCTTGTAATTCTGCACTGTTCATGTGAAGGGCTTTGATTTGCCTTTTATGTTAACTTGACTGATCTGTGATCCTAGGAGTCAACAGATGTCACTTCCTCCATCTCTGGCTATAATGAGCATCAGCTCTGCTTGTCACTCAAAGCTGTCACTCAGTGTATTTTGTTGCACCCAACCTGCTTTTTCAGCCCCCACAGCATTGGTAAAGACCAAATCCAGTACTGTTCTCATTGTAGCAGCTTTGTTATGCAAATATAGGCTCTGTATGGGACAAAGCAACTGAATTAAACCCATTTTTTGTTAGCTTTTTATTTACAAGTTGATCATGTGAGACAGTTTAAACAATCCAAAGGTTTGCTATTACGTTTGCTTGCACCAACATTGTAAATACTGGCCCTTTAAAAGTGGTCATGATCTTCCATCAGTAAACCACACCTTTGGATACTCTACATGTATATAAACCCAGAAATAATACTTCATACTTAACTCCTGGATTGGGACTTTAAGGATTTCGCAAACTGCATGACCTCTTTATGTTCTAAATACAATGTCCACTGTGTTAAATAGCAGAAGGCACAGAAAACAGGACATTCTCAGCCAGTCACCGTTCAGCAGAAGTATCAACAAGATGATTAGTTAATTTGAGGGAAATACCAGCTGCGAGTCTTTCTGTTACAACTTCAGACGATGGTCTCTCAGGATGAATGTAGTAATCCTAACAAAACCTGTGTTTTTCATGTTTGGTGTTATTGTGCTTTGCCCAGCCTGGTGACCTTTCTCATAGAGTAAGTATCTAATAGCAGCTTCATGCAAAGTTCCCCATCTTTCTCATGTTGCATAACTTATCTCATGTTTTTCTTCACGTTTTACATTTGACTTCTTCTCTTGTGCATTTTTGTGGTGATGCTGCTTTGGTAACATGTTGCTCATTTTGTGTTGTCTTCAAGCTGCTAATAGAGGCTTCATATGATATGTAAATGAAGATTTTTTTATGTGTCCCCACACCCACAGTGAACTGTGCACGATACACACGGCTCAGTCGGTTGAGCCACGTAACCACCACACTGACTATAATATTGTAATGTACAGAGCACTGTTACATTTCCTGTATCCTGTTGAAAACAAACCCTTGTATTTTCTCTCATTATATGTAAAGTACTAAAGAAAATGCAATATACAAGTGACATGGTGTCATTTTTCCTTCACTTTCAAGTTCTCCAGCAACAACAGTGTTTAATTAATGTTTTGTCGGTGTCCTCAACATGTCAGTGTGAATTATGTCAGCATTTCAGCCTCCTGGTGCTCCATCTATGGATCTGACCTTGAAGAATTTTGCCTCGTTGGGAACCTAATGTCTCACAAGAGGGTTGGAAATCACATTAATATGCATGACTTATAGACCGTGACAGTAATAGTTTCACACATTTTGTGAAACATTATGATTTGTGTCAGTGTGTGTGTTTTTATTTCCACTCAGAATCCAAAAAATGTAACCTTTTATATAGCAGCAGATCACTGACATACCAGGGGAGTGATTACCCAAGACTCACTGGGTTTTTTTTGTTCTTTTTTTGGTTTTCTATTTTAACAATATAGCAAATACCCTCTCGTCTGACATGTTTGTCCATGTGTTTTTGCCAGGGTTGATCATATCCTGGCTGAAGTCCTGCTGGTATTTGAAGTATATATATCACTTCTTTTCGGCCCTTGCTGTGCACAGTTTGAGTGCCCTCCTATGATATTCTCTGACAATTCTTGCAGCAATCAGAAGATTCTGTGTGCATCCACAAAATCTATACTTGGAGGTGTTTACTTCAAGTTTTATTTCTCTTTTGCTTGAGTTCACTTCATTTGGGCAGCTGAGATCGAAGCCTTTTGAACTCAAGTAAGAGATGCTGGCTGTTAGGCAGAGTAAGTGGGTTTATGAAATGGTGGAGACAGATGCCGACACCTGGTTGCCGGAAAAGACTTGCATGGTAAGTTTGTGAAAAACAGTGCCAATAGATAGATCTTTACATTACAACATGTATTTGTTTTTTATCAGCTGCTTCTCAGATTTCAGTTAATTCTGTGTGTCCGTCTCACACAATGAATTTTCACATGGATGCGAAAAATAAAGATACAAAGCAGTTATGTCTAAAGAAAAACATTTAAATGATGCAAGATGAAAGACTATTCACTAACTAGTCATGAGAAGACAGCAGGTCCTCTTTCAGTGGCAAGTTTCAGGTGACGTTATTTTCAGCTGATCTCTAAGATTCACCTGTAATAATCATGATACAATTTTTATTTTTTTTAGCATTTATGAAGCTCCTGTCAACGTAGAACAGAGCACTTGTGGAAAAGATGTGCTTGATCTCTGGAAAATAATAAGATTTATTTTTACTTTTTACTATTGTTGAATTTAAAAGACGGATCGGGTTAAGTCAGGGTTTCCTAAGAAGTGATCAGAAATGATAATCAAACCAGTCCCATTAAGATTAGGCCGATGCCAATCCAAATGTTAAACAAAACATAGAATTAGACATTTATATGCAGAAATAATTGTCTATAAAAAGCAATACTAAATCTTGGTTGTTGCCATATCCCACCAATGTGGATAAATACAGAAGCATGTGTTACAGTACCAAATATAGTCATATTGGTTATTCAGACTGAAAAGCAAACACTTGTTTTTATTTCTTGTTCTAAATCTTGAAATACATTAAGAGCAACAAATTAACTTTGGCTAATCAAGGAAAAGCAAAAAAATATGTTTGGATAGTGACAAAAATAACGTTTTGAGAGCCAGTACAGGAGTCTGTAATGCAGGCATGTACAGAACATGACGCCATTGACTATGCGAGAACGTTCAATTTGCATTTAACAAAACATGCTAACAAAGAACTCTCATTTAGTAGCTCTGCATAGTAATGAACATTTTACCTTACATACTTACAAAGTTTTATGTGCTCTCAAAACAACCGGTGTAAAACAGGAGGAAAGGTGAGACCGGTCGCTATTTAGTGCAGCTGAATGAGTAAGTGGAATAAAAGCAACACTACGGTGGAAACAAATGAGAAGTAGAGCGCCACACTGTGACCTGCTGGTGACAGTAAATTAAAGGTTGAAACTGCTCAACAACCATTTATCTGTAACTCAGGCCTGGACGTCTGCAGCAGCCGTCCTGGGCTCTTAAGCTTAGAAGAAAAGAAAAAAAATGTAAAAAATCATGCATTGGTGCAGCTTACTGGTCTGCAGAAACTGGCACCCACCCACCAACAAAATGATTTGTGTAAGTCAGTTTACACCTTCACCAGTTGATTAAAAATATCAGTGGTCAAGTTTTATTTTCAGCAGAACTACACGAGAGCATGTGGAGGTGGAACAACAGAAACAGAGGAACTTCTTTTCTTTTCAATTTTAATCATTACAACAGATTAGACATTAAATTACAACAAACAAATGCAGGACATTGTTAAATGCCATTTTAACTGCCATCCCAAACCAATTGCAGGTGAGTGAAAGTGGCCAATAAAGTCTTCAATTGCGATACTGCATATGATGCTGACTTAGTTGCATGGAGTATTGTACACAGTACTCCAACAGCAATATGGAGAAAGTGTCGCACAATATAAGTTCTGCACATTGCAATGTGAGAACGCCACTATTTATTTTTTTGGGGCCATTAAAATAAAAATTATTAGGTCTAAAAAACATAGAAGTGATATTTATTGAGAAACTACATGTAATGCTGCAATCATCAACTACTTTAATAATTAAATAATTAATGTTTGAATTTGCAAGGGTTATTTGATAAGCGAAACGGCCAATCACGCTGCACGCTAAAAATAACGCCGTATTTAAGAAAAAAGTTCATAGCACATGCACCACAGTATCTCACCTACCTTAATATACTACTGCTGTACAATACTGGAAAAAGTAATCTGTATAAATGTAAACTAGTTAAAGTCTACTCTGTCATTCCAGAGACATAATTAAAGAGTTGGACATTGAAGGCTTTGTGTCAGTAAAGCAAAATTATTTATTTATTTCTTGCCATAAAAATAGTAGCACAATATTCACTGCACTTACAGAAATACAGAGACAAATTGTATTATGTAATTATATTTTCATCCAATCAAAAGCAAGGAGATGTTGTTGAAAAAGACATTAAGGTGGAGAAAAATGATCTATGTCTGCAGACGTTTGCGCCTTTTGCCAGACTGTTCTCTCTCATCCTGCAGCACTACTGTTACTGTCACACTACAAAAGTTGGCTTTAAGAAACAAGAAAAAAAAACTACAAAAATTAGGTTAATTTTCCTTTAAATAAGATCAAATTTCTTCTGTTGGCAGATAATGTATCTTATTTCAAGAAACATTAACCTGTCAAAAATTCCTAAAACAAGTAAAAAATATCTTTAAAAAAACCTAATAAGTAAGAATAATTATCTCACGTTTAAAAAACTAAGCACGTGTCATTGATGTGAGATGCTTAATCTTGCTTAGAATTTAGTTTTTGACGCCAGGTTTGGAACAATGTAACGGTGATTTCTGTTTCTGCTGGGACAAGGGGAGGGTGTACGAATGCAAAGGTTCTGGATTTATACCCTTCTCCGCAATTAGGGAACCTCTTTCAGCTGCAAGGGCGCCTTCACAGAGGGTTTAGGAGACGTGTGTAGGGGTAGGGAGGAGGATTGTTTGACTCCGCAAACAAGCCCTGGAACCTCAACCAGTTTGCCAGTTTGGGCAAGTGTGCCATCCAGATTTCAAATCTGCTCATGCAAAGCGAGAGTCACAGTGTTCAGAGTTTGGTTCTCACTTTCTGCGTTAACTGCAGCTTTTTCCTAACTTTGTGAATCCCCAGTAACCCGTTAACATCTAACAGCAGGATCCCAGTTAACATGAATCTGATGGTACCGCTAGACACATGGCTCCCACTTGTCCCAGGTCCATCACGCCTCCAACTGTGTATGCTCTATGACAACACACGGGTTCTCCTTTTCTCCTAGAAAAGATTTGATCAATTGCATTGAGAGACCAGCTGACCAAATACATGGTGTTAAGGTTGTAAAATTTAGGAAGGAATGCAGAGATAGGCTTTTAAGATAGACACAGACAGTGCCGGGCAACAGGGAGGGACAGAGAAGAGAAAAGGGTCCACCTCACTCAACAGCAGGAAGGTGGTATATTCAAGTCAAGATTTCATAACAATTGTTGAACAGGGACTTTGGCCTCAAGCTGTCAACCAATCTGAAGGTTTTCCCAGGTTTAAGGATGAGTGCGATGATGCCTTTCTTCATGGTGGTTGGAAGAACGGATGTATCAGATATTTCTTTCAGTACAAGAAAGAAGATCTTTTAGATGTTTCCAAAGTGTCCGTTAAAGTTTATAGTCAGACGTTGGGATCCTGGATTTATTCAAACATAGGCATCTCATGGTTCTTTCTACTTATTCCATGGTGATTTTATCTTCACAGAATTCTATGAAACTATCGTCCACTTTGGGAGCCAGATATTTAATATTATCGAAAGAGGCTTTAGCATTATGGGGAGAATAAGAGGAGTACAAAAGATCTCTCTTGTAATTTCCTCAGGGTCTGTGGACTCTGTCATTAACAAGCAGTGATTTTAAAGCATTTCGCTCTTGCCTTCTTTTTTCCAATCTACAGAAATATGCTGAACTTCTTTCTCCTTTCTCAAACAATTTCATTCTCAATCTTATATATAGAGTTAGCCCTAGTGATGGAAATATTGTCCAGAGAAGATTGCAAAAGTATCAACTTTTTTTATCATTTTCATTTGGTACAGACTTGTGACAAAAAGAGTCAAATTCTCTGATAATTACCATCTCCTTTGGTTCTCCATCCTATTTCTATTGTTTTCCATATGTTATAGAAACCTGGCATACCTTAAATAAAAATTTTAAAAACCATTTGTCACGGTATGTGGTAAACTGCATATCACACATTTTATTATTTTATTATTTGCAGTAACGATTTCATGACAACCGGCTAAGATGAGGCCAGCACAAAATTCCTGAGGTATAGTAGTAAAATTCCTGAAGTGTTTTTGTAAAATGTTATGAAATTAAAATCCAACAACAGAATTCATTTTCACAAAATACCTGCATTTTTATAAATAAATAATCTAAACTGTATTTTTATACTCTTCTTCAAGACTGCTCATTGTTTAACATAATTAAAATGATAAACAAAAGGACATTTATGATTTATTTTTTAAAACATACCCCAACAAATATGTATCAATATTCCATTTGACATTTCAAGGTCATAGCTGCATTATTTGACTGATAAATAAACTTAATGGTAATCCAACCTGCTTTTCATTTTCACCAACAAGATGCTCCTTTTGAGACAGAACTGAAAAGATAAAACGAAATGGAGATTGCTTTTCCATTTTAATGCCCACCCTGCAAAAAGTGTAATAATCAATTTGGCGCAGGAGAGTGACGTCAGTGGCCGCTCTGCTTCTGTAATCTGACAGCACTTTGCATCTAATATATGGCAGGAATTCTATAGTGACTGCTGTTGCTTTCAGAATGGTTACAAAAAACCATTCCCTGGTGTATCCTGGGCGGATGATGGCGACAGGTCCTCAGTGGGAAAAAAACAAACACACCCCGTGTTGACGCCACTGTCGTCCGTCTGCAGATCGGTGCATGCGGGTGAGCTTAGAAGAGTTGCTATTAGCTGCTGGGTCCGTCAAAAGTGAATAATAATAAAATTCTTTTCTCCTAATGTATCATGTTTAGTATACTGACATTAACTCGGCATAGTAAAGTTCAGTTGTTCGTGTTGAAAAAGGCTTTGATCTCCGCATATGACAATTCCTCTGGGTCTTTGCTCTGTCTTCTTCCCGCGGTGCTCCAGCGATGAGGGGACATCTCTGCTTCTATCCGCTCTCGTTCATCCACCCACACAAGAATGCAGAGTTCCTGAAGTGTAGGTAAAGCCTCCGTAATAGTCACGCATGTCTTCTCTCCTTCTTTGGTCAACACCTTAAGCTGTGCTGGGTACAGGCATTTTGCGTTTATGTTTTTCTGTTTTAATTGTTTAATCACGACTCTCACTAATGCTCTCTTCTTCTGTAACTCCGGAGAGTATTCATGATCAAAGAAAACCTGCTCTCCCTCCAGCAGAACCTTCCCTTGTGTCCAAGCCTGATGTAAGACACTTTCATTGACAGTATAATCCATAAATGTGACGACCAGCGAGCGCGGGGGCAGCCGTTGGATTCTTGGGCTTAGCAGTGAGGGCTCGGTGTGCCCTCTCAATGTTGATGTCAAGTTCTGGTGGGAGTTTGAGCGAGGTCCGGAGTAGTTCCTTTACAAATGCTCTGACATCTCGTCTTTCATGTCCTTCGGGCACACGATATATTCTCAGATTGTTTCTTCGAAGCCTGTTTTGCATATCACCACATGTAGCATTCAGAGCCATTTCTCTGTGAGGCAGGTACCGGAGGGCTCGCTCATGGCACTTCCCGGTGTCTTTGGTGGCGCTAATACGACCCTCCGCTTCTGAGGTCCTACTTTTAATGCCTCCATTTTATCTCCCAGATCTTTCATAGACGCCTCCAGTCTCATCAAACATATTTTGGTTTGCGTGTGGCCCTCAAGATTTTCCTTCCGGAGTTTTTCAAGGGACGATATTATTTTTGATTCCGAGTCGCGTATGTTAGCATCTGCAGCCCCACTCGCACTCGATGTCGTTTTCATCGAGTTAGCTGCTTTAAATTTTTGCCCTTGTCTTTAGTTTGGTCCTGTTTGTTTACGTCTTTACTGCTAACAGACGTTGCCATGTTGTTTAGACCAAAAATTGCAGTGTTTTGTAGTCGTTAAGTTAGGATATTATATTAAACGGACGGAGCCTTGCCTCTATGGTGCTGCCAAGAACATGGCGTCGCTGGAAGTTCTCAGGAACAGTTTTTTTTACACATTAAATTCTTTTGTCACTAACCTCTGGTTCTGTTGCATGCTGCAACCTTAAAGTTTGCCTGAAGCAGGAAAGGGAGATCATGTTGCAACAGCATATTTCAAATTCACAATAAAAATGAATGTAACGCTGATCTGTCACAGTTGGATCTGCTTTGCTCTCAAGTTAAGATTGTTGAGGTTTTCTTTGATCATATTTCCTTAAACCTAACCATTTCCTCCCCTTTTTCTATGCCAGTTTGATGTTTAACCTTGCTTCTGCAGAGAATCTGCTTTAACATTAAAAGCTATAATATAAATTAAATGAAAAACGTGAACAGCAAAAGTTGGAACCATCCCAAAAAATCCGGCTGTCACCAAGGGCTTGATGTTTTCTCCTTCATCTCTCATCATGGATTTCTCTCTGCTGCTGAACTCTGTGAAGAAAGCATGTCTCCAGCTTTGATTAGAATGGGAGAGACAGCAAAAAAGTCTGGTATTCACTATTGATGTCTTGCCTAGTTAAACATGTTTTTGGTGTCATGAGTCATGGTAGCCACTCTGGAAATGTCTTGATGTTGGATCACAGTGTGTCTGACAGATCTGTTCACAGCCGCAGATCTGGAAAGCTTTCAACCTGAGCCTGGTCTTACCTGCAAAGAGCAACATCACTTTTATATTGTAGTTTTTATATCTGTCAACTTTCCTCCTGCACCTTAAATAAGTGATGTCTGCATCAAGAAGCGTCTAACTCCAGGTTAAGAAGGATCTAATTGACCTAAGTTGGAGTTAAACAGTTGTTTCTAATGAAACCGTTCCCATAGAGGAAAGAGGCAAAACATCAGAGGAGGTGGTGACCACTTAACTGATTAAGTTTAAAAATGGGTTTCTGTGTGGCATCATTAAAGATTTGCATGTACCACCAGATTCTTTATGAATCACAGAAAAAGAATTATTACAAATTATTAAAAATGAACAATCATAGCAATCAAAGTAAGATATATAACCAACTGGGAGAGGACAACATGCAATGGCCTGAAAACAAACAAACAAAACAGGTGTGTTCTTTCCACATAATTTTATTTATGTGGAATTTCATACTAAATTTATTTTATTGCATTGTTTACCACAGCAAAGGAACAATTAATTTGGGATAATATGACACTGCGACAGAAGTAAGATACATGAGACCTTACGAGTTGAAGAAATTCAGTATATTTTCATATAAACTGTGTTGTCATTGTTGACTTTATCATCTCCACCCATTAAATTGCTTATTAACACAAGTATTTCGGACAGCCATCTGTAGAGTTTACAGAAAATGTTCTGAAAGCCGACAGGAAGTCAAACAAGCACTGGTTCTAACCAAGGTATCCAGAATAACATCTCTCAACACATAACACGTCCAGTCTTAAAGCAGATGTTCTACAGCAGCAAAAGATCACACTGGGTTCCACTCCTGCAGCTATATATATAT
>JBAMHX010000017.1:23879230-23889274 GCA_037177515.1 Pseudomugil tenellus | reverse complement strand
CAGACCAGAGACCAGACCAGAGACCAGACTAGAGACCAGACTAGAATCCAGACCAGAGTCCAGACCAGAGACCAGACTAGAGACGAGACTAGAATCCAGACCAGAGACCAGACTAAACATGGAGAAGCAGCATTTAGCTGTTATGCTACATGCAAGTGGAACAAACTGCCTTTAGAGATAAAACGTTTAAATCCAGGTTAAAAACAAACTTTTCTCAAGCAAGTATGAGTGAAACCTGTCGGGTAACTTTTTCATTATTTTCTTTTTAATGATTTTTATTTCATTTATTACTTTATCATGATTTTTGCTCCGTTTTTATTCTCTTTTTTCCAATGTCTGTAATGCTTTTAATGTTTAAAGCACGTTGAACGGTTTTGCATATGAAAGGTGCTGTATAAATAAACCTGCCTTGTCTAATGGGGCTTTAAAAATGTAGCAATACATGTAAATAACAGCAAGTTTACTGTTTTTAACATGTCGAAGTGAAGCTGAGCAGAAGATTTTTATAAAGAGACAACAAAAAAGTGGAGAATTGAATTGAGGTTTTAAATGTTACTTTGTAATATGTTTTCTGATGTAACTGAAGAACCGAACTCATCAAGTAGGAAACTCAACAGTTGGAAAAATCAGTTTGGATTTTCCCAGATGGGAATACGTCACGACATACTATCATCTTTGGATCTTCAGTAGCAGCAAAAGAATTAAAAATCAATTAAGTCTTTAATAACAAACATTATAACACATATTTTCCTTTCACTATTCCTGTAAAAGTGCCTTTTTGATCAGTTTTTATGTAGTTTTAACATCTTTGACTAATTACATGAATCAAAGCCTCTTAGTTAGATTAAGAAATCTAAAATCTTTTTCTGGGCTTTTCATGCAAATTTATAGCCTAAAACCTAAGTGACAACAGATGACATGGTTTGTATCATCAGACTCAAAAAGTACTGAACCTGATATTTTTACTGGTTGATGTAAAAGTATTGACTCCAGATTATCAATGTGGCCATACCCACGTCAGCCGTTTGGCTCCATCTAAGGTTGAGTAAAACTGTTAAAATGTAATTATTATTATTAACATTTCTGTGAAGCTGTTTGTGCTCTTTCAAGTAGAGCTTTGTCACATTAAACAGCAAGCACCATGTCCTTCAAGGAGAATTTTCAATATCGTTCACTCTGTTATTATCTCCAGACAGTTATTATGGCAAAACATCTAGTTCTGCTAAGTTACAACTAAATGTCACAAATCTTGTTGGGAAAACAAAATCTGGCATAAAATACAGCTTTTTCAAACCCTGCAGTTCCCACCAAAGCACACAAAGAGAATGAAGCGCTGATATTAGCTGACTAACCTACAAAAATCTGACGTTTCCCACTGGACTGTGTGATAAATGCAACTGTAAAAGACAGAACATGGCTTAACTGATAAAAAATGTCAGACCAATGAATAATTGTTAGAAAAACTAGTTACTTCTCAAGTTGTGTCGGGAGATTCCTGCCGCCAGTTCTTTCCTTCATAGCAGGAAATCCTTCCACATGCTGGGCCTTAAACTGTTACTAGAATCTGGATTAATGTGCGTAATTATCTTTACAGTTGGCACAGAAAAATGGAAAATGTCACTTAAATTAATATTCATAAACTTCATCTTTACTTTTTTAATGATGAGCTCATTTTATCATCAGACCTGAAGCATTTTATATTCAGTACAAGAACCCTGGATTATTGGCTGATAATGGTTCTGACATTTAATAATCATGGCTGAGATATCGCCACAGATGATGGTACACAGATACAGCAGGTGAATAAATGATATGTGGCTCAGAAGAAAAACCCTGTAAAGCTGAGGGATGTTTCAGGCCCTCTCTGTTATTCTTTCATAGCTATGAGTGAGGGAGAAGGTAAATGATCAATATGCAGATGGAGAACTACCAGACCTGAGTGTGGAAATATCAATTTGATGGACAGAAAAGACTTTGTGTGTTTAAACTTTACGTGTCTGGTTTTAAGTGGAGCCGCAGTAAGACAGCCTCATGTATCATGTACAGTAACTACCTGCATCAGCATGTAATCCAGCTGTAATTTGTCCATCCATCCGTTTTCTATACCTGCTTAGTTTAAAAGCACCGTCCCAGGCAGCGGTAGGACACAGGCAGGGTGCGTCTGGGCATGAAAACACCCGCTAAACTCACATACACTCCACAGAAGGGTTTAGAGGCTCAGTTTGATGTCAGATGCATGTCTTTGCAGTGTGAAAGGAGGGAACTCATGCACAGGGAGAAAATGCAAAGTGCACGACCACACCGCCGTGCACCTCACTCCAAGTTTGTCCCCGTTCAAACTGATGAAAGAAGAAATATGAAATATCCTCATATGGAGCGACAACCCTGCCCGTCTTTATCTGAAACTATTTTATTACTGAAGAAAACCAGAAACAATAAGATGAGGATGACTGGGACAAAACTATTCCGACTTTTTAAATTAAATTTAAATCTAAAAAAAAATATATTGTTTCTCTTCCTCTTGTTTATTCTGTATTATCTCGTCGTGTTTTTGCCTGTTAGGTCCTCTGAAGAGGAACAAAGACCGAACAAATCTGACAAAATGAAGAGAATAAACGAGGAAAGACCTTTTCTTAGGTTCATTTAGAAATTCATCCTCATTACCCTGATTATCACAGAGCCACTGTACAAATAATCCTCCTACACAATTACAAGCAGACTAAAGAGAGGAAAATAATGATTTTCTGATGATGTAAAGAGGGAACAGACTGATCTTACACCCTGATGCATGCGCGCAGGCTCGTGCGCTCACTGTCGCTGCAGTATGAATCTGCGAAGCTCTTATGTGCCTGGTTCTCATACTGAGAACTTGTATTAAACATTATCATGAGAAATACTTTCAGCAAAAGATCTGTTGATATTAAGCAGCTGGAATGATGGTTTATAGTTTACTTCATCTTCTTGTGCTTACTGCTTCCAAACGAATGAATCAAATGTAAATTTTTATATAAAACATATCTATTTATTTATGTTTGTAGATTATTTATCAGGGACCATGCAGAGAGAAAGAGGACACAGATATTTTGTATATAGAGCATGTATATCATATATATCATTAAACTAATTTGCTCTTCATCTGGTTGAACTTTTAAAATCAGGAAGAAAAACCAATTAACAAAAGGCCATACTATTTATTTTATAACACTATAAAGAACCCTTCAGGCCTTTATCAGGGATCCATGGGGACACAGGAATGTACTGTCTGTGCCAGTTTCCAGTGTGCAACATTGATCACCATCAGTTTCACATAAAACTGCTTGGTTTGGATTCTGTTAGGGATGATCTCGCAAACGGCAACGTCTGCAGGTGTCCAAGCTATCATATTAAAACTGTTCATTTTATTATTGTTGAATTAAGTCATATAGATGAAATTGTGACATAAAATCCAGTATTTTGGTTTGCAGGGTTGTAGAATAGATGACAGACCAAATGAAAGAATACTGTTGTTTTCTTTGAGGCAATGTTACGAAGTTATGGAAAGACTCTCCTCTGCTCATGATGTGGTCTGGTACAGGAGACCAAAGACAGACAGAAAACATTCTAACTGGAAGTAATGAGCATTCATTTCAAAGACAGAACTGAACTTACAGGAAGTGGAGACTCAAACAGGAAAGATGAAGATTCTGGCAAAGACTGCTGGAGAAGATGGTGAAGCCACAGGTGAGTATTGGGAAATAAGGGTTTGCTGAGCCCTCCAGGCAAGCGGCCATGCTGACGCAGCGTGACTAGAGGATGGATGAAGGCAGATTATTCCCAACAGCTTAAAGAAGAGCAAAAAAAATCCAAAATAATCAATCTTGACTGAAGATCTGGAAAGAGAAAATGTCGCCAAGATCCACAACATAACTTCTTTTGTTACAGATTTGGTCTTATAGCAGGAAAGCAGACAAACTGGTACCTGCTGAAGAGATCTAGCAATCGCTTACAGGAGCTGCATGAGCTGTCAGTCAGCAGCTAGAAACCACATCCAAAGAAAAATCCCACCCAGGAGGTCTGGATTTCAGCATGTCGGTCTCTAAAAGCTTCTATAATGTCACACAACATCGTGGCAGATTCACCTCATGAGCATTCAGAGGGAAATCAACAAAAAGCTCCAATAACGTCATCATTAAATGTTAGATGATCAAACAAGTCCAACACAGTTATGTACATGTGGTCAACACAGCGTACAAGGAGCAGAAGAAACATCTGGATCATGTGACTCAGTGAATGTTTTATAGTTCAACGTTTTTTTACGAAAATTCTGACAAACTAAAACACAAATGTCACTCGGTAAATATGAAATACTGTCATTTGTGCTGCTGAATTTATCGGAAGCTGCGAGAGAAAACTGAAACATGACTCACAGATAACAAGAAGAGGTGTAAGAATTATTATTTCTGTCTTTGGTGGGATTTCAATAAGATGAAATGAATGTCGCTCATGTCTCAGCTGGGATAACACAGTCCAGACACACATATGTTTCCTCAGCCACCGTCTAAACTGCTCTCTTATGGTGGAGGGGAGTCTGCAGCCTACCCATGCTTTTCTTTTGTGACCTTATCTCATCACATATGTGCATCTTTCATCTGGTGGAAGAGGTGGGGGCGGTTAACCAGCTCTCACCACTGCGGGGCTCATTCATTCACACCTGTATGGTGTCATGAAAAGTCTTTTTCACACCTTTCCCTTTATTTCTCCTTCAGTTTTTGGATGCAGATATTGCGCCCCCCCCCCCCCCCCACCCAACACATTTATTTATTATTAAATCAAACAGCAACATTTAACTTGATGAGAGGTTATTAGTGACAAAGCGAGACGGGGAGACGTTACGGTTTTTCTACACGTGTAAAATCCTCATGTCACCAGAATAAATGTCTCAGGCTGTGAGGACATGAATGCCGCAGGACAAACAGAAAGAGAGGATGCGGGATGTTTAGCTGCTGTTTCCCTCTCAGCTTCACACATTTAACATCCTGAACATTTTATTTCTCAGCATCCTCTGTTGAAATGAGATGCATTTCTATACACACTGAAATCTCCTGTCTGCTCTTTAAAAGCCTGTTTTTAACGTAAGAACCGTCTGGGGGTGTTTGCAGCTTTGCATTTCTTGTTGGGATGGATTGTAAGGTGAAGGAGTGAAGACAGAGAGGCTAGCAGGGAGGGAGGTACAGTAAATAAAGCAACAGATGATCACAGCTGGGACCCTCTCTGTCATTAAGAGTCACACATTTGTTTTTTCTGCTCAGTATAAAACATTCCTGATGTGAACAATGTGTCCCACAGTGCAGCAGGAAATGTGTTTGGACATGTAAGGCATGAGGGGAAAAGCAGACGGGTCAGAGGGAAGAGCTCCGGTCATGAGCTGTGTGACGACATGATTGCTGAATGCAAAGTTTTATATAATATGTGCTTGTTGATCTTTCAAGAAGATGCAAAGCTGAAAAGATGCAGCTGTCTGACGATGCCGATGTAGATGTGGTAGATCTGGATTCAGAACACAGACTCAGTAACAGGAAGTCAACCTGCGCCACCAAAATAAAATTCAGTTCAGATCAGTATCATCAGTTCAATTCATCAAAGTCCAGTTAGAATCTAATTAAAACGAAAAGCTCCATCAGAACATTATTGCCAGATAAGATCCAGACACGTCGTCCCGCTTCCTCCAGCCAGACTCTGGTTCCACCGAGAGGATCTGAAACTGATGGTTCTGCCTCTAGTTCTACCAAATCTGGCTTCTACTTAAAACTCTGGCAACATTTCAGCAGCAGATTGTTCAGCAGTTATTTAGAAATAATCTGCTACCTCTGTCATTTTATCACTGTGTGGTCATGACAACAGGATGTTTCATCATCAGTAGCCTTAACTACCAAAAAGTTCATAAAAGCCATCCATGGAGAAATCCGTAAGCGGTGCAACAGAGTTAATATGATCGTAACACTGATACCAGAGTTTCCTCTTATTCAGCATCTGAGTTCAGAAGGAAAAACTTTGCTCTGCAATTTCTGCCATTTATTCTGGAATAACAACACTGAGCTTGTTTTCATCTGACTGTGGTGTGAAATGACTTCCTTCCACATCGCTGTATGATGTTGTGCCACATGAGCGTAAAGGTCTGCTGCTCCAGCCCATAATTTAAAGTCAAATACAGTGTGATGAAATGGAACCGAATGTGCAGATGCTCCTCGCGATGGGAGCAGCGTGGAATGAAACCTACAGCATCAACAAGGATCTGTAAGTTTAACGGCAAATTGTTGTTTTATAAAGACGCCAAAGTGGGCAGAGAGGAGAAATAATTAATAAATAGATAAGCAAATAAATAGTTAAATATAATATGAATGAATGAAAATAAGTATTAATGTACATTAAATTAATTCAATTGAAAAATGTAAATAAAAAAATCCAAATCAAGAAAAATAAAAATAAAGTAAATTTTTCTTGATTTGGATCTATGAATAATTAGGAAATTAATGAAAAGTAAAGATCAATAAATAACTCATTAAATCATTCATCTTGTGTAAAATAATTCATCCCAACAGAAAAATACCTCTGAGTTGTTCTCGTGTGGTCTCTTGGATTTAATGCTTTTCCACTAAAATCCTCCACAGAAATATTCATGGAACTGCAGAACAAATCCATGAAAATGAACAATTGTAATTGTTTCCCTGAGAGCTGCTGTCAGGCACTAAACCTTTGTACATTTGCATGCATCTCTTGACCCCTGCAAGCGTCAATAATTCAGCTTCACACTGACCGCAACATTCTTCTAATATGATTGTTTTCATGCAAATGCATATCCTGCTTCCACAGCCGCCCATTGCTTCCCTTGTTAATATTAGATCAAGCCCAGCTCAACGTGGTGAGCTATTTGATTGGGTTACAAAACTGTCCGCCTCATCTTTTCCCCAGCTTGCCCAGTTCCTAGCAACCAACAAGATTAGACTGTCTGTTTCTGCGCAGTTTGGAAAGAGCCAGAGTGCAGCAGATACAATAATCACATTATACACATATAATACATGCATGCAGGCACACTGGATAAACACATATGTACTCGTGCACTCGTGCACAGCTACAAACACACACTCCCTAACTCAACCGCTATCTCAGCGATTACAGAGATGATGGATGCAGTGAAAATAATCTATTCCAGCACATCAGATTTGTTGCATGTTGGTTAGTTGAACCCTTTTCTACAAATTTTTATCTCTAATTGATGACTCATATTTTGGAGGCTTTGATAGTTTCCTTACGAGCAACTAAATGGAAATAAAAGCGAAATAAAACCCCGGGCCATGTGACCGATCAGACATTTGTTTGATCAACAACCCTATCAGCCCTCTCAGACACCTTATCAAGGACCAAACTGTGCAGTGGCGCCGGCTGGACAACATTCAGGCTCAGCAACAAGCTGCCAAAGAAACTCAACGCTGTGGCTGCAGGGACACAAGCGCATGATGCAAAATAAGATGGAGATAAGACAGCAAGGCAGAAAAGCAAGCATGATGAGATGTCGAACAGACTGACCCTCTGCACACATACAGGCTTACAAAGCAAAGACTGACGCACTTTCAAGCAGATTCATTCACACAAAGAGCCAGCTTCTCTGAAATAGACATGTTATTCTGACTGAATGAGCTCTCTGGAGCCAGGTATTACCATGCAGCAGTGACTCAGCCGACAGGCATCTCATGTCTAAACGTTCCTCTTGTACTCGGGAAACCTGGCAGAGATGTCTTTTATCCTTTTACAAACGTAATATTTGACGATACACGAACAAGGACGACATCGACATAAGATTTGTCATCGTGTGTGACATTGATAATGTCTGTAGCGTTGCTGGATGTTTGCTCTTTGTTGCGCCATCAGAGCTGGTGGCTGTAGTGACACACCCCCGACGCAGGTGCTTAGCAGTCAGACAAAAGATAAAGTAATGCCTGAGCCAGCCAAAGCTCCAGCTTCACCCCCACCAAGCATTTCCAGGCAGCATTTATAACCTGCAGCAATCAGACTTGACATTTTCGTGCCTTGATGAGCAGTGTGGTATCTGTTTTGCAGAGGTTGGGGGGGGGTGGGGGGTGGGGTGATTTAGAGTTGAGGCCTCTTCACATCACAGTGAAATTCATATAAAGCAGAAACTATTTGGACGTGCTCAGCATGTCTCCATGCATGTACCGTTTACACCTCGCTGCTATTTCAATCCATAAAGTCTTTTGGTGAAGATGTAAAGCGGGAACTTTTACCTCAATTCAATTTAAAATAACTTTATTTGCTAAGAACCGAGTTACAGACGTCATCCCAAGGCAGTTTACACACACAGTCCAGTTCAATCCTTCTCATTTCAGTCCAATCCTGTCAAAACAAATCAACTATTTGTTGCAATAATTCCATTTATAATGAAGCATCTACGCCAGGTTAGAAGTAAAACTCACTGAGTGCAGATCTCCACCCAGCAGCTCAGACATAAACACAGCCTCCTGGGTGAATGTAATGAAAATGTGGAAACATTCAGATTGCATCAAATCTTTCATGTGATTTAATCCATCAGAAAAAAAACTCCATCAGAACCAGAACCAGGAGGGACAATCCCCTTCCTGGACCGCTTAGTTCATTAATAAAGTCATTTAAACTCTACTGTAATCTAGTTTTAGTTTCATATGTTGTATTTCCACTGAGAAAATAACTTGGGTCTCACTCCGTTTCTGCTGCTCTGTTAAACGTTTGTCTTCCTGAACGAAGGATGAAACATGAACAAACACAAAAAAACATTTACTACAATAACAAGTATAAACGCAACACATCTGGGAATGTTCATCATATTCTACTACATGAAATACTTTTTATAACGTCAGTGAAATGAAAGCTAACAAAGACAAATAAGCATGGAAGGAAGTTCCAGCCGCCCTGTGACGGGCTTGCGACACGTCCAGGGTGGACCCCGCCTGGGATTGGCTCCAGCCCCCCCCCCCCCCGCGACCCCTTTTGGGAATAAGCGGTAGAAAATGGATGGATGGAAGTTCCAGCCTGTGTGTTGTTGCTTTGCTCTGCCACATGGGGGCACTGTAAAAAAAGGTGGAACAATGCGAGCTTTTGTTAGTACTGCTGAAAAAAAGCTGATAAAATAAAGCAACATCTTTATTGTTTATCTTTGAACTAATTTTCCTTTTCAGTGTGAGCTTTGAGGCCTTTCTCTTTAAACATCAACTAAGGTTGGATACTTATGGTTTCCTCCCTCTTGCTGTTTGACGTTTTCTCTTTTTATTCTAGTTACAGTGGAACAGTTTGGCATATTTTTGTCCTTTTACCATCCCAACATTATTTAACAGGAAAATATGTGTCTGTGCCCTTTGGGTTATTCTCTGGCATTAGCTTGTTTCTGCTTTTCTCATCAAACATTCAGCAGTAGATGTTCGTAAAGTCGCCTGCAGCCCAGAAAGAGACGATGGCTGTAAGTCATCCATCATCACCATGTCATGCATCACTGCCAAGTCACAAGCTGCATGCTCTATCTGTGTGAAATCATTCGACATTTAAGAGGATTGTACAACTTCTTCACGTTGTTAAATGTTGGGACTGCATTTGTCTTCATCAGAGGATGGAGACAGCAGCGGCTCACCAGCTCATCGCCACGTTGCTAACATAGTTTATCAGAAATCCTTCCTCTGTGTTTTATAAATGATGGAGCTTATAACTTTTATTGCTCCCAGTTAAACCAGTACAGCTGCACTAAGAAGAGGTGCAGCCTCCCCAGCTTGCATGTCCGGACAGCACAAGGTGGAATGCGTGAGTGTGTGCAGGATTAATTTTCTTATCAAGAAGCCCTTTCTCCTTTTTATTCTGTTGTCACTACTGTCAACAGAATTTGCTATCATGAATAGTGGTGGTGGTGGGGGGGGGGGGGGGGGGGGGGGGGAAAAAAACAAAAAACCCCCCCCCCCCCCCCAAGGTTCCAACCCCAAAACGCAAAAGAGGGGAAAAAACCCCTTTCCCCTTTGAAACTACTCCCCC
>JBAMHX010000017.1:23865637-23879130 GCA_037177515.1 Pseudomugil tenellus | reverse complement strand
TGTGTGTGTGTGTGTGTGTGTGTGTGTGTGTGTGTGTGTGTGTGTGTGTGTGTGTGTGTGTGTGTGTGTGTGATTTAATAGGCTCAGTCACCACTGGAGAAGCACTGATTCTCTGCTTGTCCCTGGTTTTAGAAATAGTTCAATCTCAAAGAGAAAATTGGATCCAACTATTGATAAGAAATAAAGCTGATGTGGATCTCGGAGAACCTGACGACTCATCAGGTTGGACCGCAGAACGTTCTGAGTCCACTTAAGGGAATTAAAGTTGATTTTTGTTGCTTAGTTGTTGTATTGATCGCTCTGTAAAAAAGTGTTTGATAAGGCTGAATGAACTTTGTGGAAGAAATGATCCATTGTTACACAGTAAAGTTTTAGTCCATGAGTTCCAAGTCAAACAATTGTCTTTCTGGATTTCATTCTAAAACCGATGGATCAGGGAGCCTATGACAGAAAACAGTTCAACATTTATGGGCTCCAAGAATCTTCTCTGCAACACATTATTCAAGAATAAGAAAATGAAGGCCGCCATCCACAGATCGGTAATGACATGTGTGCATCACTCTTCTATCCGCTGGCCTGAGTCTCCTCCTGAGTCAGTACGAAGAAAGTTTGCGATGAAAAATACAGTCTTGTGTATTTAAAGTAGAAAGCATTCCTCACAGCATATCTAAGTAAAACACATTGTATGAGCTGAAAAAAGGACCAACGCACCACACCAACCCCCCCACCACCCCCCCGATTCTGGAGGATCCCCTCGGATTCTACGCTCATATGATTTAGGTACCAAATGCAGGAAACATGTCAGTGTCACATCCCAACTGCTGAGTTTCCTTCTAAACAACCAGTAACATAAAAACTTTGGTCATTACATGAAACATTTTTAAAACAAAGATTTAAGTCTGATTCTATAAACAGATAAGTCAGGAAATCATTTTTGGAAGAAATCCAGCCGTTCCTATTGTTCTGTAATCTGGACTGATTGTGATGTCGGTGCGAACACTGACACGTTTCCCATAAGGGATTGGATTTCAAATAAGGCAAGCAGTGCTGGATTTCTCTGTCCCTAGTGAACACACTGTCACTTCTCTGTATCTAATTTCTGTCTGTCTCTTCTTTCACAGCCACACTGGGAACCTTGGAATTTAGTTTGCTGTATGACCAGGAGAACAATGCCCTGCACTGCACTATTAACAAAGCCAAGGTGAGCTATCCTGATTTATTAAAATGATTACTCTGCATGAAGTTTATATGTTAAAACTCCCCCCTTCCAGCCTCTGTAGTCCTTTGATTGTAGCTAATATGGTAATAAAATGTGAATTTCATGAGTGAAGCCCAGTTTACTCATCATTTACTGGAAAATCACCCATAACTTAAAGAAGTATAAAAGCAGGTACAGTTTAACACATTTTCTTAGAATAACTACCTGGTACGGTTCGCAGTTTTCCAGAAGCCCTTTCTTGCTTCAGCCTACACATTTTGTCAAAAACGCTCCATAACAGTAACTTTACACATCCTACTGTTATTTATAAGAGTGATATTTACCAACTGTGTGATTACGACTGGTTCAGTTTTCACCAAGTGTGTGTTGCTGGAACAAACTGATGTTTACTGTATCATTTTACTTTCAGTGGCTTCTCTGTAAATCTGTATCTGTAAAGACAGACAGCTGATAGCAGGACATGTGCATTGTGACAGAAACATAAAGGTGTCAGAAAAACCCAGACTGTGCGTATTTAGAGATTGCTTCCTTCTGGCTCATCGTCATCTCACAGAGGATCATAAGCCTGGTATAAAACAAATACGATGCCAGAAGTTTTATTTTGTAGTTTTATCGCTTTAAAAAGAAGATGCAGCTTAAGCAGAGCAAACGGCTGACCCCACCGCTCTGACGCTGCTGCTAGAAATTTCTCAGCAACAAATTAATGTTACGGCAAAACTATAGTTTGGTGCATGTTGCAAAATGCAAAATATTATCACCTTTAATCCAGTCTGTTTTTCACTTGCTTGACCAGTTTTTCACTTTCAGCAACATTTCCTTTAACTATCGCCCGTCTGAGCCAAAAAATATCTTTTCATCATAGTCAGTATTAATGTGTTTTACAGTTGTGTAAACTTTCTTTTCCCAGTTAGTTCAGCTCCTAAATATTCAGTCTTCCCGACTTGGGTCGAGATTCGGTTCTTTGGTTAGATTTAAAAGCCCTGCTTGAACAACATGGTACTTTTTGGGTGTGCAGTTTAAAGAGAAGTGTAAAAGTTGGATGTTTAATTTCAGACGGTTCCTCGTCCCCAAACATACCTGATTCAGGTTAATGGACCAGATTAATGAGTTAGAAAAAGGGGCAGTCTGCGTGTTAAATGGACTGGACTTTATAGGGTTGACTTGTTCTTGCAAAACATTATTTGTAATGATTGAAGCCAAATTTCTTCTGTCCTTCTGGCTAACATGTCAAACTTGAATGTGCATGAATTGCATTTGATGACATGCATTTCTGAGCTAAATCACCCTTTTCCATTAGGTTTAATAAATTGTAGTAAATATTGAGTAGTCTGGGTGATTTTTATGCCATCAGTGGAGACAAAGAGTTTAAAAACAAGTAAAATTCATCTTCACAGTAAAAAATTGCAGATCTGTTTTATTTCCACTTGTCAATAATTATACTAATAATTTAAGTTCCATGCAAATTCTGTTTTTTCTTCCAATCTGGAAGCGTCTTCTTTTCTATACATCTGATTTGATATAATTGGAAAGTTTTTTTTTAATTAATTATTGTACAAAAAGAGCCAAGAGAAGAGCTCACCGTTTCACATTCAACTTTATTTACTACTTGCAGGAGTAGCAGTAGTACTGATTTAAAGAGGTTAGTTGTAATTTTAATGAGTTTTTTTAGGGGGAGGGATAAAAGAAAATACATTTTCTAGACTGAGTGGTGAAGCAATACTTCCTGCAGCCATCAGCAGCTATAACTCTATTGTCTGCCTGAATAGCCGGTATGGAGATAAGTGGGCTTCAGAGAAGCCAGTGTTGGCAGGAGTGTTGGACAGCAGAGTGGGCATCAAGCCATCCTGATTCATGGTTGTTATTTCCTCCACTGCCATCCTCCGAGACTTCAGCTGCTGCCCGCCATGCAGAAAAAAACATTTTTCTTCTTTTAAATACTCTTATATTGTCAATTCCATGATTTCATTTATATGCTAAACCCTTCTATGGTTGTTCTCAACATATTTTGCCAGAAATTCAGCTTTCCACCAGTAGCTGTATCAGATTAAAGTTTAAGCCTTTTTCTAATGAGATATTATTGATTCTGGCCAATGGAGTGACCAGGTGGCAAGCAGACTGTAGCACAAACACAGTGCACCTTAGCTTTAGCCAACCTACCTCCATTAAGCCCCTGTTAGTTCCAAGTTAGCTCAGATAGCTCTTAGCTACAAGCAGCTCTGAGGTGAGGGTGGGGTTTAAAGGATCATGGCCTCAAATTTGGAGGCATTTTTCCTTCATTTATTTTTGTTTTTCTGGTTTTAGCCAGAAACATATTGTTTGTTTGGTTGCTTGTTCATCGCTAGCGCACCTGACACCTGCTGAATTTGTCTTCTTTTGAGGGTCCATGAGATGCCCATGTCTCTGTACAGGTGTACCAGATGGTCTAGAATCTGTGGTTGGATCGCATTGTTGTGGTTTATTTCTCTCTCCGCTTTGTTCTCTGCTGTATTTCCATCCTTTTTCTATCATCTCCAGTCAGGTCTGGCAGTACTTGGCGAACTCAGAAAGACAATCTTTTAACATATCCCAGTTGAAAGTAATGTGAAGTCCTCTGCAAAGCTCAGCTGTGGTTCCCCAAAAATTTGAAACATTGTTAATATGGTGATATTTTTTTTTTTGCTTTATTTATATTTGATACCGTTGCTATTGTAAAGTACTTTGTTCAGTCAAGACTCTTAAAATGCTATGTAAATAAATTTGAAGGGAACGTGAACAGCCAAGAAGTGTAGTTTGGTTAGTAAAATGTTCATATTGCATTATCAACTTTTAAATATTCTCCATAGTTAATTCTCTGTAGGGAAGTCAATATCTATACAATCATCGCACAATAAATGTTAGCTTAAGCAGAAAATGTGAAGCGAAAAGTTGCTGATGCAGATTTAACAGTTAGTTTTAGTGAACAGCTGACCGAGGAGGTGAGAATGTATAAAGATTTATACAACACCAGTGGCATTTGAAAACATGGATCCAGTTGTGTGCAAAACCTGCTGCTTCAGACACCAGATCAGTTGTTCATTTCACACTGAAACACAGAAACGATGCACACTTTAAGCAAACTGTGTATTTTCTAGTTTAAGGAAACAAAAAGGGCAACACACAGTAGTTTCACAGACCAGACCATTGGTAATGAGATGGGACGGTATCATGCTACATGCATGTACAGGCTGAACTCTAGCATCCAGCAAAAAGGAGCCTCAGATAGTGGATTCTGCATTATTGCCTTTCAGTTAAGATGCCAATTATCAGTCCTGCATTTTTCACATAGTCTGTTGCTTTGCTCTGTCACTGCAAAGCTAAAAGCCTTCATTTACTTAAAAGATTTGATCCTTTTTTGTGCTTTGTAGAATTTAAAATAACTTTTATCTCTATCTTCTCTTATCTTACTCCTGCACACAATAACAAAATGAATCAACTTAAGTTAATTTTTCCTGCTAGTTAATTCTCATTTTAAAATCATTTTAGGAAATTCTGGAAGTTATAAAAATAATAAAAAAAAGATACATGATTGTTAGTTGGGCTGTAGGGCTCTGAAATATGCATACTGGCTGATATCGTTAAGTTTAATGAAAAGAATGAAGGAAGTTGTGTTTCTGGTCTCTAAACCACACATTCCACCACTAATGCTTTGACAGTGATATTACCTTGTTCTCAGTCTGGGTGATGAAACTACAGATCATGTGTAATTCCTCCATTATTTACCACGCCAAAATGAAGTCTATTTTATTTCCTCAGGACATTCACCTTACCAAGCAATTCATTACAGGAGGGAAAAAAGAAGCTTATATGAAGACAAACCGACATCACATAGAGTGGAAATGAAATTCTCTGTGTTAAAACTTTACAGCCACAAGCAGTGATTCCCATCACTGTCAATCAAACTTAAATGGCTAAGATAATACCAATTACTTAATGGCTTTTAATTTAGTTTATGAAGTAGCTCCAATTAAGTATATCATAATAAAAATCTTTATGTAACGAGAGGCCTGAAGCGGTACTCGTGGTCCTAGAAGAGCCTTGTGTTGTTATCAGATCACATCCTCTGCAATCACATAAATATGCAGACAGCACATGTTTGGAAGACATTTATGGATCCACCTCTTCCTCTTACATCCATTTACCAGCTGTTTTGATGAGCTTTGTGCATTTGTAAAGGTGGTAGCAAAGACCAAAACAACATTTCTACATGCAACCTGTGGATGAGGCTGAGAAGCTGACTGGATGGATCATCTGGATGGGCGAGACCCATGATGGGGTCGCTGTCTCAGGAGCTCAGCTCCTCTGACGGTTTTAGAGCCAACAGATGTTACTTGGGGGAATAAATAAGCAGAATATATAAATATCACAACGAGCAGTGAGATAGTTTTTTATTTATTCTTGAAGGATTTTTTTGAGTATAAAGACAAAAGCCAGAAATAACGCCATACCAAATGAATCATATCTATAGCCTCATTATCGTAGTGCAGGAGTGTCAAACATACAGCCTGGAGGCAAAAAGCCGCCCATCAAAGGGTTCGTCTAGCACATGGGATGTACGTTTGCTTTTTTATGCTTAAATAGAAAGAAATTATAATGCAGGGGGGTATGTTAAGTAATTATTCATTTTATTCTTAATAGTTAAATATTCAATTTGTATGATGAGCTGTTCAGGTGGTCATGATTACAACACACATGTGGAAACAGATGTAATTTTAAAATAATTTCTAGCTCTAGGAAAGTTACTGTGATCATAATGTGAAGTACTGTATTTTCCAGTTCCAGATACCTGGGATGAAAGTTTTGTGATGTCATACATCTAATGTGATCTGGACAATGTAATGCATGAGGAAATAAACTTTTGCTGTAACTGTACTATTCTCAAGCAGTTTCTGGTTATTTTCTGAAATAAGTATAAGATTTATTATTTAGTTCTCCAATAACAGAAAAAGTCACTTGTCACTTTTTGGAAAATAAGTTGCGAGAGGGGGCTGAGACTTACTAATATAGCCACAAAATTGCTAAATTTGAAACACTGCATGTGCTGTGCGTCTCTCTCTGTGATATATCTTTTATTCGCTGATGATCGGTGAGGCTTGTAGATCGACAGATAAATTGAGAACTTCACGTTTTGGCTCAGCTCCTTCTTCACCAACCAATGCAGAGTCCATATCACCAGTCTGCCTGTCCGTCTCCTGCTTTATTCTTCCATCATGAAAAAGACCACGAGATACCTGAACTCCTCCACTTGGCAGGCTCTCATTCCCAACATGGATAGGAAACCCTATTAATTCTCAGGTGAAGACCATGGTGCCTCAGACAGTGTTTGGCTGTGTCCATGTGGAAGCCCCGTAGTGGGATCATTGGGAGTATGGTGTACAAAACCTGTAATAAGGACGTTTGGTTCCTTCATGATCAGTTAAGGCTCTGGATGTTGTGGGAGTGTCCTGGCTGACACGCCTCTGGATATCCCGTGGACTTCAGGAATAGTGTCCTTGGAGTGGCAGACTGGGGTGGTGGTCCCCCTCTTCAAAAAGGGGGATCAGAGGGTGTGCTCCAACTACAGGGGGGTCACACTCCTCAGCCTCCCCTGAAAAGTCTTTTCAGGGGTCCAGAAGAGGATGGTCCACTGGATAGTCGAACCTCAGATTGAGGAGGAGCAGTGTGGTTTTCGTCCTGTGGACAGTGGACCATCTCTATACCCTTTTCAGGGTCCTGGAGAGGGCATGGGAGTTCGGGCATGGAAGTTTGCCCAACCAATTTTCATGTGTTTTGTGGAGAAGGCGTTTGACTTTGTCTCTCTGGGATTCCTGTGGTGGGTGCTCTGGGAGTTTGGGAACCGCCAAACCGGACCCCCTTGTACGAGCTGTATAACCTGTGTTAGAGCTTGGGTCGCATTGGGACAGTAAGTGAGATTTGTTTCCAGTGAGGGTTGGGCTCCACTAAGGCTGCCCCTTATCACTGATTCTGTTCATAACTTTTAGGGACAGAACTTCTAGGCACAGCCGAGGTGTTTAGGGGGTTTGGTGACCTCAGGATCGGGTCTCTGCTTTTTGCAGATGATGTGGTTCTATTGCCTTCACCTAGTTGTGATCTCCAGCTGGCCTGTTGTGATAATGAAGGAGATGAGCCAGAAGGCAAAGCTCTTGATTTAATGGTCGATCTTTGCTCCTACCTTCACCTATAGTCATGAGCTGTGAGTAGTGACCAAATGAACGAGATCATCCTGGTCATCCTATAGGGACTCAGTGTAGATCAGCTGCTCCTCCACATCAAGAGGAGCCAGATGAGGAGGCTCGGGCATCTGGTTAGGATGCTGGTGGAGACCCAGAACACCCAGGAGAGATTATATCTCTCGGCTGGCCTGGTAATGCCTCATTCAGTGACGGGTTTATGGACTGACCAATTAGATGAGCAAGGACTGAGCAGTGCCAGTACTGTCAACTCTTTGACGAAACTTCAACAATGATAAAAAAGCTGTGCCTGACTTCAATACTTCACGGGTTGTAGGGTTGTTGTCTTCTTTTGTAAAGTAAAGTTAGCAGCAAAATTTCTGTCAATTTCGCAAAATCTCCTGACAGAATTGTCATCTGTGACACCTGGGTCACAGTCTCTTTTAAATACAGCATGATACGCAACACTGCTGCTGTCGCTGTAGTTTGTTGCGTCTCGTGTGTCGGTTATCATTTGAGTAGCGATGAGCATCGCATGTTGCTGTCTTTTGTCGCTCCCTGGATCTCGAGCCCATGAGGCTGTTGCCGCTGCGACCCGACCCCGCATAAGCAGCAGAGGACGATAGTTTACAATATGATTAGCATCAGAACTCGGCCCACAATGTGGACAGTTAGTCATATTTTTTCAGCAAAACTTCTGGGTTAGATTATGTTCACAACATTCATGGGTTGTGATTTTGTAGATGTAGCTGAGTATTGAGGGGGACCAGTTTGGTTTAGGTCTCAGCATTTTGCAGATCTGGTTCTTTAGGCTTCCTCAAGTCATGGTCTTTAACTCTCACTGGAGTGATTAGCAGCCGAGTTTGAAGTGGCTGGAATAAAAATCAGCTTCTAATATCTGGAATCCATTAAACTTCTAAATGTTTTATTGTCTGAAGAACAACAACAAAAGCAGTTTAAAACAAATTTATTCATGATTTCTTTTCAGGTGGCTCAACACCTGCTGTTTGCTTACTTTCTCACAGAGTAAATTTCCAATTATCTTTCTTTCTTTTTTGTTTTTTCAATATTTGGAAATCTGTTTTTGTGGGAGGCTTTCTGACAAAACCATTTCAAATTGACTAACTTAGAAACCATAAGACTCCTCATCTCCATCATCCTCTTCATACATATGAAGCTGAATCATTCAGGATCAACACCTCTAACACCTGCAGCATCTACTGCTCCTCATCACCTTAAAATGCAACCAAGCAAACTCTACATGTAAACAATTACCTTTCTGGTGAGCTGTCACTGTGCTGCTGTGCACAGTATTAACAGCACTGATGCTTTCACAGTCAGGCAGGCCTACAGAGATTTCTGCATTGAGGTAGAAAGACTGTCATCAGTGTGATTTTTTTTCATAACAATGCATTTTTTTGTACTGAGTTTGTGTGCTTCTGTTGTATTCAGAAAGTCGATTATTTAACTGAAGGGTTGTGGGGAATCTGGAGACTATGCCAGCAATCATTTGGACAAGAAGGTGGGTACATCCTGAACACCAGTTCATCACAGGACCAACAACCATTCACTCTCACATTCATTCCTAGAGACTTTAAGATGACCAACATCCATGTCTTTGGACGGTGGGAGGAAGCCCGAGTACCCAGAGAGAACCTGCAAACAGAACAGCCACTGTTAAGACCTCCCCCTAGCCGAGACTCAAACTGCAACCTTCTTGCTGTGAAGCCACAGTGCAACCAACTGCGCCACCATGCAGCCCAGCATTTAGACAGTACCTATTCAAAAATAATTAGCAGAGTAACTTCAAAGCTATAATATGGGATGTAACAGTCCAGTTTGTTTGTGGAACTAAAAACGTAAAGTTGTGTTTGGACAAAGAGGACAAAAAAAAAAAAAATAAAAAAAATACATGATGCACTCCAACAACCAAATGGATGATACCACCTACACAACCCGGCATGGACTCTTACCATACTATCATGTCAATTAAATTTATACTTGATGCTATAAACTGTTTTTAGTTAAATACTCAATAAATAAACGTTTTGTCTGCTTATATAAGTGATATCTTTGCTGTGCAGATGGAAACACTGCAGCCGAATGAAATGTCGAGTCGCTATCTGTTGTCATTTTCATAAATAAATGCACCTCTTTCTTTCCCAATACAAAGCAACAGTGAGAAAGAAGGACCAAGTGCAAAATTGTCTTCAGGAATCAGGCCAATGACCTAAACTCAGGATATAACCTCTATTATAACTGAGAAATTAAAACTATACTAGTCCACAGGGGAGTAGAGACAACACAGAAGCAAACATGGACATACATGGAGGACATTGTCTAACGTTTGATTTTTCAGTGACAAAACATGCAGACTAAATGCAGTTATTTACTGCTTTCTATAACCTTCCTCAGTCGTCTCATGTGATTTTACTGTGAAACTACGTATCGAAAGATGACAATGAATAGAAAATCGCAGTTCAACATGTTTAAAAAAGACAGACTTACTGTAGTTATGTAAAGTAGCTACAATTAAACCATATTTCTGGCTAAACATAGTTTTTTCTATAGTATGGATAAATACTGTATGAACACCTACTATATGTGCTTTTGACTTGCTGTAGTCTTCCCTCTTCACATCACCTCTGTGAGTTGCTATGCCAACCTTCCTTTTCCAGACACCAGTGCAAAATAACAATAAATGGTCTTTCACAGTATTATCTTTTATCACCATCCCCCAACTTCCTGAGACTGAACACTCCATTGTCAGACACTCGGTTACTATTTGCAAACCTGCAGTTGAGTTACGACTCTCCAATGCAAGATAAGATATTTGTTTGTTGTGCAGTCGCACTTTGCTTGACAAAAAAACTTATAGAAAGTACCAGCAAATTAACAGATTGCACAAGGAGATATACTGGAAAAAGAAAAACTGTTACAAGTACGTCATACAAGTTTAGCATTGTGCTTTTCTTTCCCTGCAAAAGCCTTCTTAAGATGAGACCCTGCAGGATGGAAGGCTGCTGGCATTTACATCACTGTTTTAAAGTCATTTAATATACTATGTACGCAATTAACAATGAGTGTTCGTCTCCGGTCTTTCTTCACACCTCTTTTCCTCAGATATCACTGTCAATACAAGATGATTCATAAACTCATAGAAAACACAGAGCAGAGTAGACAGTACTGGCACTGCCCAGTGTGCACTCATCTCATTGGTCAGTCAATGAACCCCTCGCTGATTGGAGGTAGTGCCACACCACAACGACAAAAGTTGGGACATTTTCAACCTTCTTGTGTTGTTGTGTTCAGCAAAATTTCACATGCATGAATTTTGCCTGTAGTTGGCTAGAGGCCGATTTTTGCCACAGCGCTTCCGTAGAAAACTAGAAATGCACTGTCAGAGTGTAGACCTCCGTCAAGCTTATTATTTGGGCTTTTTTTTAGGGTGATACATCTGCCAGCACTCAGTCACACATGATCTTTGTCAGAGTGAAAAACAAAAGACAGAACCGGCCTGTAGGACGCATCAGCTGCAATAACATGAGTGGCTATCTCACAATGTTAAAGAATCCGTAAAATCCTTCCTGGATCCGGACGGTGATCCAGGTGATTTGTCTCTTACTCATCTTCCCATTCTGTATATCCTGAAACTTTCATGAGAATTTCTCCATAACTGTTTGAGTAATGTTATACACAGACAAACAAACAAACAGACAGACAGACAGATAAAAACCGACAATTACATGACCACCTTGGAGGAGGTAATTAATGGAGAATAAACTATGTCACCCCCGAGTATCTTTAAGCTAAAAAGTAACTCACTCTGTCCAGAAAAATATTTAATAGAAAAGATGAAGAATGACATTAATAAATCAAAATTATTGACTGATGTTTGTCAAAATAATTGTACATGTATATTAATTCATGATTTTTTCAAGAGAAACTAACCTCACTGGTCTCATTTCATCAGTGTTGCTACCAACCACAGAGAAGTTCAGTTATTCCAGAAGCTTCTACAGGATCCATTAAAGAAAATAGAATTACAGACTCTAGCAGATGGTTGTGATGCTTTATATTTTTGTTCTTAATGAAAAACATTTCAGTGGATCAAATCTAAAATCTACACAGACATGAAGAACTACTGAAGGTGGAGATAACTACACCATGCAACTATATGTTATCATATGGAATGATGATATTCTGTAAATGTTCTATAAAAATAGGTGGAACTGAGTTGATGTGAAGTTCACTAACACTAACCTGTCGAAGCAGAAACATTAAGCTTAAATGTAGCAAAACTAGAAAAACTGCTAGAAAACACTGTTATCTAAGAGATTAGTTTAATGAAAACTACTTCTGCTCTCCCACTTCTGAAATCCAAATTTCATCCTTGCTTTTGGCTCTCTTGTGCCTCCTCAGATTTTTTTTGTTGCTTTAATAAATGTATCCCCAAATGATGTGTAAAACAAATTACTAATGAAAAAAAGAGACAAAACAAGCATTATATTATTTATATTGCTTTGCTAATACTCAGAATACTCATTCTGGATACTCAGAATGCCACAAAATAAACTGCAAAATCCAAACACAAAGAACCATCACAGATAACTAATATATATTTTTCTGGTAAGAGTTGTTGGGCTTGGAAAAGATTAGCATTAAAAAAACAGGCGTCTCAGCTTTGATCTACTTTCTCTGTATTTACTAGTTTCTGCAATACACTCTACTACGAAGCGTGATTAACTCCGCACTTATCTCTGTTCTCTGGTTTCAGCCAAACATGGAGGAACTGGGATAAGCTGTACTACCAAGCTGGTTGCCAACTTGCTTACTCCATCCAGAACCTTCTACTTAAGATAAATGTTCACATAAAAGAGGTGAAGCTTGGAGGTTCTGACCAATCACAGAGCAGCGTATGTTACCATGGAGGAGCAGAATATCATTCTCCACAAATACAAGGAATTTAAAAATATATGCAATATAAGCTAAATATAAGCAAAAGTAACACTGTTGCTGCAGCAAAAGCAGAAAATAGCCGTTAATGCGGAAGTTCATCACATCATCTGATATTAATTAATGGGACGATATAAACTGGCAGCACTCAGATCACTGGATTCACAGGATGAGGTAATACAGCTGGATCTAAAGAAAACCAGCTTCGTAGTACAGAAAATCCAGAAGTAATTCCTGAGGTTATCCCGATAAGTGAAAAATCCAGCTTCATAGTACAGAAAATCCAGAAGTAATTCCTGAATTTATAAGTGAAAATCCAGCTTCATAGTACAGAAAATCCAGAAGTAATTCCTGAAGTTATAAGTGAAAATCCAGCTTCGTAGTACAGAAAATCCAGAAGTAATTCCTGAATTTATAAGTGAAAATCCAGCTTTGTAGTACAGGCCGCTCTTGTCTCTCATTCTGTGTGTTCCAGTGAGAATGAAATGGGTTTGATCTATTATCCCCCCTCCCTGCAGATGCCTTTTTTTTGCAGCCTAGTAAATCTAGTGTTGAGGAAACGTAAAAGTAATGTTAAATAATGGCCTTGCTGTTAAAGAAAGGAAAATCCTCCGACTTGTTTACTCAGCACCCTTTTTCAAAGATCCAGTCCAGCTTCTCATTCCTGTTAGCAGACTGGAACACCCCCACTCTACTTATGTTTCTTGCACTTTTGACTCTTTTGTAAGTGTTCAGCCCTGTATGTAATCAGGACCATTGTCAGATAAACTCTACGAGTCTCCTGATCTATAACTTCTATATTGATTTGTCCATCAGACAGAGTGAAAACTATAAACAAAAATAATATATGTATGTTTAAAGCTCAATCTATTCACTTTAAATTAACTGTTAATTGTGGAGTATCAACACTGTAGTTAAATGAAAAGTTTTAAAATGATAAAGTATAAAACCTACTCATCTATGGATGAGGACTGCATCTCAAAAGAGCAGCAGGCATTTCAACCACTTCCACACTAAACAGGTGCTTTTCAGTTTCCTTCTGACAGAGGGGTAAATGTTTAAGGGGGGGGGGGGGGGGGGGGGGGGGGGGGGGGGGGGGGGGGGGGGGGGGGGGGGGGGGGGGGGGGGGGGGG
>JBAMHX010000017.1:23846912-23857688 GCA_037177515.1 Pseudomugil tenellus | reverse complement strand
TTATCAGATCCAGGAGTCACATGATCACATGACTGTTATCAGATCCAGGAGTCACATGATCACATGACTGTTATCAGATCCAGGAGTCACATGATCACATGACTGTTATCAGGACACCGTTAAAAACGGGGGGGAAACACACACAACTGTAGTGTGAATTCTACGCTGACCAGTCCGTGTAGTCACTCGTCCAGGCCACACAGACGTCATCACTGTGCTGAGTGGAGGGGGCGCCTATACGCACGGCCTCACTGCTGGGGGGGGGGCGGTGCTTCAGTCTGGTGGAGACAGTTTGGCTGCGCTCTAGCTTAGAGGGAAGCTGGCAAACTGAATGGACCGGGGGGTACTTATGAAAGAATCTGTGTCCTCCACCTCTTACCGAGAAAGCGGAGAGGAGATGTGCAGCCCCCCCACGTCTCCCGCTGTCTACGGGAGTTGTCTACGTGTCCCGGACACAGGCAATCTGCAGTGCACTGAGGAGTGAAGCTGGGATTCAAGCGTCCGCTTTCCCCCTTCTCTCCCTCCACTGCAGTGTATGCAGTGGGTGCGACATTAACCCCTCCCACTTGGCAGTGGGAGGGGACAACAGACAGTCATATTATACATGTGAGATATGAAGCAGCAGCAACATGCAATGAGCATCTGCAGTGAGCATCTGAGCCAACGCCTCACTGCCACGTGATGAGCAGAGACAGACATGTCATAACATCATAACATGTTGACTGATCTGAACCCGTGTCCCACTGTAAACAAGTCGAAAGACAGTCATCAGCTGGTTACATGGTCCAGAACCTGCATGCAGTTCTGCACTGAGGGCATGTGGGATGTGCTGGTTGACATCGGAAACGCGCGCCGCTGCTACTATCTACAGTCCGCCTGCAGCTAGAGGTGGCTGCTGGATATGAGGGGAGAGCCGTGTGTCTCCCATCCTCACAGTTTTTTCCAGTGTAGTGTTCGGTGTTTCAGAAGAGACACGTACCTCACATGGACATGAACACAGCACATGAAGTATTCTGTGCGAGTAATCCATAAGTTAGCAGCTCCACAACGATGCAGATTTTCCCGCTCCGCTGTGCGGAGGGCGAAAACTTGCGCCGGCGGGATGTGAAAGGCAGGAATTCCCAGGATGAAAAAATCCTCTTGAACTGAATCCTTTGGTTCAGCCGGCCCGGGACCCACCGAAAGAGTGTGTGGAGCAGGGCTGCCAAATCCGTAAGGTGGGGATGAGGACTCGTTCGGCTCCTTGGTTCAGCGTCAGGCTGTTAGGGTAGATCTCCGGATCTTGGCGGTTCGGGGAAAACCCCCTCTACAACAGCTTCTCCTGAAGAAGCTAGCGGCAACACGGGCAGCGGTCAAGTAGACAAGCTAGCCCGGAAGGTGAGAGCAGGGAAGCCCTGGCTCGCTGTTGAGGTTGACCGAGGATGAGCTGGTCTGTCCAGACCGGGTGCCGCCGGAGACCGCTGGTAGAAGACAGGACCAACGCTGTGGTTAAGCTTTCAATGCTGAAATTAAACGGGGAGCCGAATGACAGGCAGGGCCCGTTATATAATGCCACACAGTAGGTGGGCGTGGACTAAAATTTTTCAGTGCTGTGCGCATGCGCGTGGGGATAAACCCACTAGCGATAGCCTTAAAGGGCGAAGCCTATACGAAATAGCGCCTGTATGTGTGAATGGGTGAATAGTAGAATCTGAAATCATTGAGAGATGAAAATAAAGCGTCATTTACTTTTTACATGTCTGAAACAAACTCCCAGAAAGCCTCAGATCAGCTGAAACACTCCGTAGTTTAAGTTTATTATTATTTTTTACATTATTTTTTTTAACTATTTATGTTTATTTAATCTGGAATTGATCATGATTTTAATCAGTTTCAATTACTTCCTTTATTTCTTGTTCTAATTTCCTGTTTGTGTTTTAATGTTTTATTTTTTCTGTAAAGCACTTTAAATGATCCTGTTCTTAATGTTGCCTCTGCATTTTAGCAGTTTTTTTATTTCTTTAATAAAACTCACTAATCAGCCTCTTTTTTCTATCCTCCAATCAATGTGATTGGAGGTGAAACTAACATGTCCTGGTAAAACGGCGTGACCCTGTCACCCTCACCTGTTAACCTTTCGTCTTGTTTGACATTATCAGTAATAAATTAGATCTATCTGCCAACTTCTCACATTGCCAGCTTCATTATCTCCTAGATCAAGTCTACCTGACCTGAGCACCTCAGCTGACACCAGATGGCTGGTAAAGCGACAACCACGTATTTAGCATGACCATGGGTCAGTTCTCTCTGGGTTAGATCAATATCCCTACTCATCCATCCTATTATCTGCTGCTCCTGGTGATTGATGCATCTTCCACCTGCATGTTAGCAGGCTAGTCGGATATGATAATGAAGATGTATGTCCTGTCCACAAACAGGATTATCACACAATAAGAAAGAAGAGCTCACATAAGAAAAAATCTCAAACACTATTTACTTAAAATAAATATTTTTTAGGTGTTTTTAATGTGCAAGATGGAATTTGATGCATTTAATACCCAAACCAAAATGAACATGTCTCTTAAAGTGTAGCTGAAACAATAAGAACAAACTACTCGAGCAGGTAGTGGGAAGATGAGACTGTCTGAATTCTAAAAGCAAATGAGATCTTTAACTAAATTTACTGGATATTTCTATAATTGGATATCTAAAAATCTTACATGCAAACTGTTATCAGACGTTTTGCAGTTTGAATCCTCCTGTCCTATTCTTCACTTTATCGTGCAGCTAAGTATCATCTTGCTGGAAGAGGCAACGCCTTCCCAGAAAACACCACATCTGGATGGATTCTTAGCAAATGCTTAAAACCTGTTTGTGCTTTTCAACATTGTTACTATCTTCTTGTGGATGCAGTGAACGGCTTTCTGGCCATACTTTCTAAAGTGCATCCCAACCCAAGCACTGGTTTCTGCTTCTGAAGGTTCTGCTTTCACCGTCTTAAAGGCCAGTACACAGATTTAGCCAACTTTTCATAATAGATTCATAAATTATTACAATGAATTATATGATTAGTTTATTGTACTAAATCTAATCCAGCTGAAGTCTCCTTTGTGTTAGGATTATATCCGTTCATTCTGCCTTTTGGGTTAATCTCCAGCCCACAAGCCAAACATCCTGTGAAAAGTATGCTAATTATTTCCCCTCCAAAGAAAGAGGAGCTCGACTTCATTCTGTGGCTTTTTCAGGCTTTTATTCATGCAGGCTGTTCTGAGTGTGTGAGATGGAAGGTGTGTGTGGATACACTCCCATCTGCTTCTTGCAGTGGTCATTTTTTGATAACACTCAGTAATTATGATCAACAGAGTATTCACAGAGTGCTCGTGCAATCAGCAGCTGCTAGTTCATCCCCATCCAAACTCTCTTACCCCCCCCCCCCCCCCACCACCACCACCACCATCTTTATCTATTTCTCTGGCAGTTCAGGTGTTTGCAGTAGGAAACAATAGAGGCAGATGAACGCAACACTTAAACCGCCCCAATCAGCCAATCAGCTCTTATAGTGATGGCTCAGCTTCCTGTTTATGATGAAAACTCATGTAGATGAAAAATCAGAAAGAAAGCAGCAACCCGTCACCTTGAGGAGTCACTGAAGGAAAATGTTTCTGGTGGTTTTTCTCTTGTTTTTTTATAACTTGTCTAGCCATGAAAAAACAACAATGTTCTGCCTGCCATTTGGTGGCCAACAAATTAGCCTTGCCAAGGGGCGCTTGGTGGGGGAGAAAAGACTTCCCATGATACTGTTCTGCATTTTGGATATAACTGATGTTGGACCTGACAGGGGAAACAAGAGGAAAAGAGGACATTAAGATACAAAACGCAGAAAAAAAAACTGCTGCACATATGAACCCAGATGTATCACACAGCTGCTGATACATTTTGCATCACTTTATGGTAGAAACTTTGTTCCAACCCTGTTGAACACAATGTGGTGTGTTTATTCTGCTTCCTAATGGAGAAGATGGGTTAAACAAATACCCGAAATAAATAAAAAATGTTCCTCCAGATTTTGTTAAATGAATTAAAAAGTCTGACTTTTATCCTTAGTTTTTCTTCATTTGGACATTTTGAACAGGTGATAAATTATTAATAAAATTATGAATATAATCTCTGACTTTTTGAGTTTTTACTAATGTGAAAGTGTTTGTGGTTCATCACAGGCTGCAGTTTGGACAGTTTCATTGACAAGTGTGGCGAGCATGTTAAATCTTAGTCACAGAAATGGGAGTTAACACGTTTCTAACAAAACTTTTTCACAATGGGAATTTGATACTTGATGTATCTGTTTATGTCTCCAAGGGGACGACCTGCATCGAATTTAAGTTTTTTGGGATTTATGGTTTCCTCACTAGGTGGCGCTTTATGGACACAAAAAAACATTGTTGCCTATATCTCTGGAAATATTTACTATTGGACATTGACACTCTGTATACCTGTTTTTGTCCCCAAGAGGACGATCTGTATCGAATTTCACGATTATGGAATTTATGATTTCCCCACCAGGTGGCGCCTTTTTCACAAAAACTGATTTTTCGCTATATCTCTGGAACTATTTGTCTCATTGACCTCAAAGTGCAAATAAAAGGTCATGACCTCAGGATGCATCCTGTCCTGACGTCATACCGGGCTGGTTCAAAGTTTCCATGTGGAGTTTTGTGACTGAACACAGTATTTTTTAGATTTGAGCACCTCCTGGTGGCCAACCTGAAAACGATAAATCACTCAAAATGGAATCAGTTCATCCTCTCTATGATATCTATGTATATGCAAAACATTAACACTCTAAACTGAATATTGTTCAAGTTATCGTATTAACAGAAAGGATCTGCATGGTCGGGGTGAAACCATTTTATCCCTGAGACCCGTTCGGGGATAAAACACCACCAGTAAAAAGACCAGCGTAGCATAAAACCTACACTGCACAATGTCTGTAACATACTGTGTGTGTGTGTGTGTGTGTGTGTGTGTGAAGACTGAAGGGAATCAGATGTGCTCAGTGATGAGTGTGATCAAACAAATACAACCATGTCCACATGATAACGCAGAGGAGCCAAAGCTCAGCATTTCTAATTCAGACCAAATATTTAAACTTCGCAAAAAAGGAAGATAATTTATATTTGGTGGATCAGCTTTTGTTGTCGAAATCTCATACCAATAAAAAAAACCTGTTTATTTATCTTTAAAATCATTTGTAAGGAAATTTGTGAGATGAGCAGCAGAGTCCACATATCTCCAGTCTGGAATCAAACTCATTCCTCTAAGAGGACAGCGCTAGCCCGTCTGCGGGAGCCAACTTTCTTTTCCAGCTTCAAAAGTTCCTCCTGGAACATTTTTCACATGCAGTTGTAAGAGGATAAGAAGATTCACCTCAACTTGTCTATTTGGGGACATGGCCTTCATTTTAATCACAATGGCTCTGAACAGTCAAAATATTAGGGACCCCGTGTCCTCTTTAAGAGACCCCCTGGGGGTTCAGGGACCCCAGGTGGCAGTCCTGACCTTAACCCCATGGCACACATGAACTTGGGCTGCTGTTGGTATCAGAATAACCAACAGATGTACACTTGCTGGTAACAGATGCTGGATTCCATTCCCAGTAGTTTGCCCAGACTGGTGACCAGCACGAGGAGAACATACCAGACTGTGATGGATCTTCCGCATTAATGCTGAGGCCCCTGTTTGTTGGGTTTTTGCATGTGTTTTAACTGCCAACATGTCTTGCTTCTTCAGTCAGTCATCATTAAATCCAACAGCAGAGTTTTCATAGCTACAACCACCCAGTCCATCCTGTTCCTCGTCGCATTGCTGTTTTCTTTCAAATGTTGCCGTTTCAGAGGGAAACAAACAGGCTTTCCAACAATGTCAGATTTAAAATCAGGAAGGTTTTTTGCAACAAAGAAATCCACCAAACACAAATTTACTGACTTTTTCTGCTAAGTTGTAGCTGAATATTTTCAGCTTTGGTTCACAGAGTCTGCTCCTCGATTAAAGAAAATAAGAAAGAAGATTGAAAAGGCAGGGTCAACGCTGGCCCAGAGATTGGGGTTACAAAGCAAATCATGTGTTGCATCTCCTTTTATTTTCCGAAGATGCTGCTGTGCGTCTCAGCTTCTCTTTTGTGCTTTTTTTAGTGGATGGGTTATGAACTGTAAGTAGTTCATAATGAGCCTGCATAGTATTAATTTGCTTCTCAGCAGGTCCTCTCCGTGTTAAATTGAACGTCCTCAGCATGACAGAGATGTTTGACAGAGCCGGATCATTTTTTTATACTTGTGTGGAAATTGAAATAAATGAGACATTTGGAAACACTAATAAATTAAGCCAAAACAAGAAGTTTTACACTGATATCTACAATATTCTAGTCATATTAGTCTTCATCATTTTAACAGTTAATAATCTGCGTGACTGGAAAACCACCACAGGCAGAAGAAGGTTCCTCCCATCCGACTACAAACAAATGAAATCCTGTTTCACAGGGATCTCTCATCCCAGCAACATTCTAAATGAAATCACAAGGACAAAGAAAAAGCACCTTTTATCTGGTTAGTCTTCCTCCTTAAACTGATTTCACCATCAGTTTTATAACATGACCTCCTGTCTTCATCATCATTATCCTGTCTTTAGATGTGAATCAGAGTTTTTCCAACTCTGTCAGATATTCACAAACATGCCATGAAAGACATTAAGCAAAAGAAACACGTGTCACTCTGCTTCTGTTTTATGTGACAGGATGTCTTATTGGACGGACTGACTGAGTCATTTTGCTGCCAATCTGGGCTGGAAGCCAAGCTCCTCTATTAAACTTGATAACTGCAAACAAATAGTCACATTAGTTTTAGTTTCCATTTTTGGTCCATAAAAGAAAGAAAAAAGAAAAACACAAAGAGAAGAAAAAATGAAATATGGTGCTAAGGTAATTATAGAGGCTGTTCTTGGTGATTGTGAAGTCATGAATTCTTTTGTTTCCCTGAAAAGAAAAGAAACAAATTATGTCATGAGATCATAAAGCTGCAGGCTTTTAAGCCTTATTATTCAAACTCAGCATATGTGGTTGTGCTGTTTGCATGTACATATCTGTGTGTGTAGAAGGATGAAGTCACAAGTGTAATTAAAGGGTAAATGGATTTCTATAGCACACAAAGACCACAATGTATGCCAAAAAATAACAAAAGCATTCAGATCAGAGAAAATATGTGAATGAATAGAAAACAGATATTAAACTCTCTCATTTCACAGAAAATGGTGGAAAATATCAAAGTTTTAGGACACAAGCATATTTGCATACGACTTTTCTTGTTCCAGACATGATGAGCAGAAAAACTCACAGTTTGAATAGATGATGCTAGAACACAGGTTTCCAACTCAGGTCCTAGAGAGCTACCATCAACACATCTAATTTATAACCGAAAGACTGAATGACAGAGCCCTAAGATTTAAAAGAGTCGGGTTTTGCAGGAGGTTTTACTTCCTGTTAAAAAGGAGTTTTCCTTCCCACTGTCGCCTCATGCAGCTCAGGATGGGAGATTGGATCCATGTCCAGATTGGATACAATCTAGCTGGTTCCCTATATAAAGATCATTTTATGAATTGGCCTGTGAAGCGCCTTGAGACGACATTGTCATGAAATGGTGCTATACAAATAAAGTTGAATTGAACTGAACTGAATCTTAAGAGGTCCTGTTGCAGTCGTATCTGATGATGGCTCATTAGTATTGTAACAGATTTGTTGTTCAATAAGTTGTTTCTGCTCTTTTATTTTGAAAAGGCCGAACCGGAAGTATGTGTGTTTGGCTCGGTGGAGGAAAAGAGGTGAACGGAGCAATGAAGACGGCGGCTGTGCTGGTTCTGCATACCCTCTCGTCTTATTATTTTATATAAAATATAGGCGCGCAACAAGACCCTCGGTTACAGTATGAATGGGATGAAGATTGTTGGGATTATAGAACTTGGTGGATACTGAATACTTTTTTCTCCGATTATGAAGACCCGATTGGGGAAACGAGCTAGAATAAATTAGGCTTAGGGCATGATCTAAGATAACAGATATTAACCACAGAGGGAGCTGATGGATGCAGGTGGAAGTCCTGTGAAGGTATATGAATGTGGGGGTCAGCAGGTAGAGAGGGCAGTTAGATGAAAAATAAATTCATAACGTAAAATATTACAATGTTTTGCTACTGATTTAAAAGCATAATGAAATCATGCTTTAAAAACTCTGACGTTTGGTCGGGGATGTCATTGAACCAGACATGGGTGACCACAAATTGAACAGAGGAGAATTCTTTCAGCAGCTTGGAAATACGGATGCCTGGAAAACAGGCGTACCCCCCCATTGGTAACCGCTTGTACGTACCCGGCTGGCTTTAAATTTAGGCTCGTGTGAAATTCCAGCAGTAGCTTGGCAAAAGGAGCAGCTACAGGTGGAGCAGTGGCCGGGTCAGCCAGGAAGCTGCCGGAGCCGGACCCACCGGGTGCATCGGCTGGGGAGGACCATGATGTAGGAGCTTCCACGGCCTACAGCAGAGTGTCGACCTTGCTGCTGGGGCTTTGCCCAAGATGAGTCCAAATGAAGCTCGGAGTCCTGAATCTTGTGCAGATATGATTATGTTTATATGAACCGATGTTGCCATAGCAACGTAAAGGGGACTTTCTATGTTTGTAGGTTTGATATTTATATTGATCCCGTTCACATTCCTTCATATAACAGAGCACTACCTGGCTTTTTTTGCTCTTAATGACTGAAACATCTCTGCTTTTTTGGAGTCATATCGATTTGCTTTTTAAAGAAATGATAAGCTTTTATCTGTTGTTCATTTTTTTATTCAATTTATTATTCCTGCTCACACATCTCACACACACTAAAGATTTTTTAATCACAATAAAGACATGATATTGTGTTATAAATACATAATGGTAACAGCTTAAAAGATTGATCTTTCTTTTACTTCCACAGGGGCTCAAGCCAATGGATCACAACGGGCTCTCAGATCCTTACGTCAAACTACACCTTCTACCTGGGGCCAGCAAGGTGTGTGTCTTTTTCCCTCCTTTATTTCAGCAGCATCTTCATGGTGATGGTTATAGTCAGCAATGGATTAACTTTAAGTTCAGCTAAAATTCTGCAAACACAGCTTATCTGCTCATCAGTATATCAATAAATTTATTATGATCATGTTTGTCTCTTTTTAAAGGTAGATGTTTTAGCATTTTACTTACAGCCTCATTTCAGTCAATAAATTAGTCCAATCCAGTTTAACTATAAAGCACATTTTAAAAACAGGACATCTCAAAAGTAGTCCACATAAAAATCAAATAATTAAACAAGTTAAAAGATACAATTACTGAAATGAACAAATAAAAACCTAAAAATGCACAAAAGGCCACACAACTCATGCAGTGTTAGAAGCTAGAGCATAAAATGGGTCCAGTAATGGCCAACAATCTGCAATACAGAGGAGGCGCAGTCACGTGATCCCCATTGTTTACGCCACCATGTTGGACGGCAAGCGTCCAGAGATAACCACCGAGCCGTGCACGTACACACCGACTGAAGCATGAATCCGGGATAAACACACACACACACACAGCTAGTATGGATCCAAAACGCAGCAACTGGATCAAGTTCCCGCACATAATGATCTCATTCAAAACAAACTTTTTTTCTTGAAACTATGGTGTTGAGTTTATCCTGAATAAGCAGTTAAATATTACCCACTTTGCTGTGTTTTTCTAATGTTTAGCATTTAGAAATAACATTTAGCAATTAGATTTAGATTTACTATTTAAATGTTATATTTTACATCTTTATATGTGTATGTGAAGTGTGTATATATTAAAAAATGTTGGACTAAATATGCGAAAACCAAACTACCCGACTACAACCAGAAAACACATAAAATATCTAAACGATAAAAACAGAAATTTGTTTAATTTACAAAGGATGTTGATGCATTTTACACCACAGTGAACCTGATAAACATTTTTCTAGAAACTCCCTGAAAAAGCTGGTTGGTTTTGTAGGATCTTGACTGAGCTCAGTGGAGAGAAAATAGCTCATTTTTACAGGTCAAAGACTTGAAGCATGATCCGTCCTCATTAGAACTGAATTAGAATTACAGAATAATTACCAACTAGAAGCACTGAGAGAGCACAGACCTCCGCCAAGCCATTACCTTTTCTGGTTTTATGTCAATGATCATCTGCATTAGTTTTAGAAGCTCTAGGAGTATTTTTGGAATCAAATCAAGAAAGCAGAAGTTTTAAACAGTAATTTAATAATAAATGTTTTACTTACCAGCAACAAGCTGATGAAAATATTTTGCAGAGCCGCAACAGAACGGAGATGTTGGGGTGTTTCTATCATCTTCCAAATCGATCTATTGTTTTTTCCTGTTTCGTCTCTGATCTGCATAAATGTCCATTTTTCACATTTCGCTCTGGGCTGAGTTTCCTGTCTGTGCAAGTTTTGCATTAGTTAAGTCTGAAACCCCAGTTTTCCCCAGTTTTTTTCTGCTTTTTCTTTTTTTACCAGCTAATCATAGAATCTTAAGCAAGTATTTGTCTTCACATGACACAAATACAGTCTACAAATCATTCAGTAATGAAAAATGAAGCCATTTTCCAAAACAATGTTATTTTCTTGCATTTCAAAACAATGTGTAATTGTCATGGTTTTGAATGATCGGACCCACATGCAGGGAAGCTCAACAGAGTAAAAGCAAAAGGTTTATTGACAATTGT
>JBAMHX010000017.1:23778499-23791802 GCA_037177515.1 Pseudomugil tenellus | reverse complement strand
ATATTTGATCATATTGCCCACAGTAGTTAAACAATATCTAACTCTTAAAATGTTTATAACACAAAAGATGCAGTTCTACTGTACTTGTACCAATGTGGCACTCACAACTGAAAATAGGTTTTAAAACAGGAAAAGAAAAATACACTTTTTTCAAGCACTGATACTACACTGATAAAAAAAAAAAAAAGAAAGAAAAAATTATATACAAACAAATCCCAACATATCATCTCAGCACCCTCCAAAGAAGTTCAATAAAACATTGTGGAATCTAATCCAATTTATAATTATCCAGCTCAGTCTAGTTCAGCTCAGTTGGATTTATATTGTATCGTTTAGGGAAAACAGTCCAACATAGCGGGCCAAAGACTGCATTATGTTGTTAATCAGAATGAATGAAAATGACTAATATTAATTTGAAGCCCTCCTGCTGATACATTTCCCTAAATGTTCCACGTTGTTATGTTAAAGGACAAGACGTCATTTCCAAGCTCCTGTGTGTCTGTGATAAGCAAAGAGCCGGAGATAGTGTGGATATAAAATCTCATGTACACACAGGCTTTTTGATCTTTTGTGGGCTGTTTCAGCACAGACATGGAAACATCCACAGTTCTTTTCGCAGCATGAGTTAGCTGTAATCAGCTACAGGGTGAAGTTCAGTGGGTGACCTGGAAAAAAAATGGCAGGCACAGAACGGCATGACTGCAACAGTCCTGTGTGCATCTTATTGTTTACACTACAGAAAATCAAAAAATGCTGATTTTCAGCTAGCTCTTATGTGAATGAAAACCACTGCTGTATGTCAATTCTGAAAACAGAACGTCTACGTCAAACAAAGTAGTGTCCGTAATAATCACAGCATGTATTGTTTACAACAGACTACTCTTGCTAAGGTTCAGGCTTGCTGCTGAAGGGCCAATCGGGTCCTTGCTAACGCCACTGCAAATGCTGGGTCGTGCAATGCAAGCGAGGATGAGAAGGGCATCATTTTTTATTATATATTGTATATTGTTGCTATGTTGTTACTAAGCAGCTCCACTGTAGACATGAGACTGAATGTATAGGTTTAACCCCTTCTATTCCACACTGAGAATGTGCACCTTGGTGCTCTGTGTGATCTCATTCACACACCAAACTGCACTTCTGGTTTTGAGTTGCTTGGAGCCCAGCAGCATACTGCCAGGGGCTGTTTCACTCAAGTCATACACTTAGATAGCTTCATTTATACTTTGAATAATTTATGTTTTCCCCACCTTTCCTTTATTAATTCATGGAACCGTTTAAAACCCTGAAAACTTACCAGAACTGGAAACTTTGAATCAGTAGCTTTGGGATGCATGTCATGTATTAGTGGTTTTATGAGTCAAAGTGTGCTGTATGACCTTTTTTGCATGCATTTTTGCACACACCTACCTTGTTTTGTTTTTTTTTTGTGGGGGGGTGCTCGCTGCAAACATGGAAACAGCATTCAAATGGTTTGATGATCAGGATTCCTGTCAGGCTCGCAGTCCAGCTAACAGCTTTGTGTCAGTGCTGCACATCGCTGTAAGTGATGGGCCTGACATGTTTGTTCTCGGGGGCATGTCGATTCTGTCCGTGTGACTGCCTGTTTTTGTAATCAGATCATTTTAACTCACTGATTACAGCTGGTCGATCGTGAAAAGCAGCCCTAATTGTTATTTTAGTGAACCCGCTTCACCCATAGTTTTTACTATTGATATTATATGAATGATTTGATTTCTTTTCACACTACTTCCATTAACTTTGAGGGTTTTTTTCTCCAGTCAACTTGATTTAGACATCACACCTTCAGAGATAGAAAGACATGTTCTGTCCATCCCATCTGTATTTTCTTTAAGTGTTAACAGCCTCTTCAGACACATTGATTTGTGATGCACAAGCCAGCTGTGAAACCTTGTTGGCATCTCAATAGCCTCCTTGACACAGTGATCCCTTTCTCTGTTAAATATGTAATGACTACAACCAACACGTGATTTGGATTTTGTAACCTGTCTGCCTTTGTATGCAAGCTCAATATTATTAAAGAGAAAAAAAAACATAACTGCATGCATATGTTCACAGTTTGTCATGAGATGACTTTGCCTAATGTTTGATACTGTTTTCTGTATAAACAAACAAGATACATGGCTGTGGATGCTTGAAGAATATGCTAAAAGTCAGTCTTTCTTCTGGAAAGCATTTTGTACCTTTGAACACTATTGCATTGGCTGTTTGGCTGCTGTATTGACTGTCTGGAAGTGTGACTTGGTGTGAATTAAAAATATTTCCTTTGTTGTTTTGCTTCCTTTTTATCACTCAGGCACTTGTTTTCACTTTTCTGCTTTCTTCAATGTATGACTTTCAACTCATTGTGTTGTGTCAAATTATGCTTTAGTCCTCTACTAAATGGAAAATTTTTCCTCCTTCCTCTTTTACTCATTGTTGTGTTTTAGCACTCTTATCATGAAAGCCAAAATGTATATATTCTTGTTCATCATTGAAGCCGATTCGATACACATCTCGATACGCTCTCAGCGATACGTTAACCATACAGTGAGGCTTTTGCCGATGCGATACGTTTCACCCTTCCTCATGATGCGATGCAGTTTATTAATGATTGGACAACAATTCCACTTTATAAAATACAATTTGGTTTGATATGATTCATGATCTGATTCTATAATATTTAACATAAAGAAATAACCCACATCTGGTTTATAATCATCACAATTATTTTATCCTCTTTTTCCATGAATGATGCATTTAATATTTGATTGTGTTCTAATAAAGTCAACTTGACAAGATGCAATTTACATCAGTACTGAGCACTGTTTTATTTTCCCAACACAAACAGCTTACAAATTACATTTGTGTTTTTATGTAATTTTCCACCTTAACAAACTTATTTAAGGGATTTTATTTTTGCCCCTTAATTAAAGGAAACAAAAAGTCGAATTAAACAAACATGGACCATTAATCCTTTTTTCTAATAGTCCTCCATCTATATTTACTGACTGAAAGGCATATAAACTGTAAGCATCACACACTGAGGTGCATTAGCTGGTTTTTCTTCTCAAAGTGGAAAGTCTTCACTGCATTCACTTATAGTGAGGAAAATAAAGTGTCTGTGGGTTTTTTTGTAAATATAGATTCAACAAACAATAAACAAATAATCTGTCATAAAACAAGTCTTTCATAACTGCTAACAATGTGTGGAAAAAGTCCAGTAGGGCCTATTCCTTGCCATCCCTAACAGCCAGCTCACCTCTCTGAGATAATTATTTTAGATGGCTTAGTGTCGGGTTCTTCTTCAGGAATATTAGTTGGTCACAATGCTCAGGAAGAAGCAGACTGCGCTGAGCTGTAAATATGTCACCAGCTGTGCTAAAGACGCGTTCTGATGTAAAACTTGTTGCTGGGATGGACAAGTAGCTTCTGGCCAATTTGGAAAGCAGGAAGATCCACCTGTTTTTTCCACCACTGCAACACATCACCATTAATAATAAATAATAAAGATAAAGATAAATAAACCCCCCCCCCCCCTACTTTGCAATTTCCTCCTTAGCTCAGTCATTGTTACTCTAGCTGGTATTTTGTACCGTAGATCTAAAACACGGAGTAGCTGCTGGAAGCCCTCATTCTTACGACACTGTAAGGCTGGATATCTTTCCAGATAAAATAGGTGTTGGCGCTGGTTGTTGCCTTTGAGCGGGTAGAGTTAGTTGCCAGGAGATTTGTAGAGCAGAAACGATACTTCTCTCACCAGTTTGCTTTCATTGCCCAGCAGCATCCGACGTATCCACACCATGCCGCCTTTTCATGTGTGTTGCCATGCTAACATATTTTATAGCTGCACAACATTGTTTGCAAATCGTTTTAGTTTCCCGTCCTCTTTTTTAAAGAAGCCAAAGTAATGCCAAACTCTGGACTTATATGTCTTCAGACTTGCGTTGTATATCGCTTCTTCATCTGGTGTATCGCTTTGCTCCATTTTCCGTTTTCTAACGTCTGATACGCCTCCCGGTTCCCGGTTCCCGGTTCCCGTACATTTAAATTACCAAAACGCGGGGAAAAAAGGTGACGCGTTTAAGGTACCTTGAAGACGTGAGAGCAGAGGAGATAAAGTTTTTGATAATCACTATAAACGTGTTTTTTTCCAATGCGGACACGCTAAGAAAGATATAATGGACATTTAGACATTAATAATTCTGATGCACACTTAAGCACCTGGTGCACTCGCATAGCTAATGTTGTTACGGCACCACCAATTTAAATTAGTGAATCTGTCCATCCCTAATATATTAAATCCATATATGTAAAAAGGGAAAGAGAAAGAGGGGGGAGGGGGTCTCATTTCATTGGCTCAAAAGCCCTTATAAATAATTTGCCCACTTTATGTTCAGTAATTAATTTGGGTAAATTAGGAAATAAAATATGGAATCAGGATGAATGACTGGTATTCAGTCGCATTACTCAGTAGATTAATGAAGTGGTGGTCTAACAAACTATCTCAGTATTTTTGCAGTTTATGTACAAGAAACCTGTAAAAACTTTATGTATTTCTTGATTCAGAACAGCAAGGTGCATCCAGACACAAAGCAGTTTGTGACTTATGATTTTGTTTCTATAACAGCCAAAATTACAATCCAAAAAAGCACAAATGATGGCTAATGCACCAATGTTGAGATTGAAACTGAAACTGATTGACAACTTACTCAACAGAAGATAAATTACATGTTTTATGCTTGGTTGCCTATCACTGTACTAAATACAACTGAGACTATGTGAGTATGGTATTAATGGGTGGTCTGCATAAAAAAAAATGCCATGCTTATGTGCAGCTTAAGAATGAGAATAACATTTTTTACTTAACTATATTAAATGAATTTGTTGTGTTTAGTATATCTAAACAACAGTTCACAAAATGTATTTACCATCTTCATCAACAAGCCCTTATACTCCACAGCTCTGCTGATGAAGATGTTAAATGTGGTATAATATATGTGACTCATTAGACTCCATACAAATGGTGTGCGCACACAACAGGAAACTCTGCCACCTTTAGAAATACTAGTGGTCTGTGTTTTGACAGGAAAGCTACAGGAGCTGCATTACTGCTGTGCTTCCTATTAATAAAAGACCAGCTCATCACGCAAGGTTATTTCTGAAAATGTAATTACTTTGAATAGGCAAGAGCATATCGTTGCTTTTAATGGTTTTCAAATAACATTTGAATTAAAGTTAATAGCATGACATGAGCAGACTGATTTAAGGTTGGAGTGATCCAGCATTCCCTGTTTATAGTTCTCTTTGACCCTTCCACCCTGGTGAACATCATCCACACTCCAAGCTAGTTGTGTAATTAAAATACTGAGGTCAAAGCAGAGGCTTGAAAAAAATAAAGTCTTCAACAATTTTGATTAAGAAGGTTTTTATCTCATTTGTTACTGGCATCTAGAATCAAAATAAAAACGCCAAAAAAGTCTTTGAAAAAACTAGTCTGTGAACAACTTATTCCAAAAATATTTTTTAAGTCATTAATTTTCAAAAATAAACTGTGTGAAAACTATTTTTTCAAAATGGGAAATCAATGTTAAATTACATAAACACATGCAGACGCATCAGGTCATACAGCATAGCAAACCAGATACAAGCAAAATGTTCTGACATGTAATTAATATTGTGTCTACCATTTTTTCAAAACCATAAGGCGCATTTAAAAGTCTTAAATTTTCTTCAAAATGTATGGTATGCCTTATGGTGCGGTGCATCTAATTTGTTGTGTGACTTCGGCAAAGCAGACATTCACTCACCATAGACTTAGGACAGCGTGAGAATTAGAGGAAATGAGGCCACTGTAAGAAAAAAACAAGTGAAGGAAATGAGAATGAACCAACAGCTTAATAGAAGGAAGAAATTAACTATAAAAACTTATAAAAAATTAGTCTGAGCAGCAGACTCGTGGTTACTTTGGATCTCTGCCAGGAAGCAGGACTTCTTGGCAGCAATCCAATGTAAATAAAAGCAACGGGGATGTGCATCGACAAGCTACTGGTAATCAACAAGTTAAATAAAGTTTAAAAAGATTCACAGACCAGAAATGGAAGCTGGAAGGGTCCCAGAAGAAACCCACATTTTTCACATCCTGAATTGTTATCAGGGCGAACTAAACAACCATTGTGGTTGAGTTAAACCTCCTGTCTATGGTGGGCGATACTGTGCAGAAAGCTCAAAACTGCAGTGAATCTGGTAAGCTTTGCTGCCTACTAATGTTACTCATATGCGACACAGGGGGGGCTGTGACATTAGATACTAAGCGGGTAAACATGCGTTTTTTACCAATACCATATGTTTGATCGTGCCCGCGCCCTAAAACCCAGTGTGCCTCGTGTGTGTGTTAAATACAGAAAAATTAGCCATAACTGAAACTGCGCCCTACAATCCAGTGCACCCTATGGTCGTGAAAATACAAGAGCCATTTCTACTCAGATCCCAGAAGCATACATAGCCACATAAAAAAAAACAAGAATTTTTCACTAAGCTCTGTTCCAACATTATAGGACAGTGCAGACAGATTCAGATTTTTCTAGTGGCTTTTTGCTGTTATCCACTGCATAAGCAAAAAATTAGTAAAGATGCACAGCTCTGCTTAAGATGTTACAAAGAGAAAATGCATCAAACTGAACAAATTTGTTCATTGGCTGCATATCATTTGCTGCTTTCAACTTCCTGTTCTAATGGGCCTGTGCTAATGTCTGGTAAAAGTGGAGAGTTTATTTTTATTACTATTATTACATCCGCCTGTAACGATAGACCACGGAGACTGAACAGGAGTTACAATGATTTATTGTAAAACACGCTGATACTGGAAACGAAGTCTCAGAGACTGGCAAGAGTCCAAGGAAGAAATTCCCACCATGAAGAAGGACGTCCCTCGTACGCTGAAGGGTAGAGAGTGTCTGGGTGCAGAAGAACAGGAGTGGAGGTGAAGACTTGTTTGAGTTGGTCAAAAGCCTTTACAGCAGCCGATGTCAAGGGTACGAGGCTTGTTTCGGAGAGTGGAAGTCAATGGAACTGCCAGGAGACTGTAGTTTCGGATGAATCGTTGATAGAAATGAGCAAATCCGGGAAAGTGTTGGAGAGCCTTAACGGTTACGGGTCTTGGCCAGTCAAGGATGGCTTTCACCTTTTGCCGATCCATGCTAACACCATGGGGACCCACCACATAGCCTAGAAAGTCAACTGTGGGTTCATGAAAGGAGCACTTCTCACCTTTAAGGAATAGATGATGTTCTCTAAGTGTTTCCAGGACTGAAGACATTCAGATAGTTCTGATACTCTGGGGGGATTGAAACAGATGGTTTGATGTCTGGACTTTCAACTGATGTTGCTGCAACCACTACTCGGGAGCCCCTCCTAGGTTTTGATACATGCGGAAAGCAGGTGAGATAACAGGTGGAACCCCACCAAAGGATTTCTCCAGTCAACCAGGAAAGACTGGGAGAATGTTGTTGCAACCAAGGACGGCCCAAAATTATGTCCACGGTGGAGTTTTCAAGAACAAGACAGGGGATCATTTCCTGATGGAGAGCCCCTATTGTAAGGGAGAGAAGAGGAGTCTGAAACTGGTATATAGTGTTGGTGATGTTTTGCCCCGTGATGGATTGGATCTGTAGTGGTGATGGGTATCGATGACAGGAGAGTTGCAGAGAACGAGTTAGGGAGCTGGAGATGAAGTTTCCTGCTGATCTTGAGTCCAGGAGCGCGTTGACTGTAAAAGAGGGACCCATAGTGATGCTAACTGTGCTAACTAATGGTGGTAACTGGGAAGTCCAAGCAACAGACAGGAGATGAAGTCGAGGAAACGGGCAAGAATCAAAAGCCAGGAAATCCGTTCATCAGGCAATTCCAACTGCAGATGTAAGTCGAGACCGGGAATAGGGATCTGTGGAGAATGCTGGATAGCTGCTACGAGGTCCGACGTGAAATAAGTGTACAACAGTGCTCATATGGCTGTAAGGGGAAACTGATAACAGGTGAGTATAATTAGTAATCTGGTGACAAGGAGGTAATGTTATTTACCAGCGTTTATCTGTTTTTCTGTTTGTTTGTCTGTGTACAACATAACTCAAAAAGTTAGGAACGGATTCTCATAAAATTTTCAGGATATATCCATAATGGGAAGTTTTTGGAGGTGATCTGCCAAGCCACAGAGTCCCTCCAAAGCTTATTGTGACTTACACCCCAAAACATGATCCGGATAACCACCAAAATTGAATCACTTCTTCATCTTCCCATTCTGGACATTTACTGAAATTTTAACGAGATTCATGAATAACTTTTAGAGTTATTTTTTGCAAACAAAACAAAACAAACAAGCAAATGCCAGCACAAACATAACCTTAAGGTCACCACAATCAGCTAGGGGGAGTACGTGGCTTGGCAAAGGTCTACGTTCTATGAGTGCCTTTCTAGTTGTAAATAAAATAGCATGACAGTGTCAGTCTAAATATTCTGTTGAAAAACAGTCAGGGGACAAAAATATCAACATCAAAATTAAAGCCGCAAGCAATGTTGGGGGTCCCCGCACCTACAGTGCTAGTCGACCTATATCGCCACCACGTCCCCTGGCTCCCTCCCTCCCACGTTAGACATTTTGTTGAGGATTAAACAGAAAACTTGAGTAAAATCTTTGTCGCCAAAACATACTACAACTCCCCCTCTATCTTTTGAGAAAAAATTAATAAAGAAAAAATTGATTCCAGTGATGCCGGAACTAATAATCCAAGTCTTTGTCCATATCCAACAAGGTTGTTGTAAGAGATTTCTTATTATTGAGGTCTGCTGTACTAGTGAGATTTTTTTTTAGATCTTTCTGTACTTTAGTCGAATTGTTACTCATGTGACTATCTGTGTTGTCGTCATCATGGCTAGGGCTATAAAAATTAAATTAAATTGAATTGAATAATCGAGTAGTATCAGCGTGCAAACTAGTCGTAAACTGGCGTGAATAGTGCATAAACCCATCGTGACTGTGTGCCATGTCAGGAATTTTGGTCCCTGCTTGTCCCTGGAGCACCAAGTCTCCCCTGTGCTCCTGGCTATGGTCGGGAGTGTGTCTCTGGCATTCAGGATGTTCTCTCTTCCACTGACCTGGGGTTGGGGGGGGCTTTATATATATGGGATGCCCAGGTCGGTACAACACCCTCCAAATTGCGCAAACTCTTAGTGCAATTTTGGCTTAAAAAATGGAATGGCTCCAGCTTTCAGTTTCAGACACTATTTGTTTACATTTTTACAAACAAATGCACAGATTTGTTCCTTTTCTAGTCATTTGCAAAGAAAGACTTGATCTTGCATAGACTGTTATGGTTACATGTTTACAAGCAAATGTGCACTTTTTCCTAATTTTTTTTTCAGAAAACGACTGGATGTTATATTTTCTTTGTTTTCAAAAGCACATTTTAAATGGTTTTAGCAGATATTTTTAAAATGCACTGTATGTTACGTCTTAAAATTAGGGGTGTAACGATTCATTTTAATCACGATTCAAAGTTGTCAATTTGATTTGTGAACGATACTGGTTCATTTAGAACAATACGATCCAAAATGATTTAGTGACTTGAAATCGATTCAAGATATCTTTCAAAGTCAACCAATATTTCAAATTTAACCAGTGTGATTGTCATAAATACCTGTATACTGGACAGTGCAGATGAAGTTTACTAGATTCCTGTTTCTTGTAATGAAATCAAGTATAAAGTTTCTGACTAATCATATTGAGGAGTCGTAATGATTCTGCAGAGCTGCCTTGTGCTGCTGCTGCAGCTGGAATGGTATAAGCCAGGGGTGTCAAACTCATTTTCACAGAGGGCCACATCAGCATATCTGTTATTGTCAAAGGGCCAGATGTAACTGTAAGTCTATCTTACAGTACATAATATTGAACTTCTGCAAGGTGAGGCAGGTAGTGGATAACTCTTAAACACAAGGTAAAGACAAGTTAAACAAACGTGTTAACTATTGCTTGTGCTTGTACATGACAGTGTTCCCGACACAAACCAGTGCTCAATGAGCTCAAACACACACACATGATTAAAAACTTTAAGAACTTTTCTGACAATGCTCCTTTGTACGATGAGGATTGTTGGCAAACTGAATCACTCTCCAGCATAAAGGACTGAAACTGCGGGGATTAAAACTTTTAGTTGGGGTGAAGTTTATGGTTTGCGTTACAGAGCTCATTACATGCTCCACCTGCAGGATGTTGCCAATTAGTGCTGAACTGGTGTATAATGCAGTGATTTGCTGGGAACTCACCAGTAGCTATCTTCCTGACTCTTTACTCCCATCCTTCTGACTGGTCCCCCTTTCCACTGTACATAATCGCTGCTCCATCAGCTGGAAGTCCATAAGTTTGTCCAGTTTCATGTCAGTAACACTTTGACATATGTTTTCAAAACTCATATGTCTTTTCCACTCATTGTTGCGTCCATCAATTTAATGTCCAATATTTCCTCTACTGTTCAAACTGGCGTCGCATCCACGATAAAGATGTCCAGCTGTGCAGTGTTGGACATGTCAGCATTTTCATTCACAGCACGAGAGTTTGTAGTATCATCTTCTTAAATCAGCGTCCATCTCATAAACTCAACCAGCCGCCGTGTTACTGCTCAGGTTTACTTGTAGCAGGTAACATGAAAACATACATGTCCGATGACCGAACTTCCCAGTAACCCACAACAACAGAAGCCCCACTTCATTGGCGTGGGAACCAAGGTAGCTGAGGAAGGTAACTGAAGCATTCCATTGTGGGATGTGTAGTTTGTTTTATCAGTGTATCGCTGTGAAACTGACAATATTCGAAAATGGTCTTGCAAGCCAGATATAACTGTATCTCAGCCAGCGTTTGACACATATTCTCATTGGCTGTACTTTTGCAATGGATCCCAATGATGGCCAATGATGCTGCTGCTAGGTCGTGACATGACCTTAGTAAGAAGCAGAATAAATTGAGTTACATTCAGTTAAATAATATTTTTACTCTTTAATGCAAAGTGTTATTTCTTAAATCGATAGAATTGATTGAAAAGCTGTAAAAACGATAGTGGATATGATGTTTTTATTAAAAACTTGCCAAGCACAGATCGATGTTGTGAGACTGTAGGAATATCAATCAATCTATCGACATACTAGAGGAATCATTGCATTACTTAAAATGTTATACAAATATATCAAACTTGATACTTAGGCCCAATCCCATTTCTCATTCTTACCCCTTCCCCTAACCCTTCCCCTCACCAATTTAAATGGAGCTACAAGTGCTAGGGCTGAAAAGTTAGTCCTACGATTTGGGACACCCCTTCACGGCCAGTAGTGAAGTAAATACGTTACCAGAGTAGATAAGCATGTCTCGCTACAGAGCACCGCTAACGTTCAGTATTCTACATTACTGGAGCTTCAACTGGAGCTAGCGACTTTTTTTCCAACTTTTTTTGCATTTTATTAAGAGATTGACTACTACATATTAAAATGACGTTAAACTATACAAATCAACGTTTGTCATCATTTTAAAAAATTTTTCAGTGGAGAAAATACATTTGTGAACTTCTTTAGACTCAGCAGTAGCCATCACTTTGGTAAATCGCAATGTATTCTGGGAAATTTTTCATACCCCTTGGTTTGAAGTGTGCTCCTGAAAAATCTTCCTTTGAAAGGGCCAAGTGGTAGGGCCAAGAGGTGAAATGGGATTCACCCTTAGTCTTGTGAATTTACATATACTAATAAAGTAAGAAATGCACTAGTAAATTGTCATTGTGCTTTTTGGTTTTGTATAATATGCTATATATAGTGTAATTCACGACATTAAAATGTAAAATAAGTGGGGAGGAATGGGCGCTCGTAGGTGATCTCGCCCTTGGAGTAATTCAATGTAGAGCCGCCACTGCTGGGGGGGTGTCTGCATACTTGTAAGTGCAGATTAGAAGTGTGCGCCAATTGCTGTCCCAAATCGAAGGTTACTTGGGAATCAAAACCTAAAATGCACACTTTGTTTGAAGCCGAATTAGCTGAAAACAAAGGGTTAAACATAGACACCGCATGAAGCAATGCTGTTAATGGGAGCCTGCAAAGTTTTTACCAGATTCTTGCGGTTTGGTTTGTTGCAAAGGGCAGAGATATAGCCATGAATATTTTTATGCTATGTATGCATGCAGGCAGACAAACACACACACACACACACACATATATAAACTGGCTGTTCTCAACCAAGTACTAACCAAGTACTAAAAGATCCCCAAAAGGTATCAGTCCCTCCAACTATCGGCCAATAACCTGCCTTTCCACAACATGGAAGCTCCTCCGGCTAAGGTAAGCCGTCACATGGATCAATACATGGCGGACGCACAGAAAGGCATTGGCAAGGGAAGCAGAGGAGCCAAAACACCAGCTGCTGGTTGACAGAACTATCAAGACTGCAAAACCAGACAGACAAACCTGTGCACTGCCTGAATTGACTACCAGAAAGCCTAAGTCTCAATGCCACACACATGGATCCAGGAATGTCTGGAGCTGTACAAGATCAACAGTAGTCTGAGGACCTTCGTTTCAAACTCAGTGAGGCTGTGGCAGACCACCCTGGGGGACAACTTCAGGCCAACTGCACAAGTCTCCATCAAATATGGCATATATCAAGGAGATGCCTTGTCCCTGTTGCTGTTCCGTATAGGCCTGAACCCCATCAGCCAACTAATCAACAAGACAGGCTATGGATACCGGGTCAAGAATCGGATGACCATTAGCCACCTCCTGTACATGGATGACATGAAGCTGTACGCTAAGAGTGAGCGGGACATCGACTCACTGATCCACACCACCAGGATCTACAGCAGGGACATCAGAATGTCATTCAGACTGGAGAAGTGTGGGCGGATGGTAACAAAGCGGGGGAAGGTAATCCACACAGAGGGCATTGCACTCCCCGAAGGCAGAATAACAGATGTGGAGGAGACCTACAAGTACCTGGGCATACCAAAGGTGAATGGGAACCTTGAGGATGCCACAAGGAAACCTCCCACAGCTAAATACCTGCAATGAGTGAGGCAAGTACTGAAGAGTCAGCTCAATGGCAAGAACAAGATCCGAGCAATCAACAGCTGCCCTTCCAGTGATCAGATACCCTGCTGGGATAATAACCTGGCCAAAGTAGGAAGCTGAGGCCTCAGATGTCAAAGCTGCTCACCATGCACGGAGGGTTCCACCCCAAGTCCAGTGTCCAGCGACTATACACTAAGCGCAAAGAAGGAGG
>JBAMHX010000017.1:23683172-23693400 GCA_037177515.1 Pseudomugil tenellus | reverse complement strand
CCATCCATCCATCCATCCATCCACCCATCCATCCACCCATCCATCCATCCATCCATCCATCCATCCATCCATCCATCTATCCAGTCTAGTTAAACCAGTCCTGCTCCAAGCTGGTGCAGAAATCGCAGGATAAGTTTGTCTCATGAACATGTAGAAGCATCTGACATTCTGCTTTATATTTAACTGAAGAGCTAAAGCGCAGCATTCGCACTGCAGCCTCCTGAATGTGTCGCTCAGACAGCTGAGAGTGCATCCACAGTGGTACCTTCAGGTACTGCAGGTCAGCCTGCAGGAGGCGCAGGTGGGTCATCAGCTTTCTACTGAGGTTGGGACCGCTGCCCCCGTCCTGCGAGGTGGAGGACAGCAGTTTGCTCATGTCGATCCCCACATCGTATTCAGTGTTGCTCTCATCAGAGGCCCCTACAAAATCCACAAGTACAAATCCACCTGATTGGAGAAGAAAACAGGTGAGTCGGTGGTAAAAATCTTGGCTCAAAGCATCAGTGCGACTGCGGTGCTGCCTTGCCATTACGTTCGCTCGTCTCCGGCAGCCCTGTGAGCGTAGGAGAGAGTTGCAGGTCGTCTTTTTCAGAGCTCTCAGACGGCAGGCTCTCATCACAAGCTGCACATGGCTCCTCAGGGCTTCCAGGAGAGCCGCCCAGCGGATTCCTGGGGACACTGCTCTTATTCTCCAGCTCCTCCGCCTCTCTGCTCATCATGTGGGTGAACAGAGTCTGCTTCAGCATCGCCACTGGAACAGAAAAAGTTTCCAAACACCCGTGTTTCCATGACTACACAACCTTTCAGACATGAAAGCTTACATGTTCGAAGAGCCTCTTCAGCTTTGGATGACGACATGTCAAACACAGCGTGCTCCTCCTCTTTAAGTGCAATGCCCTGACGAGATCCTTCCTGCAGCAGTCTGTCTGCCAGCTGCTCATCCAGAAAGGCTTCCAGTTCGGCTTCATCCACCTCGTCCTCCTCCTTTTCCACTCGCCTGCCTGCAACAGCCAGCTCTTCCTCCTCATCCTCACCCTTTAATCCATCAAAGGGGTTGATTGGAGACGGGATGTCAGGAGATAAAAAAGCATCTTTATCTGGAACAAAAAGAACATTTCAATCTAAAGATGATGTTGTTGCAAACTGGCCAGGTTCAGGCGTCGTACACGTGACCTCTAACATTACTTCTAATCTTTTCCTTTTACTATAAACTATTAACTTCCTGTTAAGCATCTAATCCGCCAGTCACACGGCAGCAAGTCAACACATGTAGTCATGTGGAAGAACGCTGATTTAAGTGACTCACATATGCAGAACAGCATCTCTGAGCAATGGCTTCTTACTCACACGTTTTACCTCAATGTGATGAGACATGCATGGAAATAAATGTGGCAGGGACCCCTGAAGCGGAGATGGCTTCCTGTTCTAGCAGAGATATTACCGTTACATCCCCATGCCTATGGACACTAACAGCCTATCAGCCAGCCATCCACTTCCACCTGAGCTGCAACAAGGACCATCATCAACCACATTCACCTCACCTGCTGTCAGATCACCGACACATTGATTGGACTCATCATTTCTCCACTTCCTCGTTTTGGACCAATCCAGTCACTTCATGGACTTTAAAAGGAAACAAGCAATCGGGCAGCTGTGTCCTTCTGTGACGCAGTCTGCGCTGGGATGACGTTGGAAAGACTTTTGAGAATTTGGCTGTGTGTATGTAAAATCATTAGATTACCCTTAATGGTTTGAATTATTTAGTTTCCTTTTTTAAGCACCAATTTGCTTTTGACTTGAATTTAATTGAGAGAAACTCTCATTTGTGTTTGTTGGTTTTGCTTTTGACTTTTTCTGTTAGATTTACAGTATTTTGTATATAGTTGTAAATAGTACTTGTTAATTGTAAAAGTTAATTTGTAAATAATCTCGTTGAGTTCTCTTTATTTTGTAACGTTATTACCGATGTAGTTTGTTGTGTTTTGTGGACCCTAGTTTTGTGTTGGGATTGTTATTTAAACCGGGACATTTCTTGTTAAATAAGTTTATTGTTATATCAAGTTTGTTTCCATTTTAGTTTTGTTATTGACTCCTTTCGCCCATAACTTTAAAAACGGGGTCGTAACAATTACCAGCAGTGATTTGTTTGCTGAGAATGTTCTCCGCTGGGGGAAGAGGGTTGAACGTGTTCAGAAATGATTTTCTGTGTATTTTGTTATGATTAACGTAGAAATTGTTGTGTAAAAGAGTATTTCTGAAATACTCATTCTGTCATTTGAAATCTAACATAGTGTTCACCATGTGCGTATTGCTAAATGTATTGAGTTGCTGCATTGTGATTGGTTAAACAGACATTCATGTAGCAGGTGGCTTTTAGCCAAAATGTCTTCAGCCAAATACAAAGATCAGGTATTTTCACATTGTTGTCACACCGCAGTGGTTTCAGAAATTGGTGCTTTGGTGGCACTTTGGTCCACTTCAGCTCGTTACATACGCCACAAGAAAACAGAAGCTTGCTCTGAAGGCAGCAAGAAGGAAAAAATACTTTTTGGTCGGGTCCATTCATACTCCACGAGACTGCGAGTTGTTCAACAGTTGACCTGCTAGTTTTATAATTACCGAGATAACTGGTCCCCGACAGCGCAGGCTGTGCATGCGACTGAGTTTTTCACTCCATGTTTTGTGAACATTTTCTTACTTTTCACCATCTTTATCAGCTGTTTCATTAAAACTATCCGTTCAAGCACACATCAGTAAAAAAGCAGAAGCAGTAACTGTCCGCTGTTAACCACGCCCACTTCACATGTCCAACCAATCACACGATAGTTCTTGGAGCCCAACAAGACAAAGCTTCTGCCAGCCGAATGTGTTGAGTGTATTCTAACACAGAGTCTCAAGAACAAGAGAAAGGTTCTTGCTTCTCGTGGAGAACGTAACAAGTTTGAGTCCCACCATGACATGGTTTAACCAGCACAGCCTACATGAGTAATGCTGCTGACCATGTCCATCCCATAATGAGCACAGATCCTTCCAGCAGGATGATGCACCATTTCACAAACATCACATCATCTCCAACTGCTTCCTTCAGCATGACTATAAGGTCACCTGACTTGAATCCAAAGGATTTGGGTTGTGGAAAAACAGGAGATTCTGCAACTGTGTGATGCTTCGTATCATCATGGGGAAAATCTGTGAAGAGGGTTTCCACCTTGTTGGATTTATCACACCAAGAATGAAGGCAGTTTTGGTACTTAAAGGTAGACCTGATAGATGGGATCATCTTTTACTGATACCTGGAGAATGGATGCTTCCACACGGTGTCCCATTGGCCTCTTCGGTCGCTTTGGGCATCTCACGGTTAATGATCTCAATTGCATCCCGCTCAGCTCTGAAACACACTCACGCTGTAAACAATGAAAACCAACAACAGCATCGTCGGTGACCTCAGTGGACTCACTCAGACTGAGCGGGAGGCCCGTCCCTGCTGTGAGGTTTGGCCTTCATGGCGTCGGCACACTGCGTGATCAGACATTGCCACCTGGATGAACACAGGTGACACGCAGCAGGGTGAGACTTGTGTAAACTGGTGATTTCAACCTTTCAGACATGTTTCTGACTCACGTTCTCTGGTCGAAAACGGTCTGAGCCATCAGCTCGTAGATCTGAGGTCCGTTCTCCGACATGGACAGGACAAAGAAAGACCTGTTATCTGTTGAGGAGACATTTTTCAACATGGGACATGTTGCATTACAGATAAAATGGGCTACATCCGGAGTACCTAAGCAGTACATACAGAACATATAATGATGCTAAATGCATGCTAAATGCTAACAGTGCTAGCTGTGCAAAGATGTTGATTGCACATTTCTTTCAGTCTTTCAGTCAGATTCGAAATGTTTTATGTGTTTTCAATCAACAGCTCTCCAGTTTTCTGAAGGTCTTTTCAAACCTAATTGTTTTGGACATTTTCTGTGTTTTCTCTCATGTCCAAACCTGCCCTAGTACCTGACTATGTTCAGAGGAGTAGATTCTTCTTTATTAAGTCATTTAACAATGGATTATGACCTTCAAGTACAAAAAAAGCTCCTAACTCAAGAGATGAAGTGTTGTGTTGACGCGTAACACACAACTTAGCGAAGGCGCAGTTTTAATCTGGACCTTGAGACTCTGTTACTAACGGCCTGTCGCAACGATACATCATGTGTTCACATTTGTTTGCATCTGTAAGAATGCAGAAAGTAACCAAAATGAAAATGTTCACTAACAAATATGGTTTTAGCAGGAACAAGGGGATTTCTAAAGAGATGTTAGCCTGAAACTTTTCTCAGCACGGTGGCGGAAACCGGACATGTGAAGGATAAAAGAAAAAAGACTCAGGACTAAAAACCACCAGGACCGGAGAGATCCACACGGACCTTTAGCTCATCCATAGTCTCATCAGCAATGGTCTCCATGGAAACATGGCTGAAAAGGTTGTGGTCACATGACCCAGGAACTGGACTGAAGATCAGTGCAAACAGGTGTGATGGAGGGATGGATCCTCCCCAGAACCAGAGCTCCACATTACTGAAGCAGTGTGGATCATGTGGTCCCAAACAGAACCAAAGCAGAAAGATCGAAAGAAGCATTTTGGAAAGTTCTTCAGGGATTCTGGAGAACTGTTCCTGAAGAAACGTACAGAAATGCCAGAAAGCTTGTCTGGGAGGCCTCAGACTAATGAAGAACGAAGCTTTCAAGCAGAAAACCTGTTTTTTCGTCATGTCCTGGATTTGGACCTTTTCATGTTAAGATGAAAAACTGGGACTATTTCTTGTGTTCTTGAATGATTGAGCCAAAAAACAAGCGGAACTAGCAAAACAAGCGCCGGTGGTGTCTGAAGCCCTTACCGGTTGCCACGGGACGGACCAGCACTGTGTTGAGCTTAATGATGGGGCTGAAGATGTGCTTTGTGTCTGCAACACTGGCCTGATTCTTGCCATGGAACTTGAGGATCAAACGCTCGTCCTGTTTCTGCAGCAGAACCATGATATCCTCCAGGAGGATGGTGTAGAGCTCTGGAAGGCAGGCAGAGATGTCACCACAGCCTAACTTCTTGTTTTCCAGTATTTTCCTCACATGTGCAAAGTTTTACCGATCGTCTTGTCTCTGCTGACTTTCCAAGAGAGAGTTCCCTCGTGCACCATCTTCCTCTTGGTCAGATCCAGATTCTGCATGGCAACAATCAGATCATATGTAAATGACTAAACCTGTGCTGAAGGATCGTCTTCTGCACTGACAGGCAGCGTGACGATGGATTCTACATCTGCATTCTTACCCTCAGCTCCAGGATCACAGGATTCTCACTCTGCTTGAGAGATGAGAAGTCCAACCTTCGCTGGTATTCGCCCAGCCTCTGTTGAGATGCAACACGGCTCGTTTAATCCACAAAATATCTCACGAATAAATGCAGAGATAAAAATGATAAAACCTGATAGTAAAAGTGGTATATTTAGTGACCTGTTTGTTTTCAGCCTCTTTCACGGCCTGGTTGACATGATTAAGGATCTTTTTACAACACTCCGCAGCTTTCTTCACCTTTTCCCTCTCCTCACCATCTTCTGCACAAAGAAAAACATCAGTTACGGAAAGCTTTTCAGTAAAGTCGGATTGAAGGTCTTCGAAGGAAACACATAAAGTTTGAACTTTTTTGCAAATATGAACTCATTTTGAATTTGATGCCTGCAACACATTCCAGTAAAGCTGAGACAGGAGAACAGAAGACTGGGAAAGTTAAGGGAAAACAGAATAACTGGAAACAGGTGGGTGTCTAGAAGACACATCACTGAAAAGTTCAGTCAAACAAAAGCGAGGATGGGGCAAAGTTCAGCACTTTGTGCAGAGCTGTGCGACTTTAATAATAATGTTTCTCAACATCCAATTTCAGGAAATGAATCATCTGCAGACCATAAAAGATTCAGAGAATCAGCAAAGCAGAAAAGCAGGCGTGAAAGGTGGGAACCATTGATCCATCCCCTGCATTAAAAACCAACATCATCGTGTGAAGGACATCACTGCATGAGCTCAGAAACACTTCAGAAACACAGTTCCTCTGCCATGGAAAGCTGCCGCATTTCATTTGGGACAAAGAGACAAAGACAAAGCGACGACCTGGATCATCAGTGCAAAGTATAAAAGGCAGCATGTGTGATGGGGGTGTGTTAGCGGGAAATGTACCATTCGCACTGAAAGCTTTATAAAGGTTTGCAGCTGCATTTAACCGACACCTGACAACGACAGGAATGAACGACGGCCAAATCTCCCGCCTCATCCACACGCAGCCGGTATCTCACAAACCAAAGATATTTTCTCTGACTTTATCTGTCATCCACACAAAACTGCAGATTTACGTCATCAGAAACGGATTATTTCAAAACCTACAAGCAAAGTGAAGATTTGCAAAACCGTTGTTTATACATCTGCATGTGGACATAAATAACTGCCTGGGACAAATAACACTATGACATCACACACGCGAGCTTTGTTTAGAACACTGACGTCCTCAAAACTTTAGTTTAGTCGTTTTCAGGCAGGAATACTGCAAGTACTCGACTGTCACATGATCACTGGTCAATAATGCAAAAGAAAGTTGGCTGCATGCTTTACTGTTTAGCTGCCGAAAGGTTTGGTATACTTATAAACTCGCTTAACAGCACGGTTACGCAGACAGGTGAGGATGGCGTTTTTTTTTTTTACAATCGGGGGGGGGGTAAGATATACGGTTTTACAAAAGCCCGGCGACATGTGGACACGGAATAAACCAGATTACTCCAGCAAATCCAGTCTGTCTTCACACTCTTTCCTTAAAATACATGACCGTAATTATTCTGTCTACATGATGACACGAATAATCTGATTACTCCAGAAATCAGATCATGATCCGGTTTCTAGTGTAAATGGGCTTAATGTGAAACTGGATTCTGTGCTCATGTAGCTGATTATGATGTAGTTGTTAACATGTAAAAACATCCAAACTGGCTGTTTTTCCGACATTTTGCTGTCTTCACACCTCCTGACACTCCTTTGCCCCCCCACCTCAGCGCTTCCATACCTACCTGTGTATTTAGCAATATTTTCCAGCAGCAGCGGGTACTTGGTCACTCTCTGCATTTCTACAGGGATGATGTCTTTAAGCTGCAGCCTGCGGCACAAACGGTTGCTCTCAGCTTCCTGGAGAACACGACAGGATTCCAGCCGGTGAGGAAAAGCAAACTGGTCCTGATAAGCAGAAACATGCAGCTACTTTTTTTGCTGACCTGCATGAACAGGTTGAACCTCTGGTCTTTCTTCTGCCTGGTCTTGATGAGCTCTAGCGCAGATGGCTGGTTGCTACAGAATGTTCCCACTGCTCTTTTTAATTTCTCCTCTTGCTCCCAGCTGAACTGCAGTCCGCATGCAAACAAAGCAGGTCTATGTGTGAAGAGTTTAACGTGGCTTTGTCGTTTTGCTTCTCTAAGTCCAAATCAAACATGACGATACTTTTAATGAGCTCCTTAGATGTTTATTTAGCCTGTGTTTAAACGGAACAGGCTGGTGCTGCAGAGTTGTGTTTGTAGAAAAGTAAAAGCGTGTTTGGATGAGTGGGAAGCATCGTGGTGCTAGTCTTACCCAGGCCAGGAGGTCATCTCCAATCTGACCGATCACTGACGTCTCACTCCGCTTCCTGATCGCTGTCATTTGTTCTGTTACAGAAACTGGAGCACAACAAGAAAACTCTTCACATGCTGTTGCACACTAACAGCACGTGCACAGCGGCTGTTGTCCTGGTCCTGCTGTCAGACCCTAAACAGCTGAACGAGGCGGGTTTCTGGCACTGTGGCGTTTAGTCCACCAGGACCTCACAGGCTGTGTCTGAGTTAAAGAGCAGCAGATAGCTCAGAAAGTTTTTTTCTTCCTGTCAAATGTCTGCACAAGCATGATTTCCCGCATTTTATCAAACTTTTTTAATCCTAAATACAGATAGAAATGATTTACAAACTATCATTTACAGCTGCAAATCTTCCTGACTTCATTCTCATGTTTGCAACCTGAAAGCTGTGGAAACGAGGAAGACGACGTTACCATGGAGCTGAATAATTTCCTCCAGGTTAGTAAAGATGCTTTTGATGTCTTCTGGTGGAAGAACAGCTTCTCTGTTCAGCCTCTGGCAGAAAACACAGTCCAGCACCTTCAGCATGCGCAGGTGAGCGCGCTCAGTGTAGAACAGCTCTACAGGACGAAGAACTAAATCAGCTCCACAAGAAACTTTGGATCATTGTTGGGGGGCGTTCTGGATACTCTGAACTCACCGTTGATGACTTCCTGACGTTTGATTTCCTTTGGTGTTAAAGTGGCCAGAACACCCCGACTGACCAGTCGCTGCCAGTTCAGAGGGTCTTCCTCAGTCTCCACCTCACCTCCCTGGTCATCCTCACTCTGAGCGTCAGCTGACGTCGCCACACACTGCACCTCCATCCGACTGGAGACAGCCAGAAAAACATTTTATACGATATTCTAATGTTGTAGATGGAAATCTTCCTGCTTCTCACTTTTTCAGGTTCACCTGTTTGTTTACACAGATTTCTAATCAGCCAATCAAATGGCAGCGTTTTGTAAACAACTTGCTGAAGTTCAAACTGAGAATAGAAATGAGGAAGGAAGTGACATGTTTGTTTCAGAGTATTTACCTGAAGTGTTTCCAGTGAATGTTCTGTTTTTATGAATTTAAATGAATCAATATTTTCTAACTACGATGAAGCTGATCAGTGAAAACTGAATAAAACATTAATTAAATATCTAAATAAATTATTACATTTTGCTTTGACTTGCTGAAAAATATCCTTTATGTAGATGTTTGTATGAAACTTTCTTTATAGTTTATTTTTTATTAATATTTTATTTATTTTTTATTAATTTATTTTTATTAATATTTTAATAAAATCTATTAGAATCTGCAAAGTGGACATAAACGTGTAATCTTTTCTGTGTCCATGTGAACTTTCTAACGTAGTGTTTATTAAAACTGAAATGTCTGCTGCTCTGAGAGGGAATCTGTGAACACCTGAAGGCCTCCTGATCTTCATCTCGCGGCTCCAGGCTGGAAGGGCTGAAGTCAAACTGAGTGCTGGTTGGACTGGAGAAGCCGTCCTGGTGGTCTCCATCACTCAGTCTGGGCTGGACACAGAATGGAGACACATCTGTCGAGCAAAGGAGAGAGTTTCTTATCTTCCTGAGCACAGACTCGTTTGTTGGGCCAGAAAAAAGGAACTCAGAGCAGACAGGAAAATCTTACTGGGGTCTGACTCCTGTCCACTGGTATCTGAAGCCAGCGTGGTGGGGGAGCTGTGGGGAAGGGAGGTGTTGGAGGACACGGACTGGGTGCTGGTGTCGGATCCCTCGCTGAGCAGGTTTGCACGGCTCCGCGCCGAAGCCGAGGAGTCGGACTGCTCAGGGATGCCGAAGGCCGGCTGCGACAGCTTTGGCGAGCGCTGCTTGTTCATCTCCACAGCTTTACCGACTGCACATAGAAACAGACAGGAAAATAACAGCTTCTCTCTCTGACGCCGCGGTAAACCAGTTCCAACCAGTCCAAACCTGAAGTGGAGTCCACTCTGCTCAGACGCCGAGGATTGCCGAGGATGTTGGCAAAGCGAGGCTTTTTCACCTTCTCCTCGCCTTCCTTCTCAGGTTTCATGCTTTTCACCTTTAAAACAGAAAACAGCTTGTTTTGGGAGAATGACCAACTTCAAAATGGCGGAAAGAGAATCAGATGATTCAGATGAACCTTAATCTTAGGAAGAAATATAATCCGTGCACGCTTATGTTCCAGTCCTCGATGCTCCTTCACTTTCACCCCGAGGTGCTTCATGTAGGTCAGAATAACATACTGCATTGTTTGGCTGCAGAGAGAAAAAAGGAAAATGTTTCATTCTACAGATCCATCATGCGGAGCATCGTACGTTCCGCCGCTTCACCAAATAAAACTTCACAATAAAACGCTTTACGGACGTTAAAAAGCACTGAAAACAATAACCCATTAAGCTAATCCATGCTAGCATCCAGATGTTCTTCAAGTACTGGTTCTGTAGGAACCATGCTAGCATCCAGATGTTCTCCAAGTACTGGTTCTGTAGGAACCATGCTAGCATCCAGATGTTCTTCAAGTACTGGTTCTGTAGGAACCATGCTAGCATCCAGATGTTCTCCAAGTACT
>JBAMHX010000017.1:23572657-23582936 GCA_037177515.1 Pseudomugil tenellus | reverse complement strand
TAAAATATCCTCCAGATTTTTACTGTTAATGGGATGAATCTGTGTCATTGTGTTTAAACTAGTTTTCAGGGGACACAATATATTTACCAAACCTGCTTTTGAACAAACTACTTATATATATATTCTGGATTTTGTCTGTGAAGAATTTTACAAACTCATTGCAGCCTTGGTGGAATAAAGTTCAGGTGCTACAGACACAACCTGTCGACTGTAGGAAATTTCTCATTGGTAAATGATAGAAGTGCAGTTTCTATTTGTACATAATGAACCTGTAGATCTGATCGTCTCCATCTGCACTCGGCTTTCTGACACGTTTTTTTCATCTTTCACCAGTGTGGAATTTCTCCATGGAGACTTTTTCCTTCCAGAGACACCTCCTCCTTAGTGGAGCGATAGCATCCATAATATCTGACACTTTAGCATTAAAACTAGTGACCAGCTCGTATACTGAACCCTCTGATAAGGTCGGTGTTAACAAGAAAGGCCGGATAAACATTTAACTCGTGTTTTCAGATATACATTGAAATGGAATTATCTCTGTGTGAGGGCAGGAATCCTACTCTGGAAGAAAACACAGTAATGATCAGACAGTCATACATCACACACAGAAACATTGGACATGTCCGATCCCTTTGACATCAGCACCTTTACTGTGTGCTGGCTCTGTTCTAGTTATTTGAGTGAAAATAGTAAATGTCTTTTCTTTAATACACCAGTCTGACATGCAAACATACATTTTCACATTTCTGTAAAAAAAAGAACTCATGCAGTGTTTAGAAAACTTCCTTTATTTGGTACAAATACATGTTTGCAAAACGACTTTAGAGGACGAGCTCATCTACAAGTTAGATTAGTAGAAAATACTGCAATTGTTGTCGTTGCTGTTATGATTTATCAGTTAGACGTCATGTTAAATCTGCGGAGGCCAGTTCCGTCAGCTAAAAGCCTTTACACTCTGGCACTGATGCGAATAAACAACAAGAAAATGCAAATAATTCCAGACTAAATATCAATGTTTTAGTCTATGCACACGAAATGCAGTGAGAAACTGCGAATAAATGATAAAACGTCTCCTGACAAGGCTGCAAAAACATACAAGATATTGTGCTGATGCTCCAAAAGAAACACAGAAAGAGGTTCTGTGTTAATCCTGATGTAGAAAAGAGAACTTGTTTAGTCCAGGAAGTAAAGCGTGACGGCTTCAGGAGAACTTTCAGCTTCAGCACCGAGCTACGAGCATGAAGAAAAGACTTAAAGACATAGTGACATAAAGCCTGAACGACAGCACTGCGACGCTCTCAACATGCCTTCACTGATTGGTCAAACGTGTATCTCAGGTGCAAATAATGAGAAAAAGTGATCTAAGTATAAAAAAAATGCAGGACGGAGTTTCATCACTGATGTGAACATTTCCATTTTCATGATACTGATCCCATACAGAACACTGTGGTGGGATTTTTCTGATATTTAGCAGTAGGTGTGTAAAACTAACCTCAGTTTGAACATTTAGATGCTGATCGTCTCAGCGGACTCCAGAAAACGTTCCCTTAACTTTATTTGCTTGGTGTCTTTGTGTTTACTTACAGTCTAATAAATGTTCTACACATGATTCCACCAACATAAAAACAATAAAAACTAAGACGTAAATAAGTGTTTCTATAGAATACAGACACAAGTATTAAATTCACTTTAATCCAACAGTTCCTTTGCATTTTCTTCAATCCTTTGTCATATTTGTGCTTTTAAAAAGCAGACGGATGAAACTAGAGAAAGATTAGAAGATGTAATATTAATGTTTGACGCTACAGTTAGCCTGTTAGCTTAGCATGGAGCCACCAGCCTGCTATGGATTGTAAAAGAGAGAAACCTGCAAACATAATAGTGTTTAGTGAATTTCTGTAAAAATAAAAACAAAGCCAATTGACACCCAGTGTTTTGAAAATGCCGTTCATTTGGTACAAATGCACACTTTGCAAACTACATGACATCATTTACATGGGAGGTTTATGGAAAATAATAACATGAAATATTTGTTTTCATGATTAAACTCAATCACAGAGATCGTATTAAAAGTGAATCTGAGCTAAAATACAGCACCTCTCTAACAGAGAGCATTTAATAAAAACACACATGGTAAATAGTATTTACAGAACATCACAGCTGTTTGGATTTTTTATGAGCTTTGCCCACAAAACAATCTAAAACATTGAGCACCGATGACTCGGTATCACAAGGAAACTATGCCGTAATAATGTCCAGCTTAGTTTACCTCATTAAATTAGATTGACATATTTTCTGCATTGAATTCAGACATTATTAGTGTTAACATTCAACACAAATACAAGACGTTTAAAGTGCAAAATCTGACAAAGTTAAAGGGTTGGCTTCCACTTATAAAAACTATTTCTCTCACAGGCGTTTGTAGTGTTCTTCATTTCTAGCCTGGAGGAAACTTTTCCTTCACAACAGATTTTTATTTCAGTGTTATGCAACATTCGCTATCTGTCACTGATTCACGCTCTTCACCTTTATCATACTGGTTCTTTTCTAGATGTGGTTCATTTGGAAAACTGGAACCAGTGCTATAAAGTTAGCCTGGGTTAGTCTGCATATCATCATCCTAAGACTGCACGAATCATGATGCACCGGATCTTTTTGTTCTTTTCTTCTAACTAGTTTTTCTCTCGAACGTTCTTAGGTTTCACCACTCCTACATTACACGGATTGCACTAAAATAAGTTCCAATCTTTTGGTGCTTTAATCTTTGCGCCTGAGAAACATTAGACACTGGGAGTACAGTAACATTGATAGGAACAAAAGCCAAGTCATGTTACCTGTTTTCATATTATGTCATCTTCTTGTGGGGTTGGAAGAGTTAAGCTTTACATTCAGCTTAGATATTGCATTCTCTGTAAATATGTATAAATGTCACCAACCTTATCAGCTAGCCCCCCTAAAGCCAACTAAACATGTTGAAAATGTGCTTTTCCACTTTAAGCTTACTTTGTGATATGCAGTTTGAGGAGCCGGGCTTGTTTCTTCACTGAAAACCTAAAAATCTGCTCAAAACCAAAACTTCCGGCTGCCTGTAAACATACAGCATAGTGGGAGAAAGCAGGAGCAGCCATGTTCATGTGTGAAAGGATTCAGGACGTCCTGAAATGCTGCTTGAACAAGTATTTAATCACTAAAAATGATTCTTAGTTTTCCTTCGATAGTGAATAACAATAACTTATTGCAATATGAAAAGCTTTGTTTCCCTGGAATCACATCATATTTAAGGGAAAGCTTGTAAATAAGTAGCTCCTGACTTATGACATTAATTAATGGTTTAATGTTATTGCTTTTATTAAAGGATAATTAGCTTGCATTGAGATAATTACATATAATTCTTTATCTTGAGAAAATAATGTTTTTTCCTCTAAAAATAAAAAATAATTTTTTTAAGCATGACTGTTCCAGGTTTCTGTGTTTCTCTCATCCACCGTAGAAGAGAATAAATGTGTTAAAACAGGTGAAAGTATTTAGTCTGGTCTTTTGCTACGGTCCTGTGGAAGCCTTTTAGTGTGGATTCTTCATTTTACATTCTTTAAAACTAGTGTGAGGCATCTAACACTGCTGCTTTAAGCAAACCAAAGCGCTTTTCACTTCGCATCATCCACCCAAGCCACGCTCCGTTTGCTGGAGGCAACGCCGTCACATTCGGTCTGATCGCAAAGGTTCCACAAGCTGCTACAAGACATTTCAGAAAGTCTTCACTCCTCTAAGAAACCAAACACATTTTCAGTAAGAAGTGCTTCTCGTATTAGTCCACCTGCTCTTCTTCGTCGTGCTTCATGTGTTTGCTCTCTGAGAGGAACCTTCATATGGGGTCCTTCATCATCATGCGTTAAAGCTTCTGTTAGGTTTGCGCCTCTTCAAGCAGCTGCATTTAACCAGCAGCCCCAGCAGGATCGCTGCAACCACCAGCGTCACCACCACGGCCGCAACGTAGTTTGAAACGTCCGGCCGATGGCACATTTCCTGGGTCACCTTCTGGATGTTGAGCGGCTCTGCGTGCTCGTGGTGAAAGCAGGTGGCGGTGGCGATGTCAGGGACCACCACCGCCGACCGCTGCACCAGGCGAAAGATGCTGAGGTTGTCACAGCAGCTCAGAGGGTTGGAGCCCATGTAGAGCGTCTTCAGAGAGCCCTGCAGCGTCACGATGGTTCGCGGGTCCAGCGAGACCAGCTTGTTGTTCCGCAGATTTAAGGACTCAATGGAGGATTCTGTATTCCACATGTGTAAGGAGCTGAGCTGGTTGGCGGACAGGTCGACGTGCCTCAGACTCCTCAGCAACGACAGGTCTGCGTTTAGGGAGGAAATGTTGTTTTCTCTCAAAAACAGGTGGATCAGGGAATTTTCCAGACCAGAAAAAGAGTCTTTGTGCAAGTCCAGGCCTGGGTTCAGGGACAGGTCCAGTAGCTTGAGAGGCGTGTTTGCAAACGCGTTCACAGGCAGAGTCTGCAGTCTGTTGTCGGAAAGGTAGAGCGAGTGCAGGTTGTGCACAGAAGAGAAGGAAACGCAGTCAGGAGGGGGCTGGTGCTCGTTCCGTCGCGGCTCAGAGGGACAGATCTGCAAGTGGTTCTGCTGAAGGTGAAGCTGTCTGATGCTCGGCAGTCTCTGAAATATCTGATGGTCCACAACTCTGAGCTTATTTCCCTGTAGGAAGAGCTTTTTCAGGGAGCGCAGCGTGTTTTCCCCAAAAGTCAGACTCTGCAGCGAGTTATAGCTGAGATTGATGACCCTCAGCTTCTTCAAAGGGTGGCTGATGGAAAATGACTGGATGCAGTTATTACTCGCATTCAGGACCTCCAGTAGCGGCGTGGAGGAGAAAAAGCTCTCTGGGAGACCTTGGAGCTGGTTGTAACTCATGTCCAGGTATTTCAGAGAATGCAGCGGTTTTTCCTCATTTTCTGTTACGTTTGTGGTCTGAAGCTGGTTTCGGGAAATGTTCAGATATTCAAGCTGGTTGTTCTGTGGCAGATCCGGGAAGTAAAGCATTTTGTTTTCACTCAGATCAAGAGACAGAAGTTTGAAGCGATTGTCTGACGGGACGCTCTGAAACGTCTCCACGCTGTTCTTGCTGAGGTTGAACACTTCCAGGTTGTAAAGATCAAAGTCGTTGATGCACGTGATTGAATTCTTGGACAAATCGAGTTCAGTCAGTTCCTGCAAGAAGTCAAAAGCTCCATCTTCAATCTCCAGGATGACGTTATTGTGGAGGCTGATCTTCTTCAAGGACAAGGATCCTCTGAACATGCTGTGTGCTAATTTAGTGATGCTGTTGCTATTCAGAGAAAGGTTCGCCAGGGACGGAGAATCCGTCAGGAAGTAGTCCGACATGCCAGTGTACAGCCCGTTGCCTGAAAGATCCAATGACTCCACAGCTTTAAGAGGTCCAATGTCTGTTTTGGAATGTGCAAAAACATTGAGATGGTTCCTGGACAGATCCAGGACCTTCAGATCAGCCATGTTTTCGAACAGTCTGGGCTGGATGAAATGGATCCTGTTGGATTGCAGATTTAAGTGATGGAAGCCGGTTTGGAAGCCCAGAGTTTCCGCCGTGAGGTTTTCAACCTGGTTTCGTGAAAGATCCAGCATTTGGACATCAGGAGGAAGGTTGAGCGGTGCGCTTTGGAGGCTCTGATCGCTGCACAGCACATCTTGCTGGATCTGCGAACAAACACACAGGTGTGTTTTATCGGCCTGCAGAACCTTCATGGTATCTACGGTCAGTTAGAGGAAACTACCTGTGATTGTTACCTTCACTTCAAACTGATTTACATGCGTCTGAGACTAAAAGAAGCTCATAAAACTGTCTCCTTCTTGCTTTTCTCTTCCAGGCGGCTTGCGGTTTTCTAACATTCACTACGGCTCACAAGCTGCCTGTAAACAAGAACACTTTCTATTCACCTGAAGGTGACACAGAACCGTTTACTGAAGAATCACAAATATTCATGAAAGAGCGTCTCGTCCGGCCTTTTCGGTCTGTATCCTACAGTCTGTATCCAAATCAAAACTAAATATGCCATTTATATCCCTTTACTTCTGTAAATCAAAACCAGTTAAACATAACTTCTTCTCGTCCATTTTTCATCTAAATTCAGGTTTAAACACGAGTCCTGAAACAGTTTTAGTCCTCATGTTTAGCAGAGCAGAATATTTACATGAAAAGGATTTGCTGCCTCAGTGGAAAGAAACGGAAAAGCAGACTTTTTGTTACCTTGTTAGCTGATCTGATGCTTTATGTTTTTACAAACTATTACAAAATAGTTTACAAAATTTTCTCTTTTTTCTCTGAAAATAGTAAGTGATAGTAACTGAAACAATAAAGTTATGTTTTTTTTTAAGGCATAGTTTTCTCGGGGCTTCTTGTTTTAAACTGGACGCTACCGAACGCCTCCGAATGCTACTGAACGCTACCGAACGCCTCCGAATGCTACTGAACGCTACCGAACGCTACCGAACGCTACTGAACGCTATTGAACGCTACTGAACGCCTCCGAATGCTACTGAACACTACCAAACGCCTCCGAAGGCTACTGAGCGCTACCGAACGCCTCTGAATGCTACTGAATTCCTCCGAATGCTACTGAACGCCTCTGAATGCTACTGAACGCCTCCGAACGCTACTGAACGCTATCGAACGCTACTGAACGCCTCCGAATGCTACTGAACGCCTCCGAATGCTACTGAACGCCTCTGAATGCTACTGAACGCCTCCGAACGCTACTGAACGCTATCGAACGCTACTGAACGCCTCCGAATGCTACTGAACGCCTCCGAATGCTACTGAACGCCTCTGAACGCTACTGAACGCTACTGAACGCTACCGAACGCTACCGAACGCTACTGAACGCTACTTAACGCTACTGAACGCTACTGAACGCGTACTACTAAATGATCTGAAATAGTTGACATACAGATGTGACATGTTGCTGATTGGAGTAATTATTTTGTAAGATATATTATGTTTGTCATTCTTTACTTTACGGACTCAGATATTTAGTTAATTCACAGCAGACTTCATGCATGAATTGTTAAATAATAACGCTACATTTTATTTTCCTTCTACAGTAATGTTTGTTATCTGTCATTTTATTTCATTTTTATTTATCTATCCAAAGAAAATATTCATGAAATAATATGTTATCATATTTACTGTATTTTCATTTTATTTTCCTGATATTTGAGCATTACAAACGTTGCATAACCGTATGTGGGGCTGGACTAAATTACTGTTTTACACACAGGAAGCCTGATTTAAACTGCTCTCCAAAGTGGTGACCAGTACATGCACAGATCCCAGCAGAGGAACTCCAGCTCATGCTTGGTTACATAGAGAAACACTCATGACCACATTAAGCATAAGTGACACTTTTACTTCCAGTGAGTGGCTATTTTTAGAAAAGATTACTGAAACGGCGTCAGATCCATGTTGCTTTTCGCTTTAATTCATAATTCCTCCTCTTTGCATCTCTTTCCTCTGGATCTCATTTCTCACGAATAAACTCAAAAAGCTTTTCTTTCTTTGGAAAAGTCCCTTCACCTGGATCAGTCAGAGGACAAACATTCACCTTCTGACATCTGACTGCTGTTAAACATAAAAAGTAAAGTTCACTTTGTTCAGTTTTAAACTGACGTTATTGGGAAAATACCTGGTGGAGCGCATCCCAGCTGCTGCGAGCAAAACATTAAAAAAGCAAGTACAGATAAAAGAAATGAGATAAATGTTTAATGAAGAACACATGTCTGATGTTAACCAGGATCATACTTACAATCTGGCAGTGAGAGAGATGTCCAGCAGGATGTGCAGAAGCCGGCACGCCGCTGACCAACAGCAGGAAAAGCAGCTGGAAGGCTGCCATGGTGCTGCAGCACACAGAGAATCACACACATATGAATGCAGGAAGCATGCTGCTGCTGATGCAGTGTGAAAAGGGAAGGAAGTGGCCCTACATGCGACGTGACACGCTGACCTTTGCCAATGCTATTTATGCCATAAATAGAAGAGGGGGTTTCTCTAATCTTTATTTTGCTGTGTCACTTCTCTTACGTTGTATTCAATCTGCATTCAGCAGAACTGCTGCAGAGTGGTGAGTAAGCAGGCCGAGGCTTTCCATTGCAGCATGTTCCTACAGCTCGTTGGGAAGCAGAACCGGCTGCTTTGTCAGACGTCAGTGAGTCATTATTTGTGAGACACAAGCTTGTCGCCTCATTTCCAGATAAGTTCTTCAGAACCCAACATCACATCTGCAGAGCAGACGATGTGGGAGTAATTAGCATGGGGCGGTAAGTACCCGGCGCGCTGCCGGAAACTTCTGGGCCTCCGAAGGTCAACCTGATGCAGAACCTTTTCTCCTCCTTCTACATGATAAAAATATGCACATTTAAGACCCACAGCAGGTTCACAGATCCAGCATTTCTTTAAATATGAGAGAATAATAATGAGGAGGGGAAATGTTGCTGCTCGTCTCCAGCAGCACCAGCTTGGGGCCCTTTGAGGGGCCCCGACCCCCAGACTGGTAACTACAGCACTGAACTACACAAACAAAGTACCAACTTCTTGATCTACGTCAGTCAAACTGGGAGAAGTCACTTCCCTTTAACTGGTAAAACTTCTGCCCACTGGAAGTTCATGATCTGCTTTTTTATTTTCTCATTGATTGATTTTTTTTTACCTCTGCAGGATTATTTAGAATAAAAACAGATCAAACTGGTTCAATCTGGTGCACGTCTGGATTTCTGTTATTTAGTCTTCATGGATCCTTCAGGATCAATTTATCTGTAGTTTTGCAGAATTGAATGTTTGTTATTATTATGTTGGAAACGGATCAATTTCTTCACTCGCATGTTGAAATGAAACATTTCTGCCCTACTAATATTAAACCGATCAGTTGAACTGATTAAAAATCTTCATTTATAATGAGACTAATAAAAGTAAAGCGTTGGCTTCTGAGATGAAGCAGAAAGTGACATTAGATGTATAAAAAGCTACAGCAGGACTTTTATTTCTGCAGAAAAAAAGTGCATTTCTTTAGATAGTTTAAATGATGATTATCAGCTAAAACAGGCTGCGTGATATGAAGCAGAAGAAAGAAGGTGGATCTGCAGATGCAAAAGACTTCAGGTTGCATGATGTTAAATAAACGGACCTCTGCTTTCACTTTAACTCGGTTTGATCCACTTTGAGCTTCTGTAACGTAACATAATCAGTCTAAGTGGAATTAAAACGTTTTTTTCATATAAAACTATGTTTTTAATTCTGTGAAACCCGACAGATCTAAAAATATCCTGTTTTTTTAAAGTGATGTTTTCAGTTTGACGTCAGAGATCATTTTATATATTTCCACTTCACAGCCTCCCACTTGTTGTTATTTTCTTTGCAAGTTTGACATTTTCTCAGTGGAGATACTACCTAAAGTACTTCTCAGTATGTAAACTTGAATATTTCCCATCATTCCATGGAGCTTCTTTCCTGCAGTATTACGAACGAAGCTGATTTACCTGACTTTCAGATGAAGATGAATCTTTACGGTACCTCCTGACCCTGTTTTCACATCCTCACTGATCCACGGCGGCACCACAAGCCAGCTGACTCCTGCTTCCACATCGCTCCGCTCCGGCATCTGGGAAAATATCCCGCATCGCTCCTTCTCTTCCCCCCTCCCACTGCTGCTGGGGAAATGCCATATAGGGGGCTGCGAAGCTTCATGCTGCCCCCTGCCATCCATTAATCCTGAAGTTGGAAAAGTTCCTCGGAAGTGAAGTGAGTATGTTCTCACAGACCAGCCTCCACGTGGAATTTGGGGCATTTTGCTTGTAATCAGCTTTCCACATATTCCCATTCCTTCCTTTTATGGGAATGTTTGGACGTCTCCACCCTGACAGAGCAAAAGTCAGCTGCAGTTATAGAAAGATTACAAAACGAGTCCCAGAGGAGCGTGGGCGTGTTGAACATTCACACATCCCTGTTGGACCACGTGGCTTCGTCTTCGGCTGCTGTAAACAAACATCCGCGTCTTTATGTGAGTAAATCTTACTGTTTCAGCTACTGGAGAGAATTTTAAATAAAAAAGCTTTGTTGCTCTGCTTTGAAGCACTTCATCAGTTTGCTGCAGAACTGCCTTCAACAGAGGAAGTTTGGAAAGTTTCCAACAAATCTCTGCTTCCAGCACATCCCAAAGCTGCTCTATAGGATGTAGATGTGGTGACTGTGGAGACGGTTGGAGTGAAT
>JBAMHX010000017.1:23496684-23509633 GCA_037177515.1 Pseudomugil tenellus | reverse complement strand
ATTTATCTATGATGTCTCTACTGTTTGTGTTGTTCTTATTCTCAGATGTAAGTCGCTTTGGAGAAAAGCGTCTGATAAAAGACTGTAATGTTATGTAATGTAATGATGAGTGGCGGAGTCATCCTCCCACCTTGATGAGACCATCTGTGTTGAGGAAAGGTGGTGTAGTTTGCTGCAGCGCTGTAGTTGTTTACCTTTGCTCACTAACTGGATTTCTTCACCATATACTTGTCGTTGCAGGTCATGTATTATGAGACGTTCAGCACTTTCTCTTTCGCTTACTGTTGTAAGAGCAGGTGAAGTGATCTTTTTTGCTTGTCGTAGCAAATGGACTACAGCTCTGGTAGCACGAGACCATGATGAGAACTTGGACAGGCGGTCAACAAGACTCATCATTTCTGTGGTTTTTGTTTGCAGGGCTTGTGCAGGTCTGCCACTGCATCATTTTCTGCAGGTAACTCTCTTTCCACAAGTTGGTGCGATCACGAAGCCGACTCTCCCACTGTGCAAAATACAAGTTGCTCCCTTGTGACCAAAATAAGAACAGCAGTACAAAATCCCCCAAGAGCCCAGAGGCAGAGGAGCCAACCCACACTGGCAGAGGACCATGGCCCCCCCATCATACAGAAGATGGTGAAACTCTCACTTTACTTCAATTACAGAGTCCAACAAACAAAAGATTACAAAGTGTAATCCAATAAAACACGTAGAAGATGAGGGTTACCGCCAGCGTCCACACAAGCGGATGTGGAACACAAATCCCTGTTATGTTAGGCTGATTGGTCATTCCACATTGTCCTTAGGAGTGAGTGTGTATTTCTGGTTTGTTTGCTATTAATACAATTAGATTTTGTTTTGCCAGAATGATGCAGCCATATTATCAGTTAGCTATCATAGAAATCCTCAGGACTCTCTTCCAAACCATGGTGGTATAGCAATGCAACCTGTGCAAACCTAGCACACAAGGTTGAACACACCTGACCTCAGATACAAAGTTTCACACACTGCAAAGTAAGAGCAATTTCATTTTCTGTGTCTGCTTTAACACCAACATTTTAGTTACAAACAGGTCTAAGCTGAGGAAATCTCTTCTGGTACGTTTTTACCTGGTCAGCTGGATGCTAGCTATGTTTGCTAATAGAATCCCAATTTTAGAAAAGTTCATATCAACCTGATTAATGTTTGTGCAGCATTTAACAAAATGTAATCAGACAGCAACACATTGCCCATGAAGGAATTAGCTGGCAACAATCCTGGTTCATGAATCGTCAGGACGACTTTGATAACTGTTTTTCATCATTTGCGAGTCACTTTAAAAACAACAGTGTTGACCAAAGTGCTGTACATATTTGCAACGGTTAAAACAATAAAAGAAGCAAAAATTTAAAAAGGAATAATAAAATAAAATAAGACAAACAATAAAAGCAAATAAAACAATGAAACAAAATAAAAGCCAACATCTCAAACTGAGTTAAAAGTCAAAGAGACTGTGATACATGTTGAACCGACACCAGCAGCCTACTCTCTACTGCTTCATAATATCCGATCGCGGTGGCACACTGGTAACCTCTCCCACATTGGAGGGTCACGAATTATAATGGAAAACCAGTAGAGTCGAGTAGAGCAGAGAAGGTACTAATGGAAAAAAGTCCATAAATTCATTGATCTGCACCACGTGATTGGCTGATTAGATAAGACTGAGTAGATTTACCTAACAAAATGATTGACTAGTGTAAATATGGGGACAACCGGAAAGTTTCTCAAACGTAATGTAGTGGATGATTCTGATAATAATCTAATGGGCCAAACATGTCCAGAAACTCTGTTAGAAAGAAAATATACACATGAAAAGGTTTTATTCCAAATGAGGATTTCCCTGAGATGCTGCAGTGTTACACATCTGCAACATGTAGTCTGGTCATGACTAAATCAATGCATTCAGTTTCTTAATCATCATGACACACAAGATCTGTCACCATTTTTGTTTAAGAATAATGAACAAAATCGCTTCAGATTTTTTCTCACAGTTTTTCATTATAACAAGCTCAGACTCTAATCTCCTCAACAGGTACCCACTGTGCCATTCACCGTTTTATTCCTTTCATACTCAGCGTGTCAAACTCCAAACTGTCCTTTACTCTTTACTCACACAAAGTCCCACAAAGTCTGCTGTGATGTTTCCAGCATTCGGTGTCTTTTCACCACTCATTGCAAAATAATCAACAATATTTGCAAGTTTGTTGCAGAAAGTATCTTTATCAAACATTTCTTCATCGGTCCTGCAAAGCTTCTCTCACATTTTAGTGACGTCCACAGAGTCGTGAATGTTGATCACTTGGAAGCCTGGGTTATCGATGCCCAGTTCTTGATGGTGGCTGTGATTCTCTTTATTGTGGTTGTTATGGTTTTTCTGATTAATGTCTGTATGGAAGCAGTGGGCGCAGTGCGGCGTAGTGACTCGGACACTTTTGGAAAAGTTTGAGAAATCCACATGGTACTTTCCCGTCTTGGTGCGGGAGATGATTGGCAGGAAGCTGTAACCCCACTGGATCTCCTGTGGTATGTAGGAGGTTCGAACCTGGCAGGAGGAGCTGGTGGACTCGGCAGTCCCATCCAAAAAGACAACTAACTCAAAGTCCTGTTGAGGGAGAGTGTCAGCTGAAAGCTCATAAAACGGACTTGACCTGTTGATCACGTGGTAGAGGGTCAAAGGGCAAACGAAGAACAAGTTATCCTTTCCAGCATCCACCATGAAGTCCACATCCACCTGGTCCAGGATGATGGTCTCTCCATCTGGTGTGGTTGTGGTCCTCAGCAGCTTCCCATAGATCTGGCTTCCAATTAATAATGTCTTTCGAAGGTTGGCCACTCTAATCAGGAGACACAAACTTCCTTTCTTTAAGCAGATGACTGCTGTGTTGCTGAAGGTTACAGTCTTGGCCCTTTTTTTGGGTAAGGAGATCTTGGCCAAGATGATGCCACACATGAAACAGTTGATGAAGACTCCAATTAGAGACTGGATGATAATCAGAGCCACTGTGCCAGCACAGTGCCCAGTCAGAGCCCTGCCCCCATACCCGATGGTGGTCTGAGTCTCTAATGAGTACAGGAAAGCCGTTGTGAGGCCGTTGACATTGTCTATACACTGGACATGCCCGTCTGTTTGGTTCTGCCCAGTCAGATCCCCATTGCTTTTGGCAACCCAGTACCACAACAGGCTGAAGAGGAACCAGCTGCCTGTAAATGCGGCCACAAACAAGAGGAGAACAAAGCGCCAGCGGATCTCCACAAAGGTGGTCCAGAAATCCACCAGGTATGCAAAGTGGTTGCTGTATTCAATGTTGCCAAACTCGATGTTGCAGTGGCCATCTTTGGTGACCAGGCGGGTTTTGCAGCTTCGGTGTCCAGCTGGTTGAATGTGACCCGGAAGCACCTGGAACATCGTTGAGCTGCAGGAACAAAAGCAGCATTAAATCATGAGGACAGACTTCCTGCACTGTAAAAGCATCAGTACTTTTATTAAATTATCTGTAAATTGCTTTGTAAAAACACAATTTACACCTTTAACATGAAAACTTCTGCTTTATTTACATTTTTATGTTAAATGTTAAAACTGAATTTATGCTATTTTGGTGTGTCTTTTCTTTTTCTTTGTTTTTTAAATATTCATATTAAACCATTAGTAAATAAATTTTTGTATTTTGTTGTATTTATTAATTTATTTTTGCTCCCAGGAGGGCTAGCTCATCCCATTTTGAGACAACTAATGTGAATCCTTTGAAACAATAAAAACAGCAATCAAACTGGGCACAACACTACATGAAATAAAACAGTATAAATAGTTTAATAGTTAAATAACACAGTTGTAATAGTACTTGTTTTAGTCCTAACTTGCTGGTCTGCAGGCCTGATATGTAATTAGAGGGATTCCAGCACAGCAGGATGATTGGATGCCTCATCATCTCTACTCACACAATCATGCCTCTGGATAGGTGGACGACTTCCTGGATGTCCCTCCATTTGCCTTCTCCCAACGGAAAACTCCCTATTTAAGGAGCACAGTCAGCATCATTCAAGGCTGCTGTTCTTGATTATGACAGTGTGGCATCTTCCTGGGCTGTTGTGACATAATATTTATCTTGTTTGGGCGATAGAGTTATAGATTTCTTTGTCTGTTGCTTAACTTGGATTACAGTAGGTTTACTATTCTTAGTTCCGGCTGTAGAATTACAGTTTCTGGTTTAAGACCTTTTTAATTGTGGGCTGCTGAACATTGTTTGTGCTGTAGACTTACAGAACCTTAGTTTAGCTTTTTCTTTTGTGTTTGTTCCTGGTTGTTATGTTAAGACCCCTGTGGCTTCTTGGGGTAAAGGAGGTAGTAACATAATGGGGATGCGAGAGGTCCTGGGTTAATATCCCGGACGAGCCCCCACTATGTTACTACCTCCTTTACAACTAGACACCAATAATAGTACTAAAGTTAAATATTACCAGTCAAAAATTTGATTACATTTTAGATAAAAAAATCTGAAAATTTTTTAAATGTATAACAGTATCTTGATGTAAAATAAACTATATTTATTTTCATAAGAAAAAGAAGTGCAAACATTTTCTCATCATATGTTTTCCTTGTAATTTAACATTACACATATACATTTGCAGCAAAAACAGCAAAATAACTGAAAAGATGATAATACAGACTTTTCAGCATGAAAAATCAAACATTAGCTGGACACTTAATTACCAACACCATGTTTCATCATCTACGGTAAATAATTCTCCCATACTGATAAACAAAACAATCCCAAGTAGAGACACTTCTTGTGATATCTTCTCATCACTTCACCTTCCAGATGTTTAATAAAATAAGATAATTGTTCGAGGAAACTAAATCCATCTGTTTCAGATATAATTTGCGAGTGATTGATATAGATCCATACTTGCTGTGTGTGTGTTTATACCAGATTCATGCTTTAGCTTGTATGTACATGCTCAGCTTGCGTTGGTTCTCAGTGCACGCTTGCTGTCCAACATGATGGTGTAAACAGTGGTGGATCACATGACTACACATCCTTTATAGCTGGATTAGGCTCCAGCTTCCACACAACCCTGAATTGAACTAAGCATAGAAAATGAATGTCTGAAACAGATGTACCTATTTGATGAATGGAAGCTGAATTTCGCATAAAAAACTTTTGCATAAAAATTTTGCTCAAAATCTTTTTGAGCACAACCTGATATTTCAAAATAATTCATCATTGTTTGAAAAATATTGACGTTGGCAAATACTATTTTTATATCTAATTCTGACACCAACGCTGCTTTATTTATATGGTGATTGTGGAATCATCAGATATATAAATATTATACTCGACCTGCTTTGAAATGTGGCATCACATTGTAAATTTGTTAATATTTTTAAGAAACATCATGTGCAGATGAGGAAAACAACATCTTTGTTAATAAAAAGAACATCATATATAGATGTTAAACAAGAGCTGCTTAATTGATTCAACAAAGCAATTAAAAAAGCTTTAATGTTACATCTAAAATACTCAGATCATTGAATAATTACCTGTTACAGAATTAATGTTTACTACACATTGAAAAGAAACTTATTTGAAAAGGATTTTACAGTTTGTGCCTAATGACCTCCTGCAGTTTGCATCTAAGACATGTCAAATAAAATCAGAAAACACCTAAAAACTAACATAAAACAAGTCAAATTCAAATATAGTGGAGTTATTTTAATCTAGCAGCCATAGTTTTATTTTTCAGTTTTGGCTCATATAGATTTAAATACGTTCACTTTGTCCTCAGTTCTTTTCATTTCTATAACTGCTGGAAGCTTTGGTTGTATATTCTACTAGAAAACTAACATTCATACAGAACTGTTACGTAATTTACTGCTGAGGATCCTTCAGGATGAGCATGATAAACTGTACAACCTGAGTTCTGTAAGGAATGTAGGTTTAGTTTGGACCTACCTGCTCAGTGACACCATGGGCCCAAAGTGCTCCACTGGATCTGTGCTGCAAATTCAGACTCTTTTCTTTGAGCGGGTGCCATGAAGGCGTTGGAAAGAATTTAATCCACAGTGAAATGTCCTAATCCCAGCCACATGCCACCATGAACGCTGGTTTCATAGAGCTCCGGTGGGCGTCAGCCCCCAGCAGGGCCATTCCCTCCAGTAACAACACAACCGGTGGGTTCACTGGATTCTTGCAGGTATTGTAAATGTCTGACCGTCTTAAGGGGAGGGGGTATTTGGGAGTGGTTTCATGAATGGCTGCGATGGGTTTTTTTGGCAGGTGCGTCATTGGAGGGGGACAAAGCGGCAGGTGAAAGAACTCATGCTGTTTTTGTTTTCAGTCCTGAAAACATTTGGGATTTACAGGAAACCTCACAAAGAACCTCTTGAGTTACATTCCCACCCCCCCTGCCTCTGTTTCAACCTGCAAGGCAGCCTCACATTTACATCAAAATGCAGAGCTGGGGGGGGCAGGGTCCTTGCCACATTAAACTGGCTGCTGCAGGAGCATTTCCATGTCTGCAGAGCGTATTTCAACCATGTTTCCTACAGACTGGACACTGACACGCTGCAGACGCATGTACATGGTTCCACATGCTGGCACGTCTGCACATATCACGCTACATACAGCAGAGCAACGCTTCGGCGTGGTGGGAGCTCATTTGCTTTCTGTAAAGCATTCGAAAGGCCTGCATAGGGCTCAGAGACAAGCTACCTCTGCATAATAGGAAGCATGTAACTGCTGATGGGTTTATGTTTAGAGGAGGAGGATGTAGGGGTTGCATGCAATGGTGGGGAAGAAACTGGTGGTGCGGTTTTCATGTCTCATTCTGTGATCTTTCATTTGCTGCAGGTGTTAAAACTGTGCAGTTGGCTCATCTGTGGTGCAAAGTTGCAATAAAACCCCAGATATTACAAAATCATGGTCAGCTGATAACATCTCACATGATTGTTTTGTACTAGAAGAACTACGGTAACTTTGTATTCGTTTTTGCTTTATTACTGTTTATACGAAACTTCAGGTGTTGAAAGATGTTTTCATTAAAACATGAGGTCCAAACTGTGTTTTGGCCTTTTTTGTATGTTTTAATTACAGTGTTGTTTCTTAAAGAACCAAGATGGATGAACATGCAGATATGCTTCAGTTGACAATCTCATACTGGAGGCAAAGAAACCTGAAAGATATAAAACAATCGTCAGACTTTCAGTTCAGCTCAGAGTCCCGTCATGTGCAGAAGTACTCAGATGACGCTGCAGTTTGGGGCGAATCAGCTGCAGCCAGAAATGTGGAAATGCTCTGTGGTGTGTGAGCAGCAATGTGTAGCGCCGTGGTGGAGGGTTTGATTTCCTCTGCCACCGTCAAAAGCTTCTTTATCTCCACTTCAGGATGTATCATGGAGATCATTCAGTCACGTATTACAGTTTTTTATGACATAAACACTAAAAAGAAAAGATTCACATAGTTATCAATACGTTACACTCAAGGAGCAAAACACTGGACCAGATTTTAACCACTAAAAACACAAAGTCAGCCACACAGTTTTTGCAGAACCCTAAACACACTGATACACATCAGACACAGACGTATATCATGATGTTACTTCCTTGCAGATCCAAAGCACCGATGGACACTGCAGCCGTCATTCAAGGCGGTTCTTCCCAGATCCAGCTCGGCGAAGTATTTCATTTGCTTTACATATATTCAACCTGTACAGTGTTTTTATTTGTATTTTTTGGGGATATGTTTTCTCCTGATTGTCTCTGTTGACTGAATGTGATTTTATGAAAATAGAGAAAATCATATTTTCAAATCTCTGCAGCATTGATGTTGTGATGTGTTTGAATTTACTATGTTGTATATTTCTGTGTACTTCACTGACAGTAATCTATTTACTGAGGTAACAGCAGTGTGTAACAGGTTCAAACAGAACTAAGCCTTATGAAATGTGTGTCTTTCATACCGTAACATTTTATAAATGTGTATATAGATTTTACAACAGTGTTTCATTTTGCACAGGATCTAAAGTGTTTTCCATATTGTGTGTGTGGTTGTGCTAATTGTGTGTAGTGTTTTGAAATTCAGAGTCCTGTTTCGAAAGTTGTGTTTAAGCAGTTGTAAAAAACTGTAAATGGGGACATCAGTTATTTATGATGCATCAGCAGTACCACTGGGTGTTAATGCAAGAGAAAAGAAAAGAAAAGAAAAAAAGGAAAAGAAAAGACAAAAAGGAAAAGAAAATAATAAGAAGAAAAAAGAAAAAAGGAAAATAGAAAAGAAAAGAAGAAAAAAGGAAAAAAGATTAAAAAGGAAAAGAAAAAAGGATAGGAAAAAATGAAAAGAAACGAAGAAAAAAGGAAAAAAAGAAGAAAAAGAAAAGAAGAAAAAAGAAAAGAAAAGAAGTAAAAAAGGGAAAAAAGAAGAAAAAGAAAAGAAGAAAAAAGGAAAAAAAGAATAAAAAGAAATAAAAAAAAAAGAAAAGAAAAGAAAAAAGTAAAGAAACGAAGAAAAGAAGGAAAAAAAGAAGAAAAGGAAAAGAAGAAAAAAGAAAAGAAAAGAAGTAAAAAAGGGAAAAAAGAACGAAAAAGAAAAGAAGAAAAAAGAAAAGAAAAGAAGAAAAAGGGAAAAAAAGAATAAAAAGAAATAAAAAAAAAGAAAAGAAAAGAAAAAAGTAAAGAAACGAAGAAAAGAAGGAAAAAAAGAAGAAAAGGAAAAGAAGAAAAAAGAAAAGAAAAGAAGAAAAAGGGAAAAAGAAGAAAAAAGAAAATAAAAAAGGAAAAAAAGAATAAAAAGAAATGAAAAGAAAAACGATAGGAAAAAAATGGAAAGAAAAGAAATGAAGAAAAAAGAAAAGAAATGAAAAAAGTAAAGAAACAAAGAAAAAGAAGGAAAAAAAGAAGAAAAGGAAAAGAAGATAAAAGAAAAGAAAAAAGGAAAAGAAAAGAAGAAAAAATGAAAAAAGAAAAGAAAAAAGGAAAAAAAGAATAAAAAGAAATAAAAAAAAGATGTGCAGATTAAACACTCATGATCCTCTTTATCAGGACCACCTTCACCACCACTCTGAGTTTTTTCCTTCAGAACTGCCTGCGAGAGACGTTGTCGGAAACATTCCTCAGAGTTTTTGCTCCATATTGACATGATTGCTTCCCAGTCTGACGTGTTGATCCACGTCAGGATGGATCCATGTTTTCATGATGTTTCCAGCAGATTCTGATCTTACCATCTGAATGTGGAGCTGAAATGGAGACTCATCAGACCAGTTTGCCCAGTTTGGGTGAATCTGTGTGAACTGGAGCCCCAGTTTCCTGTTCTTAGCTGCAGGAGTGGAACCCAGTGTGATCTTCTGCTGCTGTACAACATCTGCTTCAAGCTTGGACGTGTTGTGTGTTCAGAGATGTTATTCTGCATATCGTGGTTGGAACCAGTGCTTAGTGGACTTCCTGTTGTCTTTCTATCATCTCCAACCAGTCTGTCCATTCTGACCTCTGACATGAACAACTGGATGTTTTCTCTTCTTCAAAACCTTCTCTGAAATCTTCAGACCAACAACATGCCAAACGTCTTTGTTCCTCATGCTGATGCTCAGATTGAACCAATGTCCACATGATGCAGCGTGATTGGCTGGTTAGATAATTGTGTTAACAAGCAGGTGGACAGGTGTGTCTGTGTGTTGCTTACTGAGGTGATGGTCTCTGCTGAAGCCACCATGTCTGCCAGGCCTGCACTCATGATGTGTTCCTCCAGGTCCTTCAGCATGGGCTCGATGCCACTGGGAACTTTGTCCATCAGAGAGAACATCAGATGCAACTCTGGAATGGATGGAAAATAGATTTTATGATGGAGTTACAGTGGGTCCAAAGTTATCAAGTGGTCACAAATGATTTAATTTCTATGTTAAATGGCAGGTTTTGAAAAACATTTACTGATTTAAGAATGAAAGAAATTCCAGGACAATAACATGTAGACCAGACTGTTACAGATGTCTGAACAGCTGTAAATGAGATGCTACTGAGCCTTCATTTGGCAGAATATCGGCCAATTCAGAATCCATTACCAAAGATTCAATGTTAGAACATGATTAAAAGAGTGTTTGTGACTTAATGTGAGGAAACAGTCATGTTACTTATTTGTATGCCTTAAATGTGCATAGTTTGCATTTTTACCCCCCAGAGAATAATTACTGTAGTTTTATGATCAGGTCTAGAAACGAGACTCGTGTTCTTATCAGTATTATGGTTAAGTTAGGGCACCAGTTTGAGCGTTTTGTTCTGTTAGACTGGAAGAACTGGAGACCTGGAGCGAGACACAGGATCCTCTAATGGACAACGACCCACTGCCTGTAATAAACAACCAGGTCTCCCCCCTTTTTTTTTACAAGTTGCACAAACTAAATACAAATCTCTGCCAAGTCAGAGGTCAAGTTTTCAGCAGCGTTACAAACATAACTTTAAAAGTTCAGGTTGGATTTTGATTAAATATCCAGGAAATGTCAGAAAGGGAAAAGAGAACAAGTGACTAAATTTGAGGTTGATCGCTTGGATACAGGAATTTATTTATGGATTCTTGACTATAGTGAGATACTAATAATTCTGACATTAGTATTTCTAACTTAACAGACATCTGTTGAGTTCACTGACAAATGAAAATAACTAGATGACATGTTAAATGCACTAACAGCTAACTCAGATGCTGTCGTGAGAGAAACTGATTTGCTTGGTTGACTTTCAGGCTGTTCCAGCCATTTCCTTCATATTGGTGTGTAAGGGTGTGTTCCAAGGTCAAGGATTGAAACTAATATCTCTCCTGAAGATAGAAATGTTTATCACATTAGCCTAAAGTGTACATGGAAAAGCAAAGCTATAATGAGGATTGGTTGAAGGTTGGTGGTGCAAATCCTTCTGCCCCAGTCAATCTGTTGTTATGTCTCGAGGAGAGAGGCTTCAGTCTCTGCCTCAAGTTTCACCATTGCGTAAAATTATGTGGAAGTTTCCTCTTTCCGTCTACGTTAGCAACAACGATTAGCACAGTTTTAAAACGTAATAGTACTTTAGAAAAATAACACGTTCATTAATAAAACAATGGATACATGGGTCACATTATTTATCAAAAGAAGACAGAACAGAGAGAGTGTCCCATTAGTCCAACAGAATGGATGGATGACGTAAAGCAGCGGCCCAACGTTAGCACTTCTGAAATAGACTGTTATGTTTGCGAAGACCAGAAGTGAACAACCGAGCTTCGTGGGGGACTAGGTGTCATGGCGACACCCGGTGTCATAGCAGGAAAGTGGTGTATAAATGTGAATGAATGATTCGGTGGTAGTTAAAGAGGCTGCTGGTGTGAATTGGCTGCCATGTTTGTCTGTCCCAGGGCAGCTGTGGCTGCGCACATAGCTCATCATCACCGAGTATGAATGAGTGATGGATTCAATGTGAAGCGCTGTGGATGCCTTGAAAAGTGCTATAGAAATGTTAGGCTAGGCTGCCACTTCCATGACCTTTGGCCACCATTTTCTTGTGGCAAGTTGTGGCATTTTGGGGCACGGACCGAGAGGCTCCCACACTGTTCACGTCTAGTTCACGACGAGTTCACGGATAGTTCATGAATGCGTGCCCATCAGTATCCGTACTGGAACGACTGGAGTGTCAGGGCACCCATTATTATTCTAAGGGTGTTGGCATGGGGTTGGTAATTGGAAGGCCTATTGGGGGGTTTTCTCAGGTGAGTGACTTATGGGCTTGGGGGAGATGTTGCACTCTCTGAGTGCTTCTGTGCATGTTAAGTCATTCTTGTTAAAACCATGTTAAGTTTGTGTGCATTTTAGTTATGGTTACTCTTCTTTCTGCTATCCTAGACCTTCTGAGTTTGGCCTTAAACATAGCTCACTTCAACAGTAAACACTTGTGTTGCTTCCTTAATAGAAAACTGTTAACTGAGTGAAGGATTTCATTCAACCTGACCATCCTTTTTATCTGAAGACATGTGATCACTTCACACTTGACTTCAGTGATGACAGCAACTCTGCACACGCACACAAAGTGTTGGAAACTGGAAAGTTTGTTCAGGACTAATCCTTCCTGCAAACCTGAGCTGGCTGAGCTGCTGGTGGGAGCAGTCCTGCTGTACTCACTCTCTGTCTCGTTTCCTTTAATCATGCCAGGACATTCGGCCAAGATGGTCTCCTTAAAGGATGTTACGAGTGCATTGACACAACAATCCATTAACTGAGGAGATAAACACATTATAAAGAAAGATCAGTATCTGACATGAGAATTATTAAATAAAATGTTTGAATATTTCTTGAAAGAAAAACAAGTCGTTTTTTTATTTAACATATAGACAAATGTGAAAAAATTGGAGAAATGTCAATAACATTTATTGGAGCTATTTTAAAAATGAAAAAGAAAAAGCCTGAAAAATTGTAAACAAAATTTAAATAAAACAAACTGGACATTAAAAAATATCCAACACATGCATTTTCGAACCAACTCAAAGAGCCACATTCTGCAGGAAACTCACAGCTTGAACGGAGTTGCAGTCACGTCTCGTCTCCAGATACCTCAGAGCTCGGTTTTCCTCTTCCCGTAGCTTTGAATCCGCCTGATGGGAATGCATTACATTACATTACATTACATTACAGTCATCTATCAGACGCTTTTCTCCAAAGCGACTTACATCTGAAAATAAGAACAACACAAACAGTAGAGACATGATGAAGGGCAGTCAGACTGCTGTAGTGTAGTTGGACACACCTGCAGTTCTTGGGGCACTGAATTTATATTTATTTTTTCCCCCTATGTTAATTAAATCTGAGTTTCTGCAAAGAACAAATTTCTCCTGTTCGTATAATTTCTATTGATCACAACTGCGTGCAGAAATGTTGCTTAAAGAGCTGCGTCTTTATCCTGCTGGTGAAAGTA
>JBAMHX010000017.1:23300650-23315666 GCA_037177515.1 Pseudomugil tenellus | reverse complement strand
CCATGTATGTGTGTATGTATCCATGTATGTGTGTATGTATCCATGTATGTGTGTATGTATCCATGTATGTGTGTATGTATCCATGTATGTGTGTATGGGGGTATTCCTTGGATATTTACATACATCAATTCAAATAAATAACAATCTGTTTTTATAACAAAGACAGATGTAATAAATTTTTAACAACAAAATTTTGTTGGAGAAATGTTTATGGTACCGATTTAGGCTCATGGATCACATGATCGATGGTACTGTTGAAACACATCTGGTTGGTGCCTGTTATCAGAAAACATTTTATTTAGAATCACTATGAAACTTTCTAGTTTATTACTCAAACATAAGCAAATAATAAGATATTACACAAGTCATTTTTAAATTTGCCATTAACCATATAATTTTTATTATTTATAAAATGTAAGTATTATCATATTATTTTTCTAATTATTTATATTTATAATTATTTAATATATTTATTAATCAAATAATTACTTTAATTTCCCTGAAAAGTATTTTTCATTAATTAATTCTTTCAAAACACATACATTTATTCACAATTACAAATTATAATAAATAAATAAATAAAAGAGTAGAACACAATTTAATACAATACAAAATAAATTCACAATATGAATAAAAAAATTAACAATATATACATGAATAATTGTAAATTAAAAAAATATTATATGGTGTGTTCATAAAAATATGTGTGGTTAATGTTATGTCTTCTGTATCCTCAACACATGAGAACAAATCATTCTTTCTTGTGTGTTTCTACCTCGGAAAACAACAAATATGCAACAAACCTCAACAGCCTTTTGGTATTTGTACATTTTTAGAAGATTAAAACTGAAGTTCAAGAATAATTCAATGTTTCTGATTTTACAGCCCCATAATAAGACCTTTTAGCAGGTCTGAAACACTTTATACTTGATAACAAACTGTACTTTAACGTGATGCTTGTTAGTTTGTCTGTCTGCCTCTTAAGTCCTGATATGCATATAATAAAAAGAGCAAGTAAAAAGCTTTAGATAATAAAAACTCTAGTTTGGTCCCATTTTATTTAGCAAATAACGTTTACAACCATCTGGTAACTTGCATAAGGCATTATGGCTGCTTAAGTGCTGGCACGGGACAAAATAAGTAATAAGAGGCTTTGGCCTAAAGCGGAGCAGGAGCACTGTGGCTGGACTACAGTCTAATAAGCCTCAGCTTTGACCCGTGTACACTTACCTCACAACACACTGGAAAGCTTCCTCTCCTCCTGGTTTTCCGTCTCGTCTGATGTGTTACATGTGTTAAATCTTTCCGGAGTTGACAGCGATGGCTCAGTACAGATCAGAGAAAAAGCTGAATGTCCGTCCCGTTTTCTGTTCAGATAATTCCCCCGGATTTCACTTCCTTTGTGGCTTCTGCAGGTGGTTACGGTTTGGTGTCTTGGCCAGTGACGGGGCTCTCCAGACTCTTTAGCAGGTCTCATTCATGGCTGCTGATCCTGATTAGCTGGGAGGAGGAGCCTGCTGGTGGCAGATACAGAGCGGCTGGGAGGTGCAGAGGAAGGTGGCAGGGGTTGTGATTTCCAGGGTGTTGCTGCATTGTTCATTTTTAAAAGGTTATTTCACACAAAACATTTTAAATATCTGTTCTGTTGATAAAACCTGTAGAAAATCAAACTTATTTTAACAATTTTACACAGTAACATTTTGGAATATATTGTCAAATAATTTTACACAAATTACAGACGATCTATGTTCATCTCCAGCTCTGCTAGCAACATATTCTGATAATACCTGTGTTGTAAGAGTTGCAATTACAAAAAAACTAATCCATCATAATCTTGTACCAGCTGTTTAATAACCTAATCCTGCATCTGACACCTCCTCTACATAATGACCACTTCTCAAAGCCTGACTGACTTCTGGAGGCCAAGGTATTGGGAACTTTCCACAGAGATTCTGCTCCATATTTACATGAAGCATCACATGGTCCCTGCATGAAGATTTCCGGTCCACCACATCTGCTGCTCTACTTACCACCTTCACATCATAAAGGGATGGACATGGTCAGCAGCAATACTCATGTAGGCTGTTCTGGTTAAACCATGTCATGTTGGGACTAAGGGGACCAAAGTGGGACCAAAGACTCACCAGACCAGTTTGCCCAGTTTGGGTGAATCTGTGTGAACTGGAGCCCCAGTTTCCTGTTCTTAGCTGCAGGAGTGGAACCCAGTGTGATCTTCTGCTGCTGTACAACATCTGCTTCAAGCTTGGACGTGTTGTGTGTTCAGAGATTCTGGTTATTCATGGTTATTCTGCATGTCTTGGTTGGGACCAGGTGGTAATCTCTGGCTGCCGATGACGATGTCAATAAGGAAGTGGAAATACTTGCAGTTCGCCCCTCCACCACTAGAGGCTGCAATAGAGAGCAATGCCCATAGACTCCCATGTTAAAATTGTTTCACAGCTGAAATAAACAGAGTGGCTCCTAAAACTTTTTACGGTTTAATAGGTCCAATTTTCGGTCATGTAAACTCTGGGGGGGTGAGTTTTTTTCTAATGTTTCGGTTATTTTAATCTTAAATTTAGAGGCGTGTCCTTGTGATTGATGTGTGTTAGAGCGCCATCACTGGTTACAGCTGTGTACTTCCTGCTGGCTCCACCTTGACGGAGCCTCTCAGCTCCACCTTTTCATCCATTTTGGGATTTTCCGATAATGACGAAACACCAAGATGGCGACGGTAGGACCCCCCTACTGGCTTCACATGCGCTCTTCAGAAACCTATGGGTGTCGTAATGGTATCCTCAGTCCAGTATTTATATAGTCAATGGTTGCAACCAGTGCTTAGTGGACTTCCTGTTGTCTTTCTATCATCTCCAACCAGTCTGTCCATTCTCCTCTGACCCTCACAAGACATTTTGTTCCAGACAGCTGCTGTTTCTTGGATTTGTTCTCTTCTTTATCTTGTTTATAACAGAAAAATGGCTCTAGAGTATAACACACACAAAGCTTTTAAACCAAGGTGTCTCTAAGTGAGTGGTCAGAATTACTTTGGACTTCTGTGTGACAACAGATCTCTGAAATGATTCTCCAGGGTTATAACCTTGCATCCTGTCTGTCTGTCCTTCATGTATTGTCTCACTCCATGTTTTAATGTTTAACTATGTTGTTCTTCTTTTATTCTTCTTTTATTAAATGTATACTTTTCTCAATCCAGAAACTAGTCTTCTCGTCCTTGACAGGAAAAACAGCCGTTACAATCCATCACTAGATCATCAGTTGCTGCAATACGCAGACCAACAACATGCCAAAATGACATAAACTTTGTCTTCCTCATTTTGACTCTCAGTTTGAATTTCAGCAAGTCATCTTCATTGTATCTACATGATTAAATATACTGACTCACTGTCCTGTGATTGTCTGATTGACATGAACCAGCAGTACAACAAGTGGACCCAATAAAGTGGACAGTATTGTCAGAGGGGATTTTACAGCACACTTAGTATAACAACTAGTATTATAAAGTTATTATTATAAAGTGAACTGACTCTCACCCGATGCCTGCTGGGATTGGCTCCAGCTACCAGAGACCCTGAACTGGAAGAAGTTCAGGAATACATCTAGTACAGATACAGAAAGCCCCTTTCACCATGTATTTATTTATTTTGAATGTGTATGCTGTAATAAATATATGTTCTATTTTCTTTTATTTGTGGGACGAGTTTCATAAGATTTTTCTTCCTTCTGCTCCTTTGAATTTTTGTAAATGGATTCTGTTTTCATGGGATGTGTTTAAAGAATGGATAAAATAAAACCTAATCCTAATATAAACAGACCTGACAGACTTTAATTAATCACAGACTAATTCACATTCAATTCCATTTTATTCATACACGTAAAGCAGTTGTCTCTCAAAGAAACCAGACAAAATTTTCCAGTTTTATTTCAAAGTCATGCCACAAGTTGACATTAAATACAAAAGAAAATGTATCATTTTAGATTGCAGCTATAAAATAACCACAGTGTAACCGAGAACCAAATTCAATGAGCACGCATTGCAAAAGAAAAAGTAATGCTCACACCGACAAGCACACAGTACAGAACATACAGCACGGCTCTCTGATGCTTATCTATCCGTAAACATACTGGTTGGGAAGGTAAACTGGAAATAGAAAATCAACAAGCTTATAAAATACTGATAAAAGATACTTATAAAGATGGTTGCATCTTCTAGAAGTTTCCCCATGCAGTACGTTTTCCAGTCTGCAGCTGATAAACATCGTCAGAAAAGTACAAGAATCACAAGCTCATTCCTTGATTGAACAAGACTCAATCTTAGATAAAAATGTCAGTGTTTTCATTTGTGTAGTCTATGTGATGCAGTCAGGAGCGAACATGATACCGGGTGAACTCTCTCTGGAAGTCCAATACAACTACATGCATGCAACGATATGAGGGTTAATAAGGTTCTAAAATTGATGTGCAAGCAGTTTTTCTGGTGAGAAATGGAAAAAACAACCGACACGCCGAATCCTTCTGCTTTCATGTCCAACGTATGACATATGAATCACCTGAACTGTTTCGCTAAACTTTCATCCGCCAGAATTTAAGAGACCAAAGGCATCTTCAGCCTTCAAATAAGTCATTTGTTCTGAGGTGTCATAATGTCAAATCTACATTGAAGTAAATCCAATCATGGGCTACTCTGAAACGTATCCACATCCTTTCCTAAAAATCCCAATGATCGAGAAGCCGTGAACAAGTGCCCAGACAGTCAGTCTTGCAAGCAAAGTGAGGGGAAAATAGGGGGAATAAATCAGCGTCCTCTACTGGCAGGTAGAGGAGGGCCTAACACCACTTACACAGAAAGATGAAATTATGCATTTGTTCTTCTGAAAACTTACTTTGACAACAATTTTACCCCATCTCCTTTTCATCACTTATCTGTCAAGTTAAAGGTGTAATCCAATCAGAAGTCCAGATAGTTCCCATAAAAACATCCGCTTTGGTGGTTCAGTGCAAATTTGTGCAGTTTATCAGACTTTCCAAACCAACCCAGCTGAGCATATTTTACCACATCGTCTCTAAATCACCACAGGACTATCTTAACTTGTCCCTATCTCAGGTAAGGTCTTCAGATTGTCTCTCTCTCTGTAAACAGTAGAAAGAGAAAACAATCACACCATTATTTAAGAAAAATAATGGAATTAATGCAACTCACTCCCTGTGGATACTATAATCACCATGGTTCTTCACAAACAGCAGCTTATACTGACACATATTCTGCAAACTTGCTGTCTGCCAAACTAATCTCCGCTGGATTAATTACTTTTCTACAAAGAAATTGAATTACAAAGATTAACACTGTAGCCATTGCTAGCTATGGGCCTTGTAGTTCCCCATCCTCAGTGCTCACCAACTAGAAGCAATACCACCACTTCACAACTTAAGCATCATGTTATAGCTTTGTTTTGCTTTGAAACGTCACGTCAGGCGTAGAATTGGGATATCAACACACAGATCGTGTTTGATGCACACCATGAATGACTCAGCATAGAAAGAAGACATTATTAGGAAGGAAAAGAGAGAAAGTTACAGAGCAAAAGATAAGAGTTAAGTTAACATCAGACTGATGTTTTCAGGCTGGAGAAAGCTCAGCGAAGAGACAGGATGAAGATGATGCCACATTAGCCTTCTGTAGTGGGCATCAAGGTGCAAAAATCTGCTCAAGTTCAGAAGTGCAACTTTAGTCATTTATATTGTATTACATCTTTATAGAAACAGAGAAAAAGTCATCGCTCACCCAGAAATCTGTCAGAATGGATTGAATGTGACAGGAGGACTAATGATTATCTAATCAATAAGAAAGGAGTAATATCCGTGCTATCAGCTGGAAGTCAAATGAGGAAAAGTGATTTCCTTGTGTCAATCATCAATCACAATTAGAAATTGAATCAAGTTGATGTTGCTGATAAGATCATCTACAGAATCCTAAGAATCTCTGAAAACCTGTAGTGTTTGCTAATTACGAAAAATATCATAGTCCTACAAAATATACAAACAATATAATGGGAGGTTGTCAGAAAATGATTGTTTCGGTTGATTACTCTGGATGTTCTTGTTCATTAGTAAGGAAGATGGAAAAAAATATGGAAAGCACAACTGATCATTTGCTGCTACTTTAATATACATACTGAATACTGTGAGTTACTGGGTACAAAATATTAGAAATCTGGATATTGTTCTGATGCATGCAAGTGTGCAATATGAGCTTTATATTCCACACAGTGTGTTTATCAAAGTAGCAACAACGGTGATGTTTGAAGACTCAGAGGGGAACCAGAACATATTTTTATGATTTAAAACGGTGCAAGCAGATTTTAAATGATTTGTTTGCTACATGCACTGCCGTTTTTTTGATTCATACACCTGTTGAGATAAGTTCCGCTTCATTTGAATGGTACAGAGTTATTCCAACCTGCTTTGGCATTTACATGCGGAACATATGTACAGAGGACAGACAATATCAGGTAATAAAAAAACACTCAGGTTGCAGACAGAACCAGCCCTGGTTAGTTCAGTAGCTGCTATGTATGTTTATGCATGTATCGGTGTGTGTGCACGTGTGTGTCTGTGTGAGTGTCTTAACAGTGAAAGCCATAACACTTTTGGCAAAGGTTCACAATGTGCAACAATTACAAAGTGTAACATAACTACCCAGTATAAATCTCTTCATGTCAGAAAGGAAAACACTGTAAAGCAAAACATTTGTCCAGCATTTACAGGAAACTCACACATTACATCAACCACCATGCACCTCATCACAAAAGGGCCGTTGGATTTCTTTTTGGCACTTCTGTGGCACGAGTAGATACTACAAAAGGAATGCTTCAAAAATGTCATTAAGACCTTGACACACTGCTATCTTTTATGGTTTCTCTGGTATCTGGAGTGACACAGTGCCCAGATATGTTAGGTTGTGTGTTTGTACTTATATTTTGGGTAAAACAGAATAATGATATGGAATAACAAATTTAGCAACAACTTTAGGAAAGCTTACAATGTCAACACAGCATGATTATTCACATTCATGAACACCAGTTTGCATAAATTTTAAAGATGCTAATGTTAAGTGTTAGCCACATCTAGCTAAATACCACCCTAGTTAGCTAAAAGACACCTGTGTTCACTGAAAGAATTCAGCTTAACTTTGTTAAAGAGGAGCTTACTGTTGGCTAAAAGAAATCTAAAATTGGCCTGCGATACATAGAGGAGACCTTTCCTAAACAAGTTAGACAATAATGTATCTGCTAAAAAACACTGGCATAGCCAATGTTACCTATATTACAGTCAAATGCGAGAATTAAAGTCTTTATATGGTGATGTATAAATTAGTAATATGCAATAGATACTGAAGTATGTTAAAGATGTAATGTTTTTCCAAATTTAAGGTAAAACGTGTAAAATGCAAAATGCCATTGTGCTCAAATGAGGTGAAAAGACAAAATTATAAATTCAAAAATGGTCAAAAAGTTTATAATGAAAGCAAGCTCTCAAGAATGACCCAGCTATGTTCCACTTTTCATTTTCCTTACTGTTATATTTGGAAAGAATATATTGTAATCCTCTTGTTGTTTATATATCAAATAAAACTAGGAGCAAATTTCATAAAAGTCATAGCAACTTCAGTTCACTAAATTCATACATTTTGCTGCACATTTTGCATAAACTTTCTCATCAATAATGGAACAAGAAACTTTTGAGGAAACATTAGGCTGGACTTTAAAGAGTTTTCACTAAAAATCCTAGAATTAAAGCTCATCATATGCTGTATAAAATCACAGGCTAACTCACTACTAACAATTTAATTCCACTCCAAGTTGTCATTATTCTTTGAAAGAAAGAAAATCCTCTGTGGTCATCATCATTGTTTCATTTGAGCATAATCACACTTTAAATGAGTTTAACTGACATAATTCACTATAATTAAACTGTACTTACATAGAGTCAAAACACATTTTACATAGTAAGGTACCTGTTTGTATAGACTATAGGGACTGTTGTGATCCCAAAGACATGAGCCACAAATGTGGATTCAACATGCAGGGAATCCAAATAATGTTGGATATCTTATCCATCTAGCACAGCCTTTCCAAAACTAGGGTCCTTACGCCCACATGGGGTTCCAAGATAACTTCTTTATCCTAAATTTATCAAATAAATCTGGGATTTGTACTAATGCAAAGAGATAATCTTGAAAATCAACAAATTAATTTTTGAACGTATAAATACATAAATCCTGAAGATATTCATTAAGATATTAATGTTGTTGCCCATTGAGATATAAATCCAGATGGAGAGCCTTTGTGGCAACACCAGATGGCAGGTTTATAAAGAGCTGAACTGAAGTTTGGTAGGCGCTTCTCACTGTCACCATCTAGGCATCGTCATGTCTGTCGTTGCTCCTGGAGTACTGAAGTGGATGATTGACATCTATTGAACTGTGAGCCCCCCCTTAGATAAGAGCTAATCAAGCTAACTTGAATTGAACGGGAGCTAACAGGCTAAAAACTGTGGTTGTGCTTCCTGCCGATATGAGATGCCTTTTAGTCAAATAGACATGTACCTTATTATGAAAAAATTCAATTAAATAACACCTAAATGGAGGAGTTATTTGACAAATAAAGGAACCTGCGTCTCCTATGTTACAAAGGTAAACTAAACTAAAGGTAAACCTAACGTGGTTTTTACAACCAGGCTGCCTGCATTTTTATTCCTGCTGTGAAGTTATTGTATTTAAGATAAATCTTATGGGGATTTACTCTGTTTTGACAGCCATAGGGGATGAGGGGAGAACTGTATTTAGCTCAGGCTTCCCATTTGTGTAACAAAGGTTTCTGATTGGCTTAAACACAGAGAAATGTTACCAGCTGCATTTCTATTACTCCTAGAATCAGGCAAAATCTATATATCACAATAAAAAAACTCTCAATTGTCACTGAAATTTTTCTTAATCTCTTCTGATGGCTTTTTTTATAGACTGATTATATAGAAGTATTTAGTTTAGTTTCTATTATATTCTAGCATACAGTGAAGATTATGGTAAAGAACTTAAAACATAAATTGAAGACAAACAGTTACCTCTGTTTATGTAAATTCACTAAGCGTGATTTCAGATATTTTCATTGAATTCAAACTGGCACTCATGAACCAACCAAACTTGTTTAAATAAAGTGTAATCATTCGGACAATCATCTTTTTTGGGAATTTGCATGAATACAAAAGACAATAAATTTTAGTTATACTGTGATAAAATGCTCTGTTGATAAGCTGAATATATTTACTGTATCCTAACTTTTGCATCATGCTCACAGATTTATAATGTCGGCTTTGCCAACAAGCTCCCACTCTGCTGATAACATGCAGCTGCATTGAAGTAAACACTTCATGGTGACAAGAGATGAAATGAGCGATTCATTCAGTGGGAAAAGGAAAAAACGTATCCATGCACAAACCAGACAGTCAAAATTTTTAATAAAATATTGGTCTAATTTTAGTTGATGTTGGTTTCTTTTTCACAATTTGAGCTCTTAGTTTATTTAGATCAGAGCCTGTTTTCTGAAAATACAGGAGCTCTGCTTGTAACACCTAAAAAAGGAAATGTGAAGGCATTTCCAGATTCCTTAAACACTATGCTGACCTAACCTATTTTTCCAGTTGAGAATAGACAATGCTGCTTAATCCAATATTTTCTTAAAAGTTGAAAAGAAAAATGAACATTAACAAAGAAAAATCAAAAGCAACTCATAGACAGCAGCTCCAAGGTTAACCATACCAGCTACCAGACTCCTCCTGTGCAGGGAGAAGCGTTGGATAAGTTCACATGATTCCAAACTCTTTAACTTTCTTTAACAAACATTTGTGCAATGTCTATGTGGCACATACATATATTTACCTTTGGCACTGCTTATCCATATATTCTGTTCCCTTTTATCAGTTCGTTTGTAGCTGAGTTTAAACATATACACGGTACTGAGACAGTAGAAGACATTAACACTGGTTTAGGAAACTATAACTAGATTATTTTAATGCATTGCACCAGGAAATATGAAATATTCTTTCAGAGTGAGGGCTCTTTCCACTTCTTACATGTCTGTAATTATAATTCACTGCTTGGCACTCAGATTGAAACACTAGCTGTTCACTTTCTCTTAGACTAAAAAACAATTAAAAAAAAAGAGCACGGAGAAGATAAGTAGCACCTAATAGTAGCTGACAACTGCTGCTAATGTTCACAAGTGCTAGAGGCATTATGAATGCATACAAGACCTAACTGGTTAAAACTGTTTGATATGATCAGGCTGACTGAGGTGCATTAGTGTTGGCATGCTGACTCCTCAAAACTAGCATTTCAAAGACGCTTGAGATAGAAAGAATAAATATATATAGTAAGAATTAAACAGTACACAACAAGGCTATGAACATATTAAAAAATAACACATGCAAGACACATTTATAAAGATGCTGTACATAAATATGTGTGGCCACTTAAATGCCATGTGTGACAGTTCAAGTAATGGAAAAGGTGCTGAGAAAAAGTCCACTGTTTTACATTCAAAGGAAATGTCTTGATATGGACGCTAACTAACATTTTTAACTCATATTTAGTAACACAAAACTAGGATTTCACTTTGAATAAACAAAAACAATACATAGGTGGTATTTTCTCACAAAAATCCCACCAGATGCTAAAAAAAGTTAGCTTGAGTGGCCACAGGATCTACGTCAGAACTGTCATGATTAATAAGAGAGAGAATAAATTGTACCACTTGTGGTTCAATATGCAAAAACATCTCATGTCATCCTGCTGTGGAGGCAAAGCCAGGACCAAGGCGATGGCACAGGTTGTTGGCAGGACGTCTCCTCCGCTAGTCCTCCTTTTTTCTGTCCTTCAGGGTCTTTTTACGTCTCAAACTAAGTTAAAGTGCAAGGTGTGTTTTCCATTTTCCTTCCATACACACCTTTCCACAGATTTATTGTTTTTCCTCCCGTTACAACATAGAATAAGAAATGCACATTCACACTCCTGCAAACACCACAGTGTCTCACACACACACACTCATGTCTGTTCTGTGCCAACAGCAAAAGCTTTCTTTTGGGAGCGTTTGGATCAGCCCAGAAGACTTTTGTCAGAGGAAGCGTCAGGCAGTGGTGTTGCCATTAAGAGAAGATGCGGCACAGGGGGTGGTGATTTGTAGCTCGGGCTAGAAAAGTCCAGGCCAGACCAGGAAGGGGGCCTAAGAGAGCGGCGGGCCTGGCTCGTCTTTGGTCCCATAAAGCACTTGACTTATGTGTGAACGCCAGCACTCCACTGGAGGGGGACAGTATGCGCATGGACGAGGGGATCAGTTCAAAGGATAGATCAGAAGCACCGGCTGCTAAGCTACGACTACAGACATATGCAGCACAGGCAGAGTTTGTTTCTTATTTTTAAGCCATGCAGTTTAGAGATCGTCCATAGCAACCGGCAACGAAGCGTTTTAGGCAAGGTTCAAATAGGAGGAGTGATGGAAGACGAGAGAGAAGAATTCACACATGGTCACACGGAAAGAAGACAGAAAAGCTTTTACAGAGAGGGGAGGACATAACTGCTGCTGGCTTTGTGTTGTAACGTGGACGATAAAAGGGACAGACATAGCTGCATGCTCTCCAAAGCACTGCAAACTGCTGGAGATGTCAGAGGGGGCCAGCTGGGTGGGAGGAAGGAAAGATGAGGAGACAAAAAGCATTAAGTTGCCAACACAGATCATTTTAAACATACCCCCCCCACCCCCCCACCCCCTCCGTCTCCTCGAGCTGGAGAGACCAACTCCGCCTTAAGGCAATGCATAGCCCTTGGAAACATTGGCACATGCATGGAGAGTGCAGAAATGTCTGCATACATGTTATACTTCCTGTGGATGGGTACATATATGTGTTTGCTACAGAAAGGCAGAGAAATGAAGGGTGCGATAAAACTTTCCACTGAAACTGTCCAGTTTTCCAGCCTTTCATGGAGATCCTGACGACTTTCAGCTCATCATCCTGAGGCATCCTCTGATTAATCACCAGGTTTGGCAGGAATGTGTTCAGAGATTCGACCCCATTATCATCTACAGACGCAGAACTTTCAAATCCCCATGAAACAAAGCAAATTTAAGGTAAAAAAGTGACGCAAAGCATGAAAAAGACAGAACAAAATGAACAAAAGCAGGTGTAAGATGAGAGCAAGTAAGAGGAAAAAGACACAATGAGCTCCCGCTTGGGCTGAGAGATGCGCGGCGGGTCTGCTTTGAACGGCACCTCCAGGGTTTAATCGCATTAAGGACGGCCTCAGATGTTGGTGAGCGTGGTGGAGGTGATGAGGCGCACAGTGAGCGTGCCTGGGAGGTCGTTGTCCTGACGACTGCCCTTGTCACGGAGGTGAAGTGTGTGCTGCTCCTGCCGCTCATTCGGGTCACTGAACAAGCTCACCTGACCCAGGAAGGTGTCCACAATCATGTTCTTGTTGTAAACCTGTGCACCGCTCAGCGAAGGAAGCCAAAGATCCGATGTAGAGCGCGGAAAGTAGGAAAACAGAGGAGAGAAAAAGCAACTGAGAACGAGACCAGAGGAAGAGTTTGGCACAAAGAGGTTTCTGAGGAATGCAGGACGTATTTCTGAAGGACAAATCAGGCAGAAAACGTCTTCTTTTAAAAAACTGAGGTAAACAGGAAAATGTGTAGGTGGGTAGAAAGCAGAAGCTGTGACGTAACATAAACACAGATTCAGCTGCTAACGGGAGTCTGGATGCATTCATGGATGCTCTGATATCTACTACACCAAATAAAATACTTGACACGTTTTTGAGTAGGTACATAACATTCTGCTGATAAAAACATGACATCTGTATTTACTGACAGTTTTTTAGAAATAAATTAGTGTGTGACGTGATCATGACAGCCTATCCGGCATCATGTCGTCATGACCACCTTGTTGTGATATTCTATTGGTCTACTGAAAGATATTACACATTATAGTTATCATTATAATAACAGATTTTTCCATTAATGTATTAATCTGTAGTTTCATTTTTTATCATTATATATGGATTAATGTTATTTGAGTTTAATTTACTTGTCAGTATAATTTATTATTTTAAAAGAATTTTCAAGTAATAACGTTTTTGAGTTTTATTTAGATTCCAAATTGCTTTTGCAATAAAGTTATTAATGCTCATTGGATAATTAGGGTTTTCCTTTAAGGGGCAAGAAGTATTGTATCAACATTGATATTGATATCGAAACAAATACTGATATCAATATGTTATCAGTATTTATGAAAAAGTGTCATAAATAATGACATAGTGTCATAAGGAAAAATGTGGGTATCGTCCATTCCTAGTTCGGCATGTTTCTTTCAGCACAACTTTGGCTATTTGTGCTACTTATTTACATTTTGGCCCCAAAAAGTGTTCAAATTTGTATACTGAAAAAAGATATAACTTATTACCATAAAATAAACCACTGACGTGTTTTGTTTTTGGTGAATGGCCAAAAAAAGAAGAAGGAAGCCTAAAAAGCACCTCATTATTCCAACTTCATCATCATCATCATCATCATCATCAGTATCTAAACCACTAACTAGAAAAATCACATAGTTCCATCAAAGAGAGAAGATGAAGGACATTGAGAAGATTAAACGGGCTGAAAAACCATGATTCGGTCATCCCAGTAGCCATTCCCGCTCTTCCTGATTAACATGTAGAGCTTTACAACCTTTTCTACAAGTCAACAGTAGCCTAAAGCTTGTTACATTCTCCACGAGAAGCCAGAAATTTGTTCTTGTTCTCGGGGCTCCGAGAACAAGAACAAATTTCTGGCTTCTCGTGGAGAATGTAACAAGCTTTACTTTCTAACAAACATAGTTTAATAAATCAGTGGCTCACCTCGATATGGATGCCTTCTTTGGGCTTTTTGCGGTAAAACAGGCCTTTGATGTCAAAGTTTGGGCACCGTGTGTCCTTCTGAACTGGCGAACGAACTCTCTCTCCTTCACAGGCGATTATCACATAGGGATCAACAGCTGAGAAGGAAAACATCCGTTTAACATGTTACATTCAGCTTGCAATGGGATTCTTTTCTTCATAACTTCATCCATCATTTAGATGCATACATTCTATAGAATAAAAAAGAGACTTTTATTATAAAATATTAGACATTCTATCTGTCTACATATCCAATACACTTATGTAATTGTATATTATTTAATCTTGTATTAGTTATTTTAAAAGGATTTTTACAGGGATTCTTAATCCTGTTCCTGGGGGGCCAAAGTCTAGCTGGTTTTTAATGTTTCCTGCTTGAATGCAAATAAATGTGTAAATAAGAGGCTGATACCGAGATGTTCTAAATGTGATGCAGCAGAATAGGGATTGAGAATCCGGGTTGGGGTATTAGCACATGATTCTACCACAACGAAGACACAATGTTTTGGTTTTTAATAAAACTTTGCTGCCACGTTGTGGACATTAAAGCAAACAGCACTTCAATCTGACGAGGTTGGAAAAATACTACATAAGGATGGATATGATCCATACGTCCAGGGTACAAAAACCTGGATCAACCAGTCAATTCATTAACATTTATTTATAAAACCCAAAAGTAAAAAAACACGTGTCACACATTTATTCACATGTGCATGTTTTCACATCATGTGGTCGTGTCCACATGTTCACACATTCTGGCTTTATGTATGTAAAGACTTATCACACTGGTTTAAATGGAAAATCCCTGCAAGCCCCATACTGGGCGTACTGGGTGAAATTAGCACCATGTTAGTCTCTTTAAATTTAATCTTAAACGATTCATTTAAATTGGAAACTAAACAGAATCTTTGCATCCAGTTTAGAAATGTCTTATTAGATCCATCAGTACTGAGAAGGAGGGGGGGGGGGGGGGGGGTATCCCAAAAGGGAGGTGGGGGGGGGGGTGTTTTTGTGTGT
>JBAMHX010000017.1:23223601-23235485 GCA_037177515.1 Pseudomugil tenellus | reverse complement strand
GCCTTGTAGGTATGCAGAAGGATGGTCTGAATTTAATTGGAAGCCAGTAAAGCTGCTGAAGAACAGGGCTGATGTGGTGGAAAGCGTGGGTCCTGGTGATGATACAGATTGCTAAGTTCTGGACCAGTGGAGTTTATGGAAGAGTTTGTGGGGGGGACCAAAGAGGACTTGCAGTAGTCGAGGTGGGAGGTTACAAGACTGTGGACCAGGACCAGGCAGCAGTGTGTGGGGTAAGAGAGGGACGGAGACGATTGATGGAGCGTAGATGAAAGTAAGCAGACCGGACCGTATTATTAATGTGGGCATGAAAAAAAGGGAGCTATCGAGAATGACACCCACACTCTTCACCTGAGAGGAGGGGGAGTCTGTGTCGTTGTCGATAGTTACAGAAAAGGTGTTAGTTTTGGATATTGCAGATTTAGTGCCGACAAGAAGAATTTCTGTTTTATTGCCGTTGAGTTTGAGGAAGTTGGAAGTGTACCATGTTTTTATTTCTGAAAGGCAGTGGGTGAGGGAGGGAGGTGGGAGAGAGGAGTCAGGCTTATTAGAAATATAGAGCTGGGTGTCATCCGCAAAGCAATAAAACTTTATGTTAAATTTGCGGAAGATGTTGCCAAGTGGGAGGAGATATATTATAAAGAGGACGGGCCCCAGGACAGAGCCCTGGGCCACACTTGAAGTGACTGGGGAGGGACATGAGATGAAGGATTTTAACTGGATGAACTGAGTACGACCAGTGAGATAAGAATGAAACCAGTGGAGGGGGCGTCTGCTTAGGAGAATGGGATGTGAGATGGTGTCAAAGGAGGATGGAGACAAAACCAGTATCAGCAGCCATGAGGAGGTCATTGGTGATCTTGGTGAGGGCTGTTTCGGTGCTGGTGGGGACGGAAGCCGGACTGGGACTGATCATACAGGCTGTTACGGGTGAGATGAGAGGCAACCGTTTTTTCCAGAATTTTGGAAATGAGGGGAGATGAGAGATGGGGGGGGGCTTATTGAAATCATTCGAGTTTTTTCAGTATAGGACCGACTTGAAGAGGGGGGGAATAATTCCAGTCAACAGTGAAGAGTGAATGATGGCAGAGATGAGGGGGGGCAGAGAGGGAAGGCAGGATTTAACTAAAACTGTGGGGAGGGGGTGTAGTTGACAGGTGGATGATTTGGATGTGTTAGGATGCAGGTTGGTGGTGGATCCAAAAGCAGGTGGGGAGGACAAGCAGGAGGCGGCCAGGATGCGGATTAACTGGGTTTATTAACAGCATTGACACTCAAGACAACCAGGAAAACTACTTACAGACAAACCAACTAATTTAATGATCCCGCGACTAAAACAGACAAACCAAGAGACTTAAATACATGGGAAACAAACGAGGGACATGTGAACATAATTAAGACAGGTGAAACCAATGAACAGAACATAAAGTTGAACAGAAACACAAAGCAAACAGAAAACAAGGAAGTCTACAAAACAAAACCGGAATCCAAACTAACAAAACCCATAAACCCTAACAGAGATGTAGTGATGAAACTAGAGATTTCAGAGGGATGGGGGAGTTCAAAGGTGGAGAAAGGATGGCAGGGTTGGAGAAGTTCAGCAGGAGGAGATGCTGATGGATGTTTTTACCTTATCATTAAAAAACTGGAGAAGAGAGTTGCAGGTATCTGTAGAGTACAGGTGGGCGGGAAGGGAATCAGGGGGCTGCATGATGGCGGTAAATATGGAAAATAAGGTCTTGGTGCTGCCAGAGTTCTTGCTGATGAGTGTAGAGTAGTAATGTGATTTAGCATGGGAGATGGAGTCCTTATAAACAGATAACTGTGTGGTGAACATGTCTTTATGAATAGTGAGACCCGTTTTCCTGAAAAGTCTTTCAAACTGTCTAGTTTTGGACTTCATGTAGCGGAGGGCTGGAGCGAACCATGGAGTAGACCGGGTAAAGAAAATAGCACAGGATTTTACAGGAGCAAGTGAGTTGAGAATAGCTGAGAGACTGGGATTGTACTGGGTGACCAGATCATCAGGGTCAAAGGAGGGGTCCAGTGAAATGGTGGCTATCCTGGAGGAGAGTCAATGTTTATGTCCTTAATGTTACGCAATGTAATGGCACGGTGATGGAGGGGAACAGTAAATGAAACAAGGTAATGGTCCTTAAGATGAAGCTGATCGGCTGTACAGTTGGAGGGTGTAAGACCAGAACAGCAGATTAAATCTAAGGTGTGTCCTTTAACATGAGTGGGAAAATCAGTGAACTGATGGAAGCCAAAACTGTCCAGAGATCAGGTAAAATCCTTGGTGAGGGGGAGAGCAGTGTTGTCCAAATGAATGTTTAGGTCACTAAGCAGAAGGACATTAGGCTAGAGACTGGAGAGGTGAGATAGAAGCGTTGAGAAGTCATTTAAAAAAATCACTGTTGTACTTAGGGGGGGGCGGTAAACAGTAGCGATGATTCTGGGATTCTGTAGAAAGCGGAGGCGGAGAAGTTCCATCGCCGAGTACTGCAGAAGCCCAACCACAGATGGATGGAGGAGCGAAAGGATGATCCAAGCCAGCAGAGACCATACAAACCCCTGGCTGGTGCACATCACGGAGTGAAGCAGAGAGGCGATGACGTAAAGCCGGGTGGAAAGCTGAGCAAGTAGGAGCTAGCGGGAGCTAGCAGGTAGCTAGCGGGAGCTAGCAGGTAGCTAGAGGGAGCTAGCAGGTAGCTAGAGGGAGCTAGCAGGTAGCTAGCAGGTGGGTGCCGTTAGATAAGACGAGACACAGCAATAACTATTGTAAAACCCAAGAGTAATGGTAATCCGAGAACAAGTTAACTTTTTTGAAAATCTCTTCAAAAAGGCATACCATGATTTATAAAAAGAAATAAACAGCATAAAACGCAAGTAGTTGACCGGAGAGCAGCGGCAGCCATATATGCCAGCGTTCACTCACATTATTAAGAGTTCATTTATGCTTGTTATGACCCATCGTTCTTGCCTTGCTGTTATACGAGCCCCTGACTCTGACAGCCCGGTGCTGATTCTGATGTTGTGTGATTTATTTCTCTGTTCTGCTTCCATCTTGTAAAACATGAGATTCCTAAAAACTGTTATCGGAGAGGCTCCTCTGATGTTCTGCAAGGCTGTCTTTTTTATTTCCATATATTCATGTATCAATTGTGTAGTGACTGTGTGTCAGTTTTGTAGTGATTTAGATTTTGCTTTTCTCCTTTGTTGGTCCTATTTGGTGGACAAAAAGCGCCATTGGTCACAAGTGTCACAATAGTTACGAGTTATCCGTCACCGAAACAATGTTGTTTTTTATATCCAGCAGCCATCAGCATCAAGAACAAACCCATTGGATTATTGTTTTCTTTTCTTATTATTATTGTTACAACAAAGCAGCTTTAATTTGAATTTCGCTGAAGGGGATAAATAAATTATTTTTCATTTCATATCATTCTTGGTAAGTTATTAATATCGTCTTCTAGCAAAAAACAGGAAGTGAACTCCCTGCATATGTGTATCCTCTGTTCTCCTTGTTTCCTGAGTTAGTGTGAAAAGATTGTTATAAAAAAAAATAGTGTGATTTCACAGATTGCAGAGATCTCTGTTTGCTTTCCCTGTATGTACTCTGATTTATTACAGACTAAACACAACTGATCGCTTGAAGAATTTTATTTCCACCGAGGTACACACTACACAATGAATATAGATGCGAGCGAGGACGACTCTGCATTGACATAATGTAAAACAAATGATTATCAGGAATATAATGTCTAGTTATGAGGTTTCCTAATTTTCTGAGGCCCATAACTTAAAGGGCTGCGTCTATACCCATAATCTGTGGTTACAATATGTCACCAACGTTTTATTTTGTATAGGATTCATCCTTTAAGGCTATCGCTAGTGGGTTAAAGGTGAAGTAGTCCATGCCTTACTGGGTTCGGTCAATACAAAAAGAATAAGCACACCCCTGTTCAAGGAGGAAAACGTAGCCACTGGGTCACGCTTAATGGCGCAGGAAATCAGTCCATGCTGGTCAGGGGCTCCATGGCCAGGAGGAATGAAAGAATCGTATGTACTCCGTATGAACCGTATGAAATGGGTCCCACTGGGGCGCCAATGCATGCGACAGAACGGTGTTCAACCATCCACTAGTAAAGCGCTTTCTGAGAGGCGTGCGCTGACACACAGCAAAGCCCTCATGACAGGATGAGAGCTTATGTTTTAATAGTACTCAAACAATGGAAAGAGACGTAGAGCAGCGCCCATGCGGTGGGATCCCTCTCCAGACACAAACGCTGAAAAGCTAACCACTTAACTAAGTTAGATGCTGTTGAAAAAGTGGCTTTGGCGCTCTGGATGGTGTCCATGACGTCCCGAGAAAATCCAAGGCCCACCAAGCATTCCCTCTCAGAGGCAAGCCCTGTCAATGGGTAGGGCAGAATCGCCGCCTGAGAGAGCGCATCCAAGCACCGGGGGGGCCGTCACGGGCCGGCTGACAGCAGCAGCTGTAGACATGGGAACAATGTGGTGCCTCTGCGTTCTGGAGAGCCGTTCCTCCGCGATCTGATCCAGGATGACAGGGCTCAGTGGGGCAGCGAGGGAAGGCATACAGCAGCCCCTGAGGCCACGGCCGGTGCACGAACCCCCCACAGCGGGGGACTGTCCCGGCTGCCTGTTGCAATGAAGTGGCGAACAGGTCCACGCTCACCTCGCCAAACATGTCCCAGATCTGTGAAATCAGATTGGGATGGAGGCTCCAGTCGCCGTGTGAGGAACCTCTTCTGGACATCAAGTTCGCACCCCGTTCAGGACTACCGGGATACACACTGCTCCAATGGACGTCAGGCAAAGCAGCAGCCATCTCCCCATGCACACCACCTGCTCCTAAAAACCAGTGGGCTGGCTACTGTCCGCCTGCTTGAGACAGACATGTCCCCCTCCAGCCCGAGAAGGATGCGTCTGTGCAAACCGAGACATGGGACGAGACCCTGCTCAGGCACACCCCCTCGGACAGGACATGAGGTTCCCGCCAGTGGGCTAGGTCTGCTGCCACGGAGGGAGGAAACACGATCAATCAGAGGCATGTGGAGCATTTCTGCAAACGCCTCATATGAAGCAGACTGAGGGACATGACCAGGTGACCCGCAGACATTATGTCCGCATAACGGACAGGACTGCAACCAGCTGTGTGGGGTGACACCACGTAGCAAGGCTGCCAGCTCAGAAGCTCTTTCTGTTGAGACAACCGTGCTCTCATGGTGACAGAGTTCACATTGTGGACTGAGCCGGGAAGCACATCGTCCCGATAAAAAATAACTCTCATTCGTACTGAGCGCAGGGGGAGCAGCGCCGTCTCCAGTTGCCCCTAAAGACGCACTCAACACCTCTGTGTGCAAGGCTATGGTGGCGATGGATTTGTTGAACAGCCAGAGGTCGAGGATGGGTCTCAACCTGCCCGTCTTTTTGGGGATGAAGAAATAGTGGGAGTAAAATTCCATGTTTTTCCTCCCCATGCGGAACTTCTTTTCCAGGAGTTCTCATAGCTCTGACTGAAGAGCGAGACGCTGTTTGTGAGATGACAAGATCCCGAAAAAACGCAAGGGGGAACGCACAAACTGCAGCGTGTATCCCTTCCTGGTCAGTCCGTCCATCCATCCGCCGCCATTGTGGGTAGCACGCGGTACAGAGTCCCTACCGCTGCTGCTGTAACCACACGCACATCCTTTAGTAGCAACAGCCCTTAAACAGATTTTGCAATGAGGCATTTATTGCTCTAAATCCATGTTTGCAAAACCAAACCAGTTCCAAATAATAAAGGAAACTGGTCTTTTTAGGAACAAGCTCCTCTTTGCTGCCATGTTGATGCGTTTATGTGGGAAATCAGCACGAGTACGCTGATGTTAATATGAAGAAGGCCCAAAAGGTGCTGGGGAGGCAAAAAAATGTTCATAAAAATAAAACTTCATAAACAAAAAATTTGAATTAATCGATTAAATCGATTAATCACCAAGTCCTACAATCAGCTCAGTTAATTTCCATTTTATAAAAATGTCTGCATATGCTGAAAACGGAAAGAGACGGATCTGTTCCTGGTAAAACACTAGAAAACATACTGGCTGGAAAACATGGGATGCACATTGACATGCGCCTGGTGGCATAAAGGAATACAGAAAATATATTAATATTATAAAATAAATATAAAAATAATAATAATATAAAAATATATTCTATTAATAAGTGGCTTTTAGAAAGAGAGACAAACAGAAAAACTCTGGACGTTTCTGAGCAGTAAAAACACAATTAAACAATAAAAATTAGGACACAACTAAAATTGTTAAAAACAAGTTAACTTATAATCTAATAATATAACATGCTATCTCCACATGTTAATACCTGACCCAATATTGCCATGTCAACATTAAATTATGCCATTATATGCCTTTCTGGACCCGTCCGGTAAAGCCAGTTCCAGTATAGACACACAATCTGATGAGCAGCACAAGAGAAACCTGAACATCAGACGTAGTATTAATACAAATGAGATAAACTAAATGTAGTTATATTTCAGCATGTTGTAAAGAACAGAATGTGAAAGTAGTTCACAGGAATGGTGCTCCAATGAGGAGTTATTACAGTTTGCATGGTGGCCTCAAACAACTGGAATATTATTTACTAAAAAAGTTGCTATAAAAATGGTGGAAACATTATTACGATACAAAAGGTTTACGTAATGGTTTAATCATGTAATAAGAGACAGTTCATGCTGATCTGGTATAAATTCACTGATTCATACAGTTTGCATGACATTTGCTTTTCTATTCTTACACCAAGTGATGTTCCTACTAAAGTAAAAGTGATTTCATTCTTTTGCACAGGCTTCATGAAACTTGGCAGCATTGAGAATATTGGCTACAACGTGTGTAATGGAGGGAAAATGCCTTCCTGAAGTTTTATAAGGACATTTTGGTAACTTAGCACAGCATTTACAGGCAACATGATTGTGAGATATTTTTACTTAGGGTGTCTGTAGCAGGAACTTTATAGGTTCTTCATCTTATCTGTATCTTATCTATAGCTTTAGACATCCCTGTACCTGCTAACGATATGAGTTAGATTAGAATCACATTAGTCAAATGGAGTTCAGCTTTGTTAGAAGGATGACAGCTCTGACTTTAGCGTGTTTTTTAAGGGGATGGTCAGCTGCAGACTCATGAATGACACATATGATTTAAAGCTAGCGTGTGAAAAAACAGGAGGATATGCTAACTATCTCTGGACCTGTCATGTTTCCTCATGTCTGCTTTTACACAACACGCTGAGCTCTGATGTAGCTTTTCCATTTACCCAGAAAAATCCCTGATAAGTAGCAAATGTTAGCCAGATGTAACTTAACTGCTCCAGCTAAAGTCAACACTGACAGCGCAACGGCGGACCGGCCTGGCCAGCGGTTCCTTAAGGTTGGAGCTAAACGCCAACATTACGCTACAAAAATGACAAGAACTCTGGGAAGCGTTTAATAAAAATAATTGAATTGAAGTGGCTCATACCTTTAGCAAATTAGACGTCGCCATGTTCCTTCAACTCATCTTCTCGTAAAATCTCGCGCGAACTACAAGACGAACGAAGCTTAACCTTATCGCATCACCACAGCAGGAGTGTCCTGCGCGAGCGTCGCTTTCTGCCAGAAAATGTGTTTTTTAAATATTAATGGACGTTAAATGGAGTTAAAGAGTAAATATCAAGGGGTTTTATTAATAAAGCATATACATTTAAATGTGTAGAGCAATTTACCACATTCGTTTGAACTTCTATGTTAACTCAGAACATTGTCATGCTGGTTTTGTTGTTGTTTTTTTTACTCATTTGCACATTTTGTACTTTAAAAAAATAACATACAGCTTTGCTCATTTAAAAATTTCCACATTTCCAGTTTATTAAATTGCTTCTTTCTTGATTCTCGTGACAGTTGGGTGCTTGTATAGCCTATAGCTGCAAAATCAAGAAATTATGTTGCTGTATAATTCAGCTTTTCAGCATTTGCTGTTTTGTTGATTATCAAGGTCATCTAGTTCCAAAACATGACAATATGCGTTTTATCTTTCTGATTTTGATGTCATAGAAAAAGGTAAGAACTTTTAATCACATGATGTAGATAGTGGTATTACAGTGTGAACTCTCACACTTGCCTGCAACATGTCATAGCTAAATATAATTGCAAATATTCTCTTCAAAATGAGTAACAATTGTACAGTTGTTGAAGAAATAAAGGCAAATGATTAAAACTATTTTTATGGAAAGGGAGCAGCCAGAAGCTGTAAAATCTAAAATAATCCAAAAATGCATCTTTCACCAAAATATGTGTGTCATAAAACAAAACATCATTAACACAAGTTCTACTGCTGGTTGCACATTAATCCAGGCAAGTATGTGTGTTACAAATGTTATTTACAAGAACTTCTTTTCACTGATGTTCATACACATCAGAATTAACAGAAACAAACGTATCAGACTCTTTGCAATAACTTAGAGACTCAAATCAGTCTAAGATTCATGTGTTTGGACAAGGAGGGATCTCGGAAAGAACACATACAGGATGAACTGCAGACAGAAACATTTTGTTGTTAACAGTTGCAGTTTTTGTTGCAGTGGATTTTATTAGTTGTTTGTGGTGAACTGGGAGCAGCATTGTCTTCCAGTATGCAGGAATTAATCACCTGCCCGCTTTGGATGCCAAAGTCTGGTGCAGAAGCAGCTCTGCAGGGCTGTCAGTGTTCTGGGAGGAGGAGGAGGGAACTGTCCTTCATCATGGATGAGAGCTTATTATTTTATTATTTAACAACACCTCAACTGACGTTTGCTTGGCCTGACTGTACCGAGACATCCCAGAAACATTTGGAACATATGAGCCGACCCTGCAGAACGTCATAAGTCAGCTGGAGCCGCAGATAAAATGAAGTTGTGCAAACACCAGAAATTACGGTGCTGTTTATGTAGAAACGGACAAACAGTCTATTTTAGAAGAAATTCTAGATACTATCATAGTGAATATTCTCTTGCTATCCCCCATCAAAGCAGCTACTGTAAAGGCCAAAAAGTCATATTTGAATGCATTTTACAACAAAACCTTAATAAATGACGCAGAAATTTCGCTGGATTCCTGTTCATGGTGATGACAAGTATGTTGAACTGCTTCCGTTTGGAGATTTCCACATAAGCAGCACCTGTTAGGGTTTTAGGTTAGCTTGCGTTGGTTTCCTGGTTTATTTTGTAGTTTTTCCTGTTTTGTCCGTTGCTTTCTGTCTTAACTTCATGTGTGGTTCATTAGTTCACCTGGTTTGATTTTGGTCATTGTTTTCACCTGTGTTTTGTTCTGTTTTCAGTGTATTTATAGCCTTGTTTTGCTCTCCCCCTCACTGGTTCGTTAAATTAGTTAGTTAGCTTCTTAGGTATCGTGTGTGCTGTTTACATGAATAAATCCTGTTAATCTGCATCCTGGCTGCCTCCTGCTTGTCCTCCTCACCTGCCTTTGGGTCCACACCCTCCCTGCACCGTAACAGCACCATAATACCTGATTTCTTGTGAAACAGAATTTAAGCGGGAAGTGTAGGCGGATGAATGGCAGCTCTGACACGTAACTGCAAGTGTCAGCTTGCATGACCGCAGCCTGTCAGGCCAGACTGGTGTATTACTGAACAATAAACCTGATTTTTTTCCTATCAGGTCTGATAAAGGTTTAAACTGCGATCACCAGACTACTAAGTTTTACCAGTCACTCATTCACAAAGTTACACACATACACAATGACGTTAGCAACTCCCCCATCTGTCACGGGTCAGTTTAGATCAATGAAATCTGATTATCTCGTTTATTCGAGAAAACGAGAAATTATCGCATTATCACGAGAAAACGGTACTCGTAATGTCGAGAAAACAAGAAAATGATATTGTTATCTTGAGATAACCACTGAAAAAAAAGTGAGAAAAGTACGACCGCTGTCGGCTAATTTTTTATGTTTGGGGTTATATTTCAGTGATATGGATTCCGGCTTTATGATATAGATTACCGTGTTCAACTAAAGAGAGAAATATTCTAAACCCTATACTTTCCATAAGGTGCAACTGTCCATGCAGCTGCTCAGTGTGATGCTAACAAATGGTTGCTGGACAGTTGCTATGGTGTCTTGGTTAGATCACTAAGGAACAGGTTTTTGATTGGAGATTCTGGTTGCTATGGCAGCTCTAAAAGGTTGCTAAGGTGCTGTGAGCAGTTGCTATGGTGCAGCAGGAGCCATCTCAACCTGCTGACATGCCTGTGATCAATAACTACTACTACTTGTTGTCTGTTAACAATAGAATATTTCCTGGTGTTGAACTTATGCAGCTGGAGTCACATCTGCTTATCTCTTCCAACATTTTGCCCTGTTTATCTTCAGTTACCTCTTTTTGACTTCAGCATTGTCTGATAAGAGTTAGAGTGTTTTTTCTTTTGCTTGTTTTTACTCATATCACACTGAGAGTAAGATGAGAGATGAAAAGACAGTATTTGTACTCTTACAGGGACAGAGCTATTGTTTCATGTTCTGCTTAGTTTTAGTTATTTTCCCTCCTTATGACAATCATAGTGGGTTTCATACGCAAGCAGAGGGTATTTCAACCTTCATATAAGAACAACAGGGACAGTTTGGGAGACATTTTATTGAATTGTTATGGTTTGCAGTTTGTATTTGTGTGTGTGTCTCTCAACCACCATTCAACATGGCACGAATCAGCCCCAATTGTAAATGAGCAACAGCTGTGATGCAGAGGAAGGAAGGCGAAGGCAGAAATGAGAAATGAAAGCGAAGGCAGAGATGGGACCGGAGATGCTGAACTTCAATAAAGTTAGAAAGATAGTCACAGATTCAGCGGTGCCAACTCAATAACTACTCGACGAAACATTACTTCTACAAAACCGACACAACGCTGCAATCATGGCAAGGCAGACTGCGAGCTACAATAGGAGCCTTCCTCCAAGCGACGACACTTGCATTGGACTCTATGCAGAGCTGCTCAGGGACCGTCTGCAAACTGCAACACCAGAAAAATGTCAAAGGAAAATATTCAATTACTATAATATAACATAACGTAGTGCCACCAAACTTGCAGTACACAGACATAATCTCATCTGGATCATACTACAGATGTCACTTTGTTAGTTAGTAAGAAGAGTGTAGAGTTAGTAATAAGTAAAGATATGTTCAATATGGGACAAGGAACAGATGATTAAAATTTGGAGGTTACCCCGAGTATTGCCGGAGGTCTGTTCTCTCAAAGTTCTTTTCTTGTTCTGCCTATTTTCAGGGATTTTTGGCCTAATCCTATTGTATAAGTTAGGCCACACAACATTCGTTTGCAGAACTTTACTTTATAAACAGGAAAGAAAATAAATACAAATCTCTGACTGTTAACTGGAATGCAAAAACAACTTTCATTAAACCTTCCATGTTTGACTGTACGTATATCTACCTTATGTGATAGCTTGATCACAAAAGAGAAATGAAACTTACAAAATGAAATAATTTATATGCCATAGTAAAAAAAAAGAAAAAAGGATTTATAGGTGTGCCACACATCCTAGTGGTCATCTTTCCTCTGCACCTTTGCTGTGCTCTACATCAGCTCCAGTTAAAAAAAATAAAATAAAAATGTTAAAATCGTGTGAAAAATGACATAATATAACAATTTCTCAAACTTACCTGATTCGTGTTCTCATAATGGTAATTTTTGAGTTTTGACAAGTGTGTAGGGGTGGATAAGTTCGGAGAGGTACGGTGGGGACAACCCGTGTAGAGATTTAAAAACAAATAAAAGCATCTTAAAGCGAACCCTAAAATGCACAGGTAACCAATGCAGGG
>JBAMHX010000017.1:23196448-23209685 GCA_037177515.1 Pseudomugil tenellus | reverse complement strand
TGTCGAATGCAGCACTGAGATCTAACAAGATAAGAACAGACAGGAGTCCTTTATCTGAGGCCATAAGAAGATCATTATTAACTTTCACCCTCAGCAGGACAATGTTGGAAGTTGAATTGGAAGTTGGTGAATACAGGAATATGTACATCTATTCTTCATTTACACTATTCTTTTTGGTTCCCTTACACAGGCTATTTTCTACGAATTGGCTTGTTATCACCCAAGGGTTAAACATATTTAAAACACAAAAGATTCAGAGTTTAAATACACTGTCCCCTTGGGGACGTAAACATGCTGGTCACTGAGGGACATCTGGTTGTGTATTTTAATTACATTTATGTGTAAGAGTAACGACTCACAGGTTCATGTTGAGCCAAAAATTGTCGGAAGACAAAGTGCAGGACCCCTTAAGTGTGGAAACTGTTCCTGGCTGACTACATGGATTCAGAATTTTTCATAATCTTGCTGCTGTAAAGACTGTTGCAAGTCATGTGATAACTGAATGGCAATGAGTTCACGTTGTAAAATACGCTCATCCAGTGATGGTACAAGCTCCTTTCCTTTCAGTGCAAAGTCTGCCACAACATTCCCACGGAAAGGGTCCTTAACAAAGTCATCAAACCTGGTAGCAAAGTTGTCTTTCAATGAGTAAATAAAGCCTGACATCAGCTGGGTAATTTGCAACCCGGATCTCCTTAATGTGGGGAAGTGGAGCATTTTTCCAGGACAAAGATCACCAGAGAAGAGTGAGAGCTTTCTTTACAAAAAAGTTTTGTTTCTGCCTTGCAATTCCATGTTGAGCTGGTTCAGATGATGGAAACACCACTCAAAAAGCAAATGGTGCCAATAAACTAATCATCTTCCATCAGAGATAGAAACATGCCAGCTTTTTTTCACTTTTTAAAGAACAGGGAAACGCCAGCATCTCCCTTCTTAGATAATAAAACAATGAAATGATTTCCCTTTGCTAAGCCATCGAATGTCATTGTTAATTAAGCAAATCTGTTTTTTCAGCAGTCGGTCAACAACTTGCAGAAAAGGCAGTGCTGTAATCGGGAGGCGCAACGGATAAAGTTTATAATTGCCATGACAAAGGCCATGACCCTTTTTTTTATTCAAAAGTCACCACTAAGTTTGCCAAAGTGGTACGGCTTTGTTGGATGAGACAGTGTCGCAATCTCCTCTGCGGAGCCCCCGCTGCCATCCAACGGGGCGAAACCATAATACCCCCCCGACACTCCATTTGAGTATACTGTAATTATATCCCCAGAGGGACGATATAGGGACAGGAACCAGCCAAGGGACTTCAAATTGAATATCTTCGATGTTGAGTCTCAAAATAAACTCTACATGTTGTCGCTGCATTGTAAACATGTTGGACAGAATATAATACAGCAGTTTTAAGGGTTAGAAGTTCTTGAAATTTTCAGATGTCTTCAGTTTTTTGTTTGCTTTATGAAGCTTTTTCTATTTTTTAAAAAAAGGAATATACTTTCTTTATCCCAGAGGGAAATGATAAAATGATCTTAGTGGTTTTTCTTTTTGCAGAGCTGTGCTGGAAACTTCGGCAATCATGAAAATAAAATGGGATTTTCATATCGGTAAGTCCCTGAATGCAACTTTCCTTCTTTCGACTACAGCCTCTCTACTCCACCAACCTTTCTGACCTCCCCATCTTCCCCGTCTTCTCCATCTTCTGTCGTTTCTGTCTCCTGATAATAATACACTTTATTTAAACATACCTTTCATGTCACTTAAGGTCACTGTACATTAAAACAACAAGCAATAAAATGCAGTTTAATATAAAACCAAGGACAGAGCGATTACAGAGAGTAACAGGTGAGTGTGAGGTGGGATTTGAACAGGTTTAGACAATCATTATTACAGATGTAATGGAGGAGAGGGGCTGGACTGGAACTGTTCATACTGGGAGTTTTTGAGTGTGGAGTTGAGAAGCAACTACTTTTTCAAGAATTTTGGAAATGAAGGGAAAATTTGAAATGGGATGGAGGTTATTGTAGTTAGTGGGATCTAAAGGTTTTTTTTAATAATGCAGTATTTGCTGCAGTTTTAAAGAGAGTGGGAACAATGGGAACAGTGGAAACTGTTCCAGTGGCAAGTGAGGAGTGGATGATGGCACATACAAGAGTGAGCAAAGAGAGGATGCAGGATCAAACTAAAACATGTTGAAACAGGATTAAGATGTTGATGAAATTTCTTGTAAAAATGACATGAGAGAATCACAGCTGTCAGGTGAGTACAGGTGGGAGTGGAGAGTCGGAGGTTGGAGTATCTTATTGACCAGTGAAAACAATGTATGTATGTTGCCTTCATTAGAACACATAATAGCGGAAAAATAATCAGCTTTGCTTTTAGTGATTAAGTCTCATAGTGCTGCGGAGGAGAGTGGTGCATTTCGCTGATTTAACCTCCTACAGACAGGAGTTCAGGGCTAAACCAGGGAGCAGTTCGAGAAAAGGAAATAAAGTTTCCACAGCAGTACAGTTGGACCGGGTGAGACCAGAACAGCAGATTACATCCAGAGTACGACCTTTAGTAGCAGTTAACAAAATGATGGAAACCAAAACTATGTAGATAGTTGTCCATGTGAATGTTGAAATCCCCCAACATTCACATGGTTGGGGGGTAGACTGTGGCAATAATGAAGGGAGTGGGTTGAGACAAACAAGCTAGGCATTCTATGGAGCTAAGAAGAGGGACGGACACAGGAGAGACCTTCCACTTGGCCCGGTGTGTTGTCGCAAGAACTGCAGCAGCAAACAGACGTCCTGACAGATGACAGCGGAGCCCCAGGAGTTCAGCAGGTCTGTACTGGAACGGTCCTGACCCTGGTTGATAGAAGAGGGAAAGGGGAGTCCAAGTTAGACAGTAGTCCAGATGGTAGTCCTACTGATCTACATACTGCGTGCTGAGGTGAAGGCGCCCATACGGATGATATGTGACGCAAGGTGACTGCCGTTAGTGCTATCACACAGCAATGACAGGCGGAACTGAAGATGGTGAAACTCTCACTTTAGTGCAATCAGAGTCCAACAAGCAAAAGATTACAAAGTGTTATTCAATAAAACACGTAAAAGATGAGGGTTACCGGCGAGCAGCAAGTACGGCCAGCGTCCACACAACCAAAAAATCTCAATAAGACATATTGGGTCTCAGGTTGTTCTACCGTCCTCCGACTTCTCCGTCCTCTTCAGTGTCTCTGACCTCCATCTGTTTTGCTCTGCAGCCATGCTGTTTGTGGTCTACACCTTGTGTATGTACACGCTGTACAGCTTCATGCCCGTGGTGGTGAAGATGACCAGCGCTACAGCGGTCAACCTGTCTCTGCTTACCTCTGACCTCTTCAGCCTCTTCTGTGGCCTCTATCTCTTCCAGTATGAGGTGAGTGGAGCACATGATGTTCAAAGTGTATGTTGGTTCAGTTTATGAATGTTTATCCTGTGTGTCCTCCCCAGTTTTCATCCCTCTACATAATCTCATTCGTTATCATCTCCCTGGGTTTTATCCTGTTCAATGCTGTCCCGACATACTCGGCATTCCTGGACAATCCAGCCGGCGAGCCCACCACCCAGGCGGCCGAGAGCTCCTCAGACCGACTACTGGGTGCACCAGCTGATCCTCACGCACACACGGAGACGGTCACCGCCTTCACTGCTCTCTGATTTCTTTTTAATCTGTTACAGATCAATCCTTAATTTTGTACTGTTAGATGTTCCCAACAAAAGAAACTTGAAACCGTTACTTTGCCAGATGTGTCATTATCACACTAGTTACTGCTCATGAACTGGAAGGCAACTTTTTGAAAATTAATATATATTTTTCCAAATCAAATATTATTATTTTTTTTTTTTTTTTACCCGAGTTGCTGCTTCAATTTTCACGTTTTGTTAAACATGTTGGTCACACGGTTGTGTTTTGAATTGCCAAAAGGTAAGCATGTTAGCAGGTTTACTTTATACTGTTTTACTAAATGTATTTTTATACTCTGTCATATTTCACTTATTTGTGTTGATATTTGCCATCTATCATCATCCAGCTGTTGCATTAAATAAGGCCTGATGTATGGTGCTGTACTAGGGTTTAATGGCAACCAGCCAGTTCTACTGAAGAAGCAAGGTACAAACTGACAAGTGTATTGCATTCACTGATTATACCTCCACCACCATTGTTTTGTTTTATTCGTAAATTCTACAAAAAAGTTAATATCGACTTTATTTAGCATCTTTTATGCACAAGCACAATATCCTTTAAAACAGGGGTGTCCAAGTATGGCCCTGAAAATATGTTGCACCCATATGCAACACCGAATGGAATGGTTCCTTCTGGATGTCCTTCAGCTCTTCGGACGCCTGGAAACGGCTGCTTATTTGATTCAGCCGTGCTGGAAATGGGTTGCATCTCAAACTTGATAGTACATCTCAAGGATCAAACTAGGGCACCCCTGCTTTAAAACAAGTATAAAACCCAATTTACAAAAGTCAATTAGAAATATTTTTTTACTCTAAAAAAGTTCTAAAAATAAAAACTATAAACCTGAGTGCTAAAACAATCTGTAAATAAAATGTTAGCTTTATTTACAGATGATATATAAATATGTGAGTTTTTATCTTGTTTACCTTTAATTTACATTTGAGATGTGTGGCTTTAAAGGCTTTGCCAAATAAATGGAGTTCTTTGAAAAAACAGTAACATTCTTTTAAATATTCTTGCCTTAAAATATTAATGCCTGAAATCAGAAGGTTAAATGTTACTTAATCCAATATATAACAGACCAAAACAGAGATTTTTATTATTTCAATTTAAATTTGTTTACAGAAAAAAGTTACATATCTCTTTACAGAGGAGGTGTTCTTAGCTGTAGCTGGTAGTTTTGATACATAAAGTGTGAGCCTTGATGGTTCAGCCAAGAAGATCCGCTTGTTCTACAACAAACCTTCTTCATAATGGGACAATTAATTTGTGTCTGTAAATGTGTACGTATGAGTGTGTGTTGGTTCTCCTCTTTCATACATGCATATATATATACCTGTGCGTGTGTGTAGGCTATATATATATATATATATATATATACATACAAATATTTATATATATATAGGTGTGTATATATATTGTGTATATATATATATATGTATAAAAGGTGTATATATATATATATAAATGTTTAATACCTGTTTAAAGAATTTTGTGTGATGAAGTAAATCTCTTTAAAAATATCTTAATCTTGGTTAAAACAGGATTTCCTGAAATCCTGTTTTAATCATCTATAGTTCCAGGTATAAGCTTAGAGATACATTTTTCGGCTTGTTATCAGTTACCTGATTTTAACCATTTTCTTTTCTTTTTGACTGATGGTTTTAACATTAACACGGATAAATCCAAACTGGTGATTATACCAGAAATTTCTTCTGTACATGTGAAATTTCAGTTCTGGTTCTGTGACATGAAGAAGAATCAAGCCAAAGTTTGAGGCCATATTCTTTACCTGGTTATTTTTCTAAAAAGTGTTAATTTTCAGTCACTTGGTCTTGGTCTGAGAATGCCGACATGATCACACGTCTTCCTGGTGTTTTTTTTTATTTCCTGAACGTGAGTTTTTATGCATAGGGTATTAGAAATATCCTCTATTTAGAGGTTTGTTTAGCATGAAAGCTGTCTCCAGGAAGACAAGGGTTTTTTCCTGAATTCATTTAATTGTACAAGAGAAGTCACATGTTGAAGCTGCAAACTTTGTCCACTGACTTTAACACAAATTTCCTTTTCAGGTTTGAAATTTAGTAGTTAACAAAACTCTGTTTTAGACGCCAACAGTGGAATCCAGAACAAGTTAGGAAAATTCCAGAGTTAATTATTACCACAGACAATCAATTAACTGATTTTTTTTTCTTTTTAGGTCGGCGCGGCAGACACCTTAGGAAGTGCCGGGAACTTTAACTGAGAAAGTGAACGTCTCCATTGGCCTTCAGGGTCTGTTTTAGTTTTCACAGATGGGATTTGAAACAAACGTTTCAAAAACAAAAAGAATTCATTTGATGAGAGGTTCATGAAATAAGTTCTGTTAAGTTCATGACATGGATTTCAAATGAAACAATTTTCTCAAATTCTATCAAATGTTAACTTCTGAGAAATAAGTTAGCAACCTTTTTTTGCACATTAACTTGTGTGGAGATTAGCATTTTTAAGGCCTTACAGTTTAATCCTATGAATCCAATCCAACTAAGCCAAATGCTATATGGCTAAATGGCAACCACAACGGACTTGAAGGTTACGTTTCCAATCCAATCTAATTTCGAGTGAAAATGTAATATTTACTTTTATTGCATTTTATTCTTGCTTTGTACCATATATATTACATATATTCAGCAGAAAATCGCTAAAAATGATGCTTTATAGTTTTTTTGTTTTTGATGTTCGTATCATCTCCGCCATTGTAAGCTGTGGCCCACAATGCATTGTGGTCTATATTGACCCGTCTAGGGTGCATTGATGCTCACTACTTTTCAAGATGCGTTGTGGGTAATTTTGAGTGCACTACTTTTTTCCCTAATGTACATTTGGACACCCCTACAAAATGGCGTGAGCACTGTGTAGGGTGCACATTCGGGCACAGCCTATGTCTGTATGCGACGTTGTGTGCCGGGGCTCACAGGAAATCGTGGCGCAATGAAGGTGAAGGCCGGTGCCCGCAAACACAGGTTTAAGTGCTAAAGTGCTACTTGTAATAAAATGCTGACCTGAATAAAGACTTTCGCTAATGCTTGCAATGCTAGCCCTTCGCTAATGCTAGCATAGCACAAGGCCCCTGTGACTCATAGGGGACATGTGTGGCATGCTAGACTTTTGCTAATGCTAGCAACTGATGGGGGGCATGAGTGTCTGCGAGATGGTTTTAGTTGTACCAAGTTGTACCGTTTCGGCCAATAGGAAAACCCAACTGCAGTAGCTACTGTTCAACCCAAAGATGGCAGCACTGAGACGGTTTTGACCAAAGTTTGCCAAATTAAACAGCTTTATAACAAAATAGCAAAACAATGTGCAGAAACAAGAAGACAGCACTCTTACAGCTTAATTTAGAGTTTATCAGCAAAAACAAGTAGTTTGGGGGCTAGTTACGCTTTAAGTAGACTATACTACTGGGCTACTACAAAAGCTGCTTTTAAAATGTTTTTAAAAGTGAAAAGCTAAACGTTTAACTTAAGTTTATTATGATGATGTTTTTCTCCAAAACAACAAATCCAGAAGGTCTGCTGGGTCACGCTGTAGCTGCCAAGATGGTGAATTAACTTGATCTTTTGGGAAATTGTTATGGATTTGGTTCAGACTGCTGCTACATGACTGGAGAGTGAGGTGTGTAAAGTGGTCTGAGGTCAGACTGAACCTCTGCGCTGCTTTGCTGCTCTGTCGCTTTTAGAGAGGAGGTGTCATCATGGAGGACAAGCAGAAAGCTGCAGCTCAGTAACAAAACGCTGCAACCCCCCCAACCCCGCTAAACCCGGTAAGAAAAGCTGCTGCGTGTTTTCTTCTGTATGCGGTAACGTATTATCTCCTGCTTCCGTTTATTCCGCGTGTCTGCTAATCAAACCGCAAAATCATCAGCTTCTTCGGGATTATATCCTTCTGGCTGTGTGTTTGGGCTGAGCCCGAACAGAACCGCAGGGGTTGGGCTGCTGCGGGAAGCCGCTCACCGTCAGCACCGCGGACAGCTCCGGAATCTGACACACGGAGCCTAACCCTCTGTCTGCAGGACAGGCTCAACCGAACCAGAACCGGACTCACCTGAGGGCTGACAGCGGCCACCATGAAGCATTTCCTCAGGTAAGCGCCGCTAAGATGGAGGCAAAGCTTCATGTACATTTCTGTCTCAAACGTGAAGGAAGTCATTATAATTTAGCACGCGCTTCCCCACCTTTCCCTAAATCTGGCTCGTGCTATTCATCTCCATGTATCCCAGTTACAGCTTTGCTTTTAAAGAACTAAACAGTGGTTGTTGAGAGGTGCTTGTCAGGAGGCCTTAGTAATGAAGCACGTGCAAAGCTAAGAGCTCTCCAGAGGCCTTTCTATTCATAGCTGTGCTCTGGCTTCAAGCTGAACATCAGAATGAAGAAGAAAGGAGATTTAAGCTTGTTGGTCTGAGGATTTACTGGATTTTCACACAACCATCTGTAAGGTTTACAGAGAAGGTTCTGGAGAAGAGAAAACATCCAGTTGTTCATGTCAGAGAATGGACAGACTGGTTGGAAATGATAGAAAGGTGAGAGGAAGTCAAATTAGGACTGGTTCTAACCAAAATATGCAGGAAAGCATCTCTAACACACAACACATCTAATCTTTAAGCACAAGACGACTCAGAGTGCCAGTCCTGTCCGCTAAAAACAGGAAACTGAAGCTAGAATTCACACGGATTCATAGAAGATGGAAATGTTGCTGGTCTGATGAGTCTCCATTTCAGCTCCACATTCAGATGAAAACATGGATCCATCCTGACTTGGATTAAAGGCTGCTGCTGGTGTAATGGTGTAAGTGTGTGTATGCCTGCATGGGGGAAGGGGGGGGGGGATCTTGTCCCACTTTGGTCCTTTGGGGGTGCTTCTCTCGTTAATGAGAAGCTCTTTATGCAAACAAGACTTTAACTCTGACATATTAAGATGTCGGTCAACGACAAGTTTATTGATCCCAAACTGTGTTTAGAGTCTAAACTAGTCTAGTCTAGAACTGACCGGTTTCAGTGTTGTGGTTTGTCACAAGAACCAGGTCTGAGGTAGTCAGTATTCTACAAAAAGCAACGCAATGCTCCTTTTCTCAGCATCTGAATCAGAAGCTAACTTTATCATGACAAAGCAGGTCACCATAGTTACAGGAAAGTTTTACAACGTAACTTATAAATGTCATGCTTCAGCCCTGAAAACCAACGAAGCAGAATTTAGAAACATCCTCTGCATTAGTTTAAAACTACGTTTTTTCTTCTTCTTGTTATTTACCATGAATCTTTCCCCTCTTCTTCCTGTCCTTCTTTCCCTGCGCATTCAGTTATTTGTCCTTTCAGAACATTTAGTTTCACTAAGTTTTAATGGTCAGTAAATAATTTTACTGTTGTGTAACAATAATCTGGTAATCTTTACCGATGTACTGATCTGTGTACACGTAGTACATTTAACAGGCTTGATTGAAGTAGGGCTGTGTAAAATTATTATTTTTGTAATTGATTAATCCTACGATTATTTTTTCGATGCATTGATTAATCTCTCGATTCAATATGTTGATTAGTTTTCATTCGACTCAATTTATTTTGCAATAGTTTTACCTCTATACAAAATTTACTATGCAGAATTGATTGTATCTCAATGAAAAACCACATTTCTTTATTCTAAACATTTTTATTTCTCTGAATATCAATTCCAAAAATAAATTGAAGTCATTGTGTCCTTTTCCTTTATGCAGTGGTGTCAATGACAGGTGGCATTTATGAAAATAAAATTAAACAAAATACTCTTTCAATAAATAAAACTGTTGGGCAACCAAACAACATCTGAGTCAAGAACATTGACAAAAAACAAACAGCAGAAAAGGTCCTTCTTAAACTAAAATTCTGATGTTTTTCGGTTCCCTCTAAGAAGCGCATGCACAGTGGCGCACTGCTTGCACATTTTCCACTCATGATGCAAGCGCTGTCAACGCTATTATGGGCTTTGTAGTGCAAGTGAGCCATATCAGATTGGCTTGACACCTGTCACTCACTAAGTAAAGTGGCACATAAAATATAAATAGTTTAATAATTAGGTTAGATTATGTATATTGTTCCATATCAATTAATAAGGGCATGTTGATTTTTTTCAAGTGCTACATTGACTGATGAGTTGACAATGTGCATGCAGTGCGCCATGTCGCAGGTGCAAAGCTTAGAGGGGGAACAGTGTTGCATTGGTTCATACAAAGCTCACATACTGTAGCACGCTTTGTGTGTGTGAGGGTGGGAAGAGCATGTGTGCGTAGTGCAGTGTTTTTTTTTTTTTTTAAAGCTGAGGCTCTAAAAGCACAGGTTAAAATATTGTTGATGTTCAATGAACATAAAAGAAACAAAATGACCACACGAAGCTGGAGCACCACGATATAATAGTTTCTGTCTGTCTCACTTGTCTTGACTCTTCTTGCCAATGTTGCTTCAGTGCCGACAGGTTTGAAGCTCTCTTCATGTCCCAGAGCAGCAACTCATTCAGGTTCGGATCTGGACTCATGTCAGTGTCTCGATTTTGTTGTAAATCTCCTGCTACGTTTGGGGTCACAGTCCTGCTGCATGAAGCACTTTCAGTCAAGTTTGGGTGTCGGACAGATGGTTTCACATCATGTTATTCAGAGGAGCTTATGGGCCACTTAAGGCGTCTTTCCACACAGACCTAGTCTTCCCGGCCTTACACCAGTCCACCCGGCCTCAGAGCATTTCCTTTACCATTTGTCAAACCGTACTGGTAAACTTTCCGTACCTACTTTGTTGTGGTGCCAGGCCGGGTGGGCCGTGCGCGTAGCGTGGGGTCTACAAGCTGATGTCCAATGATTGGCTTGCAGCAAATGATGTCACTACACAGCGACTCCAGTCGGTTAAAGGTCACCCGACCTGTGTCCAGACAATCCTTCTACAACAACAACACAGACGAGATGGCAGCGCCAAAACGTCTTCCATGGTCCAATGAAGAGGTGAGGACCTCCTGTCTTCGGTAGCCGAAGAACGTGTCCAAGCAGAGCTTGATGGGTCCACAACAAACAAGCGCGTTTTTCTGGGCTTGCCAGACTCTATGGTGGCACGTGGCTACACCAGGACTTCGAAGCAGTGGCGCGCAAAATTGAAGAAAGCCAAAAAGCGAGTACAGGGCTATTAAAGATCAATATCATCATAACGGCAATGAGCGCAAAGACTTGAAGTGGTTATTCCAAATTGAGGCCATTTATGGAATAAGGTCAGCCAGCAACTGTCTCCCACTAAACATTAGACATCTGATGGACGTGCAGACGAAGTCCGTATTGCGTCCGCTGGTCTATAACCAATTCTCTACGTCTGCACAAAGTATAAATTAGGTTAGTTTTTTTTATGTCCAACTATGACCCAATTTGGACGTGATTATTTAGTTTACATCTGAATGTGATATCAGGTATCTGTATAGGAGGTACTATAGACGTCTAACGGGTGCTGAAAAAACGGACATGCAGCATTATGTCTGTCCTTATAGCATAAATTGATACTTTATTATATATTCCATTTTTTATAATCTGGATTTATATATTTTATTTACCCATTGTCAGCTGGGATAGGCTCCAAGAATCCCCCCACACACACACACTTGGTGTCGGTCGAGGTCAAGTCGAAGTTTACATGCGCAATTGGCGGACTGAGCTGAACACAACCGTTATAATTTCAACCAATGAACGCCATTGTAATAGTCATGACACCATCATCGTCATGACGATGCTAGCTCAACCAGTCGACTCCAATGTTTGTATTTGCCCCCAGTTTTTGCTGAGGCAAAAAGCAAGCAAAGGATATTTGAATACGCTCAGGAGTTAAAGGTAAGTTTCATCAATTTCATATACATGATTTATTAAAAAGTCCAGTGTCTTTAAATTTATCCCTTTAGCATATGTAAAAGGCAACTTGGTCAGTTGGCAGTTGTCCGATTCCAAACAGTTAAAATATATCTGCGAGATAAGCAAGCTAGTATGTATCTCAACTGCAACACAACCATCACCAAATGTGATTATTGTGGTTTAAAATGATTTCTGTCAATCATTTTACCATATTGACTTAGTGGTTTTTATGGCATGAACAAGTTTAGTCACGGCTGTGGGCGCGGTTCGGAACTGGTGTTTGTATACGTATTAACAGTAAGAGCTACAGTATCTTTAGCCCCTTAGACTTGCTCTGTTACCCAGACATTACGCAGACATTGTCTTATCAACCCTCATGTCTGAAAGTTACAGTCCGGAGATTAAGCGGGTAGATCGATGTGGACTTGAAGACCTAGTACAACGTCCGCTAAATTGTTGTCACTGTCACACAATGATACATCATATCCTGTTTCCAGGAGAACAGTCTTACATGCACATTTACCGCCTATGTCTGAATGCATTTCAGCGTGTAGTCTCCGGGTAACAAAGTTGCATGTCTGATTAAGGATGTTCGGTTAAATTGCAGGTGGTCAATGTCCGGATATTATCCGGTTACTATGTCTGAAAAGGGCGTTTGAGTGTTAGGTATTTAAATGTGGAACAGCGCCTGTCAGAGCTCAACCGGGATAATACAATTATACCGCTACTGCGGACTGAGGGATGAAAGGATAATATGAAAAAGTGGCCGCAGATTACATTTTTTTAGCTGCTTCATTGAGCCTGTTGCTTTCGATGTTGACGTGATGAACAACGTGAAAGGGCTGAGGCGTATCAGTATCTATGATTCCACTCTGTCCTTGTTAGAATAAGCAGTATTGAACAGCACTGGTTGTAGGTTGTGAAAGAGAAATGATGTGTGCATTAAAAAAAACTGCTGGTTGAATCAGTTTTGTCTTTCCTAGGTGGTGACTCATTTGGATAATCGATCCATTGGACCTAAAGCCACATAATAAGGTGGGTGTTCGGACTTCATCCTCCTCTCCTAAGCTCATGTCCCAGTCAAATAATACAAGTAAAGTCATTTGAATTTACATCTGTGTTCACAGATGGCTATGAGAATGAAAGAATGGCAAAAACACCAAAGAGATCTCAGTCTACTCTTATGTTAGTCAGACAGTGTTGATGAACGTTGAGGTGTAGAAAATGATGGTGACTGTGTGTCTGGTAGTTATAGCAGTGACAACGTGTCTAGGACCAGAGTCGTGGTAACAGTGACAGTGTGGCTGGGAGTCCACATAGTTTTGTTGCTGACAGTGTTTGTGGGACAGATTTTAACATTGAAACTGATATAGACTGTTGGTCTAATGACTCAGAGATGGAACCTAATGATTCTGAGGCGACCACTAGCTTTGAAGATGACCTTAGACATTGAGCCGTAGGCCCAGTTTACATGTCAACGCAGAGCATTTTACCAGATGTCCATATCGTTTAGACGGCAACAGAGTTTTGGGGAGTAGAAAACGCAAAAATTCCAAAACACCTTCCAGAGTGGAAATCTTGAAAACACTCCACCGTCTTATTGCCGTCTAAACGGTTGACAACGCAAAAGTGTGTTGCGGTCACA
>JBAMHX010000017.1:23179433-23196348 GCA_037177515.1 Pseudomugil tenellus | reverse complement strand
CTGCCTGCCTCACATGAACTGGAAGCTGGTTCCATAAAACAGGGGCTTGGTAACTAAAGGCTCTACCTCCAACTGTACTTTTAGAAACCCTTTAAGAAACCCTAGTTCAGCCATTTCTAATTTAATAAGTGAAACATCTGTTGCAACACCATTCAGCACGGCCCCCATTTTCGTAATCTCTGCAAATAAGACACTTAGATCCATCTTTGGTTGCTCTTCTTGGCTGGCAGTGTCGACGCTAGCATTGTTAGCTTTCGGAGGGCTAACATTAGCCTCCCCCATCGTAGCTGTTGCCAGACGTGTTTGTATGCTCTTTTTCTTTTTACTTGCGGCCATACTTCACAAAAACTGCAGACTCTGTAATTTCAAAGAGTTATCAGTGCCCATTAAAGTACGTTTTGGGAGAGTATAAGTTGTTTAAAATCTGCATTAAGTTGACGGGATACGGAGATCACTTACGACGCAGCCATTCCCTGGTACCTCACCACGTGACTCCTCGATTAGGTGTAAGATTAGTGTAATGTTGGTGAGCAGCAGTGCTGCTGGTCTGGCTCCCAGGCCAGAGAGAGATGGAGGGCAGAGCCAAGCTGAGCCTTTAAAGCCTCCACAAACAGGAAGTTGGAGGGCAGGCTTGAAAACCTGGAACTGAAAACAGGCTTAGTAGAAGACCACATAACATGCACATGCAACAGTACACCACTGTGGTTCAGGTTGGGGGAACTGTTCCTCCCAATCATAACCTGGATTGGTCCAGGTGTCATTGTCATTACCAATATGAGCACTGATGTCACCCAGGAGGACGAGGGAGTCCCCAGCAGGAGTGCTTTCCCACACTCCAAAAAGTATGGGTACACTGAACTGCCGCTCGGTGCATAAGCACAAATGACAGTCAGGACCCGTTACTCTACCCGGACGCAGAGGTAGGCTGCCTTTTCGTCTACCGGGGTGAACTCCAATGTACAGGCACCCAAACCAACTTCAAAGTGGAAGAAAGTCCAATCCTTCTCGAGGATACTGGTTCCAGAGCCTAAGTAGCGTGTTGAGGTGAGTCCAACTATACCGCTCAAGCTCAGATTCCTTCCCTGCCAGAGAGGTGACATTTCACGTCCCTAAAGCCAGTTTCTGCAACCAGGGATGGGACCGCCAGGGTCCTTGGCTGCCGCCCAGTTCACACTGCACCCGACCCCCACCTTTCCCCTCACCCCCCTTTCTGCAGTTGGTGAGACCACAAGAGGTGAGGCCCTTGTATCTTTTTTAGGCTGGACCCAACCAAGCCCCACGGGCAAAGGCCAGGCCACCAGACGCTCGCCCTCGTGCCCCCCTCTGGGCCTGGCTCCAGAGGGGGGCCCCATTGACCCACGTACGGGCAAAGGAAAGTTCTTCTTTCCTTCGCTCTTCATCATTGGGGTCTTTGAGCTGCCCTTTGTCTGGTTCCTTCCCTAGACACCTGTTTGTCACAGGAGACCCCACTAGGGACACAAAACTGCTTGTGTGTCTCACAGAGAGAAGTTTTTTCTGTTTTTATCATTTAGATGTGCTCTCTCTCTCCCTCTTCCTCGCTCTCTTTCTCTGATAATGCTGCTAAAAAAGTTGTGATTATTGCCGGAAAAAAGAACATTTAATTGAAAAACAAGATCACTTTTCAGTTTAAAGGTCTGAAGAAAAGCAGGTGAAGGCTTATTGTTCTCTTAATGGGTCACAAGGCATTTTCAATGACATCGCCATTTTAATTCAGTACTCCCTCTTCAAAAATAGCTCACTGTTACAGGCTGCAGCAGGAGTGAAGCACAATACTCTGATTTCCTTTTCTTTACATTTCCATGCTGCTCTTCTCATTCAGTGCCATTTCACCTTCATCCTGAGTGTTTCTGCCAATTTTATGGAGGTTTTACTCTATTTTAAATTACAAATGGGGGAAAAACAGCATTTTATATGATATTGACTTTAAGCAAGCCATAATGAACTTGCTTGAAAATTAGTTATTTATTAAAATAAAATTTCTGGATGCAGAGGACGTCATGAAACTGAATTTTATCTTTTGTCTGCTCCTCTGCAGAGTGCTGACCCAGTTCTTCGTCTTCCTCTACTGTAAATGTCTGTGGAGGGGCCTGAAGTTTGTGGTTAGGAAGTTTACGGGCCGCTGCGAGTTGCAGCGAATCTGCTACAACAACAAACATGGAGCTCGCAGGACCCTCAAGATTGGTAGGCCGCATGCTACCTGACAAGTTTTTTTCAAACAATGAATATTCAATGTTTTTACAAATTGTATAGTTGACTTTTGAAATGTTTTCAAATTCACAAAAATAACTTTTAATTATTCTTTGAGTTTTTTTCCTTATTATTTCAACTTCTATCATTTTTTTGAAATTTTTTCATTAAATCACTTTCAGTTTTTAAAATCCTGTTTTAATTATTTTCTTTCAGAGTCATCCCTGCAGTTTTCTAGGAATGAGGTAGATATTCAACACGTCTCTAAACATTTACACATTTTGTCTTCAGTCTCCCATTATATTACATTACAGTCATTTAGCAGACACTTTCCTCCAAAGCGACTTACATCTGAGAATAACAACACAAACAGTAGAGACATCATAGATAAGTGCAGTCAAACTGCTGTAGTCTAGTTGGGCATGTGTTGCCTGCAGTGCTAGGGGCACTGTGTTTTTTTGTGTGTGTTTTTTTTCCCTATTTTCATTAGATCTGAGTTTTTGCAAAGAGCTAGAACAAATTTCCCAAGTTAGTATAATTTTCATTGATCATAAATAAGTGCAGAAATGTTGCTTAAAGAGCTGCGTCTTATCCTGCACTTGAAAGTATGTAGCCTGATCTCCCAGCATGTCCCTGCTTCATTGTCTCCTGTCTCCTTTCATTGCCACTGTCTTGTTGTCCCTTGCAGCTGCTGCAGTCTGCCCTCAGTGTCCACCCTGACAAGGTGGAGAAGACTATCGAAGACATCATGGCCTTAAAGAAGATTAATCCTGACACCAACCCACAGTGAGACACAACGACATTGAACACACACATTAAGTGTGTGATGCAGACTTTGACAAGTCTGTTAAAGTGTTTGTAAAGAAAGATTACAGCTACACTTCTTCCTCATTAATTTCTGCGCCAGACATGTCTTCCTGTCTCTCTGTGTCCCCAGGCTGGGCATCTCTCTGCAGGCCAGCCTGCTGCAGATTGTGGGCTACAAGACTCTGGTGGCGGAGGTGGAGAATCTGCGCCGGGAGCCCTACGACTGTGAAAACAGTGAACATGAAGAAATGCTGATGAAGGTGTTCAGCTTTCTATTCCTGCTAGAAGCAAAAAAATATGAACGACAACATTTACCTCTTATTACAGTAAACTCTGAGGCCTGATTAGGGCTAAACCAGAGTTAGATCTCTGATCAGGACGTGTAGAGTTCACCTTACTGAAATGTGGTGTGTTTGTGTTGCAGCTATGGAAAGAGCTACGCACTGATACACCCCTCACCGGCCGCATCTCTAAGCAATGGTGTCAGATCGGTTTCCAGGGCAGTGATCCCAAGACTGATTTCAGAGGGATGGGCTTGCTGGGCCTGCACAATCTGCTGTGAGCTCACAGTCACCAGAACACTTAAAATTCCAGCTGAAAACCACTGTTGCAGCTCAAAATGCATGACTGAGCAGATCAGACCTGCACATATGTACATAAGTTTGTCTTTTCTCATCTTTCTGCAGGTATTTTGCAGAACATGACAAGACTACAGCCCTGCAGATGCTTCAGGACTCTCTGCAACCAAAGCACAAGTATGTTTATCTCACCTGTACTTGCCCATATTGAGGGAATATGTCACATTTTTTCTCAATCATCATGTTTACCACTGATTTGATAATTAGATGCAATTTTACATTTTGAACTTCTAGAACAGTGGTCATGACTCATGAGCGTGCATGTCCATTTGTCCCATTTGCCTCTGTGATGAGTTTGTGATGGACTGGCGGCCTGGGATAGGCTCTAGCCACTCTGTGACTCTGAACTTGTTTATGTGAATGTATAGAACACCAATACTGCATTTCACCTTAAGAGCTTTAACCTGTAAAACTCCCCTAAATAGCTGATTTATCATTCTGTGGGGTAAATTATGATTGATATCCCACCCTTTAGGTAATCAATTCAAATTTCTCAGGTATTTATATCCCATCCAAGAACTCCACTAGCCAGCCATAACATTTAGTGTTTGTTCAGAGACTCTATTTGGTAAATACATAATGATCCATGATAATGCTGTTATTAATCCCATTTCCGTAACTATCAATACTATGTTGCTAAGACACTTCTATTTTCACCCAGATTGATGATAAAGACACTTGCTGTCATATAGTCCACCTATCAGAGAGCTTAAATTGGTGGTTATGTCCAATCAGGTAATGTCCAATCAACAAATGAGCAGAAAAGAGAAAAAATAATCATCCTGTATGGCTGGAATAAAGCCAAGAGGATGTTTCAGATGCAGCAGAGTTTTAGTTGATTTTGTGAGGATAGTAGTCACATACTAGCAGAAATAAGTGGAAATCAGGAAAAAGATGAAACATAGACATATTTTTTGTTGGGTGTTTGAGTAATAATGTTCGATTTCTATTGTTTTTTTATGTACAAGTGAAAATAAACAGGGAGCGTACCATAAGTAAAATCAAAGATAGGTACATTCCTATTCCATCACAGCTGATTCATTTTAATTAACTTCCTCATCAAGTTTTTTTGCAAACTTAACAAGCCATTCACTTCCTTTATCTGTGTCAAATAACTCTAAAACATGGAGGGCAGTGGCACTAGAGGACCATGATTGGGAGACTTATGTAGTTTATGGACAGGACCAGAATATATGACATAGGCTGACTGAGACCTGTTTTTTTTATTGAGCTGGATCAGCCCTTTGATAAATTTTTGTTAGTTTACCTCCTAAAAGGTTAAGTGTATGTAGCACCTTAAACTGTATTACTCCATACCTAACACATACAGTATAGAAGAGAAGTAAATTAGTTATACTGGACATCTCCAGTCAACATCCCAAATGTCCAGTTCTAGACTTTCTCCTGTTCAATGGATGGGGACGCCACCTCCTGGGCGTTTTCATGAAACCTAAATGTGTTTGTTTCAATACCAATATTTTACTCCTGAAAGCCAAGACTTGAGAGAATGTTGTGCAGATGAGAAAAGGTTTGGTCTGCATGCTGACTGGGATTAAAAGAATTCTGCTTACACAGGGAGCTTTTTATATAAAAACTAGGCACACCAAAATAGTTTGAAATGTTTTTGAGATTTAAGTTATTTTGTTTCTTCTGCGCGAAGGCCAAAACAAAAGAAAAAACTTGACTCTCCATGTATATCCTCTCTATCGTCTAGAGCACTGCATTCACCTCTCTGCTTAACTCTGTTCACGCTTACAGCTTAATGTGCTTCACGGCACCATCATTTTCTAACTACTGCTGTCTGTATTATTTGCCATTTGCATTTATCTCATTCCTAAATTAAGATAATTCTTCCCCCCATCCCTCGTCATCTCCATTCCTGCTCATTCTCTTCCTTTCTGTCTGTCTCGGGCACTGTAGGAGCACACGCAGAAATCCAAGGTATTTCACTTCACTTTCATTCACTCATTTTCATGCATTTTAGCTCAAAGAAGCATAGTTTAGTGAATGTTAGCAGTGAGTTCTCTGTGACTTTACACCACTGACTTAGCCAAATATTCTTCAAAGTAAACAATTGTAATATTTTACATCTTTTCTGCTGTTAGACTTTCTCCATGCTTGGAAATATATCAGTTCAAAGAAGTTAGCTCCTTGTGGGTTTGGTTTTTTCCATCTTGTTGTGCTTGGTGTTGTTTACATGACTGGTGTATGTCCTTCACAGTGACATGAACAAGCCTGAATGGGAACAGAAGAACATTGATAAAGCTATCGGGTAAGTGTGTGCAGAGGAGTGTGTGCTTGAACACTGGTCCAAATACAGGACAGTTTATGCATATGCAAGTATGTGGATCTGTAAGCAGGATAGAGTTTTGTGTTAAATGCGGAGGAATTATTTTGCTCCAACCCTCCATCGCCCCCACAGCTGCTAGATGAACCAAAATGTTATTGTTTTTGTGCAGATGCTTGTATGAATGGTGTTCATTGAAAACAGTAAACAACATCCGAAATAGACAGTTCTTTTCTTCACACCCCCTTCAGCTATTCTTTTGCCATTGTGGGCATCAACATCACAGACCTGGCCTACTCCCTGCTGGTGAGCGGAGCTCTGAAGACACATCTGTACAATGTGGCCCCAGAGATGCCAAGCCTGCTGCACTTTCAGCAAACCTTCTGTGAGTCTAGTTTACATCCACCATAAACACAATGGTTGTATTTTATTGGCTAATGCCATTGGAGGCCACGTCTAGGGGTATATCCCCAAACGCCCCCAATCCTCCTATAGACGCAATACAACAATATAAAGATGTACATGTAATAATCTGTAACTATATTAACAAGTAATCTATCATATTCATTCATTGAGCCTCACTGAACTCAATAAAGAAGAAAGTAGACTGTATACCTTAACTAATTATGGTTAATATCCCAGACACTCCATGTTTGGATATATTTAGTGCAACAATACATGGATGTACACTCATCATTCACTTATCAGGTCCATCTTCTGGTACCTGTTTGTACTTAATAACTGTATTAATTCTTGGTGTGATAGATTGAACAAGGTGTTGGAAACATTTCTCCATATTGACATGAAGCATCACACAGTTGTTACACATCCATGATGAGAATTTCCTGTTCCACCACATCCCAAAGCTGCTCTCTTGGACTGAAATCGTTTCATTTTGGAGGCTGTCAGGATGAACACATCACAATGTTGAAGAAAGCAGTTGGACATGATGTGAGCGTTGTGAAATGGTGCATCATCCTGCTGGAAGGATCCATCAGAAGATGCTACACTGTGCTCATTAAGGGATGGACATGGTAAGCAGCAATACTCATGTAGGCTGTGCTGGTTAAACCATGTCATGTTGGGACTAAGGGGACCAAAGTGGGACCAGAAACTCTCTACCCGACCATTACCCCAATCCACAACATTCGCTACTCCATGTCAGCATCCACTATGTGGATCAGTGAGTTTACCTTCTGTTTGACAGTAGCATGGGCTCTTCTTTCACTCATCCACCAACCTGTGTCGGGACTGCTCCATTACACAGGTGCTGAACTCTTGGGGCTCCGTGGTCACCGGTCTGGATGCTTGCTCGCTGATCTGCACCTCCACCCGGACATAACCCTTAAGCCTCACCAGAGATATATCCACCCTGGCTCTCGCTGGAACTTCCATCACAACAAATCTTCAGCTATAAAATCTATCTGGTCCACTACTCGTTGCCATCCCAGAGCCTTTCAACAGGACTGCTGACCATAGTGCTCTAGCCAGCCTAGCTAAGTCGGCTAGCGCCAACACTATCCAGGACAGCTCTGTTTTAAACTTCGGTCTGCTCAACATCCGCTCACTCAAGAGCAAAGAACATCTCATCCAGGATCTCCTTGTTAACCGCAAGTTTGATTTCTTCTGTTTAACTGAAACATGGAAACAACCTCAGGACTTTTCTCAACTCAACGACTTAACTCCTGCCAGATTTGTTTGTTTGTTTGTCAATCACGTGGCTCTGGTCGTGGAGGAGGTCTCGCGATACTACACCGTGTGAAGTGGCAGGTCTCTGTCATGTTATTCAGAGATCTGACCCACATGCAGAGAAGATCAACAGAGATATGGCTAGTGAAATGTTTAAGTTTGAACGATGAATGGGTCGAGTAATCCTGAGAGCTCTTGCGTCTGGTTCATTGAGACTTGGTAGTGTAGACTCCCAGGGTGGTGACCAGGAATCTAGGTTGATGGGTTGACTCAAGGAGATGTAATGTAGCTTGTCTGGAGATGATGGAATATTGGAGGGTGAATGGGTTGCACAGAGGTGCGGTACCTCAAGAGGGAGACGTCGTGGTACAATGATGCAGAGATTCTGGTTGTAGATGGTGTATACTGGAGGTGCTTTCGATGGAAAATCCGGGAATGGTTATACAAGGGTCAGGGAAGTTCCAGCAAATGAAGTTTCTGAACAAAAGAAATAACACAAGAAGGTTACAGGGTATCAAAGGTAAGCGATATCTAGGAGACACAGGAGGGCTTGGGTTTTACCGCGTGGCTTAATTCTCAAGCATTGAAGGACTGGGAGCCAGCTCCTTAAATACTGTGGCTGATTGCTGATGGTTACCAGGTGTGAAACCAGGCACATCTGTGAAGACTCCAGGTGTCAGTCGTCTGGCTCCCTCTGGTGGAACCTGAAAAACAACCCAAAAGACAACCCAGATCCCTGACAGTCTCTCCTATGTCAATTCTTCCCCCCAGTTCCATAGAATGTCTTGCCTGCAGTTTGTCCAGACACACTCCCACCATTATTGCTACAGTTTACCACCCCCCAAAACTACATGCTGATTTTCTGAATGACCTCTCCACTCTGTTCACACATTTATCCATACTCTTGTCAAATATAATCTTATTGAGGTATTTCAACATTCACATGGACAACTGCAGTCTCCCGCTTACCAGAGACTCATCATCTCTTGATAGTGTTGGTTTTTATCAGTCTGTTAACTTTCCCACTCATACCAAGGGACACACTCTGGACTTAATCTGCTGTTCTGGTCTCACCCCGTCCAACTGTACTGCTGATGAAGTCACCATTACTGATCATTTCCTTTTGTCATTTACTGTTAGGGTTACCATCTAGATCCAGTAAAAACTCATTTTTCCTTCTCTTACACTGTCCCCGGTTTACCCCTGAATCATTAAAACCGAAGCTGATTAATTTTCTGTATTCTGATTCATTATCTCTTCACAGAGATAATGATGGTAACTCAAAGACATTGCTTTCACTGGTTAATAAGCTATTCCAACCCCCTGACTCTCTTCACTCTCACTTGTGTTCATCTGAGAGCTGCGACTCTCTTTTAGCATTTTTCAACGAGAAAATTCAAAACATCCACCAACAGCTTAATCCGGATTCTTCATTTGTTCCTCACTTCAAATACTTCACTCCCTGTCAGTCATTTTTCAGTTTCCATCTTCCTGGTGCCCAAGATATCTCAAATCTTATCTTATCCAAACCCTTCAACTGCCAGCTTCCTACAGTTTTAGTTAAATCCTGCATCCTTTGTCTACTCCCTCTTATATTTGCCATAATTCACTCCTCACTCACCACTGGAACTGTTCCCATTGTTCCCACTTTTCCCACTCTCCTTAAAACCGCTGCTGTTACTCCATTATTTAAAAAAACGTGGTCTAGACCCCACTAATTATAATAACCTCCACCCCATTTCTAACCTTCCCCTCATTTCTAAAATCCTAGAAAAAGTAGTCACTACTCACCTCCACACCCACCTCACCCATAACAGTTCCAGTCCAGTTTCCGCCCCCACCACAGTACTCAAACTGCTTTCATCGAGATCACCAACGATCTCCTCATGGCTGCTGATCCTGGTCTCCTCAGCATTCTCATCCTCCTTTATCTTAGTTCGGCCTTTGACACCATTTCTCATTCAGTTCTCCTCAACAGACTGTCCTCCATCGACATTTCCCACATTCCACTCAACTGATTTCACTCCTATCTTTCAGGCCGGTCTCAGTTCATCCAAATTAAGTCCCTCAGTTCCCTCTGTCACCTCTTACATCTGGTGTGCCCCAGGGCTCTGTCTTTATAATCTACCTCCTCCCCCTTGGCAATATTTTCGTTAAATTTAATATCCATTTTCACTGTTACGCGGATGACACCCAGCTCTACCTGTCCAGTAAACCCAACACTATACTCCCTCCCTCCTCCCTCACTACCTGCTTATCTGAAATCAAATCCTTGTTCACCTCCAATTTCCTTAAATTGAACAGTAACAAAACAGAAATTATTGTCATTAGAACCAAATCCACACTTCCAAAAGTTGAAAGTTTCTCTCTGCCCAGTGACAAAATCCCTGTGTCCTCCTCTCGCCAAATTATGAGTCTGGGTGTCATCCTCGACAGCTCATTTATCATTTCATGCCCACATCAATAATATCACTCATTCAGCACACTTCCATTTACATAACATTTCTTGTCTCCATTCTTCCCTCACCCCCGTACTGCCTCTGTTCTTGTCCACAATCTTGTTACCTCCCGTATCGACTACTGTAATTTACTTCTGTCATGCCTGCTCCCTCTTCTCTACCGTGCTCAGCTTCCCTAGCCTACTGATCCCAGGCCTCATCTCCCACAATCCCCCTGCTCAAGCAATCATGGACTACACCTGCTCATCCTCTTCAACCTCAGTGGAAACACCTGGACTTCCTCCTACATATACCTCCTGCTCAGACTCCTACTTTGTGTGTTATTCACTCAGCTTCGCTTTAAATCAACATCCTTCTTTACCTGCGTTTGTGTCCATCTTCCCTTGGGGTTCAGTCTGACAACTTATCTATGGTCTCCCTCAGAAATATATTCACAAACTCCAGATGGTTCAAAATTCAGCCGCTCGCATCATCACCAAAACTCCCTCATCTCAGCACCATATTGATGAGAGCATTTAGCCGCTCAGCCCCACATTTTGGAATTGCCTCCCACCAGACATCCGTAATATTGACTGTCTACACATGTTCGAATCCCATCTCAAAACTCACCTGTTTAAAAAATCTTATTCTCCACAATTCTCATTCATAATTTTATTGCTTCTTGTTGTTTTGTTGTGTTTTAATGTAATTTGACCTTGAGAGACCTGAAAGGCGCTTTTTTGCCACAACCACTGCTGCTAATTTGGAGACCCCTGGCAAAACTTTGTGACACTCTTTGTCGGTCATGCCATAGAGGAATCTCTTCACCACCTTGGCAACCTCAGTGCCAGAAAGAGAAGATTTCACCTGAGTCCCCAGACTCATCTTTCATCTCTCCTGAGATTGAGTAGGTCTTCTAAGTATTCCTTCCACTGACACACATTGTTCATCACAGCAGCAGTTGCACAAAAATATGCTGTAGAACTGCAATGTCAGGTTGCTATGGTACATGTTAGCACTGCTGCGTCCTGGTGTTTGCAAAAGTCTTCTGGACTGTAGCATCTCATGTTGCCTCCTGTGCAGGAAGCGCTTTTCAAGAAGAGATTAACATTGAAACGAATTCACAACATCAAGAAAATTAAAATATGCCTTTTTGTTTGCAGGTTACCTGATGCAGGAGTTCCACCACTTCTGGATTGAGGAGGATCCCAGCGACATCATGGAGTTCAACCGTGTCCGCTCCAAGTTCCACCGGAAGATCCTGCGACAGCTGAAGAACCCAGACATGGCGCTGTGTCCCCATTTTTCTGCTTCTGACCTCCACCTTGTCAACCTCTAATCCACCCTCCCAAAACAAAAGTCACCACTAGGTGTCTGGCAATGAAAATAAAATTTAGTCTCGCCTCATTCAAACTGCTGGACACACCTGAGGAGACTTTTCCTTCTCCGCTTGCCCCAACTTGTCCCAGCTAACATCATGTTGCATCACTGCCAACTGCTCATTGTATACACACCCATACACACGCATGCACGCACCATCACATCATTGAAACTTAATGTAATCTTTCCATAACCAAGTATTTACCATTAAATCTAAAGATATCATTTAGGGAGACCCACTAAACCCAAGTCTTCTCAATGTGACAAATACCTGAAGAAAACATGTAAATAACCACACACATATATACAGACACTGCCTCTGCATCTTCACTGCAGCATCCGACTACCAGCATCAGCGACGACTATAGCGATTGTAGCTGTGCATGAGGAGGCTGCACCACAAGTCACCACTCACTCTTGCTTTAATGATTCATGACGATTGTATCTCAGCCGTTACACCTCGGTTAGAAACCATTTGATCATACACCAACTTTCTTGTCTCAGACAAAAACTATGTCTATGATTGCATTATGATAAATGTGTGGCTCTAATGTGGGTTGTTTCTATTCAGGTGATCAGAAATCCAGATTTAGAAGCGCTCCTAATGATTGTTAGAAAAGAATTGCATTAAGTCAAACTTCAAAAGCCTACTCGATTTTTCTGTCTTTATGAGCAAACTGCCACAGATTGTAATTTACGTTTGTGCCCACCTGAAACGTCTTGCCAAAACGTGGAATGTGTAAATTGTGGATTGAGTTGTGAATGTTTGTCACCTGCTCACATTTATGATTGTGTTTTCTTCACTGAATGTGATACTGTGTACACCGTCGTATCAGCCAAAGCAATAATTTACATTCATTTCACTGCACATTTTCTGAAATGTGTTTATTTGCACCGTGTGTGCCTCAGTATTTTGCTTTTTCAACTAGGAGCTGGAACATTAATCAGTAAATGGCTTCGACTAAGGGAGATAAAAATGATCATTTATTGGGAATTAATCTGTGCTATATAGAAATTAGCTTCCAAAACAAACCAGAGCTATTAATGCATGTTACAAAGCTAAAGATGGAGACGTTAACCAGTCAGTTAACGCACCAGCTACACAGCTCTCATCCTTTCACAGAAATCTTTATTAGCATATTTTTTTCTGCTGATGGTTCAGCTGTGTTTGCATGTTCTCCCTGTGTTACTGTGAATTCTCTTTGACTACTCAGACTTTCTCTCACCAACCAAAAACATGCATGTTAGGTTGATTGGACGTTCTAAATTGTCTTTAGGAGTGAATGTGAGCGTGTCTGGTTGTTTGTCTCTATGTTGCCCCATGATGGACTGGCGAATTGTCTGGGATGTACCCGCCTCCGGCTCAATGATTGCCAGGATAGGCCCCAGCTACTTTAACCCTTCATTAGCATAAGTGATGCAGACAATGGATGGCTGTTTCAGCTGTGAGGTTGGTAGCTGCATATGTTTCCTAACTTTAAAGTTGACTGGTATTTTGATTTATTTTACCTGTATAATCTATCCAAGGTTCTAAATGAGCTGTTTACATTAACCAGCTTTTATCAGGAAGAATATGTCAGACTACAGATGCAGCTGAATCTCTTACGTATGTTGTCTAAACCACAAATCCTCACAATCCTGCTGGTTTTCCTGTTGCAACACAGCTGACTCAAATCAGTAGGTAATTAGCAGAATTGTGCAGAGCTTTCTTAGTCTTAGTCAGGTGTGTTACAGCAAAGAAACTTTTTGCAGAACATGGGTCATTAAGGACCAGTATTGAGGATACTTTGGTATATCCCCTCATTCCAGGGTCTGAGGGGACTGGAACCTATCAGCAGTAGCTATCAGATGAAAGGCAGGACTCACCTTGGATAGATCGCCACTTCAACTACAAAAGATGAATCGCCACTCACACTTTGCCTCCTAAATTTTTCACTCACTGGCGCCCTGTGTTAACTGCTAATTAAGCATTTTCTCTGAGATCAGAGAAAGCCAGTAAGCCAGTCCAGTGTTGACTCTGGTCTTACCTGTTTCTCTGTTCTGGCCCAACTTTCTTTTCCTCTCTTTCTCTGATAATGTCCACTTGGTTTTCTTTGGTGAATCAGCCACAGTGTTTAAAACAGCCAAAGTTTTGTCCAGCTGTTGGTGTGTTACGTGTTGAAGTGAAGCACAATGCAGCTGTATAAACTTTTTATTCTACTTTTTTCATTTAAAACCCTGATCTGCATCCTGAGATTCAGCTAAATCTAGTAAATCTAACATTAATATCAGCTTGTTGATTTAGTCCAGTTTTTGATCAAAAACTAATTCACACACGAGTGAAAGATGTAATTAAAAGCATTTAAAAATGTGTTTTTAATTTTATTGGCTTGATTTGTATTAGAATAGACATATTTTATGTCCCTAAGCTGTCCCCAAGATGCCCCAGTTAACCCAGTCTGAAGCAACTGTTTGATTTGAGGGAACTCTGAGTCACATGATCAACTCCACCCTATAAAAAAATCCACATGTGATCCTGTTTCTTACAGCTTTTTGAACACACAATTAATGTGTTTAACAATCATTAACATCACTTGTGATGCTCTGACAAATGTTGGTAGAGAACATGCAGTATCTAGATTATTTTCCTGCAATGCTTGCACTGCTTTATGTGATAATAGTTTTGATAATCTGATTCCGCTGAATGGAAAGTTGAAGCTTTTAGTCAATATTAATGAGCGCTTAATTTCAGTGAATCTTCCATCTCCTGCTTGCAGTTTGCTTTGCCTCACTATGATCAGCTTTGCAACATTTTAAAAAGAAAATATGTTTGGTTTGTGGTAGTCAAGTCATTTGTGATGTAAGGGCCTATGAGCCCACGAATACTCTAGATGATCTTAGATTTATCCTGCTGTACATTCTGCTTTGAAGCCTCTAAAAGTTTAATCTGCATGCCGTTTTCATTACTGCTGCTCTGGCATTCTTCAGTAACGCTTTCCTGGATATCGTAACTGGTTAATTTGTCTGTGCTGTACTTTTTGAATTCTCAGTATAAAAATAAATGAATAAATAAATGTTAGCTAAAAATGATAGTTGGCTGTGTTGTAGTTTTATTTTCCTGAATGAAAAATGTGTCTTGTGGATAAAAAAAGATTATTATTGTATTTGCTGCTTTTCAAGAGTCAGTAAAGAAAATAATCCACAAGACAACAACTGCTGAGTGACACTGAGTCAAATCAAATGAGCCATATAGCCCCAAACAAAATGACTTATGAAGTTAGGTTAAGTTTATTGCATTAATAATCACATCACACAACCAAGAACATGTCCTCAATGTGAAAAGAACCAAACTTCCACCTTTCTCTTCCCTCGCCCCTTTACCTCAAAAGTAACTAGAATTAATTCTTTGGGTTGATCTGCAACTATTTCATGTTAAAACCTCCAACTTTCATTTGAAAAATCACACTGTACAACAAATCTTCACTCACCTGTTACTTTTTCAGATCCACCAGGGGTATTGTACTAGGAAGAGTGATTAACTCCATTTTCTGGATTAACTCAGCCAAACATTAAGGATCTGCGATAAGCTGTACTGCAAAGCTGGTTATCAACTTGTTACTCAACCCAGAACTTTCCACTGAAGATAAATGCGCGTTCACATAAAAGAGGAGGTGCTCGCAGATTCTGACCTATCGCAAACGTGGACAAACCCAGAGCAGACTATTGTAAGGATATTCCCCCCTCTCTTCGAACTATTTCCCAAACCTTCTGAATTTTTACAACTCTTTTACAACTGTCTCCACACCACCAGGGAGTGCCATTGGAAATCTCTTCCCTTCATACCATATTTCAATCTACTAGCATTGCATTATGATAGGTGAAAATCTGTCCTCATGCCACATTTCAATCTATAAATGAAGGGGCTTGGTAGATGCGAATATAGTACATTTCCTGCCTCCACACCACTAGGGAGCGCCATTTGGAAATACGTCTCTTTCATACCATATTTCCACCTACGATCATTGCATCGTAATAGATTAAAATCTGTTCTTATACCACATTTCAATCTAGAAGTATTGCAATAAAATAAATGAACATATGGCCCCTAATGCTTTGTTGCTATCCACATGAAATGCCTAGGGGCCACACTGGGGACCCACCTGGAGGCCCCAACAGCAGCAGGACCCCACCAGAGTACAGTCATCTGTCATCTTGCTATATTTCAATCTACTAGTTTTGCATTGAAATAGATGAAAATATGGCCCCTCGTGCTATCCACATGTAATGCTGGGGGGCCCCACTGGGGTTCCCTGGTAACAAAGAGAGGCTTCTCCAGTGTATACTCAAACCTGTCCTCATACCAAGCTTTCATCTACAACCATTGTGCAACCCAAAATTTGACCTGAAGGTCTCAGTGAATTGTATAAGTTTTGCCAGGCATGAAGGCGGTCTTACCACATTTTGATCTATAAGCATTGCATGGGACCCAGGGACAAAAACCGAGGGGCCACATCCTGCCAACCCTCAGCATGGCTAGAGCATGAGTTGGAGACCTGTGGACTCCGACTAGCAGCAGTCTTCTAACACTACATTTTATTTTATGTAAATATGGCCCCTCATACCACATTCAATTCTATAACAATTTGCACTGAAATAGATGAAAATATGGCCCCTAATGCTTTGTTGCTATCCACATGAAATGCCTAGGGGCCACACTGAGGACCCACCTGGAGGCTCCAACAGCAGCAGGACCCTACCAGAGTAGATTATAATCTGTCATCATGCTACATTTCAATCTAATAGCATTGCATTGTAATAGATGGAAATCTGTAGATGACAATCTGGTACACTTCCTGTCTCCACACCACCAGGGAGCATCATTGGAAATCTGTTTCCTTCATACCATATTTCAATCTACTAGCATTGCATTATGATAGCTAAAAATCTGTCCTCATGCCAGAATTTCTGGATGCAAGCATAAGCCACAATCTGTCCTCACACCACATTTCCATCTATTTCCTTTCCTTTCCTAATAGATGGAAATCTTTCCTCTCATACTATTTTTCTTTTCACAGGCATACCCTGGGGGCCAGGCCTGCCTGACTGGACCAGGAGGTGGCCCCACAGCACCTCAAGCTCCATTTGAACCCAGGGACCCACTATTAATTCCCCCTGACTATCCCAACAAAGACTGCGGTTTCAAAAGCTTCGTGGCCCTGGTACTCTAAGGATGATACCATATTTTCATCTATTTGAATTCCATTATAATAGAAGTATATTTTGATATTTGATATTTTGATGCCCGGTCCCAGGAGGTCCTCGTTTAAATTGGCAGGTATTGGAATCGGACGCGGGGGTGCACAAAGCAGATGCCAGCGGGGGGAATGGGGACGTTTTAAGCTTTAAGACGTTTTAAGCTTCAGTTGGATAAATTGCCCCCGTACAACATGGTTACCAGTCAAAAGATAACAGCATGCTAAAATAACAGG
>JBAMHX010000017.1:23164528-23179333 GCA_037177515.1 Pseudomugil tenellus | reverse complement strand
TTTTTGAAGACAATCAAGGTGCTATTGCCCTATCTAAAAACCCAGTTTGTCGTCAACGATGTAAACACATAGACATTCGTTATCATTTTGTCCGATCTGTCCTCACTGATGGAAGGATAACTATTAATTATTGTCCTACAGATAAAATGGTGGCAGATGTCTTTACAAAACCTCTTGCTTAAACGAGAATGGACAAATTTGTGATGTTTATATTTGGTATTTGAAGATTGTAATATTGAAATGTGTTGTTTGAAATTGATGCACTATTGTGTATGGCTTAAGCACAAGTGGGGGTGTTGACTGAAGTGTTCTTAAGTTATCCACTGACCTACTTTTGAGAGGTGGGCATGGCTACACACCGGTGTGCAATAATCAATAAATGGCTGCTGCTCATTCACAAAAAAAAGCCTCTTCGTAGCATGCAGACCAAGCGTAAATGTTGACTGTGTGTCTTCTTTTCCTCCGTATTACCGGTATTCAGCTCTTGTTCAGCATGGCTGCGCCCTCAGTATTGATTATCCTAAGCAAATGAGGTACACCTTTGAAGCAATTCAGGCCATCTTTCTGGCTCTAGATGTTCACTACTCATGAGGTCTTTGAAAACAAAGCTTTTTCTGTGACTGTTAATGGGGAAGCCAGACATGACTTCATTATGTCCATACCAAACTCGACTGGGCATGGAGCTAACTTTTGTTGTGTGTGTGTATTAACAAGGTTGCTGTTGTGGATGAATGTGGAGATCTGTGGGTAACTGGTGAGATTAGGACTTGTCTCAAGTGTAAATTGGATTTCAGTGACTTAATTGACTGCAGCTGGGTGGCAATTAGGGTTCAGTACTCTGGCAACTGATTGTTGATGGGGACATGTATATAAAAAGGACGACTGAGCAAGTTAAGAGAGGAGACACAGCACAGAGCCCAGATGCCAGGACTGAAGACTGGAGGTACGGGCCACCCACAGAAACACCCAGGACCAGCCAAAGAGGTAGATGCAGAAAGCTGTGGTGAAGAGGTCTGACGGTGATGTGGCAGACGGGCTCAAAGAAAGAGAAGGTCCCAGAAGGGATGTGTTTGCCCTGATAGCCGATTGCAGATTTTTGGCTGGGCAGCGTGGTTCTGTGAGCTCACCACTGTGGTGAGCTCACAGAACCTGGTGTCTAGCAGGAGGTGAATGCCGCAGGTGCAATGGAGGACCTACTCTGTGATACGTAGAACAAAAATAAGGAGAACCCAACGCTCGCAAGTATTCCCGGAATAGATGTATTAGCCCCTCCATGCTACAACTTAAACTCCTAGAGCATCTCCAACAGTTTGAAATTCTGGTCAATATAAAGTCTTCTTTCTCTGTCATTGTGTGTTGGTGCAAATACACATCTTTCAAACAAGCAGGTGTACACAAGCATTTGCAGTGTATTGATCTGCTCTTCAGGTTGCGTTTGTGTCCTGGTGAACTCTTGCTCTTGCTAATACAGGGAATGTCAGGTGATGGTTTTGCAGGAAATTGATCTGTGTTTGGGTAACTGCAGTGATTCACACTGCCATAAAAATTTCCTTTGATCATCTCATGTTACACTATGCTTCCTTGTTCATAAACACATGGAACACTCCACACATTCTCTGCTTCACGCTGCATCTCTTGTTCACATCATGCTTCCTCTTCCCCTCATCTACTTCACCGCCCTCCTTTTCTCATCCAGTCACGTCTTACACTCCTCTTACTCTTCACCTCTCTCTGTCTACGATTAGGGTTGCTGGTGCAATAATAAAATGCAGTCCCTCCTCTCCACACCCAACCCACCCTCATCCTCCTCCAGTGGGATTAGGCAGAGCACTAATTCCATCTCCAGCCCAGACCGCTTTGAAGTTGATTGGCAGGGAAACAGGCAGCTTTTCCATTTACATAATCCCACCACTGCACTCATACTTGCCCATCAGAGTGGAGGATGAACTCATATCCTAAACAAAGCTGCATATCACCATTACAATAATTTAGTCATTTCCAGTACAGTAGCATCTCTTCCTTAATCACCAGTAGCATCAGGGATTGCCATCATTATCAGCATCAGGATGTCATTGTTGCTGCAATAAACTTCCTCTCCAGTATGCTATTTCTGCATTCTTTATCATAAGTAATTAGCATGGGCAGGGGTGAGGATTTTCTGTCTCTGTGCCGGAAATCCGGCGTATGGAAATGCGTAACTGGGTTTAAAAAAAGAAACAAAAAAAACTTGGCGGCTGCTAAAAAGAAACCTTTTTCTATCAACCCTAGATATTCATAACTTGTGGTTGTCTCTCTGTATCACTTGTCTCTTTTTGTGGTTGTCATGCTTTCATGGATCATCTTTGATCTGACAGAATGCCAGTCACAAAAACAGCCGTCATGTAAGCATGTTGAGCTGAATCACCGCTCGACTGAAGAAATGTTTGATTCGTTTTTGTTGGGTTGTGTAAACGTCTTCACTATCAGATTTTCAGGAAAAAATAATTATGTTGGCTAATAAGTTAATCTGGTGGTTTGAAATAATGTGCGACTGTCCTGTGCAATAAGAAACTCACCGGAACTCTGTTTTGTAGTTAACAAAATACAATTTGACACAGATGCCCTGGAAATAACCTTCTGGATGTGGGTGGGTGGCAGTGAGAATCTATTTTTCTAAGGCTACTCTTTATTTTGACATTCCAGCAGAGGAAGCGTGCAACAGCATCGTATTGTTCTTAACTTTGTGCTTATCAACGTTCAAACTAAATGTTTTCGTGATTGCTCCTGGTAACATTTAATTTCCGTGATCTCTGTGATTTGTTTATGTAAATGCCGTGAAATTTAACTCCTCTCTCCTTTAGTAGTGTGGTGACCTTCAAGAACGATCCAAATCTTTTGACCGCCTCAAACAGTTCGTGAGTCCATTGTACAGTGAAGAAATGGTGTGTTGACATCTGGCATCAGTTTAGGAGTGGCTTTACAACTTGTGAAGACCTCTCCATATCATTTTTTTGCATTCTCTCTTCCTGCTTTTATTGCTGGTATTGTTCTTATTGCATTGTTTATTGGTTTTATTGTTTATATTGGTTTTTATTAATTTTTTATTGTTTTATTGCTTAATGTTTAATCTTTTTTAATATTTTAATTTTTAGTCATTTTATGTGTCATCACTTTGGTCAGCATTTGTTGTGAGAAAGTGCTTTATAAATAAAGTTGGTTTGGCTTGGCTGCTAACAATTTCTGTCCCTTATTGTCAAACAGCTGGAGAACCCCACGCTCTGTCTTCTGTTTTTTCTGGCATATTTTACCTCTACATCCAGTCCTTCGATCTGCCCTGTACGTGCTCACAAGTACTCTAAGGGCCAGATTTACTAAAGGTTTGCGTGTACGAAAACGCTTTTCAAACACATTGCACACGCTAAAAAAAGTACAAACTGATCTAGTAACAGTGAGGAAAAGGGTTTGCGTCTTCCAAAGGTGCAAAATTGCACGTCCACCTCGAGTTAGTACGTTTGCCTCAATGAATATGTAAATTGGGGCGTTCACACGCAATTTTCCGTGGAGGGGGAGGAGAACATGTAAATATATGATTTTAGCACATGCAAAGCGATTTATCAAACCTGAAAGTAATTTTGCTGGTAGAAACTGCGCCTATATTTAGCACGTTTCAAAAGGACGTGCAAAAGGGGACAATGCATAATTGCGCAGACATGGCTGCAGTGATTATTGCAATACAAAGACATAGAAATAAAGACGACGGAGAGACCACATATTTCCTCCTCGTGTTAACATGTTTGGAATGAAAGAAAAAACTAATTGTTAAAACATATCCCCTATCCAGCTTTGCTGTTTTGGAGCTGTTGGAGGAACTCAGCACAGATTTGGAGCCAGACACAAGAAGGAGTCATGCATACCTGCAATAATTAAACTCCTGGCAAGTCTAAAGTTTTCCTGTGAGCTGCTGTCAGATTTTTTTGCTGTAGCTCTTTTGACATTTAATTGGCTTCTTCCACCAACACCTCTATTTCCATTGGATCAAACTTGCATTTTGCGGTTTTGCTTGCGGTTTCATGAAAACCATGACACACGCTAAATCCTCATTTAAATAGGCGTGTCTCCAATACTCCAGCACCCGCTGTCATTTGCGTGAGCAATCTTAGTAGATCACGCAATAATCACAGCCCCGCCTCACACATTAAATTCTAGATGCCACACTCTAATTAGTACACGCAACATTAGATCTTAGTAAATTTGGCCCTAATTGTTTTAATCACCTCCCTCTGAAGGCCATGGCTCTCCAATATCTGGTCGCCATTTCCCCATTTAGCAGAAATCTTTCGAATATCACTAATAAGGGGATTATTTTTCTCCACTAGATCGACCGGTGTCATCATGTTGTGAAATTTTGTGTCCTTCTGTGACATTCTGACTGCTTCTAAGCTTATCTGTTTCCAAATCTAGCAGTATTTATGTATATATCGGATAAACACTTCTAACAACTTCATTTAATTGTTCAGTAGATCCTCAAATAACTAAATTAATCCTCTAATCTTTAGTGCTCAATCTGTTGGCAAGTTTTTGTTGCTGTGAAGGTCATGTTTATGGCGATTAATAAGTCCCAAAAGGCGCGCGCTTGAAAACCAACAGCGCATAATGTGTTCTCTCATAAATGTCCAGGCACTTTTCTTTAAAATCCTCAACAAAGACTAATAACGGTGGGCCAGAGGGGTCAAAGCAATACTAAGCCACAACCCTCCACAATTAAGTCACAACGAAATAAGCAAGAACACTGCACAATTAAGCCACAACACACAAAATAAGCCACAACACTCCACAATTAGCCACAACTGAAGTTATGCTTTTTTTTTTTTTTTTTTTTTAGACCATCGCAAGAAAAGTGCTACAAGAAGTGAACGGTGTTTACATCACTGGAGCTATTTTCATAGCTACTGGATGAAAATCGTGAGATATTTGAAAAAAACCCAAGAAATAAAACAAACACTGTAAAAATGTCAATTAATTTTATTGTGTGTGCTCTGAAATATAAATAATTATTGCATTATCGTGGTAGCAGTGTGGCTAACACAGACATAGATTTCATTGTCATCTCAGCATATGATCGCTGCATTAAAATCTCAAGAAAAGACAGAATTTACTAAGTTTCTTGGTGCAAAAAACTACTAATGTTTACTTTTATAATTGGTTGGGAAAGTGTTTGTGTTACAGCTATAATACAACTAAAGCTTTTATTTTGAAAGCTTACAGTCAGCTAGGTGACGCATCCGTTTACTGATTTGAAAAGCGGACTTCACGCTAATTATAAGTTGTAAAACAAAGTTGCTTCCAGTCTTCAGCACTGTTAAGATTTGTTCATTGTATAATGTTTGTTAAGTAAAGGTTATGAATGATCAAACTGTGTGTAAATGGCCGGATTGAAATATTGATAATAGATTGAATGTTTTTCTTTCATGAGCGTGTCCTTTGAATGTTAATGCCTACCTGAAAATTTTAGCGTGCAAACTCATCCAGGAAGTGTAGCTCTGGCACATTTGTCAACAGACACGCCCCCCACACTCCAAGCCATTAAACACCACAGAAGAAGAAGGCTCACTCCTGTGAACCACCACCACAGTAGAGGACTTGTTTACCCTGGCGAAAGAAGTAAAACTGCAAGAAAAGTGGTCAACACTTAACAACCCACAACAGAAAGTGCCAGCTACACTTTTCTGGAGACATCTTCCAGAATTTCAGCCTTTTTAAAAGTGGACTTACTTCGAAGTTTATTTTACAACCTGGCGCGATTCCTACTATCAGAGGAGCAGATGAATCAGCGCTAAGTACGAGGGCATTAGGCCTAGGAAAAATCAATGAATCTATCTTATACATGTCAAATTCAACATATTGTTTGTGTATAGACGTTATGTAATTTAGGTAGTCTGTTTATTCATTTATTTATTTTTGCAACCCATCCAATCCCCTCTATTTGGCTGTATTCCCCTCATAAAGCAGCCAACGTTAAATGTCGTGATTTTGTGTTTTTTTGCTGTGTATGAACCACAGGAGTCCACAGCAATCACAGCTGCACGTAGCAGCTGTGTAAATCTCTAAAACTGCATTCATTTACCCGTTCATCAAATCAATGTGTTATTTGCATTACAAATGCATCGCAATGATCACTCGATTAATGCATTCGTCTTATTCATGCACTCTTTTCTATTACAAACATGCCGCAGTGAACAGGAAATGTTCCCATTAAAGAAGTTTTACAATAGCTTTGACTGTTTACATGAAGTTCGGAGTTTATGCATAATCTTAAAAAGAAAATATATTTTTTAGTATTATTCTGTCCTAAATAAGTATAAAAAAAGAAATTGAAAATAGTTTTTTTTTTTTTTTAACATGCTATTTTCCTGTTAATATTTGAGTTTATTTTACTGTAAAAGTTCCATATTGATAGACAGCACAGTAATAGCTGGAGTTGATGCTTTGGTTGATCTTTTATGGACTGCTTATTTGCAAACAAAAACTGAAATTACTTTCTTGGTTTCATGACAGGAAGCCTCCAGCTACACTACAAGTACGAGATCAGTAGATGCTCCTGCACCATCTCCATATCCAAACAAACCTTTTAAATTCATAAGAACTGTTTCAACACCATTATCGGCAGGTACCCTGAATATGCACCACGTGAGAAGTGAAGGTATATTCAATTCAACGTTATTTGTATTGCGCCATTTCATGACAATGTCGTCTCATATCGCTTCACAGAGATCGGCCAATTAAAAAAATAGCCTTATATAGGGAACCAGCAAGGCTGCATCGAATCTTGACTTTGATCAAGATTTGATGCAATCTCCCATCCTGAGCAAGCATGGGGCGACAGTGGGAAGGAAAGCTCCCTTGTAACAGGGAGGCAAAACCTCTGCCAGAACCCGGCTCAGGTAATGCAGCCATCTGCCTCGACTCGCTGGGGTTACAGGGACAGGAAAGACAGATAAATATACATTGCAGCTTCTATCTAGGAAGACCTGCAGATAAAGGAAAATAAGAAGTAAGACCTGCAAAAAAAGGTAGAAATGAGAAATAAAACCTGCAAGAAAGGAGAAATAAGCAATAAGACCTGCAAAAAAAAGAGAAATAGGTTAATGATGCCACTACTGTGCAATACATGGAAAATTAGCAGCAGAGATAATAATTGGAAGTCCTCAGTGCATCATGGGATGTCCGGCTAGACTATCCCTAACTCTATGATTTGTTGAAAAGTAAGGTTTTACGTTTGATTTTAAAGATAGAGAGGGTGTCCACCTCTCCTACCCACAGTGGGAGCTAGTTCATTCAATGCAAAACAACTTTGCTATTTATCACAATGATGCATTTCAACAAATTTGTTCACCATTCGTGCACACACAAAAATCTATGGACATGCGAATTGTTGTGCAGGGTTATCAGGTTTAAATATAAATGGGTTGACATTCATGATGTTAATACTATCATTACACATACTACACTTGTGATGATTGCAGCTTTATGGTATACTTCTAACCACAATTTTAATGATGAGTACATATTGAAAAGTAAATATAGTTTATGTAAGTGGTAAATACTTTCATATTAAGCTATGTAATTCTTTACAGCTTGGAGCTTCAAAAACCTAAAAAAATGTTTGTGACACTGTATTTTCACAGGTGTACAAGCTTCAACTGCTACTTCAGATAGTTGCACTCAGACAGAAACATCATGGCTACAACAGTCTTCAACATCAACCAAAGCTTCTACATCTGGGATTGTGGACAGACCAAGAAAGAGGACACGTTTGCAAATTGAAGAGGAAGAAGACATAGATATCTTAGATGTATCACTACCACATGATTCCACCTACAAACCTGGAGCTTCTCTAACGGATGTGTCTGAAATGACGTAAGAATTACATACATTATATCCACTTGTTTCTTTTTACGTGTTTACTAAAACTAGGGCATTTTTTTCTTTTGTGTAAAGCAGTAAAATGGACACAGCCGAGGACTTTGAGGACACAAAATATATTGTTTTTGAGAGTTGTTCGAAGGAGCTTTTCCAAACATGTCCAATTTGTAAACGGGACTGTAATCTTTAGAGAAGAAAATTTGGAACGTTTTTTCATTCACACAGAACTGTCACTATAATCGTAAGTGGGACAGCCAGCCACTAATGGAGAGTATACCAGTTGCAACCTTCAGCTGTCTGCAGCTGTGTTTTTCAGGGGTATATTTTCTAAAAATGGAAAAGGTACTAGAAATACAGTATATTATGTTTATATACACATTGTATCAGTCAGGAAACTAATTCCTCATCTTGTTTCATTTGATATGTAAAGCAATGAAGCTTCAGGTTCACCAGTATGACACTTATAGACACTCACGGTTGTTTCTTGAGCCTGCAATTTACCACAAGTGGAAGTGAAACCCACAGCAAAGTCCTGCCAAAACAAAACACACTTACGGTAAGAAGAATATTTATTTGAAAACATAGATTAAAACATAAAAAATATAAATGACTAAACATTCTTGAAGTATTTACACTTTGTAGGATACGTTACAGAGTTGATGCGTCTCGTCTTCAGTGAGGTCTTCCCTGAGCATGCACAATGTAAAAAAGTGTCCAAAGATGACATGATCTGTGCCCAGGTCTAGTCGAGCAATGGGTGGACCTGACGAGAATAGAGAAACCCAGCAAACTGCCCATCTGGATCGGAAACGCTCAACAATCACCAACACCAGCTGACGATGCTCCTGTGTGCAATAAATCTGAGACGCCTGAAAAAAGACAAAAACCTGCCTCAGGGTTTACTTTTTATTCTTGAATTTAATCCTTGGATTAAGCACATAGTAACACATTATGAAAGTTTCATTTACTTACTCTCCTACGTACTCGCCCATAATCTGCATGGTAGATGTTATGGATGTTTTATAAGGTGTATATGTTTAGGCAGTTTACATCAAAGCCGGAATGACCATAATGCAAGCAGGAGGCGTGGACAACTGATTAATCGGCTTTACAACCTTTAAATAAAGAAAAGAGGATTTTGTGTTAAAATGTTCACATCTGTTGGTTTTTCATTTTTCACTTTTCAAGTTTTTCAAGATGACATTGAATGACATTATTTAGTATAGCATTATTTTATTTACTTAAGACAATGGATTTGTTGGTACAGCTTACATGCATAGTAGACCTGAGCAAGATTATTATACAGTCAGTGTTGATGGGATAGCGCAAAAAAAAAAAAAAAATACAATGCAAATTTACCACATGAGTAGAACCAAAAAAATAGTGTATTTATTTCCCACTGTGTCTGATTAAATAGGTTAGTAAAATATTATGAGGTTAACGTTTTGAGACATTATGTTTCTGTTTACACTTGGTTACTGATTAATATCTGTAATTAGTATTATACTATGTCTTAGTAATGTCATAGTAACTCAGATGTGTGATTAGCTCAAAGTACTGTTACTAGAATTTTTTAGACAGTAATATTGTAATGCAAAATATAACATTTGTATTCCTGTACATAGTAAAATATAATGTATTACAATTTTACCGTAAGTTGCCCAACACTGCAAATGGTCATACTATGCAATGAAACGGTAATATAAATCAGACATTAAACATTATACTTACAAATAAAGTGCTTTTTATACTTTACATGCGAATAATACAATTACCTTATAGGTATTTCTCTGCAGCAAACACTCCGTTTCTGTGGGCATGGTACGACAATTGCAGAAACATCTAAAACACGAATGAAAGCTAAACAAGATATTACTACACAGTGATAGCATTTTGCGAACATATGTAGCATTAGCTTAATTTTTACCAAACAGTAACATCTTGCTGGAGCCTCCGGGGTTCTTCTGCTTCATGTACTTCGAACTCTGGGTCAGATTCTGGATCCAGGACATATGATTCTGTAAAATGCACCATCGTGATTTATAAAGTTTCTATTCCCAGGTAAACTACTGGTACACGTGTGCACTGCTCGGCTGCTGTTTACACCACCACCCTCTCCATTCAATTCAATTTCAATTCAATTTTATTTATATAGCCCAGTATCACGACAAGTTGTCTCAGAGGGCTTCACATGCAGGTAATAACAGAACAATAGACATAACTCACAATACACACAATTAGTGACTACACTAAACTAAACAGACCCCGGACTTCCCTTGTCCTTAGACCCTCCTTCGCCGTAAGGAAAAACTCAAAAAAAAAAAAAAAAGAAGAAACCTCATGGAGCCCCCGGTGAAGGAGAGATCCTCTCCATTCTAAACTACGTCACACGTTGGGCGGATAAATAGGATAGCTTCTCAGTGCGGGCGGGGGGAATGAGCATGAGCAGCTCTGAGCAACCTGCAGTCGGCTGTTTTTAATTTCCAATCTGACAGCAAGAAAAGACTGGACTGGCAAAACTATAGTTTGGTGCATGTTGCAAGATGCATAATATTACCATAAATATTCATAGGATACACTGTGAGACGGCAAATATAGCACAATATGGCCCTTTTAAGCGTAAAAATCAACCAAAACCACAACCCACCAAGGGAGTTAGTTTGACTCAGACCCGCTGTAGAGACGCTGCTTATTGATGTCCTGTAACAGACTCAATGGATTCCTGTTTTTCACCGTTTTTTTAGGGTTATGTGTCTTTAACCAGTAATCCAGATGACCAAAAACCCATCCGTATACTAAGACAGCGGTGGTTCGCAGTCACTTATTCTGATTAGTGCTCTACCATTTTCAAAGAGCTCGTCCTACGGATATAACTCGGTTTTACAAGCTATTGAGATAGGTTACGTCCCTAGACCAGTTCAGCTACAACAACCAAGGTCTTAGCAGATGGTTTACTAAAGGTCAGAATTACATGAGTTTAGGAGCCTTATGGTTGGACCTTTCAGCTAGACATTAATTAAGAGCAAGGTATTTAAGCAAATTCATGAAATTCCTCCACAGGCATAACAATGCTAATCGCAAATTATGTGGCTGGTGGTCAGTGCTACCAACCTTGGAGGTGGTGGATAACCCGTAAATATCACCAATATCACCATAGACTATTTTCCTTATGACTTCAAGCTGTACCCTGCTTGCGTAGTCAGTTGTGCGCAAGTCAGTAAAAATACTGATATAGGGAAAAGAGAGTTCAAAAAGTCGTTCATCTGAATGATTGTAGTACTGACCCTCTGCCTTTAACACATGAGCATCTGTCCCTTTCCCAAAGGGCCAACCCAAACCCTACAAAAGTGTTTCAATACTGTAAGATGTGCTGAACAGACTGAAAAAGAGTCATCAGTTTATTTTATTGAGAATGGTCTTCGTTTGCATAAATGGACCCCTGACTGAGTAGTGTAAACCTTTGTCACTAGCTCATGGAAGCAGATGCGCAGGACAATTACGAATCGCTAAAACATATCAACTTTTACTAGAACATTTCTTTTGGCCAGGAATTTAAAGTGATGTTTCCAGATTTTGTCGGAGTTGTCATAGCTGTCAGCTTGTGAGTAAATCAAACCAGCCCATACTGGCAGCCCTCTTGCATCCTATATATTTTTTGTAACAGCTTTTTGATAATGTTATTGTTGACTTGCCAAGAACAAAAAGTGGCAACCAGTTTCTACTGACTATCATGTGTGTGTCCACACGTTTCCCGGAAGCCTTTCCATTAAGTAAGATCACTTTGAAATCTATAATAAAGGCTCTAACTTAGTTCTTCTCAACTTTTGGATTACCAAGAATAATAAAAACTGATCAAGGTACCAATTTCCAATTGAAGTTGTTTAAGCAAATGTGAAAAACTTTAGCCATCAGACATAATCCTTCCAGCCCATATCACCCCGAGTCATGGGGCGCTCTAGAGTGATGGCACCAAACTTTCAAGACTATGCTCAAGAAATACTGTTTGGAAACAAAGGCCAGCTGGGATGAAGGTGTTCCCTTTGCTGTATTCGCTGCTCGCGAGGCAGTACAGGAGTCCCTTGGTTTTAGCCCTGCACAGCTTTTCTATGGGCATGCACTTCGTGGCCCCCTTGGAGTATTAAAAGAACCGTTCTTGTTATCAGAGAGTCCGAAAGTGTAGGACAGAAATGTGTCCCAAATCTGTCCCAAATGAACAAATATGGAAATATCCTTCACTGTGTGTCCAGTATGCCCAGTACAGGCTGACCACACAGACTGTATATCATATATCTGTTTAATCCTTATGTAAGTCACAAGCAAGCCACAAGGAGATAATGATTGTGGATTCAGTCTCTAAATATATCCCACCAAGAGTATATAAGCAGGCCCTGCCTTAGAGATGGGGCCTTCCCACTAGCTACCCTCTGGTTTCCTGTGATCTTTCGTTCTGTAACTATGTACAATTAATGCTAATTTGTATTAAACCTTTCTACTGCCCGAGCTGTCCATTGCAGTCGATATCTGCCAAATATTTATCCCTAACAAAAGTTGCTGTGACTAATTGTGTCAAGAATTTCCATGAACGCTTAAATCAAGCCAATATGTTGGCCAGAGATCATCTGAGAACATCACAAGCTAAGATAAAACGGGTACATGACCAGCATGCTACTGTCAGAGAATTTAACATTGGGGATGAAGTTCTTGTACTTTTTATCTGTGGTGGGCTCTGCGATTATGTAATTAGGACCGCCCACTGTTGCAAGTCTAGTGTATGCCATGTGAACATGCTAAAGTTTTATCATCAAAGGCCAACCCCTGACTTTAATATGCATGCCTCGGCTGCCGTTGCACTGATGCTGGAAAACTCTGAAGAGGGCAATAGAGACGATGGCCTGAACCTGTTAAAAGCCTGTTTTACAGAACATTGCTCAAACTCAGAAATGCTAAATTCTTTGACTAGCCATATTGGTCATCTAACAGTGGAACAACAAGACAACCTTACGCTTTTGTTAAATGACTACTTATATCTTTTTGGAAATGTCCCATCGTGCACTGCTGTATTGACGCATGATTGATGTACAGAATGCTAAGCCAATAAAACAACACAGAGCAAATCCCTTGAAACGTGCTCTTATCAAACAAGAAACAGCATACCTGCTACAGAATGGCTTAGCCAAAACCAGTCATAGTCCATGAAGCTCTCGGTGATTGGTTGATGAAAAACCTGACGGTACACCAAGATTCATTACGGACTACCGAAAAGTAAACTTGGTTACTGTCATGGATGCTTTTCTCCCACCTAGAGTAGAGGATTAAGTAGACAAAGTTGGTGCTGCCACCTATGTCATCAAACTAGACCTCCTAAAGTTCCCTTAACGGACTGTGCTTCTGATATATCTGCTTTTGTAACTCCCGATGATTTCTTGCAGTATAATGTCATGGCATTTGGGATGTGCAACGCACCTGCAACCCTCCAGAGGTTAGTAAACAAAGTTCCTTCTTGTCTGCCTAACTAGGCAGCGTATTTGATTGACCTTGTTGTTTTTACAGACACGTGTTCTTTCTCACATGCAAGCATTCAGACAAATATTTGATTGCTTAGCTAAAGCTTCACTGACATTAAACCTTGCCAAATGCAAGGTCACCCAAGCCACTTTGACATACCTCGGGAGACAAATCGGTCGCGGATAAGTGTGTCCTATTGACAGTAAGGTCAGTGCTATTGTGCAGTATCCTATGTATGACCTGAAAATGAAACTGGTCTTGGGAAAAGACACATTATTTCAAAAAGCTAAGCCCCTCTAAGTCCACGAGCCAGAAACCTAAAATGTGTAAATACCTTAAAAGTGAGTAAGTACTGGAGGTACAATCTTCTTCTTTCCAGTGAAGTTTAACACCCAGATGTTGTGTGGATATTGATAACAGTATTTTGCTCATCAGTGATGTTCTGAGCAGTGAAGAGAAGAACTCAGATGACAGGAAAACCTGATAAACACAAAGTAAATGGACTGTCCATAATAACTTGTTCCATAAATTCTGTCTCCATAATAACCTGTACCATGATTTCTGTGTCAATTATTAATCTTTACCAATATTTTATGTTAATAATAACTTGTTTCATGATTTTTGTGCCCATAGTTAACCTGTAAAATAACATTTATGTGCATATTAAAGTCTACTATGAATTCAATGTCTATAAAAATGTGTACCTGGATGTCTGTCTCCATAATAGCTTGTACCAGGACTTCTGTATTAGTAATGATCTCGGCCAACATTTTGGTTTCCAGAAACCCTATTACTATGATTGTATGTATTACATATTCTGTGCTCATGATGTGCAATTATCAGCTCATGGTTAGTTTCCATTTATATGAATGAAAAACAATTTAATCATATGCGTCAGTATACCCTTTATGTCATGACAATCTTATTTGCACAATCTTGTAATGTACTCTTATGATCTCTACACCAAAAATACAGCTTAAAGTAAAATGACTTCAAATGTCCTTGGTCTATAAAACTCACCACTTCCCTTAATTGTTCACTTGTGGACACAATGCAGAACACAGGGTTGTGGTAGCTGTTTTATGTCTTCATGACACTAGAATAGAAACATTGCTGTGGCTGGGAAATGAAAACAAGATCAAGACGTTTGTTCTTGTTTGTGGTGGCGGATGTGATCACTTGTGTGAAACCTTTAGACTGGATTGACCCGAGTGGTTGGTTCTCGTGGAAGTTCCACGAGACTATTATACTATCATATAAACTATTATAGGTTGGCAGGCAACCACCAGCAGAGCATCTAGAAGACTTGCCAGGTTTTCCAGTTCAATTCAATTCAATTCAATTTTATTTATATAGCCCAGTATCACAACAAGTTGTCTCAGAGGGCTTCACATGCAG
>JBAMHX010000017.1:23075820-23095133 GCA_037177515.1 Pseudomugil tenellus | reverse complement strand
ATCTGTCCACATCAAGATGAGCCAGATGAGGAGGTTCAGACATCTGGTCAGGATGCCTCCTTAGCGTCTTCCTGGTGAGGCGTTCTGGACACTCCCCACCTGGACAAAAACTCTGTTAGCGTGTTAGCGTGTTTTTTTTCAAGTTGCATAAAAACCAGTCTACTCGTGTGCTCTTCTGTTTATCCGTCGGTGTTGTACCCTGTCTGCCGCTCAGTTCTCCTGCTGAGCCTTTGCTCAACAGCCCTGCTCTAACCCCCCCCCCCCACTCCAGCTTCCAACATGAACTCATAATTACTCATTTCAGTTGGTTTTACACCTGGGGGTGTACCCGAGCGGAAAATCCGCAGAACTTCAGCAGAACACAGCATCAGTTTCTCCTGCAGATTTGGCTTTAACTTTTTGAGCCTTCCGACATAATCCTGGACTTCCGCATTAAAGCCGAGAGGATCCAAAACTCCCAGACTCTCTTTATTTACATTATAAACGAGTCATATTTTAATTGTGTGGATACTTCTAAATAAACAGTTTTACTTCATTCATCAACAGGTTAATGAAACAGTGCCGTTTTTCTTTACTTTTGGTCCAGGTAGCCTACAAAAACATCCTCCAAGACGTGGTTCCAGCAAACTATGAGGCAACTCGCAGAAAACAAAGCTCGTAGATTTTCTGAGCGGATTATATCCCTTTGTATTTGGCTCATTTGCGCAAGTTAAATGGGACATAAGAGGACAAATGTGTGGAATACAATCCGTGCACTCAGACACTCTGCGGATGTTCAGTGAGCGGATCTGGAAGTTGTTGGGGTTTAAGGCGAAGCGGGAGTTTGGGAGCCGCTCAGCGGGCTGACTGACACCCTCCCCGCTTCCTCCTCTCCGCTGAAAAGCGCATGTGTGTTTTTGCTATGATGCGAGTTGAGCCGCATCCAGACGCACTGGCCGCCGCTGGCTGATGCCCCCTTCCTCCTCCTCCTCTTCCTCCCCTCCCTCATCTTGGTTGGTGTTGTGCGCAAAATCTCCAGCGCCGGACTGACGGACGCAGTTTTGACGGTGCAAACGAGCGGCTCTGCGGGGAAATATCAAAGAAAAAAGACACCTGAAAGCAGACATGGATGTTTAACCGGCATTTGATCATTTTTTGTTTCATAAAAATCTCTTTATTTTATGTTATTTTACAGCTTGTGGTGTTGCTTTTACCTCGGGAGTGTTTATTAAACCTGCTCGATGTCTCTAATCAGTTTATAACCTAAACAAAATGAGGATTTCTTCTCGCGATTGGATTCTGGTGATGTTCTCGGGTTTTTGGGGACTGACAATGGGAGCTTTCCCAAGCAGCGTTCAGATCGGTAAGTAGGAGCCTTCTGTTAAATGTAAGCAGAAAATAAATCATGTGGATGGATATGTTGACGTCCTGCCTGCTACCTCCGTCCTGACATGTAACACCTCAGCACTCCTCAAAGTGGGAACAGCTGATTCCCTCCAGTATCCATTCATTCACCTTAAAAAAAAACATTTTAAAACATGGCATGCCGTCAGGGTTCTGTCCTCGGTGCTGTGCATGTTGACACGCGCACCTAATGCGCTTTGTATCAGTGGGCTAGAGTGTGTATCCCAGTGCACTCCACCACTGCAGCAGATGTGTGTGTGTGTGTGTGTGTTTTCCTCATGCAGCCTGGCTGTACATTGACTGCCGACAGAACCCGGGTCCTGCTTAAACCCGCTACCACAGTCCCACTGGATGATATTTTCCCGCTCCTTCCTTTCTTTCTTTCTTTATTTCTTTCTTTCTTTCTTTCTTTCTTTCTTTCTTTCTTTCTTTCTTTCTTTCTTTCTTTCTTTTCATTTCACAACTTTAATGTTTTGTCATAGCAGAAAATAATGGTGACAGATTTGACTTTCAGGCAGGTTGATGATTTAAAGAGGGGAATGAAAAAAGGACAAAGTGTGACCTCCAGTCGACCATCACAACGAAACCAGAAACAGAAAAAAAATCAGTCATCCATGTTTATTCTTTTAAAAATGCTTGGTCCGTGTTTGTATATTTAGGGGAGAAAGCCTTATCTCGGAGAATAAGCATTTGCTTACTCTCACTTTTTGCAGGTTTACCCTCCACTGAACTCCTGCTAGTAGCAGAGTTGAGGCACATCAGAGCCAGTGAGGCTGATGAAAAATGACAAGCTGTTGAAATGATTCTCCTTGTCTTTTTATATCAGTGTGATTCTCAAATCCCTAGGCCTTCCCAGGAGGTCAGAGGGCAGGATCTGTTACAGAATATCACCCCTAGATCTGATGGCACTCATGTGGGGTGGTCAGGGGAGTTTAAACCTGTGGAACTGCATTTAGATTGTAAGTTGTTGCTGATGCAGTCTCTGAGCTATTTAAGGAAAAGTCTCAAGATATTAGTTAATCGCTACTTATTATCATTTGCTCAACAAAACTGCTGGCAGTTATGAGAAATGCTGTTCGTGTAATCCCTGTGTCATCATACTTTCCCATCTCAGGGCCGGCTGACCTCTGGGAGTGCAAAAATAACACTGTATGCTAGTGTTTCCTCACCCGCCAGACTTCATTTAACATTTTATGGTTTTGAAAAGCCTCCACAGAGATCCATCAGCCTCAGGGAGGGTAAACATCTCCCTAATCAACATTTGTAAATTCCAAATAATTGTCATTGATGAATTCATGTTTATTAGCAGTGGGAAATGTGCTGTGTGAACATCCATGCAGCACAGAAACAAATGAACATATATGCACACAGCAAAGATGGTGCACATCTGCCCCAGATGAAAGCTCCAACTTCCATATTTTTCATGAACTTAATCTCTTCATTCTTTGAAGGGCTGTTGCAGGAATACAGCTTTTCCCAACACACATCACGTGTCTGCAGGTGGATGTTTCTGGATTGTAAATGATGCAGTAAAGCAAACAGTCTTATATAGTATATTGAAATGTTTTAAAAAAGCATGGATTCATATTCTGAATTGCTTCTTTGAGCAACATGAAAAGTTCTTTAGAGCTTTGTGATCGTTAGATTTTCTTGTGAGAGAACTTTGAAGATACTATGATGTTCTGAAAATCACATCACATACTTCTACAAATTATGAGAGAAGTTGAGGAGGTCAAACCAATCTAGCAGAGTTTTGGACACATTGAGACTATCTAGTCTCAGTGTTGGGACATTTTGTCGGGCCGGGGCGAGACAAATGCAGCGTAAACAGCTCATCCACAGACAGGCGTGGGTTACAAACTGCCGATCTTACCTATAGCCCTTTACACAGTTGTCTTAGGACAATATATATTGTTATATATTTCCTCTGGTTTCTGATTCAGACCTTATAAGCAGGAAGAATATTCACCCTGCTCCACCTTTTTTGTGAGTGTAAAGGAAGCTACACATGATACTAAAACTGTTGGTGCCACTCAGAGCTTTGCAGACTGTTGTAGCAGCTTGCTACCACCCCGTGGCCCTGTTAAGAAATATTAGGAGCACCACAAATAAGTTCTGCTGTTGTTTTTGATTGCCTTGTTGTTGGTCCTTCTGGTTATTTAGTGATCTAAGAAAGTCAGAGCTCATTGGAAAAAGAACAAACAGTGTCCTACAACTACAAAGTGTTGTATTCTCTTCTGAACTGTGTGAACATAATCCTCTCCATATAAAGAAAACATTTAATTCATACTTGATCAACATATAGCATGATTACTAGTGAGAAGATCTTGGTTGGCATGTTGTAGACTTGCTGGCAGTAATCTCTCCATAGCCCTGCATAGGATTCTTTTCCCATGACCCTTCACCCCATGTTGACTGTCAGTTGCATGAATAGATACACATGTTTGTACATGAAGCAGCCTTGGATTCTTAAAGTCCAGCTTAATATCAGCATTGGCATTTCAGTGTTTTTATTTTATTTTTAGTTTCTTCTGCGTCAAGAAAGGAAAACAAAAGTGGGATAAAATGAAGTTCTTCATAGCAGAACATTGTTTTTGGCAGAATTTAGAGCGAGATTGTCTTGAAAGGTCATCTACCTCCTTATCTTTAGCTGATAAAGGATAGCAGAACTAATGGAGGAGAGCTAAGTGATCTAGCAAGAGTTTAACTGATTAAACATGAGCAAAACTCAGACAATTCACTAACACAACCTATAAGAATATTCTTTAGAACTATATTTTCCATGTCAACCATGAGCTGATTTAAAGGTGAGTTTTGGCCATTACGGCCATTATAGTCCTTGACCTGTAACTTCCCACATGCCACATTACTCCATCAAAAAATTAAACTGTCCCCATCTATGTTATGCATCCAACTGAACAGCGCCAGAAAACAATGAAACTAAACCAGGCTATTTGCCAACTATTCATTCTTTGATATTTATATGATTTATAGGAAATATATTTTTTTCAGACAAACCAGTCCAACTTGCTCGAATTGTGTATGGAGTCACATCAGCTTCGGTCTGTAACTGATGAGCTTAAAGTAGCTGCATTTAGCTTCTACAAAACAGCAAAAATAAAGACAATCGCCACGTTTACATATGAGTTTTAATTCCTCTTTTATTCCAAATAAAACTTAATTCTGCTTTAAACAAATGAGAAATCTTATGCACATCTATGATAATAATGTGCATTTTGCTACATGAAGCCAAACTATAGTTTTGCCATACCATTCACTCGTTGCTGAGAGATTCCTAGCCGGAACTGTGAAAGCCTGGGTCTGTCTCTCGCTTCCTGGAGGAGATGATGCGCTAGGTTTTCAGGTAGGGGAGCCTCCACCGTGCTGCGTCAGCCGTTTGCTCTGCTTAAGCTGCACTCGTCTTTTTAAAGAAATATAACTACAAAAAAGCATGGATGAAAAATAAAACTACTACTTCTGGGATCGTTTTAAGGTACAATTTTAACGCTAATGTAAAATTAAAAGCTCATAAAAGTTAATTTTGGATAATCTGGCCCCTTTAACCACACAATGCCCACAATATCAATGTCAACCTTTCGATCAATAGCTACTATCAATATTTGGGTTGATCTGCTCAGTGATATTAAAACAGACTTAAATGCTTTGTGGCTACAGAAATGCATTTATTTAATTATGTGTTTTATTTCTTTCAGCAGAAGCCTCATAAAACAACCAGAATATGTCAAATGCTTAAATATTTTCTTGTTCTCCCTGCTGACATTCTTTCCCATCCCTCTCTCCTCTTTTGTCTCCAGCCTCAGTCTTCCCATCGTCCAACACCCCCACATTAAGTTTGCCCTTCAACATGTCACTTTATTTAAATTCCCCTCCTCATTCAGTTGCACTTTGTTCAGACTGTCTTTAAATAAGACCATGCACAACTAAAGCCAGGATGAAGCCAGTGGATTACATAGTGCTTATGGGAAATTAGCAAAGCCAGGACTGGTAACCTTAATGGTAAATGGATGGAATGGGCGGCTGTAGCTCAGGTGGAAGAGCAGTTGTCTTTCAACCGGAAAGTTGTGAGATCGATTCCAGGCTTCGCCTGACTATATGTCAAAGTGTCCTTGGGCAAGACACTGAACCCTAAGCTGCCCCCCGATGTGCCTATTGGGGTGTGAGTGTGTGTGTGAATGGGTGAATGGGAACTCTGTAGTGTAAAGCGCTTTGAGCGGTCAACATGACTGGAAAAGTGCTGTACAAGTCCATTTACCGTAACCTTAATGACTTGATTAATTTATTACCTTCCAAACTGATAATTTTTTCATTTTGATTCCCATCTTAAATGATTGTATTTATATTTGTGAATTTAGAACCCTGGTTTTGAGATGTAAAAATGGGCAAAAGTTAAAATCAGAAAGACACAGTTTCAATGTGGAGCCTCCTGCTGCTTATTATGCTGCTTTCCCTAAACTCTCCTGCAAAAAAATCTGCCTCTTGTTCATAAGTAAACTCTTTGTTGTAATGTTTGCTGTCTGTATGAAATATAATACTTGGAAAAACTCATCTGAGTTGTATTTCAGGCTTCAGAGAAAAGTAAAATATTCTGAAGTTTACCTTTTAAACAGGTCAGCCATAAAAAGAACACACTGGCATTTTGCTTTAAATGACATTTACACTGTCTTATTCAAGAAATATAGCCTCAAGTCAAGATTTTGAAGTATGAAACAAACTGCTTCTAACACCTCTGACATTTTCACGACAACGAATGGCTTGGATAAGATCATAATATAAGAACAAGTCTGCAATACAACAAAGAAGAAGAACAAAGAAAAAAAGAATATGACAAGAGAATAGTTATCTTTAATGCCAAACTGATTTATGACACAGGAGCTTGTCTTGCATAAAAAGTGGAATGAAAAGCAGTGTAGATCCTGCAGGATATAGAGTGAATATTACCACCCTTTCTTCCTCATTCATATGAGATAAAGACCTCTTAAGCATACTTTGTCCTTGCAAATGATGCAGCTGTTATATGCTATTTCACAAATAAATACGTATTTTACATTCTGGCTAAGTTCAGTCAAAGTCATTCATGTTAATGCTAACTGGTATATCATCTGTTTTCTTCCTGGCAACAGCAATAAAAACATATCTGGAAACCCCATTGAACCTATTTAAAAACATCTACAACCCCTTTATATGACTCATATACAATCATAATGATGAGCAGTTGCATCCCCAGCAAGCTGACAGCATGGGCCAAAGGGATCGTACAGCTGGTTACATGTGTCCCCCCCAACATGACTTATTATAACTTCTCAAGGTAGCTCTTTACATCTAAAACATAATTTATTAAAAAAATTATTTTAATTGTAAAGCAAAATTCCCCCCCATCTTTTAAGGGTAATTATATCCCCGAATGGAGTGCTGGGGATATAATTATAATTTTCATGTTTTGCTTTTGTATAGATATCATAGATGCAATGCACCGATTTGATTTTGAGTGATTTATCATTATCAGGTTGGCCACCACGGTGGCGCTCAAATCTCTTTGGCTATATCTCTGAAAACAGGGGTTAGCAACTCCGGGCCTAGAGAGCCGCAGTCCTGTAAGTGTTAGAAGTTTCCCTGCCACGGCACAGGCGCCAAACATCAGAATTAATTAGCAGACTGGTGCAGAGCTTGATTGCGCTGGACGGTATGCCCTACATCCAACCTGTGTCTCTTTTTATTCCAATGTCCTCTCTCAGGTGGTCTGTTCATCAGAAACACTGATCAGGAGTACACCGCCTTCAGATTGGCGATCTTCCTCCACAACACCAGCCCAAATGCTTCGGAAGCCCCTTTCAACCTGGTGCCTCACGTGGACAACATTGAGACAGCCAACAGCTTCGCCGTCACCAACGCCTGTGAGTCAGTTACAGATTTGTGTTTTTATTTCAGCAACATTTGGCTTTAACAACAAAGTAAGCAGCAATGGAGGAAGTGTGGAAGCTAAACTCATGTTTCCAAGATGTTGTCAACATTGGGCTTCCAGTAAAACTATTTCAGTATTTCTGGTGTTTTCCTTTCAGCATCAGTTGTATCAGTGAGACTCAGGCTACAGGAAGCTTTGATATGATCATATTTTTATGTTATACCATTTTAAATGTCAAATATCCTAAACAATGTGCAGCTTTTATATTTCTTCTATGTTCATGCAAAGTTAAAAGTGTTGATGCATTTTAAATGTTTGGGGTGACTTTATCATTTGTAAGACGCTAAAAATAATTACCTATAAATACAGTTTATTCCAAATACTGCAACCCAGTTGTGAAAGTCAAGGACATTGTAGTCAGCAGCAACCTGATACCTCGGAAAAGCCTGTAAAATAGATCTGGCAGTTTGCTACAGGAGAATGTATTAGTGTTTTGCATCACTTATCTGTCTTTCCTGTCCTCTCTGACCCCAGCAAGTCGAGGCACATGGCTGTCTTACCTGAGTCGGGTTCTGCTGGAGGTTTTGCCTCCCTGTTAAAAGGTTTTCCTTCCCAACGTCGCCGCATGCAGCTCAGGATGGGAGATTGCAATCTTGCTGATTCCCTATAGAAGGCTATTTTTATGAATTGGCCGATCTCTGTGGAGCGTCTTGAGACGACATTGTCGTGAAATGGCGCTATACAAATAAAGTTGAATTTAATGAATTGAATCACTTAGGTGTGAGACGTAGAGATATGTACAGCACAGATCATCCATGACAGGCAAAGTTGTTGGTTGTAGGAATGAAGGACTTTGACTCAGAAGAATATGGTTTAAGTCCTGTGTGTGTTTTATTGCTTTTTTACTAATTAAGTTATCAGCTGCTGTTTAGTTACTATGTGACCAAAAGCTTGTGGTAGGAAAGAATAGTTGGCTCTTTGAGAGGTTGCTGACAAAATTAAAGAAAATTAAAAAAACTTACACTCTTTCTTGTATACTAAGATTTGCATATTTGGATTTAACATTCATATTAAAGCCATGGAAAACAGGTTTTCTTCATTGCAGTGGTTCTCCTATTTTCAAAATAGTAATACCCTGATAGAGGCTGGAGGAATATGACTTCCGTATGATTCTCTTTTAATGGTCCTGTTCTTTAACATTCATCTAACATTCGCTTAGAAACTGGCCAAGAAAATGTAGCATGAAAGACTAAACAAATGCTGAAACACAGATTTGGAATCAACTTCTTGGTTGAGCTATGCTAATGTATTTAGCATTGCCTGCACCCAGGTTTCTTAATCAATAACTTATGATTGTTTACAGTTTAGATGTTGTTTGTTCTTGTAAAGTCCTATATTTGATAAAATAACAGCTTGAGTACAAGGTCATTTTGAATGTAAAAATGTAAAGAAAAAAACAGTAGAATATCATATTGTGTTTTCTAAAGCTGGCAGCTAGAATCTTTTTAATGCTGGTATGAGTAACAATAATTTAAACAGAAATAAGATTAATTTAGTAATATTATTATAGCCATCCAAAAAAGAAGAGACAATATTTAGGTTTATGCGTTTCCATCTCAACAACTCGGTGCTGATGATGTGGCAGCACAGCTGTGTCTGAGTGTCTGCTGGTTCACATCTGATCTTAGCAAAGCCACACTTGCCAAAGGGGACAGAAGCTCACGCACACAAACGACAATCCCACACACTGCCCTGCTTAGATCTGCTAACAGTAGTAGGCAGTGATTTTTAGTGATGATCCCTGGGGAAAGCTCTTCTGTCTTGCCGCCTCCCTTATTCTCCGTTCAGTGTGTGTCGGTGAGTGTGTGTGTTTACAGGTATTTGGACTTTCCACAGAAACCTGGAAAAGCATCAGCCTGACATCTTTTACCATCTGTGGCGTTTAAACAATCAATGACAAAATTAAGAGAAGAATGAAAGCGTTTTGTTTGTTTGGTGGTGGATGCTGTGTTGCGTGTTGTCAGGGTAATGACAGGAGACGGAAAGTAATATGGACTTTAGAGTTTTGAAAAGCCTTGTTGTGGTGTTTATTTAGTTTATATTTTACATAACCACAGGTAGATCATGCATTCTTTAAACCCTATCAACTTTTTATAGAGTTTGTTTTAGTAGAGTCATTCATTACAGCCAAATTACCTTATTGTTTCTGTTTGTAAGCTGATTTGTGAAAATGTATCTGGATCTAAATGAGATAACCATCCCCATAAATAATATTGACCATACAATGGGATATTCTATTTGTCTTCAGAAGTTTTATTTTCTGACAGGCCACAGTGGAATTACTATGTAGTCACTGTTAAGGTTTTCCATGTTCCAACTTGTAAAACATAAAGTGTATGTCTGTAGTTGTAGAAAATGGAGGTGGATTACATCAGAGAAACCAGGTATTAATTCACTGAGTCAGCAGGGAAGGATGGAAAATATAAAGTTAAAAAAAAGCCATCAGGTTCCCTGTTTAAAAAAAGTATTATGCATGTAATAATTTAGATGCAACAACCTGTGACGTAATGTGTTATTCAACCTGTTGCTAATTGGAGCTGAAAGTGGCAACATTAGGTATATGTTGCACTACTTTTGTAATAATTTCATTGTTGAGTCCTATGAAGGCAGATTGTGGCCGAAAAATATTGGCTTTGTTTAATTAATTCTACTATAAACTAGGTGTTTACATTAAAACCTTATAATGATTTAAAAAGGGAGGCTTTGTCTTTTCTTTCTTGTTTGGCCCTGTATGGCCCCTCATCTTTAACTTAAACTGAAAAATCCCCTGTCCCTCTCGTCTGGACAAATTCTACACATTTTAGGGGTGCCCAGATCCAGTCTTCGAGATCTACAATCCTGCAAATAGCTGAATTCCCTCAACTGCATGTCATCCAGCTCTGCACAGGCCTGGTTTTATTCAGCTGTGTTGGAGAAGGGTTGCATGTCAAAGTTGCAGGATGGTAGCTCTTCAGGACTTGGACACCCCTACTTTCCTCGAGTCTCCATCTCTGTCAGCAGTAATGAGAACGCTGCATTCCTCGTTGCAGTAAAAATGCAATAGGCCAAGCTTCAGATTTTTTTCAGAGAAGCAGCAGAAAATGTACGGAGAGGTGGAGCATTTCTACATGACTTTCTATTTGCATACCAGCATCATGCTCATGCAGATGCTCATCGGTTCTCTCAGAAAAGATCTCAGAAAATTTGGTCGAAATGTAAAAATGTAGAAAATGGTTTCATTGTTGTCCTGTAGATTTTGTGGTAGCCTACACACTAGCCCTGTTAGTTTAAGGTTTGAATTAACCTTACTAAGAGGATCATTTTATACTCTTACACATGTAAAATATGTGTGCCAGCTGCTATGTGTAAAAGTTAACAGATGAGATCTCACATGAGAAGTAAATGAATGATTTTGTACCAGTTGGGCTCTGTGTACATATGGTTACTTGTCACTGTGAAATGACTTGAGTTGTGCTTATATCTTGTGTTTTAGGTATCTTCAGAGAGATAGGTTGTTTTTGTGGTTGACTTGATCAGTTTTTAGATTGCTGGTCGATATTATCCCAGCCCAGTTTCAACAGAGAATATGTGTATGTTTGTCAGAAACGCATCATTTGTGCATTAACTGAAGTCCTTAGAGGTGTTCCTGAAGAGTTTTAGATGTAAGACTTTATCTGTGTATGAAATAAAAGGAGAAAATATAGTAACTATACAATTTCAGACCTCACTGTGAAACTACCAGATTTTCGGCTGTGAATCCGATGAGGTGTTCACAATCTGGTTCATCATCCATGTTAAAGCATCATTGCTAACTTTCACCTGCCACTGATTTTATTGTATTGGCTTATTGCAGTTTGTGCATTCAATAATATATTGAGCTGCATGCAGTTTGATTATATACATTTTAGTTTCCAAATTGATCAAATCATTAAATAGACAAACCAAAACAAGGAATGTGGTTGTTACTGAGGCCGTGAGAAAGGAGCAGATTGTCCTGAAATGCATTTAAAGGTGGGAGTTTATTTCCATGACCAACAGAAAGCATGTGGTTTTTTTAAACTCGGGTTTAATGGGTGCAGTGTCACAGGAAGTCCGTCTGTAGCTCATTGATTGGTCAAGCTGAATGAGAGCAGAATTACATGATCCAGTCAATGGCTGTGATAGCTCAGGGCCAGCAGGGAATCTGAGATTGAACAACATCAGTTGTTTTCACCTCACGTTTTCACATTTCCCCCTCCTCAGCAGCAGTTTGTCAAGGCACTGATATTCTGGTTATGAACAGCCACCATTGCCATGTGACATTTAAAGGCACACTGCACAACTGGGAAATGAAGATGAGAGACAGAGGTACTTGTGAGAAGGGATTAGTCCATCAGTAGCTACTGCCAGGAATGGGGATAAGTGGTCGGGGAGAGGTACAAACCTTAGTGTGCATCTCGATGTCACTGACAAACTTTCTTTAGACTCAGACACATAGATACCACCACATCTCTTTGATTTTCAGATAAGTCTCCTCAGTATTCACAGCAGGGTTGCTGGTGTCATTGCCCACTACTGGGGAGACAAGTTACTGAGAAAATGTTACAACTTTGACAGCTGGGACTGCTTGGGATACACAAATCTACTGAAATATTGAGTCAAATTGTGACACGTATGTATAATTGGCTCTTACAAATGAGAGGTGATGTGGACATTTGTTTTGCAGTTGTGATGCCTGTTGTATCCACAGGCTGAAAACTGCCCAAGCCTGTGGAAGGAACTCCAAACAACTTAAAAAAGCTATTCCCAGAAAATCCATCTCTTTAGACAACAGTGATGAGCTCCAAACGCTGAAGTACCGCAGGCTTCTGAAAGCCACCAGATACAGTGAAACTTCTGAACAGATGATATGTCTTTAAAGTTGTGGAGTCACTTTAAGAATATTCACTAGCACATGCACCACAGATTAGACCAGATTAAGTTGTTCACATTTGAGCAAAGTAACTTTTCATGAGAGAAGTTGATGGCTTTTTATTATGCAAAATAGTCTTTTGTGAGTTTTTAACCTTCCGTTAGTGTTAATTGTACCTTAAAACAATTCTGAAAGTAGTTTTATTTTTCATTTATGCATTTTTGCAGTTTATCACTTTAAAAAGAAGAGTACAGCTTAAACATAGCAAACAGCAAACACCACCACTCCAACGCAGCACGGTGGAGACTCCCCCCTCCCCTAATTGAAAACTTTAGTGTGCCAGGAAGTGTGTATGCGACTGCTCCTGCACTCTCGTCAACAGACACACATGTAACTGCATGCAGAGTACACTTGGCATCTCTCTGGCTGCTCAGTGAAGGCGAGGGAGGGTAGCAGAGACACAGACCCAGCAGGAGAAATACAGAACCAGGCTTTCACAACTCCAGCTAGAAATCTCTCAGCAACATATGAAAGTTATGGAAAAACTACAGTTTGGTGGATGTTGCAAAATGCATAATATTATAAAAGATGTACATAGGATAGACAGTGAGACAACAAATATAGCATAATATAGCTCCTTTAATGGTGATGAGCAAAAACACACCAGACATGCTCAGTTTTATAAACGTTTCCTAAAAACTGCTGTTTAACTTTTTAAATCGAGTTAAATCTAAAATGTGTTGAAACTGTTTAGCAAAATGATTTGGTGTATTTTTATATTGGAAATGGAACTTGGTTTAAAGTAAGCTATGATGTACTGCAGTGGTTTCCATCATGTTTCCTTCATGCGTGTTCTTGCAAACACTAAAAAACCATGGACCCCTGCCCACTTTGTGCTGGTTTTATTGAAATCATTCAATTAACTTCAGTTCAGTTTTTACTGCAGAAGTAAAATGTGCCTGATGAAATACCAGATGGCTTGGTTTGAGAAAAAATATGATTGTAGTCTGCAGACTATCTTGATGTGATTGCGGTGAAGTGTCTTTTTCGTAAAAAGTAAAGCTTGATTGATAATTTATTGATGAATTGGTGAATATGTCTCTAGCTTTTCTAACTTAATCCCATTTAGACATTTCTCTGATTTCCTGCATATGTGTTTTAGATTCCATGTCTTCACCACAGGGCTGCACAATGTGGTGGTTAGCACTGCAACCTCACAACGAGAAGGTCGCTGGTTCGATCTCGGCTCAGGCAGTGGCCTTTCTGTGCTTACTGTAGTTTGCATGTTCTCCCTGTATTAGCAAGGGTTATCTCCCACAGTCCAAAGACATACATGTTAGATTGATTGGTCATTTGAAACTGTCATTCTAAGTAAATGTGAGTGTGCCTGCTTATTTTGTTTGTTTGTCTCTCTGTGTTACCCTGTGATGGACTGGCGACCTGTCCAGGGTGTACCCTGCTTCTTGCCCGATGACTGCTGAGATAGATTCCAGGTAACCGCGTCCTGAAATAGGAAAAAGCAGTACAGATCATGGTAGATGTTTTCACCACACAATGTGTTATATAATAATGCAAAAAGTGTAATGTTTTTACAATTAAACTGTCATGTTATTACATAATTAGGTCCCAATTTAATTGTTTAGGGTGACAGCTCTACTCTTCTGTAGTTCTTATCTCATTTTAACGTTTGGTTTTGTGCTTTGCATTTTTGAAGTTATACCCTTTTATGTATTTTATTATTTTAGGTATTTTTTCATCAGGTCGTTAAGAACCGCAACAGTCCTAAGTTGTACTATGCTTGGCAAACTGTTGGAGCCACTAATTTAAATCAGATGTGTTGGAGCAGTGAAAACGCCCCTGCGGACCTGGGTCTGACATTCCTGCTCTAGGATGGGCTCTGCTTTCATGGAGAAGCATATTTAAGACGTATTGTTATGTGCTGACACACCTGTCCTGCGTTCTGGTTGGTTATTGGTCCAGGTGTGTCAATTAGGAGAGAGTGTTTTATTTTGTTGGGCTTGCCGGGCCTTTAAATAGCTCACCTGCATGCCACCCAGTCTCTCTCTCTCCCTGTCCTCTCGCTCTTGCGCTTGCTCCGTATTGGCGGAGCGCACGTTGTCTGGCATCTTTGAATCCCTGCACCTGGGTGGTTGTATGGTCATAGTGGGACCGGTAGTCCTCATTTTCGCTGTTTTTTATTTTAGGTAAGTTTGTGGGTTGTGTTTACATTAAGGTAGGGTGGTAGAGGTAGTGGTGGCAGCTCGAGGGCCCTGTATAGCACATGTGTCAAAGTCAGGTCCTCGAGGACCGGTATCCAGCAGGTGTTGTTGTTTCATAAACTAACACACTGCAAATCAAACAGATCCAATAGGTTCTTGTCAAACCTGTCATAAATTTCATTCAGCTGTTTTGGAGCATGGAGAAAACAAAAACCTGGAGGGACACTGGCCCTCGAGGACTGGACTCCGACTCTCCTGCTATAGGGTTGGCCTGTCATCTCACCTTCTTTTTGTTTATTTTGGCTGGCTCACCATTGCTCCCTTCCACAGATCCGTCCAGAAACATAGAACCGGAGGAAATCAAATAAGTGTGTTTTAAAACTCTGAATTTTGTGTCCTGTGGTTTAAATATGTTTCACCCTTGGGTCGTAACACTTATTTACCTTATTATGTTCCTATTTTTGTTCTAAAATTTTTTGTGTTGTGTGTTTGCTGTTTTGAGCACAGTGGTTTTCTTTTGTTTGAGAAGTTTTAAATGAATAAAATCAGATTTATGTACTTTTAAATCTGTCAGCTATGTCCTACAACGTTTATTTGAGCAAAAGAAGCTGGATCTGTTTTAGGATGTTCTTTGGCACGCAGCATGAAGGAGCAGCTTGATCTCTTTGGCTGTCAGTGAAGATTTATAGTTATGGCCACTTACAGTTTATCGCACTTTGGGTTTAATTTTCATTGGTGTGATTCAGAAGAAGCCTACGTGCATTCTTGTGCATAAAGAAGAACTATGTTGAGAACATTTGTTAGTTATGTAGCTTGTTAATGGCTACTAAACCTGACAGAGGGAAAATCTATTAGTGTCATTATAAAAGCCCTAAAACTGGGAGAAAGCTGTTTCTCTCACTGTTTTCTGTTGGTGTCCCATCTCATCACATCTACAGTATTATTCTCTCTTTACAGACAAAAAATCATAGTGGCTACTAACCCACAAACTAAGTGCTTTGAATAGTGGCGGCAAAAAATCAGAATTCAGACTTTGTAACTGTCTCTTCATTGTTTGTGATGAGATTGGGAGTGAATTCAACTGTGTCAAGGATTGAAAACCTACAATCCTTATCATGTTGCTGTCATGAGCAGCATATCTGTATTCTGCTCCTCTCGTATCAGAATATTGTAACAGGATATTGGAAGTTTTCCGTCTATGCGTCAGTTTCCCTCATGTAGAATGAAGGATTTTGAGTATCCAACCAACAAAAATAGGCTTGAATATGGAATAGACTGTATGCTATCACCAGAAATGTATCTTTTAAGGACATACAATATGTCATTTTACTGTAAAGAAGCCAAAAAGCATAAACAACTGCAGCACTAGATGGTCTTTATTTTTTTTCACTTTATTTTTGTACACTTTGATTCACTCAGCAAATCTGGTTCTTCTGAACTGCAGAAACAACCATAGCGCCAACTTACCTTCAAATCCTTCTTTTCTCCCAACTAGCAGAAAAAAGACAAACACATGAAGCATCAAGGAAAAGAGGCATCAGAACTTAGTTAGATGTCTACGTACACTTAGAATGCATTGACACATTCATTTTGGAATAGATGCTAACTCTGATCGCTTCTTTTTATATTTTACTCACCTTTAATTTAACATAAAGCCTGTTTATCACACTGTTGCCATAACACATGTATCATGACCTGATGAGTTCATCCAAAACAGGGATGGGCAGTTATTTGATCCAAGAGGTCACATACGATAAATGAACTGTCATAAAGACTCAAGCCAATAGACCGACCTCAGTTCTGTTGAATATTCATTTTATTTGTTCGTACAGTATCATGCAGCTAGTTGCATCATGATTTTTACAAGCCGAGGCTGGTAAAAATAAATGTTATGACTAGTGAGGTTGGCTTTCAATAAAAAATATAAATCCTCAAAATAATAGTAAAAAAATATATAAATAATTTGTCTCTTTGGAAGATCAGCATTATATCAAGTTTCACAAACTGGTTGGACCATTTTATCCTTTTAACCACCTCATTCCCTGTTTTTTATTCTTTCCTCTTCAATGACAGAATTTTGATTTGTTTTTGGCTCAAACAATTTCTTCAGCCCGGTTCAGTATCAAAGCTGATAGATGATCAGTTGGAAGACCATCTGGATCTGTTCATAATGATCGAAACTAAAACACAGACAGAACCTTTTCATTTTATCTAAAACCTGCAGGATGGTTGATCTTGATAACCAGTTGATCTAAATCAGGGATGTGCAACTCCAGTCCTCAAATTGCTAGTCCTGCCAGGGTTTTCCACCTGACTCATTTCATTCATGAGACAGAGCTTACTGTTGTTTGTTTTTAGTTTTGCTTTGTTTGGTTTAGGTTAAACTACCAGGTTAGATTCAACTTCTCTGATGTTGCCAAGGAGAAGAAATAACTTTACCTTCTGGGGTCTCCATAATGGCTCCAGTTTTCTTCAGTAACTCTATACAGTACAGATGACTGGGAAGGAAAAAAGTGAAATTTACTTTGATTTCAGGAATAGCAGAGTGAATGGGTTGAATGAAAAAAGGATATTGAATAGTTTAACCTCCCAACAAAGCGGGGCAGTGTGTAATCAGGGTGTTAGATCTGCATGCTGTCATGATCAACTCAAAATTAAATAAAGATGTGCACAGACTCTTGCCACTATCATGCAGGGAAGAAAATGGAAGCTGATCAATATGCTTGTGAGCAGCTGCAGAATCCTCAGCTGTGTCTGTTACCTTTTCATCTATGGTCCATTCATCCAAATGATGGTGTGTTTCTGTGGTAATTTCCTGACCGCACAGCTAGACAGAGGTTTTTAAAAGGAGAGTGGGGGTGGAAGGGGTTAATACGCCCTCCTACATGCTGCCTCGGCCTTCGCTTTCATTGAAACGGTGACATCTTAATGTGCGTTGAGTCATTTATATTCAGCATGACGCTCTGACTCACTCCAGATCCAGACAGCATGCAACTCATACTCGTGTGTGCACTTACATTATCAAGAGAGCCTACATTTTCTCTGCAGTGTGAACATCTTTCTGTTTGTGCTGGGCAGAAGCATTTGTGTTTTTTGGTGTGCATGCATTTAGGTTGTGCAGCATTTTAGCCTTATTTAAGTCTATTATCCTTCCATATGTGGGATTCATGCAGAACCATGCTGCTGCCCTTTAAATAGCTGCCTGTGCCCCTCGTTTGTTTGAGGGTACTGCATCGCTGGAAGCACAAAGGCCTTTTGGACAGGGGTGTTTCTCAGCGTAATGGTTGATAATAGCATGGAGGGAGAGAAAAGGGTAATTGGGGGGCTGCTAATGAAAGATTAATGTGGTGGAGCAGGAACGAAGATGGAGGAGCAATGAGAAGAGCTCGGGTGTAAAAGGAAAAGATGGTGATGGGAAGTCAAAGGTAGAACATGTAAGAAGTTAAGAGTAATTGTCATGTCTTTGCCATGTAAAATGTAACTTCCTGTCACTGAGCTGGATCACCAAGGGATACTGAAAGGTATGAAAGTTCATGATTAGTAACATGTTACTAAATCTAGTCACGATATGATGTTAAAAAGGTCGAGCAACTGTTAACCATATACTTCACGCACAAGACTAGCTTCATCTGAAATTGTACACAATATTAATCTAAGTCTGAACTAAATATAAAAACATAAATAAACATCATTCATACAATCTTTGTGTAATACTCATCATTACCACTTATTCATGTTTGACTTTAGCATTTTTTAGCTGCTCCACCTATATGCACCTCTGATCCAACGCCGGCTCTATAAGCACCCTCCAGGGCTGTGTTTCCAAGTGTGTGTATTTACGTATTAGTGGAGGTTCAGGAGGAACTCAGAGGAGACAACAACAGTTTTCTGTTAATGGGGTCTTTCTGGTGCTGTTTGATTCATGAAATCAATAGTAAGCCTGAAGAGTTTTAGCAGAGAAGCAAAGAAATAACACAGGAAGCATCCGTCAGCAGAGCCAAGAAAAGGGAGGAATATGAAAAAGTTTCAATTACTGATCTTCATCCCTTTTCAAATTTGGGCTTTTAGAAGAGGATTCCAATCTAAAACAAGAGTTATGAAACTGACTCAAAGAAGCGATCTTTCCTCTTTTAACAAAGATGGGGGTGTTCCATCATATGAAAAACACCTTAGTGTCCTTCAAACATTTCTTCAGCCTTAAATGGACTACAAGCTTCTGTGTTTTTGCTCAGAATCCATTATTTTCTAAGAATAGTTGTTTGAACTATTTGATGAGGAGGGAAGTTTGGTTTGCTGGCAGCAGAAACTTTGCATATACTGAACACGATCCTCTTCTGAATTAGTGACAATAACCAACATACCCAAAAACAGAAGCAATGATTAGAAAACTTTGTTATTGAAACGGCTGAGAAATGTCACAATACAAAACTCCTTCAAACACAAGACTGGTTTGCTTCAAATCAAGCATGAAGGAAGAGAAACTTTTTCTTTGTGATCAATAAGTCAGAACCACAAAAATTTTGTGTTGCTTTGCATTGCAAAACGTGACTTAAATTAGCATGTTGGTTTCACAGGCGTTTAAAAAAACAGGAAGTGGATCATTTGCACTTCTGGCGGCTGACAGCAAGCGCAGATATTTGTCACATAAAGAACTCAGTTTGCAGGCATTGTGAAAAATTAGCAGCATCATCTCTTTAGGATCAACAGAATCGTCATAATAATTGGATGTATGGGTTCTACATCTACCTGAGCGAGGAAGGACTTTTTTAGATGTGTTTTGGTCCAAGTCAATTCAATTCAACTTTATTTGTATAGCGCCATTTCACGACAATGTCGTCTCAAGGCGCTTCACAGAGATCGG
>JBAMHX010000017.1:23033721-23050996 GCA_037177515.1 Pseudomugil tenellus | reverse complement strand
TCCCTGCTGTGTTGGCTACTGTACGCTGGAATGACCCAGATGCCAAAAACTCTAGACTTGCCAGGAGTTTAATTATTTCAGGTATGCATGACTCCTTTTTGTGTCTGGATCCAAATCTGTGCTGAGTTCCTCCAACAGCTCCAAAGCAGCAAGGCTGGATAGGCGATATGTTTTATTAATTAGTTTTCTCTCTCATTCCAAACATGTTAACATGAGGAGGAAATATGCTTTCTCTCCGTCGTCTTTGATTATTTCTATGTCTTCGTATTGCAACAATCACTGCAGTTATGTGTGCGCAATTACACATTGACCCCGTTTGCACGTCCTTTTGAAATGTGCTAAATATAGGCGCAGTTTCTAGCAGCAAAATTACTTTCAGGTTTGATAAATCGCTTTGTGTGTGCTAAAATCATATATTTACATGTTTTCCGCCAAACCCCTCGCAAAATTGCGTGTGAACGCCCCCATTTACATATTCATTGAGGCAAATGTACTAACTGGAGGAGGACGTGCAATTTTGCGCCTTTAGAAGATGCAAACCCTTTTACTCACTGTAAGTAGATCAGTTTGTACTTTTTTAGTGTGTGCAATGGGTTTGCACGCGTTTTAGTACACGCAAACCTCTAGTAAATTTGTCCCCAAGATTGTACACTAAGTTATTCAAGAAATTCTCATCTTCTTTAATGCTGCAATTTCAGCTAGCCGTTAGTATACGTAAAAGTCTCATATTATGCAAAATCGACTTTTATGAGCTTTTTACCTTGTATTAGTGTTATTTTTACTATCTCAGAGTTAGTTTTATTTTTCTTCCATGTATTTTGTAGCTTAATTGGTTTAAAAAGAAGGCAGAGAAAAAGCCTGACCCCACCACTGCGGCACGGTCGAGAGTCAACCTGTGCCTACCTGAAAATTCTAGCGCTCTAATCTAAACTATGTCATGAGGTAGGCGGGGGAGACATGCTCTGAGGCGACATCACTGGTTGAGGAGGGCCTCTCCGGCTGATCAGTGCGATTGGGGCGGATGAGTGAGAGTAGCTGGTAGAAAGCTTCCCAGTTCCAGGTAAAGACCTCGTAGCAAGAAATGAGTGGTATGGCAGAACTATATTATGGTGCATGTTGCAAATTGCATCATATTATTATAAATGTGCATCGAATAGACTGTGAAATGGCAAAATATAGTAAAAATAGGACTGTTAACATTTACCATGATTTTATCTTGTAATGTAGTCTAAAGATTCCATCCACTTATTCTAATTCAGGGTCGTCAGTATCTGGAGCCTATCTCAGCAGTCACTGGGCAATAAGCAGGGTCCAACTTGGACAGGTCACCTGTTAATAAAAGGGCAACGCAGAGAGACAAACAAGCAGTCACATACATTCACACCTAAGGACAATTTGGAATGACCAATCGACTTAACACGCATGGCGTTGGGGAAGAAGCCAGAGTACTCAGACAGATTCCACACTAACATGGGGAGAACATGCAAACTCCACACAGAAAGGCCACTGCCTGAGTCTGGATTCATACAATTGACTTTCTCGCTGTGAGACTATAGTACTTACCACCACACCACATAATCAAGAATTATTTAGAGTATTCCTGGAGATAGATGGTGATCCAGATCACCTGCAACATCTAGTCACTTGTTTCTTTTCCATTTTTTGACTTTTTTTCCTGACTTCTTTTTTCACACCCAAATGGAAGTTTTATGTTTCCCCACTTGGACATGCTGGCTGGGACTGGACAAAACAAAATCATATCCTGATTGTAGTTCAAACCAGAATCAAACATACATTAACATCTGTAGCATCGATGTTCACCTCACATCACATCTTCTTCTGCACATGCGGCGTCATTGAAGTCCAGCAGACTATTCTGAAGTCTGATGGCATTCACACTTAAGAGTATAATTTGAACAAACATGTGGAAAAAATCAGAATTGAGCAAAATGAACATGGCTAAACATGTCTGAGCTCCAAACTGGCTTGTGTATGTGTGACTGCATGCAGCAAACCAACAGGGATGCACATCATCCTCCCAACAGCAATGCCTTGCGTGGACTGTAGTGTATTCATGCACAGCTGATGGGACTGAAAAATAAAAAGAACAGAAAAAAAAGAACCCTGGAAACAGGAAGAGTGTTTGTGCTTAAGAAGGCAGTGCGCTCAGGGGACAGAGAGAGAGAGGAAGAGAGATTTTCTGATGTGGTTTGACATCAGCCTAATCTAAAAGGTAAACACACAACACGCACACACCCACACAGAGGGATTTTCATTGATGTGGATTGGTTGCAATGGGGGAATAGACTTGTGTTGTTACTGCAGAAATGTATCAGACTCAAAAGGAGCCAGTTGTCCTTCTCTTTTCTCAGAGCTTTTATTCTTCTCGCTTGCTCCTCACCAAGATAAATGTCAGTGTGTGTCACAGCACAAGACAACTAAACATTCAGACAGAATGTATGAATTTAAATAAAAGTTGATTCTAACAGATTTGGATTTTGAATGTTTTGCATGTTATGACTTGAACCTGAGAATATGTCACTTACAACTACTTTATTATCCAATTACTGTGTGTGATATCCACAATGTGTGAAATAGGAATTAGTGGAAAAACAGGGAATGGTGAGAAATTTGCAAGGTTGAGTTCTGCTATCACTTGCAGTCCAAGAGTTTTTCATCATGTCTGAACCAAATAAGGAGCAAAAGCAAGACGCCCATGTATTTTGACTCCCGCAGCTTGCTGTCTTCCATCATGTGAAGGGACAGGAAGTCAGCGATGGCTGAGACACCAACAGAAACATTCAAGTTTTACAAGAAATTATAAAATGCTACCATAAGTATGCGTTTTTGGTGAAGTGTTTAAAAGAAGGAGGGTGGTTGTGAGAAAATGAGAGCAGCTTCTATCAAATCCACCCGAGGATTTAAGCTGCAGCTCAAATACTCGGCGGCCCTGAAGAAGATTGGTGGAAAAATATCTACCCATGTTGACTGGAGCATTTTCAGGAGGGATTGTTGGGTATTAAAAATAATAACAATAAAGACATAAAAAACAGGGGGAAAGAGGATGTTCATAGTGCTAAAATCAACTGAGCAGCTGACACTTGTATAGGGACTACATAGTCAATACAGTTGACAGACATGTACAACCTGAACATGTCTGTCTCTGACCCACTTTCCTGTCCAACAGCTGTGTTATAAAGGCCTCTAGAGACCAAATAATATCTTGAAGAAAAATATAGGTTTCTGTTTAACTGTTCATCCATCACATGATGCAACATATCTTTGCAGGAAAACATGAAGTCACAAATACACTGAATTCAAATGGAAAAATCTGAAAACAGAATCTAGTTTTCTGGTGGAGTTTTTTAGTTTGTGTTTTCTTTGTAAACAAAACCCTTTTTCAAAGATCTCATTGACTTTGCCAAACTTACACAGTGTGCAAGCTTTTGTAAAATCTGGATTATGAGAAGACTACCTGAATAGTGCTAAAATACCCCAGCATGCATCTGACCAATCATTCTGTATCCCATAATGCAATACACCACAATGTTGAAAATTATTATTTTCATTATTATTATTCTAACTGTACAGGATGCAAATAATAAACAATCTAAACAATAATATAACAAATGAACATGAAACACTTGCATCACATATACAATGTATCACAGTTGTATGCTTGTGAATTTTTAAGTGTTTTGTGATCAGTAATCCTGTAGCTTCCCTTTGCTTTTTCTAAAACGAAAACGGCTGAAAATTCTGTAGCATATTATGAAAGGACTCACTTTCAAAGTTGCATATGAAGCAAGGACAAAATTTTGAATTCAGAAGTGGGGGCAAAAGTGGGGGCTAAAATCCACACAGGGAGACAAGAAGATACTTATCAGGGAAGGCCTGGCATGCCGGAAAGCAGAAGGATTGGACAGAGGTCGGACAACCCAGGTTGGTACCATGAAGGACTGGTGAGGACTGGAGAGAGTAGGCTGATTAAATAGGCAGATGAGCCAACAAGCAGCAGATGCAAATGATCTCACAGGTGAGTGAGATGAGACGAGACAAAATTCAACCAAGCCACTTTCTAACATGCATTGTGACAGAGTGGATGTGTGACAGGAAAGCAATAGCTTTGTGGGGCTTGCATTTAGGCTAATTTCAGCAAGCAGTTTGATGTCTCTTGTGCAGATCTTCTTTTCAACATTTCCAGGATGACACCAACGCTGGTTAAACAGTACTGTAACTCCACCTCTCTTTAGTTTTCCGCTGAGTTGTTTATTGCGGTCTGCAAGGAGCATCTTAAAGCCGTTTACAGTCTGGGATATGTTCAGTTAGGACCTGGAGCTCGTCAGTTTTGTTAGCTAGCGATCTAACGTTACCATCACAACATTTGGAAGAAAAGGTTTAAATTTTCACTATTTATCTCTCTGCTTCACTCTTGCCCTACATCCTCTTCTCTTTCTTTTCAACTTCATTGGGATTTGAGGTGTTATGTCACAGATAATCTTGAATTTGCAGTGCATTATCAGTTGATCTTAGTGGTAAATAAGTCTTGTTGCCATGGAGACTCGTCATAAGTCTTAAAAGAGCAGAAAAACATGCAGAAAATCTCCCGTGGAGCACAGCTTCATACCAGTGTGAAAAGTCTTCTTGGACAACCCAAATTTGCCGGTCATGTCGAAAAAAGATGTCTATGTTACAAAAAACAGGAATGTTAAGATGGAACATTTAAAGTTTGCAGCCACCTTGTGGCACATTCCAGAATCATATAAATATAAGATAAATATCAGTCACAATCATTTTGATTTATTGAAGTAAATATTTCTCTTTTGTAGTAAATATTTTTCAGTCAGTTTTTCTTTAGCAGTTCAGAGTGGCTGTTTTATTACAGGTACTGATTAGTTAAAGACACCTGCTCGAAGTAAGTATCTACTCTGTGGGGAATATTACCTGACTGAATCTATCTCTGTGGAACTGAGCCGATATCAGGAACGTAGTACTCCAAACTGAATCCATGTAATTTATTGTTGCATGTTTTATGTCATTACTTTTTTCACCGTCTTGATATTATTACTGTATATTTGAATAAAACAGGAAGCCTCAGATTGAAAACTCCAGAGAACTTCTGTTGTTTAAAACACAAAAACTTAAATCAGCAGACAGAAATTACTTTGCATAAACCCAGTGACATTGCCTCTAGCATCTCCACATTTCCTCCCTCTGGACCAGACAGTACCTGCCTGCAGCACCAATGGACTCAGTAATGTGTCTCCGCCCTGCAGCACTTGTTTGCCTACACTCATCTTCGTATCACATTTTTTTAATCTTACTACCTGTGTTTCTGTGTTATGATTGATTCTTCGATGTGTAAAGTGGGTTGTGGTCTTCACACACACAACCTGTACATCGTTGCCGTTTCCTAAACAGCAACACGACGATGCACCTTTTTCCAGCACTTCTATTGCAGGTGGAAGAAGATGTAGTCCCTACCGATCCTGAAAACTCAGAAAACTATTTAGAATTGTTCTTTTTGGTTTTGACCACCACACAAGAGTTATGCGGCCCGCCAGGAGTCATCCCAAATCTCCTGATTTACCACTTCGGGCCTGTTCTATATCACAAATATCTGTGATAAAAATATGTTGGTGCATGAAATGATCAGATCAATTTGGGCTGCAACAATCATCCAATTTGATGATATGGCTATAGATGAAAAATGTAGTTGTATAATTATCAAGAGTTTGGATGTTCAATAATCGCATTAGTACATTATGTATTTCCCTTTTTAATAATAATAATATATTTTCTTTATCAGCACTTCCAATAAAAAAAAAATACACTTTACAAGATTGTTGTGAGTCTTGTAAATGATGAGAATCTCAAAGTGGATATGCTTCTTTATGGAGCCAGTGAAGGTGTTCCAGGATGAAGGTAACACATTTCTTTGAGTAACTTACACACTGACTTTTAAAGAAATAAAATTAATTTCTTATGTTCACTTTCTTTTACACACCTGTCTGCACCTACTTACCAAACATACATACACATGTCCACCAATTCAAAAATTAGTTTGAATAAAATTCTGAACATTACAATCTTTCCAGCTGACATGAACCAGACAGAACAAATGCTAAACTTACAGCAACATATTAAAAGTCTCCTGACTGCAGACTCACTTACCAGTGTGCATGCAAAGTGGAGTGACAATGGGGTAAGCCAATCACACAAGAAACTGCAGAGCCAATGGAGGAGCTTGTGGGCAGCCTAAACAAAGGGAAACAGGGGCTGTGTCTCAATTCAGGGTCTGCATACTACGAAGTTCAGACTACATAGGCTACAAAGTATTATATATAGTCTGTGCAGTCCAAATTGTACCTGCTCTTTAAAATCAGACAGTCAATGTATGAGCATCACAGATGTTTTCCAGACCTCATTTGCCTCGCAACTTCATTTGTTGTTTATTCAATTAATGATCCCAATATTTCACAAAAACACAAAGATAAAAAAAAAATACAGAAAATTGTCTTAGTATTTTGAATTATACTGGTACACAATGCTGCTGCCATCCCAGCTTGTCTGCTGGAACAAATCTGTGTTTATACGTGTTAAAAGAACGTCCTCTCCAGCACTCAGCTGCTAATTCTTTTCTATCCAACACGCAACGATTTCTGAGTGATTGGACACCCCGAAGGATACATAGCATGAACACTTCGTTTTAAGCTAATTTGGCCCCCGTCTGAATTATGCATTCGAAGTGTGGATCTGAAGTAGCCTTCGAATTGGGACAGCATTGGGGTGCCAATATGACATATGTGCACTTCAAAACCACACTTCGAAGTATCCAAGCCCTGAATTGAGACACATCAAGGTTTTAGCTTCAGACGGCATTTTCGCTCGGTCCTAGTGCCTATGTTTACTATAGTAAAATATTGGTTTTGTACAGTAAAAAAGTGCAGGGGACCTAAACGGCCAAATGAAAACTATGTGCATAATACAAAATATTTGTAGTGTGCAGTTTGCAGGATTTTTTTCTGCAGTCAAGGGTTCATAAACATTTTTCCTGCTTTCAGGAAAGCATATTGGTCAATCGGAGCAGCATCTGGGATTACTTATTTTACAGGAAATTGACAACATACATTGATCAATACCACGGAAAGTAAAGATAAAGGCATTTATGTATTGTCTATACCCAAATAATCTAATGACTGGTTGCTGTGGAAAGATAGTCCACCCTGGTCCTCAGTCTATAACAAGGCCAACAATGTTTTGAGGAAAAAAGTTGTACGACCCAAGGAAACATGAGTAATAGCATGCATGAGTAGTATATGCAAACTTCACAGGAAGGCTCAGGCTCAGAGACTCTCCAGTTCTTAAGTATATAATATACAGTACGAGTTAATAGCACTATAGTGTTGAAGTATTTCTCTACACTCTAACGAATCAGGATCAGATGGGATAGGGGTTGTTGTTTGTGCTTGTTGGCTGTGATGAACAAACTCAGAAATGCACTCAATTAAAAGTGTTTAACTGCAGTGTGGGTAAGCGAACCACATAGCAGGATGAATAAATAAACAGCAGCCAGCAGTTTTAATCAATGATATCCTTACTGACAGCAAGCTCACCTGCTGAAATTCACAGCTAACTCCATCTCCAGTTCAGTGACAGTTTGCAGGTGCATCTCGCTTCTAAAACACTAAACAGCAGTAATTTTGCTCAAGTTGTAGATAAAGAAATGCTCTCGGCCAAATACAGAGCTCTCCCACCCTTTAATTATGCAAAACTACGGGGGGCTTTTCAAAGGGCAACACCAAACTATCAAAAATGCAAACTATAAGAACATGTTGCTCATAACCAGTCCTTTAGCGGCTCCTCCAGGACGTTTTGCATCCTTCTTCCCACTATCTTTTCATTTTTCACATTAAATATTTTTTTAAACAGAGTTTACAGCGTCCAAAAAAAGAAAGTGTTCTTTTATATTACCTTTAGTTTCCATTGTTATTCCTACAGCACAGCTCAGCTAGAGATAGAAGCTGAGAGGTGTTCTTTTGAAAACACAAGCTTTGATCTGGATTTGAGACTGTCATACATTCAAAACACACATAATTATGTTTAGTGAGACATCAAGTGGAGTCATTGAGTCAAGCATTTTTACATTTTTGAAAGAAGAGGATGTTGAACACAGCAGGGCCAAACTGTTTTCTTTTGATGCATTTTTATCATCAAAATTACTCATTTTTAAATTACCACTTCATTTTATTTTATTTTATTTTATTTCTGTGCGACATAAATGTGCATATAGTGACTCGGGGGTAAAAGATTAATGTGGTTTATAAAGAAACTGGGTAGAACTATCTGTGTGGAGCTCCAGAAGAAGGAAAACAGAAGTTATGGCCAGTTAATTCACAGTGACAAAAAAGATAATGTGGCAACCATAAGGTTAAAAGCGAAGCAGCAAATATATTGGTTTTAATGGACACTAAATATTGTGGTATAGCCTGGTCTGCTACTGGTAGATGTGCTCTGTTTGCCACTTTTTCTGAATTTAAGTGTTAAGGGTCAGTGTTACTCACGGCTACACACGCTAGTGACTTTGGGTGCCAGGTTTTATGACAGGTTTTCCTTGCAAGCTTTTCATTCTCCAATAAACTGGCCAGGTCACTGAATACATGTCAGAAAAACAATATTCGATTCTTAGAATCAAGAAAGCAGGGTCCTAAATAATATCTGAACTACCTGATATTCAATAACTGATATTAAGAGAGAAATGCACACATAGATAATATACTAACAAAATTGCAAACAGAAAAGGGCCAATAAAGTGTTAAATATGTAGGTTTAAGAAGAACTCACACATTATTCTTAAAAGTACAAGTTCCATTCAAAACAGGAATAATAATATTCATAGCCAGAAATAAATTCACTTTTACAAAGTTTTCAGAAAAAGAGGGGGAGACTGGGTTAAGAAAGAAAATTAGTTTATCAGGAGGAATTTTAAATAAAATTTAATATCAGCTGTGAAATTTTCGAACAGTTTAACAGATCAATTATGGCAACATAAAAACTTCTAAAAGAATAAAATATGAATACAAAAAAGTCCATTTTAAATTAAAAAAAGGTTGAAGGACAAAAGTTCCATCCAGGACAGTAATAATTATGTTTACAGATCATGTTCATGTTCTCTGTTGGTCTTTTCTGTGTATTTATTTATCCATTTATGTATTTATTTTAGAGTATATGAGTGCATGCATATTTCCACGGAGGCCATAAGATGTCATTGAATTACCTATGAGATTTATAAAGTTGGATGATGAGTTGGGTTGACATCATGTTAGAAGTTTCTTTAGAAATGACATGGACGTTTCATGGCAGTAAAAGAAGAAAATTGTACCTCACTGTGCTAGCTGATTTTTTCGTAGATAACTTCCAGGCGTCCACATGCTGACCGAGGCTTAAGATTTTCTCTTACATCCTCACTGGCAAGAGAGAGGATATGAGGAAGAGACCTGAGTAAAGAAAAGGGAGATGTTTGCATATTTAAAAGGACATGAAGTGTTGACAGTCAAGCTAGAGGCTAAGTGAGGTTATGCTAAGGCAAAGCTGAGCCTTGAGCTATAGTGAATGCTAACATGCTGAAAGCAGGAGTAAAAACAAAGCTCAGTCTTTGCAAGTTTAATGCATATACTGACTTAGTTTAACTACAATTTTATAAAAAAAAAAAACCCGACCTGTTACTTTTGACTTACTACTAAAAGAAGAAGAACATAAAAAATGGTTAAACACCTTTTACTCCAAATTTTACAGTCCCTTGAAAGAGTTATTTTTCTATATAAAATTATTCTAACTAATATTTATGATATGCACTTGGAGTTTTGCATTTAAATGACTGACCTTTAACACAACTCTGCAGTGAAAACGCTTGAAATTTTCTGCACAACAACTTCGATGAAGGATAGACCTTCTGTCCAAACTGAAAAAATGGAACAGAAGGATATAAGAAGATAAATCCTGAGCCCAAAAGAGGGCAATAGAACTTGTTACTAACAGTAATGAGGTCAGCGACACCACTGTCTGGCTCAAATGGAGATTTACAAAGAGATGAAGAGGTCCAGCTGTTTTCCAAGGCACATAGCAATAAAGATAGATGTACTTGAGTAGCCAGGAGCATGGAGGGTGACAGGTATGATAGGGAATGCCTGGGAGCTGATACATTGTCTGACAGCCACTCGGGGCACTTTTCTGGACAGTTAAATGACATACAATGCAAACAGTGATTTTGTTGACTAGTAAACTGCTGAACTCTGAACATTTTGTAAAACATTTAGCTTTTGTCACGTTTTTGACCAGCTTTGTAAAGAGTTGGAGATGTGTGTATGCACCTAAAAATCTACATGAAAACATGCCTGTTGTCTCTTCTTAACAGTTTTTTGGTTGAGTTGAGTAATCACACGGCTGCTAATCAGACTGAAGTCCAGAATATGACAACCTCCAAAAACATATGCCAATTTTTGTCCCTGGTCTTATGCCTCTATTTGATTGGATTTTGACTAATCAAACTGTCCTCTGATTGGACAGGAGAGCAGGAGAGTAGGCACGTTTTAAAAACGGATGATGGTGTGACCAGAGCAGATTATTAAATGGGTGTAAGACAGCATGAATGTGATGACAGACAAATTATCAAAATGATCTGATTTAGTTGGAGTCTGGACTTAATGAGCTAAAGTCATATTAAATGTTTCGTACTCTGCTGTAGTAGAATTTAGTGTCAATCATATTAAATTAAATGAATCTTTCATATAGTGTCTATATGTACGTAGATGTTATTATTAATTGGCGATGTCTTGAACATGCCACATCGAGGGGCACCACTCCTGCCTAAAATTTATTACACGGTTAAGCAGGGACCGCTGTGTAGTGGACACTAATATTTATAAAAATATAAACCTCAGTCTCAAAAAGACACTTATTGTAATGAATTCTTACAGAAATAGCACATCACTTCCAGAGATAGGCTGTTAAAACTTTTTCATTTATAACACACTTTATTAAAATCAAAATGCTTAAAATTCCAAACAGTACATCCAAAATGCCGTTAAATCAGATATCAATCAGTAAACGTTAAATACTAAATTAACTGAAGTATTAGTGAGATTTCGAGAGAAAGTAATAGAGAGAGCTGGAGAGACGGAGGGGTGAGACGGTTCTAACGGTGGACTCAGGCGAGCCCACCGTTAGAACCTGAAAAAAAAAAAGTATACTCAAAATGAAAGTCGGCTAAGCAGTTTCTGGGCTTAAGTTTCCATAAGGTTGGGAAAAATTTTAAATATGCAGTTACTGGCTGTCATATGATTGGGGGATATGGCAGCGATCACGTGGGCTCCGGCTTAAACAGGGCCTGTTCAAATGAATTACAGGGATGATGAAAAGCCAGGGTAAAAAGGGGACCTGGGGCATTGGACTGACCCTACATGATATCATGAAATGCAGAACATTTTAATAGAAATGTGCAACTGTGATGCTTTATTGAAAGACAGTGATTGGTATATCACAACATAAAAGTGTCAACAGGTAAATAAACAACTTGTTGCGTACAGTGCTGTTTTGGCCTTTTTACATGCAAGATATCATTGCAAAGTGCCACCTGGTGGGGATACCATATATCCCAAAAAGTTTAAATTCAATGCAGGTCATCTCCGTGGGGACCTAAACAGGTATACCGAGTATCAAATTCCAATTGTAAAAATTGTTCAAGTTGTCAAGCGGCGCGGATGTGGCAGTCGTGATTAAACCATTATATCCCGTTTGGGGATATAATTTTTTACAAACAGTCATTTAGAGGCTGTAGAATCTTTATTGTTTTATTTTTAGCCCATAGTCCAACCAGTGCTTGCAAGGTAGACCTCATGAAATTAAACAATGTGCGTTACAGAAAGACACTGAATACTTAGGGTTAAAAATTCAACAGGTTTTCATTAATATAGCAAAGAAACTATGTAGATGAGAAGAGTTTAACTTTTCAAGCAGTTACTGCAGCCTGAACATCAGACCAGTTGCTGGTTATCACAAAGTAACACTATAAAAAATATTCATCAGGAGAGGCAGAAATTACTTTGGAAAGTCATTTTTGCCTTTCTAGATCATAAAGCACTGTGCACGGTCTCCCAACTGCAGCTGATATATGTAGAAAAGACGCAGTGAAAATGACTATGCGCTGTATAGTGATGGGAAATGAAGAGGTGAACTGTAGTCATGCATCCAGTCAATGGAAACAGATGGTAATGAATATTGCAAATTTTATGTTAATATTTTTTAACAGCCTGCTAGAGGGCAGCAGGGATTCCTAACTGTAAAGAAAGTTAGATTCATAGCAATGTGGGAAAGTTCAGATGAATAAAGAAGAGGGCAGAATTACTTTTCACTGTGATATGAAAGACAATGTTCTCTATCACATAATTATTATAGTTTGGATCAAGCTATAAATCTGCTACAAGCTTTAGGATGTAGCGGTTTTATCACAACCTAAAATAAAACATGAAAGAGCTTTTTTTTTGCTTCTTCAATATTAAAAGGTGAAATGTTTGCTGTCATCACATTCCAACAATCTGTCTCTCCATCATTCTTATGTGTCCACATATGTAACAAAACAAATAAGGCACAGTTGTAAAGCAGTGATTTGTTAATAAAACTGCAGTCATTTCTATATTTTCCACCTTCCAAATCAAGACTTTGGCTCCATTTGTTCCAGTTCTTGAAGCAAAGTATATTATTTACTTATGAACCATAGTTTGGTCTCTTGTGAAGTGGGTAACCTTTAATTAGTGTCCATTATTCCAGCATCATCAAGCTGCAGGTATCATGGAAGCAGAATACTGTTGTGAAGAAATCTGTCCTGAATAAAAAAGCACAGTTGCACTTAATGACACGAGCCCTAATCATGGGAATTCCTCTGTCTGTGCCAACAGAGCCCTCTTGAAAAGAAAAAGCAATTAAACACACAGGCTGAACCCAATCCACAATAGTTTTGTTAAAGTGAAGCAAGAGGGAGGAGGTGAGAAAGACCCAAGTACAGCCACCATGTCATCTCTTCTCCACAGCCAGGGAGAGACTACATTAGCAGCAGAACAAATACAGAGCGAGGAAAAGGCACAGACTGCTGGGAATAGACGTATTCAGTCAGCTCGAAGGAGAGAAATATGATCAAGGAGACAAAAAAACAGAAAACACAGCGGATAACAGATGCAGTTGGGAGGTATATACTATATCTCTTGGAATCTAGCTGGTGCTGTGAGTATAGAAGGTGACATTTTACTAGATGTCCCTACCACAGACATCAAGTAAACTTTATCTCAGTGTAATATGGTGGACCAATAAGATATACAGACACCACTGTGTGTCTGCAGTGCGACTGTATGAGGTCACAAAAGCCTCTGCAGTGTTTGTAAACGCAGCTTCACGGTCCAGTAAACCTGGATTAGATCAGATTCTCTGCACCATTAATAATCACCGTGGTCCTTCCTTTACAGTAAAACTTTCCAGCCTAAACGTTTTATTTTAATATATTATTTTCCAGTGTACACATTTAATTAAACACATTTTTTCTTGATGCTTGAATGGAAGCACACTTTTTAATGTTTAATAAACAAACTACAAGGTTATTCTTTTAACTTTTGACTTATAGTCAAGTGCAAAAAGAGTGTTTTAACTATGAAAAATCTCTTTTATATCCATTTTACAAAAACGAGTTCTGTGCAGAACTGTGAGGGTCTCTTCTGATGCGACATTAAGGAGGCAGCTGGACTACAGTAAGAACCAGATGGTTTCTAGCGATAAGTTACTAGCCTTAAGATGAACTGCAGAACAGCATATTTTCTACCAACAGCTAATCTAGCATCCATCTTGCATTCTACGTGTACTGTGAGATCGCTCCAGTCTGTAAAAGACTTGACTCTTATCTTGATTTTTGTTTGTCTCCTTCTTTGCTTTTCTCTCTTCCTTTGATACAGTCTTCTTGTGTTTCTTTGAATCACACTAAGTGCAGATTCAAAACGTCATTGCTTGTTAACTTGTGATGCTAATGTGAAACTTGGCTGCAACATCATGCAGCAATTTAGCCTTGGGACACTTGAGCAGCGACGGCTCCAGAAACGTTTATCTTATACATCACTGTGCCATCCAACAAGTCAATAACGCAGAGTTAATGATCAGAAAGTTACATATTACATCTTTAAATCTAGTAATAAATCAGGTGATCTAGCTGCTGAGTGACCACTTTAGCTGAATGACTGGCTTTCTAATACCAATGTTTGCCTTTTATAGTCTGAAGATTTACCGGAGGAGTTTCGGGACGTGTCATGCAAGGTTTACAACCTTCAGTTTTAACATCTTGGGCATTTTTCAGATTGCATCCCAAAATAATCTCTAAAGCTTGTGAAGTGTACCAGTCAGGAGCGATTCTAGGGGTTCAGGTGTCCTGAGCACCCCGAGAGCTGCCCAGCCAGGCAAGATCATTTTCACTGTTTGTGCTTTTTAACAAAATTTCATTCCCACCTTTGTGAAAAAAAGTAAAAGACCTTTTGGGAAAATCTGTGACTAAATCGTCATATCTGATAAAGGTTATTAAACACTGAGGGCCTGGCGATGGACTGGCATCCTGTACAGCCCTGACTCTCGCCTGCTACTTGCTGGGATAAACTCCAGTTGAACTCTGAAATATTATAAGCAGTATGAATAAACACTGAAGAAACGATGAAGAAACATCTTAACCCTAATTTCTGATATAAATTACATGTATGTGTTTAATATGGGGAAAAAACATAAGGTCCATTATGTAAATTTAAAAATACATTATGAAGGGACCGTTTTTCTTTGTCAGCTCAACAGTTGCTGTGTGTCACTTTTCTGTTTGTCTTCTTACTTGGTTCTTCTTGAACCTGCACTCTCTCTTCTCCTTCCCGTTTACATCTCTCCCTCTTTGGCCTAACAATTATACACAGATTGTATTAAACTAGATAAAAATATTACATAAATATGTAAAATATGTTTAAGAATACAATTTTTTTTAAAAAAAAAAACCCTCTCGGACTAGCATTATAACTCCTGTCAGGAGTTGACACCTTGGCATTTGTAGATGAAACAACAGGTAGCTTCTTCTCTCGTTTCAGTTCAAACTGAGGACAGTGGTACTGACCACCTGTAACATTTATTAGCTGGAAAAAGGAGTTAGCTAATGCTGTATCTAGCAAAATAAAGAGCAATAAAAGCAACATTAGTACTGTAATAATAATAATATAATAATATCTTGGTAAGAGAGTAAATGGTAAATGTTAGAGTAGTAGCAGTTAAAAATCAACCCTTCCACCTGGGGAATGATCCAAACAGGTGTTTTTTGAGTATTCCTCAACTTTCTCAGTCTGCTGTTGACCCTGTTCCAGCTTCACTCGAATGTTTCGCAGACATCACATTCAAAATTAGTGAATATTTGCAAAATAATCATTATAATAACAATAGATAAAGTTGATGTATTTTAATATTAAATATCTTGTCCTAGTAATGTATTCGGTTGAATTTAGATTGAAAAAGGATATGGCAATAATTGTAACCGTTTTTATTTACATTTTGCTTGTAGATGTGCCATAATTTTATTTCTATTGCACTATAAAAACAACACACTTGGCCGAAAGTGCTGAACAAAAACAAAAAGTAAAACCATAAAAATGCATGATGCATGTTTTATCATTTTTAAGTCAACCTGGTTTCTGGACTACACTCACTCAGTGGGAAATGTTCAATTTGCAGGTTGATAAAGTCCTGGAGCCTCATTTATAGAGCTTGCTTACGCAAAAAACGGGCCTGATATTTGTGTAGGAATTTTACTACGCAAACTTTGGGATTTATAGGAAAAAAAACTTGTCGCAGAAGAGTGTGTACTGCTGCGTCAACTTCTGACCTGGCGTAGTAACATTTTGGAGACGGAAAACCAGCTGATCGTATACAGCTGATAAGACAATACATTTAAGCCACATTAAACACATGCTTGTTATCATTCACACTTGACTTTGTGTTACTGTAATCAAAAACACAGAAAAACAGATTATTATATACTTGCCCAAAAACAGAGTTATTTATTCCATAACTACATATTTAAACATCCGAGCACATTATGCTCATACGTAAAACATCTTCATGCTTATTGGTATATTACTTGTGAGATGTGTCCAGTAATCTGAATGCTTACTAAGTAGGTATTCAAATATCGCCACGAGCATAATGTCCTGCAATCATAATGTGTCACAATGGATGTGCTTCCACTTCTTGAAGACTATAGTAGGATGAAGATGGGGAGATTTTTTGAGGATCATTAGGATTCCCTGGCCAATTGTCACGACTGACTTGTTCTTACATTTGTGTATGGAAGTGGGTCCCGAGTTAGAGTGCCCGACTCACCGGCCACCATCTGTTTTGGACGGTATTAAAATCAGTTGATACGTGACGTTTCCAAACACTGTGGGAGAACAGGCCAACATCAAAAGGCAATGAGGTTGTGTATGTGATTTGTGTAGAGGACATGATCCTGACAAACTTTGTAGCGCAGTGGACTTTCTCTTGTTTGTTACACCGTAACTATGACTTCAAAAAAGATCGCCTTCCTTGTTTCCCCCTCACTAATGAGCACCTTGATTTCAGTATCTGAAAAGTTACGTTCACACGCTGTCTCAGTTGCCATGATTCACTGTACAATGCCACAGACACTCGCTAATTCATTTGCTGACATTTTTATTATGTATTGCATTGACCGCGTATGGTAGAAAGTGGGTATGAAGGGGTAGGAACGTAAACCAAATTCACCTGTGGAACCTTTTCAACACGGTTGTGATTTTTAAAAGGAAATTGCTGCACCTGTGTGTAAGCAATGGTTTTTAAATCAGACTTTTACTTTGGCGTACCAACTAGTTGGTTTTTTCATTAAGTACAATTCTAGTAGAGATTCTACGGAAAATTTACTGACCCTTACCCTTATCTCAACCCTGAACAGTCTTGGCAATCTGCAACCTGACCACATCCAAAAATATAATATTTGCAAGTTGCATAAAAGTAAAAATAGGTTTCCTGCAACACTGGCAGGTTATGCACAGATCCTTTTGAAAATTGCTCATCTGGATTCTGTAATGTACAGAGATGCCTGTAAAAAGTCAAAACCTATTTAGGCTCAGAGATCAAAGGTTTTCTAGTTTTTTCTCGCCAATATCATCAGTGAAAATCTAAGAAATTATTTACATACATATAT
>JBAMHX010000017.1:22989567-23014657 GCA_037177515.1 Pseudomugil tenellus | reverse complement strand
TGTGTATTGTAAGTTATGTCTATTGTTCTCTTTACCTGCATGTGAAGCACTCTGAGACAACTTGTTGTGATACTGGGATATATAAATAAAATTGAATTGAAAATTAAATTGAATTGTGCGCAGGAACTATGAAACCGTGCGCTTTGGCGTGTTGTTAATTTCAGCACCTCAGAGAAAGACACTGATGTTCGCTGTAAACCAGCCAAGCAGTTACAACCTCCTCTGTTTTTCTATTAATGAATCTATGCTTGTAAGATGTTGTTCTAATAGAACAGAAGAATTTCTCTGTGGAAAATCTATGGACAATCTATGTTGTGTTGCAGTAATGTCCATAAAGGGTCATATGACTCAAAAAGATGCTGTACACTCCCGAGGCTTATTCAGAGCTCCAGTGGAATACAAATCCCGGAGTCACATCACCTCTCTATTGTGATAATATTTCACCAATCTGCTCCACCAGTCCACTCCCTGTACCCTTACCAACCGGCTCTCCATCCCTCTGAGGACCAAGGGTTGGACCTGAAGGAACAGAGCTTTATCAGTTCCTGCCCCTCACTCTGGAACCTCCCTCAACCCATCTGTGACTACACCAAGTTCACTTCATTCAAAAGTCTGTTCCATCATGTGCCATTCCTTTGTAATCCACGTCTTCAACTCTCAGGGAAATCTATTTTTTTAGCATCTGGGGTCTGTTAGCTATTTGGTCGAGACAGGTCTTTTCTAGGTGTCAGCAATTAGTCCTGATCTCCTGACAAATCACATGCTGATCTGTTTAATATAAAGGCAGTGGCAGCTCCCAGCAGTATTGAGAGTAGTAGTGCCTCACTTTTGGTGCTCCCGTCTGCAGGTAGGAGTCTTCTCAATGTCTCTGATTACATTTACCTTTAGCACATACTGATCACATAACGGCTCATTGCTGACAGGTCTGAATTTCTCATTGTTGACTATGTCAGAGTGATTATCAGTGGATGTTTAAGTGGGCTAAACAACATTGTTGGAAAAAGCATCAAGCTTCCCTCTTGGCCCATGTGAAAGGGAAAATGTCTGATGGTAGGTGATCACTAGCTCACTCATTTAATTATGTTATCATCCTGTGTTGCTGATATCCAACTCCATGCATTACAGGGTCTGAAGGTCTGGATGCTGGACTCTGGATCAGCTCTTGCAGTGACCTGGAGATAATTCAGAGTCTTGGTCTGGGAATATTTTTATACCCCTACTAATATTCCTGCGATTCTCCATGTGGACTCTGGAAAGCTGTGAGACTCAACTGATGGTGTTGATGTGGAGAGAGACAATTAGAAAGTCTCTGAAATGTCAATTTACTGATCACAGTTGAGTGAACTGCAGTTTCCATTTACATAAGAGCTGTGAATGAGTAAAGAACAGACTGCTGCTGCATTTTAATTAGATTTATTGGTATTTAAAAAGTTACATTTTGTAAATGCTTCAATCTCAAATGAATCCCACTTTTTATCTTTCGTCATTTTTGTAAAAATTAGTTTTTTTTTTTGCAAAACCTAAAGCCTACAGGAACAGCTGTAAACTCCAACAAGAAAAACTTGGGATAATTTTGTATTTCCTTTGTCATATTTTGTCGAGCTGTAAATGTTAGTAGAAATAAACTGATTTAGTAACATTATTCACAAGCCAAAGTATTAAATAAAATCATGCCACTTTCAAAGGATGTATGTAAATAAATCAAATTAATTGTTTTTTTTTATTATTGATGAAACACAGATCAGACTAGCTAAATAATATTTTCCTATTTGCAGACATAGTAAATACAGATTTTATCCACCAATAACATTTCTGTACAAATGTCATGTAGGACCAAAAGATTTATCCAAACTGCAAAGCACCAAGGAGACAAATGCTGGGTTTTTTGCTCTAAAGCAAGTAGTTTATAATGGAGGTTTGTTCTGTAAAGCTGAGATCAATATATTGATTTGGAGAGCACAGTAACATTCAAATCAAACTCCCCTGTGCTGTGGGTGGAGTCTGACACCTGGGGGTTTAGTTGGATAAGTGTGTCAGTGACACTAAACCATATCTAGATGCGTGCTGACTTTCACTGAGCTCTGATGACAAAGCAGTCCTACTGTTCATGTGCAGGAGTGCTCAACATGCTGTAGCTAAGCATAGCTCAGCTGGCCTTGTGCTGGTGGTAGGTTTTAGTGGACTCAAACAGAGCAAAAATGTCAGAAAAACTCCCCTTTGTGACGTTTATCTCAGAAGTAATGATACAAGCTCATTTCAGATGAGTGTTATGTAAAATGGCAGGAAAGCTTGTGCTGGGCTCGTACTGTGCTACACACTCAGGGTCTGGCCCATTGATCGGAGTGGCCCGTTGTGAGTGTGTGTGCGTGCTCTGACCTGTTTGTGCAGTGGAGTGTGAGGCCATCGGATGCTGTTTCAGGGTCACTGCTGGTGTGGGACTAAATGGACCAGTCCAGGAGGCTGGCTTGTCTGTAGCCACCGCCCACTCGCTGTCAGTACTGCTGCTGTCACATCACTACTAGGTCATACAGAGCCAAGTCTGTTTGATACAGCTTGACTCTGATGGATTGCAACCATTGACCTCTACTGTCTGTGCTTCTCTAATACCACAAATAAAAACATGTGAAATGCTACTCTGATGCTTGTTTTTTTTCTTGTTTTCATTCATCTTTACTGCCTGACAGGCCACAAACAAACTGTAGGCAGCGCCAGGTTACGCAGAAATGTTGGCTCAGTGATGGACAGGATTCAAAATATGTTCAGAAATAATTCTGTGAAAACAAATCCAAACATAAGTACAGAGAAATGATGAAGGGAGTTGAAACAAGAGCAGAACAGGATTCAAGTCAAGAATACAGATTTAAAGAAATGAAGGGAAAAGGGACTTTCTGTACAAAGTTTAAGTAAATTAATCTTTATTCAACACCAATTCACTATAGTCATCTCAAGGCACTTTTACAAACAGTCCGATTCATACCAGTCCAGTTATAATCCTACTAAAACAAACTATAAACATATTAATACACATCAGGTTAAGGAAACCAGGGGATGCACTAAGCCTTTTGCTTAATCTCTCATGCTGAGCATGCATGCAGTGCCCACAGTGGAAAGCATAAAACAGGGAGGAAGCTCAGGTAGTAGGCTGGGAAAACCAAGTTTTAAAACAGCCTTAATGAAAAAATCATATTCAAAGTAAAACTTGTCAAATAACTACAACTAAAAACACAGAAACCATTTCATAGCAGTGTTGAACACAAGGCTAAAATTTGTCCGAAATGAAGTTATTTCAGTTTCATTTTTTTCCAACTCCAATGGAAAAAGTTTTAGAAATAAACGGTGACATTTTATATTACGGTACATAATTTGCATAGTTACTTGTGTAGTTACTGAGGAAGTACTAAGGAGTTACTAAAGGACTAATTAGGAAATAATGGTGCACAAAAATTGCTTAGGTATGAAGGAACTAATTAGAAATGAATGGGTAATGAACCAGTATTTGAACCCACACGCCAGCCTAAATAGTGGTCGGCTGGCCAGTTATCAAGTTGTTGCGTGCACGTTTGCCAGTTAATTGTTTTTACTCATGTCTTCTTTCCCTTTCAGTGATTGGCTGAAATGACATCCCGTAGCAGGTTAATCTGCTGCGTGCCCAATTTGCATGCCTCTCCTTATGTGCTTTCGGGATGCAGGATGAGACCATTTAATGGTTTTATAAATCTGATAGTATTTTTCACTGCTGTATGTGAGTTAATTGAAAACTGATGACGCAGCATTTTAGCGCAACCACGTTGTACAGGCCATCCTGTATAACAGTCAAGTGAGAGATGAATGATAGACTGACGTATATATTATTTTTTATGTCATGCAATCAACTGATACCACCTTCACGATCGATTAGCACACCTGCACCAATCATTAATTCTTCCATCATTAATTAGAGCCTTAAAATGTTTCGTGTGTTTTGGTCAGCTGTCAATCCTTTTGGTGTGCCGTGCATGGCGCTGAATTTGAGTTGCTCTCAAGATTGTCGTGGCTTTGACAAATAATAAACCTCCTTGCTCACAAAAGTCTGGTAGACCTCCGTCAAAGCTGGAAAATTAGGCGATAATGTGAAATGGATGCACTAAAACAATCCTCTCAGTTCGATATGTAACTCCAGCATGTGTGTTGTGGACATGCAGCAATCCGACACACTTGGCTCAGTCAGCTTTCAGGGCTTCGGCTGTGTAGAACCCAGGAGTGTTTATTAAATAGTTCCAAATGTCTTCATACTGCACAAGCGGCCACTTTGACAGGTTATTGTTCCACTGCTTTTAATCAATTTCAAACGAATCAGGCAACAAAACACCACGCACATACAACTGCTGTTTGTATCTTTCACGATCCTTGTCCGATCAATTTTCAAGGTGGTTCTCTTTTGCTATTAAGCGACTTGATTTTAGCTTCTTAGTAATTTCCACTGTAAACACTACGGGTTGCGTGATTTCTTTTGCCGCCAGCTAGTGCGCATGACCAGCATTAACCAAATGTAAACAACAACAATCAATGTGTCCATATTCACAAGTACTATGGGAGTTGATTCTTCAGCTATTAATAAATTAAGCAGGGTCAGAGCATTTCACACAGAGACAATTCAGCTTTATGTAAACAGATTTACGACACAAAAGATGAGACATAAATAAATGACAGTGAGTAATTTGCAATAATTTCCATTGATATGATATTTTAAGAACTTCAGCATTTAGTCTGTCCGTAGTTGTTTGCCATGTTGGTCCCCTTGCTTTATCAGTCACAGCTGTGTTACCTCTTTTGGTGATGACACTTTTAAAGTCCTCATATAGCTCCATTAACATGTTTATGTTCTGCTGCAGAGACAACAACAGCACTTGTTTTGCTCTCTTTTTCAGCCATCTCCTCTTTTCTGCCATCCACTCGTCAGGTCTTCACACGGTCCCAGGAGCTCACCATAGCCAGGAGATGTAAGCCTCACATGAATAAGCCTTGATTAGATGCAGCGGAAGTGTGTTAATGCAGGAGGAGGCAACTATTGATGAGTAATTAGTAGACTTGTGGAGAGTTTAATGTCAAGCTCAGTACAAGTCTGCTAATTAAGTCTGATGTGAGTCAGGTGTGATGCAGCAGGGAAACTCCTAACACTTGCAGGAGTGCGGCTCTCTAGGTCCAGAGTTGCTTACGCCTGTGTTAGTGGAACCTGAGCCTTAATTCGGAGACGGTGTTAGTCCAAGTGAGGCTTTCCAGATACAGCCTCGCTTTCTTTAACTACGTTGATGTAATACACCATATAAAAAAGACTGTGACCCAGGCGTCACAGAAGATGATTCTTCCGATTCTGTCGGGAGATTTTGAGGAAATTGTCAGAAATCTAGCTGCTAGCTTTACTTTACAAAAGAAGACAACAATCTTACAATCCATGAAAAAGTCATGCACAGCTGCAAAAATCTTTTATAACATTGTTGAAACTGGACACAGACTAGACAGTACTGGCACTACCTAGTCTGCGCTCATCTCATTGGTCAGTCAATGAACCCCTGACTGATTGGTTGTAATGCAATGAAATAGCGACAAAGGTTGAACATTTCTCAACTTTTTTGTGTCACAAGGCTCCATGTGGACGCATACGTAAGAGTGAAAATGACAGCGATTTTCACCTAATCGCGGAGATTTAATAGGAAATGAATGGAGCAACGTCGCTCGCCATGTGTGGATCCCATAACGGGTACGATCTTTCCATGTAGACTCATCCTCTCCTAAGTGCTACTCTCACTATCCGCGCAGCAACGTCAACATGGTCCTCTAAAAATGGGCAGAACATTTTTTTATGATATCTGATCAGTCAGGAGGTGGTGCTTTTATATCTCTTATCCCTGAACATAACCTGCTCCAGAACAGGTTAACCGTTCACCGTCTGTTGCTGCGGTGATACAGGTTGATCAATAGTAAGCCAGCTTCGAAGAACAGAAAATCCACAAGTAATTCCTAAAGTTATCCGGATAAGCGAAAATCCAGCTCCATAGTACAGACGTCTGGTCTCTTCTTTACTCTTCCTGTCTTTTGTTTTTCTTTTGTAGCTACCAGATTAAAGACTTCACGTTTTCATAAACTTGCTGTCTTTTACCTACTAATTTGTTTAATACTTGTAGTAAGGACAAAACTGATGTAGATGACCATTGTTCCTGTCAAGGACGAGGACACTGGTATCTTTAGATTGAGAGCAATATAAATTTAATAATGAAGAATAAAAGAAGTTGAACATACATTAACCATTAAAACATGAAGGGACAATACATTAGGACATACAGACAAGGTACAAGGTTATAACCCGGGGAAAATCTCACCAGAGATCTGTGGTCACCCAGAAGTCTGAAACTATTCTGCCCTAGTCAGATAGGGGCAGCTTTGTTTAAATACTTTGGTCACATGCGTCAATCTGGGTTCTGTCCTTTGACTATGACTATGACAACAAGACCAAGGTCTTGCCTAAACATTTCCCTGATGGAAGGACGCCGGCCGTGCAGATGGTTTACTAAGGTCAGAATGACATCAGTTTTGGAGCCTTATGGTCAGACCTTTCAGTTAGACATTAATTAAGAGCAAGGAAATTAAGCTAATACATGAAAATCCTCTACACTGGGAGTGGGGCATCTTTATTAAGTTTTACATAGGTCAGCAACTGTCATTACAAACTGGCATTGTCATTGCTCTGTCTTGATTGCAAGTAAGTTGACAGTTGGAGGTCTTCTGGCGTGGGGCCCCGAGCATTTGTCTAGTTTGTCTGTTGGAAAGAGGCATCTCTGTACACTGTGGCAGTTTTATGAACAAGGTTAAAAATAAAAAGTACTCCTGTGGTTATAAAATCTGTATGTCTACATCCATCTCTCCAAATTGTAACATGCTAACATTTCCCTCTAAATGGAGCTGTCCCACAATTGTTGGACACAACGTTACTTCCTAAACTACAGCTGCCAGGTGACTTTTAAGCTTTACGATGTAACATGCCCATCTTATCGTATGCAGTTTGTAACAGAATGGTAACAGATTTTTTTTTTAAATTTTCTTTTAATTAAGACATTTTGGAAAAGTCTCTCTTTTTCATTAGTGTCCTGCTCTGGTACTCGAAAGACTAAATGTATTTAACAAATTATTAAATTAGGAGATTTCAATATATGTTTTAGCACAATGAGTCACAGAGACTCTGAAACCTCAATATAATATTTCAATAGAACTACAACCTGAAGCTCTTATGCAGCAGTGTAGACATGTGAGGATGCATGTTACAGTTATGACTCTTGACCTACACCCCATCTTACAAGCTTTAGTGGAGCATGAACCTCCATAAGAACGTCTGCAGACGTCTGCAAAAAATGCTTAAAGTGCACTGTAAGTTGTTGATAAATCTGTTTGTGACCTTTATATGTCCACAAAGACATTCAATCAATTTTGATATAAAAATATTAAATAGTGAATCTACAAGCACAAGATGAAGATTGTAAGCAGCCATCTCCTCCTGTCTGTGAGGACTGCATGCTCAACGCTTGCAGTTTAAATTTTCTTGACCATTAAAACAAACTTCTCACTTTTTATTGGCTCTGCCAGCCTGTGCGCTCACATTAATGACCTCCAGTAAATATGCCAGTTTACATTAGTTTGCACAGACTGCAGGCACCTTAAAGCAAAGTGGGAATGGTTTTGAAATCATACCATGAACAATGTTATGGGTCTATTTTACACAAAGTACAAAACTAAACCTGATTCATATCTGCTGACAGCAAGTTATATTTGCTTTTATATGAGTTCAGAATCGCTCTGAAAAATGTTGACCCACCTATTCATGGAGTTTAGCAGGAGGGTTGTTTACCTCATGGACAAGTTCTGTGGATTTCGGTTTGCACTGATTTTCCTGCTGACATGGATGCACTGTTAACATGTATTTACATAAAACACTGTGAAAACGTACGTACAGAAAGCAGTTTGACTGAATTTACTCATTCACATCTTATTCTGTGCTGCAAAGGCCTGGTAAGGAGCCTTTCATTTTATTCAGGTATGTTGGGGAAGAGATGCTAAAGGATAGTAGATTAAGGACCGGACTTGGGTACCCCTCGGCTAAAGTTTTCAGTTGAGAGTTCATTTCTATATATTTTACTCCCAGAGAGACTTTAGGAAGTTGTGTCACACAGAGTTCTGATTTCAGCCTAGTTTTCTTCTGCCAAAGGAATAAAATGCCAATAGATTGTAAGATGGGGGTTTCTTTTAATAACATTCACTTGAATATAATTTTCTTTCCCACCTAAGGTATTTCTTAAAATTGTCCAAACAATAAAAAAAAAAAAAAAAAAGTCAGCTCCTTATCCTCTTGATGGAGAGGAATCTCTTGCAGACAATGTAAGGGGCATCCAGGATCGTTTTAAGGTACAATTAACACTTGTAGAAGGTTAAAAGTTTGCATAATATGGGACCTTTAAGATGATTTAATATGGACTAAACAAAAGGGAAATATTTAACAATGAATTAGAAAGGGAAATGAGGGGAAATGGCTTCCAAAAACTTACCGGTAAGCAAATTTGCCACAACAAGTACAAAACCTCAAACATTTAGTGGTAACATTCCAATTCTTGTAAAATTGCATCAACTTGACAAGATTTTATGAGATTTGCAGCTTATGCACAAAACACCTTTTAATGGAATCACCTGCACATTGAAATTGTCGTATTTTAAACTTTACAAATATTGCTTTTACTTTGCAAAAAACATTATTGGAAATGCAGCTACTGTCAGCCTAATTTCTCTGTCGTTTAATTTCTGTTTGGGGACAGAAAAGAGGGGCTAAGACACTAGATTAATGACACAAGAACGCTCAGTGTGTACCACTGGTAGTCTGCAACAATTCCGGTAATATTACCAAAATCTTTTACCTGCTAACTGGGGTGACCATTCGTCTGGATTTCGTGTGGACAGTCTTATTTTGGAGCCTTGTATTCGGACATCTGTCATGCGTCCTCACTTTTTACATGTCGTCCTCATTTCAGGCCCTAAGCCGGCCACAAGCATGATTTGTCACAAATCTCCGCCCATATTTAGCCTACACGTGTCATTCTGCAATAACATAATAACATAAAGAAACTGTTTGCATGCTGTTGAACAATCACAAATTCTTGGTGCCCAGAGCATCAGTTCACCAGCAAGCTCCTTGTGTCTTGCTCTGCCGTATTGACATTGATGTGGAGAGCTCAGAGAAAGGTGCATAAGAGAGATGCAGAATGTCACAAAGAGAATGTGCTGGACAGTGCGGGACACTCATCTTTAATGTCATTCTCAGCTACACCAAACACAGCCGATGATAAAAACCACTGTTGCTGAGCACAAAAACTGTTCCATGCTATCAAACACCACCACTTGTACAGGAGTTTGGACATTGATAGGTAGGTGTACGGGGATTCAGTGGTTGCCAAAGGACTGACATTAGGCAGAACAAAAGTGCAAGCTCTGTGCTCAAATCATTGACTGTATAAATACTGGACTGAGCATACTTCGAGATGGGAGTTCAGTACGTCCTTGTGGATTTTTACAGTGACAGTGAGGAAACATCTGCAGCTATAGCCAACCAATTAATGACTAACAAAGTGTCAGCTTACACGCCAGGTAATGCCAGCGTCAATTATAGGAAGCATAACTGTGTCTTTTCAACTGAATAGACTAAAGTTCTCAAATTACTAAATGATCACCACTGATTTTTGTTTCTTCCCGCCCTGTGTCCTCACGTTTGGATCTTTGTCCTCACTTTTGGACACAAGTGTCCTAATTTCCAGAGTCATGCAGGTGGTCGCTCTGCTGCTAACGCTGTTGCTAGAATGTAGCACTCAGCTACACAGCTGTTCTGTAAGATATTCTGTGACAATTTTTGACCAGGACCCGAGAGATCCATCTAAACTTTCAGCTGATCCATCTACTTTTCCATAAGTTTCATCAGAAATAGTATCCATGTAAACATGGCTGTGAAGAAGCCAGAAAAGGCTGAGGTTACATAACACAAGAACTGGACTGAAGATCAGTGAAAAGAGTTCTAGTGGTGAGATGGATCCACCTCAGAAACCAGACCTCAACCTTCTTGAAGCACTGTGGGATCATCTGGACAGAATACAGAACAAAAGGAAGAGATATCACAAGAACAGTCCATTAGGAGTCTGGAAAAGTATCCCAAAAGACTTAAAGAAATTAGAAAAGGCTTCTCTAAGGACCAAAATAGACTTGCTCTGTATTCTTACGTACATGGGAACACTCTGTTACGACTGTGTATATACTTGTTGCAAACAACACAGTCATGCTGCAGCAAAAACTGATGGTATTTAACAGTATGAAACAAGCCTCTTTTATTTTGTATAAGATAGCTTGAAAATGAGATTTTCTTTATTTCAAACGGTTTATATAAGTATGATTTTAGGGCTCACTGTCATACTGCAAGATGCATTTAGGACAAGTTAGACATCTTGATTGAATCGCATAATGAGTAATTATAAGTAAAGTATCCAAACCACTGGCACAGACTGGTTATCTGACATGGGGTATGAAGATTGTGGTTTGAATGGATTCACTTTTAGTGAAACACTCATCACTTGCCAGTTGGCATCATGGTGCAAATCTGTATTGTTCTGTTTGCTCTGCCAGAACCTCACTGTACATGTTGGCAGCTACAGTGTGACCTTCAAAGAGTGCTTTGTAATGTTCATGGTTGGCCGGGACATATAATGAATGACTGTATGGAATAATCCAATGTCAGAGGAGCCACTTCTGAAAGTGCTGCCAGCCGGACTGGATCAGGATTTCCAAACCTTCTGTTGTTCTCTTTGATGTTCTCAAAACTTCAGGATTTTTTTTCCACTCATGCTCTAATGTGGTACAGACTTATGTTACATGTGATAGTTTCGCTCAGTAATGACCAATGACATTCTTTATTTATAACTGAACAGAGCAGCTTCTTCTCAGTTCCAGATCATTAATGCAGGTTGAAGACAATCGTGCACAACATGAGGATGTTTTTGTACAGTCAGTTAATGCAGCCGTGGTGTTTTAAGAGATTAATTGTAACTGAAATATTTCGGTACATTGAGTGTTGCTTCAGTTTTAACTCTAGTTACACTGAAGTGGGTTGTAGATTGTAATTAAATGCAAACACATAAGGAGGAGGCAGATTTTGATAAAGACTTTGGAGGATTAAATCTCAAGCCTGCAGGTTTCCTCACCTACATATTAATGTGTTTTTGCCCTGCATGGGTCTGTAGAAGGCACGGGGTGATGGGGATGGTTTACTTAGACATAGAATGATGCAGGGTAGTGTGTGTCAGTGTGTGTGTGAAGTCATCCTATCCCTCGAGGGGACATCAGTGAGCTTTGTGAATTTTCCAACCTATGGATTCCTTTCTTGGTTGAGTGGGCTTTCTCTCTACCGGTACTCCTGACTACCCCTCATGCCTCAATAAAGATGGGATTTTACACATGCAGTGAGTGTATCTGGTCTCAAGGAAGAAAGTGAAGCCACACATGCAAATAGCAGTTATTTAGTGGTGAAATGCAATGTAGCAGAAACTGGACTGATTTTAAAGAAGCATTGATCACTTTCTGACGATAAAACTCTGCTTTCGATTCTATTTCATTATAATTATTATGCACATTTCTGGGGTCTAATTACTCAACTTTACAGCATCTGAAGGCGGCAAAACATAGCTCAGTTGCACCAGATCATACTCTAAAATAGGGACTTCCACTTCTGGTCCTTGGTGGCTGGTAACAGACTTCATCATAATGTAGATGACCATTATTCCTACACTGGTTTTTTCAGATTGAGAAGAATATAAATTTAAAAATGAAGAGCAAAAGAAGTTGAACACACATTAAACATTAAAACATTAAGGGACAAAACATTAAGACATGGAACGAGGTCATAACCTGGGGAAAATATCTCTAAAGATCTGTGGTCCCACAGAAGTCTGGAACTCTTCTGCCCTAATCAGATAGGGGAGCTTTGTTTAAAGACTTTGATCACATGCATCAATCTGAGGCCTGTTCTTCAGCTACAACAAAAAGACCAAGGTCTCCTAAACATTTCCCTGATGGAAGGACGCCGGCCTTGCAGATGGTTTACTAAGGTTAGAATGACATCAGTTTAGGAGCCTTATGGTCGGACCTTTCAGCTAGACATTAATTAAGAGCAAGGTAATTAAGTTAATACATGAAAATGATCTACAATAACTTCACTACAAGTTGTGGAAATCAATTTTATTTGAGTCAAGTGTGTTGTAATGCGAGAACATTACTGAATACTTAATGCTGACCGTAATTGGAGATCCCTGCTCATGAGACTGGTCATCAGCACACTGGTCCTTTCTAATCCTCACCATGACTGATTCTGCACAGTAACACAAGAAGTTATTATCACAGGAAGAGAGGGAAACATATAGAGTAAGAGACCGAGCAACAGATAAGACAAAAGTCAACATCAAACTAAATTTTACTGGCTGGAAAGATCTCAAAGAGAGATTGGATGAAGATGATGCTGGATTAGCCAATTTTTAAGCAAGATTTCAGAGATGAGACAGGTCAAAGATAACACTGTATTGTACTTATTAGGGGATGTGTTTCAGAAGAGACGTGATAAAGATGATGCTGGATTAGCTGCCGTTAGGGATACCTCACTCTTAGAAAATACCAAAATTTTCTTAGCCAAGTAATTTTATGTCCCATATAATGCAAAATTGACTTTTATGAGCTTTTAACCTTCTATTAGTGTTAATAGTACCTTAAAACAATCCCATGTCTTTTTGTAGATTTATTGCTTTATAAAGAATAGTGCAGAGCAATAGTTGCAGAGCAAACGGCTGACGCCACCTCGGTGCACACAGTAAAATAATTTAAAAGGAAAAACAATTTTCCAAAAATTGACAAGGCAGAAAGGCGTGGTAAATAAAGGTTTAATGAAAATGACTAAAGCAAAATGATCTTGACAAGTAAACCTGAAACACAGACTTTACTAGGACAACACTAGGGAAAAAGATAATAATCTGGGCAAAAATAAATGAAAACAAGGTATTTACTAATACGGAGCCCAGAGTTAAAGTTGAATCCTGATGACTTATGATTTAAAGACCACTGTATTTTAATGGTGTTTTAAAGCTTGACAGCATGGTTGCCAGCACCTCCGTGCGCCTTAATTGTGTGAAGAACTGAAGCAGAGTGCTTCTCCCCTCCATGTCTCTGACTGTTGTCTTGTTTGTCTTAGGGAGGAAGATCAGAAAAGATGCAGAGCCTCTCTCTGTCTCTACTGCACAGTCCTGCACCCTGCATACAAACAAAGGGTTTGTCAGTAAAGCAGCTCTCTTGTTTGCTTCTTCCATCCATCGTTTTCCTTTCACAACACAAACATCTCCAGCTCTTCCTTCAGTTCGCCGCTCACTCTAATTCAGCTTGTATCCGGAATCTGGCAGAGGATGCTCATTATCTTTCTTTTCTCTTGTTGTTCTGTGGGTGAAAAAAGTGGGCAATTATATTCCAGCTCTTGTTGAGAGCCAAACCTTTCTATAATGAGAAGATCTCCTCAAGCAGGAAGCAGGACACACCATGTGTGTTTGTACAGCTTGTGTATATTTTATGCAAATGCAAAGTTTCTATTTAATTCAAAGTGTGACCAATAAAAGATGTAGGTTGAGTTTTTTGTTGCGAGGCATTACTGCCTGAACGTGACTTATGCTAATACGTCCGTGAAAAGAATATCTACACAAGAGCGAGAGGATTCATTTGGTGTATAAGGAAATGTTGGTTGTGTTGTTTAAATGAGGGAAGGGAACAGCTTTTCAGATGAAAGCATCAGAGAAAACGAATAGGTTGGGTTTTTGATCTCTGTTTCCTGCATTCAGGGCTTCTTTTGAGAGGATTTAAAGAGGTAATCAGTGGAGTAATGGCTTGTTGTTTTGTTTTGTTTTTTGTGGTGCAGAGCACTTATTGCTCCGTTGATATCGGCAACATATTTCCCAGCCGACAATTGCCATTCAAAACAGTCAGCATTAAAGACGAGGATTTTGCCATTCATACTAACCAATTAGACCCAGACTTCACTTCCTGAGTGCTTGTGAACTGGTTTCTGGTATTTAGCCAGAAATTTTTTGTTATCGACAAATGATTTCTCTGGAGGTGAGTCCTCATTGTGCAACATTCTTGCTGTTAAACAATGACATTATCATGAGAAAAAATGCTGAATAAAAGGGAAGTAAACTAACTCACAGTCATACACTTTGCAGATCTTCTTAACTCTGCCGATGATCTGCGTGTCATTTTAGCGTTCATTTTTTCCATTTTCAGTCCAGCCAAGTAGGGTATGCTCAGCAGTGGCCTAGTTGTTTTAAGTTTGTCCTCCTCTAATGTCCCTTTACAATACACTTTTCTCCAAAGCGACTTACATTTTAGGTCAAAGGGTTCAGTCTGGAACCAAACCACCAACTTTCAGGTTGGCAGACAACTACTCTTACATCCTAAGCCTCAGCCTCCCGTCTTTAAAAAGCTGTTCTAGCTTGTGAAGGTGTAGCACTAATTTCTGAAGATTTGCACTTTCCCTCGGCTTTGACCTGGAGATTCCATCAGAACCATTTACTCAGAAAAGAAAAAGAAACATTAACAAAAATGAAGAGAATGCTGTTCGAAAATATTTTCAAAAGAAAAGCTTGGTTTTAGAATTCCAGTTAGCTTTATGATGCTAAAGCTAACAGAGTGAAACCCAGAAGTCAGGCAGCAGAAGCTACAACACATGGGTACTACATGTCTGTTTCCAGGTGAATTGCAAATGATGTGATCAATGATGCCATCTCACATCGCTGTTAATAACAGGATTTATTCTTCGCTGGACAGGCTGCTTGAAAACATTAGCCTATATTTGACCAGTCACAGCTAAGTTAAAGTGAAATAACCCCACAGGGTTAATCATCTGGTGAGTTAAGAAGAATCAACATCACTTTTAGTTGAGGATGAACATCCAGACATCTAGGTTGGAATAAAACAGATAAAACTACACGCTTACCGAACCACTAAGCGTTCCATGTACATATTTTTCATTGAAAAGCTGTCCAGTAAAAACTTGTATTACATTCAAAAGTGCCTCATGTTGATGAATTTGGATGTTTTGTTATTTCTCCACAGTTTGTTCGCAGTACTCCCGCGGTGTCTTTGCCATTTTTGGCCTGTACGACAAGCGATCAGTCCACACGTTGACGTCCTTCTGCAGTGCCCTGCACATCTCTCTCATAACTCCCAGCTTTCCCACCGAGGGCGAGAGCCAGTTCACCCTGCAGCTTCGGCCATCAATCCGAGGGGCACTCCTGTCACTCCTCGACCACTACGACTGGAACAAGTTTGTCTTCCTTTACGATACAGACCGAGGTGAGTGATGAGATGGAGCCCCAACTCTATTGTGTTTCTACTAAAACTGAAATCCTTCTTTGCAGTTAACCATCAAACTCTTTAATACACTGCTGACAAACTCTTCATCAACACATTTTAGATCCCAATGAATGAAATACTCTGAAAATCCTTATTCACAATTTACAACACTTTACACATTGTTGGAACAAAATTAAACAGGAATAATCAATGGAAACGAGAAGATTTAACCCATGGATGTATGGACTCAGACTCAGAATAAAGGTGCAAAGTTCAGATCACAGACTGAACCAACATCTGTGGAAATTTCTGGACATGCTCCTGATGCTGAGAATAAGATTCTCATGATGGATCTCCTCCCAGACCTGGATCGGGTATCAGTCAATGTTTGGACAGAGATGATGTCCCAGAGGTACTAGACTGGGTTTAAGTCTGGTGAGAAGAAGGGCTAGTTCATAGCATAAATGCCTTCATCATGCAAGAACTGTTGACACAGTGCATCCACATGAAGCCGAGCATTGCCTGGCAAAAGTTGAAATTTGACTTACATGCTATTGATTATGTGCTCCATTTTTTGTGGCTGTGTATGCACCAAAAAACATGCAGCATTTTAACATGCAAGCGTGCTCCAAACACACATCACAGCTAAATGACCTGCTTCTTTCAGTTTGAACAGGATCACCAAACACTGACAAGCAAAACTCAAAATTCCTGTTTCTGCCCATTGTAACAGATTAACAGATAGTGAAAAGTGACTATGTCATCACCCGGCTCAAAAAACCATGAAAAAGTCATCAAATTTAGACAGATTTCATTCCCACAACTCAATTTTATTTCCTTGACAGCAATCAAGAGGCAGAGGGAGCAGCCTCTCTCCCCCTGATACATCAGATTATGTCTTGCAGTTTGATCATGTGTTTCCTATCAAGGAAACAGCTCCACACTCCACACAAACATTGACACAAAAGACCACTTGTGGGTTACTACAACTAAAAGATTCACTGTTCTAAAGTTAAGATAAAATATTACTTTCTATATTTAAGATATTTCATAAAGAAGTGAGAATGTGATAGTAAAACTATCTCACAGAAAAATTTTATCCTGGTGGTAGACCTCAATTTGCTTCTCAAAATTTTTGGATTATTCACAATCATCTCAACAAAAGGCAGTATTAAAATGTGTGACAACAGTGTCACATATCACTATAAGCTCAGTAGCTGAAACTTACTTAACAGTTCAATAAACTATATTTAATAATTAAAAGCTTCATAGGAGAGCTGAAATATTTTAAATATGATACAAAATGTTTTAGGAAGCTAATGCAGAAAAGAGGGACAGATTGGATTTAATTTAGTTTTTTAACAAGCCCAACAGCTGCTTAGCTCGCTCAGGAGTAAGCAGTTAAAAAACAGATCTTCTAAAAATCAAATATTACTCCCACATTCCCACAACCTGAGTAACCTTCAAAAGATTTGCCAACAACAAAAACGGGACTGAAAGAATTTGTGTTCTAAGGAGAATTAACTCAAAGTTGTCATCTGTGAACTGGTTGCTTACTGGGGCATCTTCCCGTTAACTTTACAAACACTTCTGTTCATATCAAAACAAAAAAACTGCACTTTAACAGTTTAAATATCCCTCTTTTATCCAGAATTTAACAATTTACAAAGAACCTGTGTGCTGTGGCCTTTATTAACGCATACAGCTGAGTGTCATCAGCATGGAAATGGTCATTTACATTTTGGTCTTAGATTTATCATTTGAAGGGGACCCATGGCTGAACCCTGAGGTATGCAACTAGTTAGTTGAGCCATTGAGGAAGTGCACTTATTCAGAATGACCAAAACGTTTTTCTTCTTTGCTGAAAAATGACTATAATAAGTTCAGAGCCAAATGGCTAATTCCAAGCTAGCATTACAAATGACTCAGGAGCATGTTGTGATTGGTGCTATCAAAGATAGGATAACAAATCCAAGAGCGCTCAAATCAACCATTCCTTGATCTTCTCAGAAGTTGTTTCATTTAAAGCTTTATTCAAAAGTAGCCAAAACTGAGAAACTTTCAAGCAGAGAAATATACTGATTTGTAGAAAATATAGAAAAAATGTCTGATTGTGTCTGATAAAATTCCAGATCCCTTGTTGAAGTTAGTTATATGGTTTACAGTCAGCATCAGTTCAACCCCCAGTGCAACACCGATTAGTTTTAGTGGTGGGTATCTCATCTGATTTAGTCTATGATGGCAACTTTAACATTCAAATGAATAAAATGTTAGTCTAAATGTAAACACAACCCAGGCAGGGGAGCGTGGATAACATCACTTTATAGAAAAGCAATTATAAAATATTCCATCTGTGCTGAATATGGATTTCCTACAAGCCTTTGCTGTGTTTGAGCTGTGAATCAGGAGAAAAATGTCTGTCACTGGGATACTGCAGTGATATAATTACTGAATTTTGAGAGTGGAAAACTAATGTCTGATTGCATTGTGGACTCTGGATTATATTTAATTTGGAACCTCTCCAGAAGAATCAGTATTAATTATCTTTGCTAATAATTATTATCAGTCTGCACAATGTTAAAAAGATATACAAACAAAATATTTGGTTTAGTAACGGCATACTGTTTAAACCAAATGAAACGATTAATTAATAATAAATAGTTCATTTGAAAAAAAAACCCAGGTTTTCAGGGAGGCGCCGATATCTCAAAGATCCAAGTGATTCCTTGTGCTGAGGTCTTTTATCTGGATTTTTTACATTTTGCAGAGGTTTTTATTCTAAAAATGCAATGCATGAATTAGTTAAACCAAAGAAAATTCCTTTTCACATAATGGTCCCAGGGCCAAATATACCACACCTTTTCTTAGTGTGAAGTTAGAGTGTATCTGCAGCAACACCTTCATAAAATATCGCTGAGGGAAGGTGCCACAAAGTTTGTCCTGAAAACAAGAAAATAAGTCTTAATTTAAAGTAAGGTTTTTTGCAGGCAAGGCTTTTGCACCCAATGATTTAATGACTCTCGACATTCTGACATCCTGTAACAAAACCAGTGTGACAAAATTGTGACAAGCACCAAAGTTTAGGAGGATAATAAGCATAAGTAGATTATAGAGCCGCAACATGTTGATGAAGAACTTTCAGCATCTCTGATTCTGGTGAATGAAAAAGAAGCTTCTGTTACGGTATATTGGGACATTATAATAATGCACCTGATAGGTTTGGATACAAACATCCATCCATTCACTTTCTAAACCGCTTCATCCAGTTCAGGATCATGGGCTGGAGTCTATCCCAGCAGTCGGGCGATGACTGCGGCGACAGGCAGGGTACACCCTGACATGCATGTCTGGACTGTGGGAGGAGCAGGAGGAGCGAACACAAGCTAGCATGGGGAGAACATGCAAACTGCACACAGAGTTCAATCTAAACAGAGATTCAAACCAGCAACTTTCCTGCTATGAGGCGGTGGCGCTAGCCTCTGCGATCCCCAGATACACACATGACCATGCTAACTCCTGGATGTTTAAGCAGTTTTAACCATTTTCTTGCTGTTTGGTGGGATTTCCAGACCCCACTACAGATGGATCTGATCACAGCCTTTCTGTTTCATGGGGAAAGCCAGCTTTAATGGCTGCATAACACCTGAACATGTGTGCTTAGTTCCAAATGCTTTTTGCAGGATCAAAAATGACAAATCTGTTCAATTAAGAAATGTCCCAGAGTTACAGAGTTCAGCTGAGTTTTAACTTTGTTTTTTTTAATTAAAACAATTAATACTTAGTTAGGGTTGCAAACATTGCACAATTGCAAACCATGTCTCTGCAAGGTTTGTTTTTTTGTGTTTATTCTTTAAGGGGTTTTGGGCTGTAGTGGAAGTTATTGCCCAGTTGCTTGACAGTAAAGAGGGTAAAGGGGGCAACAGAGGATGGCATTGAGAAATGGGCCTCAGGCTGGGATCTGACCAGCTGTGTGGAGGAGCTGTAGCTACTGAGCAGGGGACGGCTCAAGCTGGATTCTCTGTTGTGTAGGATAAACTAAGTATGAGGAGGCCAAAAGGAATCTTTCAAGTTATTTCCAACTAAATTTCTACAAGACAGCAATGGTTATTAAAAATCAGAGATAACAGAGTCTCTGCTTCGCTGTCAGAAATATAAATTCTTTTTCTTTTTTTCATGCCTTATGTATAAATAGATAATGAAGCAGAGTATTTTATGTCTGTAGAATCAACCAAACGCAACTGAAACAAGCACCTTCAGTTATAAGCTATGCAGGCGCTGTCTCCACTCTCACCCACAGTCATATTTACAGCTGCGTCTTCGTCCCGCTTGTCCCTAGCTGGCAAACGGAGGGGTCGATGAATGTGCTTCCAGAATAATGGCTGTTTTCTTGATCGATACTGAGGTGAAGCTGCTGGTGGAAGTGTCTTTGTATCTCCTGCTTCATTCTCCTCACGGGGACGAGGGACATGTAACTCACCCTTCTGTGGGTCGTTCTGTCTTTCTCTACATGCTTTTATTTTTCTACCGTTTTCATTTTTCCCTTGGCCTCAGTCACCACATACACACCAGCAGAGGCAAAAGGTTTGTACGTATTCACCCCACCGTGTCACATTTCTATTACAAGACAGAAAAGACATGCGCTGCCGCCTGGATCACATCTCGCATCTCGCTTTCGATTTCCAGGGTAGGCAGAGGTTTAGGTTTTCTCTCTCTCTCTCTCTCTCTCTCTCTCTCTCTCTGCAGCTGCGGGGACTGCAGTGGATGTTTGAGCAGATTGGCTGTATGAGTGGGGATATCAGGATGGCCCTCTTCAGAAAAACTCATTCCCTGCCTCTTTTTCTCTTATCTCAGGTCAAACATGCTTGACTGGGTAAAAAGCCTTCTCTCCTCTCAACAGAACCAACTTGTATCTGATCAAGTGTTCTCCAGAAACACAACAAGGGTTCCTGTTTGTCAGACTGAGCTGCCCTACAGAAGGACCAAGGGCATGACGTGACTTTAAGGCAGATTATTTAGAAATGTGAGATAACTCAAGTCTCACACTCACAACTTGGTCAAAAGTGATTCAAATGAAATACTCATTAAAAAAAGTAAAATGTCCTTTAATGAAGCTAAAGTTCAGTGCAAAGTTTTGATGGGACATCAAAACTGTCTCTTTTCTTTTTTCCCACACCTCCAGTTAATAACAGCAGAAAATAGAGGAATAATAACTGGATGAAAAAAAGTAGGAGACAAATGTGTATTAATGTGTCACATACAAGCTTTTCAAAGCCTTTCAAATATGTTTGTGCACAGAAGTAATCTGTAAAGAAACAGCAAAAGTTTGGTATCATGAGCCAGCAAAATGTCCATGCAGCCTGTTTCTCTCTTATGTTTGGTATTCAGAAAATACGGTTTCTATTGTCAGATCGTTCTTGTGTAACTCTGTCCTGTCTTTAGTTCGGTCTTTAGTGCAGACATGTAGTATTTGAGTTAAAGCTTGTTCCTGTATTTCTTCTGTGTCTCCTCTCCGTCCTGCATTGGGTCTTCACATTCTGCTCCTCCTCACAGAATGATCTGACCATGTCAAACCCAGTCGATAACGTGGTAACTCTCTTCGAGGTCTTTCACACAGAACCCACCGAACCTTTGATGAACCACACCTCAGGCCTTCCAGGTGTCCCCCTCACGGACCAGAGGAAGGGGACCATCCAGGCATTATGAGTGGAAACACAGCATGAGTACTACATGCTGCGAGCTGGAGGGAATGTGGGCTGGACTCTGAACCAGAGAAGAAAGAAGAAAAACCAGTAGAGAAGGAAAAACAGTCCTGTTTCCTGGGATCCAGGTTCTGGGATCCACATCTCTGACGTCATCGCCATGGACAGACAATTTTCATCCATATTCTGTATCAATTTTGTGTATAATTTAACCAACTTTCAAGGCACTTAGGTATACTTAAGTATTTGTCGCTTGATGCAGAAAATGGAGCAAAATGACCAGATGTGCTGTTGAGTTGAATAACTGACAAACAACTACTGAAAGGAACACACAAGTGAAGAGCAGGAAGAAATCATTGCAGATTAATCAAACAGACCTTGTGGTTGCAGAGATGCTCTAATTTCAGTACAGATGTACAGTTTTCCAGCAGAGGCCTTAAAAACAGGCTCAGAGCCAAAGAATTAAACACAGTGTGAAACTGCATATTTAGTATGAGAGATCTTTCTGTATTCATTCCTGTTATAACACTTTCCAGTATTTATTAGCAATGCTGCAGGATTTCATGTTTTTTTCCAAATTTGACATGAATCATTCATTTATTCGTCCTGTTATCACCACATGCACATTTCCTTTAGAACTCTGCTGAATCTTCTATTAACGCGGTGAAAAACTTCGCATTTGTTTACTTTATTTGAGTAAATATGTATCTTCAGCAGTAGATGTTATATTCTCCCTTTTCCCAAAGACTGTGCTAAAACTAATAAGTGAATATTTACTTTAGTTCGACAAAGTGTGAAGTCTGCTGAGAGCTCTGTCCATGGTTCTGAGATCCATCAGGAGCGCTCTTTCATGTTTCACGATTCCTACTCTGTTCTAGCTGATATGTGTGACATATGTGTGTGTAGCTTGCACTGCTACAAGCCATGACTCAGTGAAATACAACAGTCTCCTCCAGGAGCCTGTTCACTGCAGATCAGTAAGTCAAACAATAAGGCTTTGAACTGAATAAAGATGAATGAAAACAAACTATGAAAAACTAAACACTTCAAGTCAAATGTAGTCATCAGTTAATATCTTAAAAAAATAAAGATTTAAACAAAACAATGTAACACAGACAAACAACTAAACTATAGCATTTCAAAAGATGGGATGACAAGAAAACATGAACAACAGGAGTATTTTTACACTAAGGGAGCTAATGATGATGATGAGGAGGAGGAAGTATTGTCCCTCAATGGTGACCAGTTAAGGGGGATGGAAAATGAACACAGGAAAGGAAAACTTAGTAACATAGGAACAGACAGAAATCCAACAAGTACCCAAAGATTTTTGTTGACACGCACTAAGTATGGAGAAAAACGTAGAATAAATAATTAAGATAGTAAAACAAAATGACAAGGTTGCAGAAACAAAAATTCCATATAAAGCGTCGACAATTTTGTGCTGATTCTGCAAAAGAAAAGACAAAAAGAGGCACTGGATTAATCAGGTTGTAGAAAAGAGATAAGGACTTGTTTAGTCCTGCAGCTGATCCTGGACCAGGACACTTTAAGATGTTTGCGGGAAAGTTTGAGGATCTACTTGAACAGCTAGTTTTTACTTTGGAGAAGTAAAGAAACATAAGACATTCAACTTCGGTGATACAAAGTTTGGATGAAGTGACTCTTGAAAAAGCTTGCAACTGTCATGCCTTGGTCCCTTCACACCCCTGCTCCAGAGCTAATCAGCCCCATTACCTTCACCTGCCACCAGACTCATCATGCCTCCTGCACCTGTTCCTCATTCCCTCACTCCCTTATAAGACTCAGTTCACCAGTCATTCCTTGGTCGGACATTGCATACACCACAAGCCTTTTCCCGTCCTCATCGCCTGGTCCTGTTTCCCTTCCCTGGCTCCGACTCACCTGCCACTCTGTGGACCTAATTGGATTGATCTCCGGTTGCTGACTCCTGCCTGTTTCCCTGATTCTGTTTCTTGCCTGCCCCCTGGATCTTCCAGCTCTGACTCCTGTTTGTTTTCCCGACGCCGATTCCAGCCTGTCCCACAACCTTATAATAAATACTGAAACTTCCATTAAAAGTCTCCGAGGTCCATTGTTACAGCAACCTTCTCCGGCTGGTCCATTGTATGTGTCGGATGCAAATATTAACAAAAATCCCCCTCAGTTCTAAAACATATTACTCATAGAAGAAGACAGAAATTATTCACTGATGTGAACATTCTCTCTGACTTGACATTGATTTGATTAAAAAAAAAAAGATGGGACTTTGGTGAGGTGCTTCCTGGATGCAGGATGTTCTCCTTGTGTAGGTGGAGCTTCTCTCTGTGTGACTCCCACAGTCCAAAAACTTGCTTCCTTGGTTGATTGGTGTTTATATAGTTTAGCAGGTGACAAAATATTTGCATAAGCAGGTAAAGAAAACAGATGGAGTCATTCATTTATAGATTCAAATCAGATTAAAAGTGCAATGATGAAATAAAATAAACAAAAAAGTCTTTAAAAGGGGAATCTTCAGGAAAGTCACAACTAGTTTTTTTGTTTGTCTTTTAACTGAAGTATTAATTATTTGATCCTCTCCAGAAGATGAGAGAGGTGTGGAGGGTTGATGAAGTTAAAATTTATGTAACAAACAGGCAGAACCAAGAAGTTCCACAAATCTACTAAAAGTATTTCCATTAACATACTCAGAGTGTGAAGTTATTTTAGAGAAAATAAAGGGTTGCTCAACAATCAGTTGATGTTGTTGGTGTCAGAGGACAACTGGGACCTTAGACAACATTACCAGTGTAAAAAAGCAGTGTGTGCTATGAATGAGGCCATTGGAAGGAAGAAATATTTCAGAAATATGACTAACAACCTGCTAATGATTCCATCAACACGTTTTTGATCAGCAACAAAACCAACATAATAGCTTGCAAACATGGCTTAACTTAGAGCAACACAAGTGTCCTGAGCGGCTGTAGCTCAGGTGGAAGAGCGGTCGTCTTTCAACCAGAAAGTTGTGAGATCGATTTCAGGCTTCACCTGACTACATGTCGAAGTGTCCTTGGGCAAGACACTGAACCCTAAGCTGCCCCCGATGTTCCTATCGGGGTGTGAGTGTGTGTGTGAATGGGTGAATGTGAACTAGGTAGTGTAAAGCGCTTTGAGCTGTCAACATGACTGGAAAAGCGCTGTATAAGTACAAGTCCATTTACCATTTATTTTTATAGGTAATTGTATTAATTTTAAACCTCATAAGGGCCAATAAGACTCGAATGGTTTAACAGGTTTTTCATGTCTCATGTTTTCTTTGCTGTATTTTCTCCATCAGATATCATCAGCTGAAGTTTGTTTCGCTGTGCAGATTTCTTACCATCCTTCTTCTGCAGTGAACTGAAAGAAACTTGTTTGTAGAGCTTTTAGTTAAACTATTATTCTTCTTATTTCATGCTGACGTTTGATTCTCCACATATCCAAACGTCATGGTGACTGGTGGTATCTGAAGAATTGGCTTTGCACAAAACCTCAACTCTGTCGTGAGGTGTTATATCACTGTGAAAGGGTATAAGTGCGTTTTTATTTGCACTTTGCTAGTGTCGGTGTGCCCATGCCAGTGCTGTTCAGAGAGCTTGTGGGTGAAGGCTGGAGCGCTGGAGTCTGAAGCGGGACCAAGCATTCATCCAGTATTGACTATAATGTAGAATCAGCCCACGGATGGCTGAACGCCATCAATGAGAATCCGTCTGATTCCCTGCAAGGTAGCAGTAGAAACACAAAGAAACTGTAGCTCAGTACGTGTATGTGGCTGTAGAGATGCTGGTAATCTTGGGTTACCAAGGATACCCATGGATACATACACACACACACACACACACACACACACACAAACAAACACACACTGTACAGAGCAGCAAAAGCCATTAAATAAGATGTGTTCGGTTGTTTCTTTTGTTTTTAATCTGATTTGA
>JBAMHX010000017.1:22958627-22973841 GCA_037177515.1 Pseudomugil tenellus | reverse complement strand
TGTGTGTGTGTGTGTGTGTGTGTGTGTGTGTGTAGGTGTGTGTGTGTGTGTGTGTAGGTGTGTGTGTGTGTGTGTGTTTGATAGATTGGGGTGGTTCAAATTAAAAGTTTACACCACAGGGTGATATCACATGGCATTGTGTGTTTGTATGTGTGTGTGTGTGTTTATGCTCACTACATTTCTTGATAAATTGCACTCTCTCCTGGAAATCCACTCAGCCTAAATTACTCTGCTCCTCACTAAGTTGTCCACAGCCTGAGTCACAGTCAGTCTGACTCTTTGCTAATATATTAACACCATGGTAACTTGGATCTTCCTCTGCCGTGTTTGCTCACTTTGCAAAGTGACGCCCAGTGTTTAAAAGTATCGAGAATCAGCGAGTAGGCAGCTAATGAGACTTTCCTCTGCAGCAGCAATTATTTACACAAGACCTCCTTTACACGTGATGTCATCAAGCATGATGCTACAGTTAAAGCTGAAGAGTATCTCCACATGCACCTGTATTGTTGAGACGGCAAGCAAAAGTATAGATAAGAGTGAAGGATGCAGCAGAGATCCCAACAGCCCCGACTTTCCTCACTTATCACACTCACTTCTTCACATCACCCAAGGTCTCCAGAAGATGTCTTTATCTCAGTCTGGACCCAAGCGAAAACCATCTGTTAAGAAACACAGAGCTCTCCCTCCCCCTCACCCTCCTCGTCATCCTCCTCCTCCTCTTAGATCATCTGTCCTGGCAGAGCAGGACACAGAAGGAAGTGCAGGATGTACACAAACCAGCAGCAGAGTTCAAAACAAAGATAAGATGCCATGATGCGTTCAGGGTCCCTGCTGTAGTAGACCTAGTACTGACAGCTGTTCCCAGAACAAGCTGGGACCCAGTAGGATTCCAGTATTAGTAAGAAAAAGAAGGAATGGAAAGCAGTCAACTTGTAGGATGAATATATCTAATCTGTTAACTGTACCACGTGCCACTCAGAATACAGAGACCAGTATAACCTCCATAATGTTAGCTTTACTTAATATAAGGTCTCTGTCCAACAAGTCACTGTTAGTTAATGACTTCATCATTTCTCATAGTTTAGATTTTTCTTTCTAACAGAAACATGGTTAACAGAAGGTACAACTGCTACTGTTCTTAATGAAACAGTCCCTCCTCAGTTTAGTTTTATGAATAAATGTCGAACTAGAAGGAAAAGAGGAGAAGCTGCCTTATATAAAGATTCATTCCAGTGTAAAGAGACTTTATTTGGTGGTTTTACTTCTTTTGAATATCTTAGTTTTGTTTTAAAGGGTATCCCTAAAATCCTATTTTTAATTATCTACAGAGCTCCAGGACACTATCCAAGTTTTATTGATGAATTTTCTGAATTGTTGTCAGTTATCTCCACTGACTTTAATCATTTTTAACTGGTGATTTTAACATTCACGTAGGCAATCTAATAGACGGTTGTGCCAAAGAATTTTCTTTTGTATTGGACATTTTTGGTTTGGGTCAACATGTAAGAGAACCGACCCACATTTGAGGTCACAATCTGGAGGACCTGGTTATTTCAGTCACTGACTTGGTCTTGTCCGACCATTTCTGTATCTTGTTTGACTTACTTATCAATTGGAATGTCCAAACAACCTGCTTCTCAAAGAGGTACATTAATGAGAGAAAAAGTGCAAAGTTTATCAAGACCATACCTGTGTTACATACAACAACTGCAGACTCAGTTGATAATTGACTCTTGGATAATTTCAATGTAAAAATCCTGAATGCAATGGATGCTGTTGCACCGATAAGAATCAAGAGCACCATCAGTAAACAGTAGACACCATGGCGAAATACAAATATGGCCGCAAATCTAAAGAAGGAATCTAGAAAAGCTGAACGTCAGTGGAGGAAAACAAAACCTAAAATTCATTATATTTACAAGGCCTGCAAAATTATAACAATGGGCTATTCAAAGCCAGAGAGCACTATCTATCTCAGCTGATTAACAAGAATGTCAACAACTATTGCACACTCTTTGCTATAGTTGAAAAACAGTTCAGCTCAGAGCTCCTTTCCACTGAGAAATTAAATGAATTTGCTAACTTCTTTAATACAAAAGTTTAAACAATTAGACAAAAAATTAATGTCACACACTCAAGCAAGAAAATTTGTTTATTTCCAAAAAACGAGAACTAACTCTGATGTTATGTCTCAATTTAATATGATAGGTTTAAAAATTTCACAGTCCAAAGACATGCACCATGGGGATAGGATTATTGAAGATTCTAAATTGCCCTTAGGAGTGAGTGAGTGTGTGTGAATGGTTGTTTGTCTATATGTGTTGCCCTGTGACAGACTGGCGACCTGTCCAGGGTGTACCCCGCCTCTTGCCCTGTGTAGCTGGGATTGGCTTGTTCTTGTTCATGGTATTTATATGATTAATTATTATTAAAGCTTTTAAATATATTTATTAGTATTAATACATATTTGGTTGATTGAACTCAACTTGAAATTATTAGCAATATCAAATGTTCCAAATATTTGTTACTATTGTGTCACAAGAGACACAGGTTTGATCTTTTTATCAACTACTAAAATATCAACAAAATGCTATAAAACCTCAAGTCTGTTGGACCGACTATATTCAGATTTAGATCACAAGCTTTTCTTATGGTGTTCTCGGTTCTCTGGAAAAGATGGACATGACTGATCAAACATCGGGAGAAATAACCTGAGATACTCCAGGACAACATATGTGATGGGCAAAATGGAGGTCATGTGATATGCGGGGACTGCTAAAAGCATCTGTAATCAGTTTTTATGACACTTTACTGGCAAGGCAAATAATCATCAAATGACATGAAAGCCATCAGATTCTGTGGGCAATAAGTAGTCGAGCTGCTCCACTTCAAGCCCACCCTGGCTCACTGAGTCTGCTCAGCTGATGAGGGAGATCTCCAGAGTTTTTTTCTTGTATTTGCAATTTGATGGATGATAGTAGTTTGGATTAAACTTGTACCTTGTGAGATCCAGTCACAGCGATGTGATGGTGTGCATTTTATGAACAACCCGGCTGTAAGAGCTGATTCTTTTAGGGTGAACTGATTCCTCTCTAAGAGAGCTGAATCTTTTTCTCTTTTTTTTTTGGAGGGGGGGGGGGGGGGGGTTGTTGATGACTCAGTTACATACATCATACCACTGTGTATAGAAGGAAGAACCTTTTAGAAAATAAGGAGTTAAAAATTAAAAATGAATCAATCATTTATCTTTAAAACAGATAAATTAAAAAATTTGCTTAAAAAAGCTGTTATGTGATGGTTGAATGGAGTTCTGGTGATGACTTGAGCTGCTGCATTCTGAACCAGTTGAAGTTCAATTCAATTCAATTCAACTTTGTTTGTATTGCGCCATTTCACGACAATGTCGTCTCAAGGCGCTTCACAGAGATCGGCCAATTAAAAAAATAGCCTTATATAGGGAACCAGCAAGATTGCATTGAATCTTGACTTTGATCAAGATTTGACACAATCTCCCATCCTGAGCAAGCATGGGGCGACAGTGGGAAGGAAAACTCCCTTGTAACAGGGAGGCAAAACCTATGGCAGAACCCGGCTCAGGTAATGCAGCCATCTGCCTCGACTCGTTGGGGTTACAGGGACAGGAAAGACAGATTAATATACATTACAGCTTCTATTCAGGAAGACCTGCAGATAAAGGAAAATAAGAAGTAAGACTTGCAAAAAAACAAAAAAATGAGAAATAAAACATGCAAAAAAGGAGAAATAAGAAATAAGAACTGCAGAAAAAAGAGAAATGGGTTAATGAATGCAGCACTGTCCAATACATGGAAAATAAGCAGCAGAGATAATAATAATTGGAAGTCCTCAGTGCATCATGGGGCAGTTGATGAACAGAATAAAGGGGAAAGAAGGTAAAGAAATGAGAGGAAATAATAAGAGAAAAAGGAAAGACAAGAGAGGAGAGGAATAAGAGAAAGGTGAGGAAAGAGATGGAGCGGTAGAGAAATTAAATAGATGATGAACAGTAGGGGCTACAGGACGGAACCCTGAGGCACACCTGTGGTGACTGGGAGTAACTGGGAAAGGAATGTTTTCAGCTGGATGAACTAAGTGTGCCGGAGAAGTATGATTTGAACCAGTTAAGGGTGGTGTGGGTGATGCCGATTGAGGAGAGAAAGACGAAGTGGGAAATAGTATCGAAGGCCGCACTCAGATCGAGGAGGATGAATAGATAATAGACCGGAATCAGCTGCCAGGAGGAGATCATTAGTGATTTTCAGTAATGCTGTTTCAGTACTGTGGAGTGGACGGAAACCAGATTGAAAATGTTCATACAGATTATTAAGAATAGATGGGCTTGGAGCTGAGAAGCAAAAATTTTTTCAGGAGTTTTGAAATAAATTGAAGATCGGAGATGGGACGAAGGTTGTTGAGAATGTTGGGATTCAAACTGGGTTTTTGATGTGTTGGGGTGATGCCAGGTGGTTTTAACGATGAGGGAGCCAGACCAGAGGTGAGGGAGGAGTGGATGATGTGAGTAATAAGAGGTGCCAGTGTAGATGCTTTTACAAGGATGGTTGGTAGGGAGTCTAATCAACAGGTTGATGATTTAGATTTCCTTATTAATTCAATGATGGCAGTGACGGGGAAGAGTGAACACAGAGAGGGAGAAGGAGGGAGGGAGAGGGGAAGGTATTGCTGAAGGATTATAAAAAGTGTTTGGAGCGAGCTGTTGATGAATACTCTGGATTTTGGAGGAGAAAAATTAAATCAAACTGTTAAACAATGCAGACAAGGCCGTGTGTGGTGGAAGGAAGTCCGGTGGATGAATGATGGTGTTCAGGAGCCAGAATAGAGCCTTGGTGTAACCTTCATTATAGTTAATTAAACTGGCATAGTAGGTGGATTTGGCGAGTTTGCAGCAGTGATAATAATGAGCGATATGGTTTTGATACATTTCCAAAAGAATAGTTAGACCACATTTTGTGTAGAGTCCAGTTGGCGTCCTTTAGCTTTGAGTTGTCTGAGAGTAAACCAGGGTAAAGAGTGGGTGAAAGTGACTAATCTAGTTTTCAAAGGGGCCAAGTTATTGAGGAGATTCTGGAGACTGATATTGTAATGCTGGACAAGGTCATCAGGGCTAGAGAAACTCTCAGGGTGGTGTAGATGCCAGAGAGTTGATGCCAGTTGTAAGAGTGAGAGTGTCCAGGTTGATGTCCTTGATATTATGGAAAGATTTGTCACGAGAGTGCTTGTGTGTTGTGAGAACTAAATTGACAGAAAAGTGGTGTACATCTGTTTTGAAACCTGTGGGAATTACACCTGAAGAGCAACATAAATGAGTGTAACTTGGAACGGTGGTAAACTGCTGGAGTCCAACACTGCTAAGATTAGATGTAAAATCCATGATTATACCCTGAGACACTGATTACATGCTTATTTCAATTGCACGTGGAGTCAGTATGCTTTGGAAAATTAAAGAAACTCAGAATTCAGCAGTTACGGAAAATAAAATTGTTATTTATCCCAGAGGAAATTGACACGTAAATCTATCATAACTTATAGACATCTTATAGGCATATCACTTTTGGTAAAACTCTGATCAACCTTGAATATTTGTATATCACATCCTACCAAGTACTTAGCAAGTACTGAGTCATTAGTTAATCACTTTTACTAGTTTTACAGATTATTTGCAAGATCAAATGTGGTTGTTAATTCATGCTGACAGTGTGACAACAAAGTGAACGTGGTAATTCAAAAGTAGCAAATTAAAATACTTTACTTTTTAAGTAAGAAAAAAATGACAAAATAAGAAAAACCAATGGTAAGAGTACCATCTCCTGTGGTGCTCCATCTATGCTGATTTACTACTCAGACACTCAATCTTTGAATATCCTGAATAACCTTTGAATAGCTAAATATCCTGCAGCAACTCACACAACAGAACAGGCGGAATTGGGTTAAACCAGGCAGCAATCTCTGGCTGCCGATCGTGACGCCACGGAAATGGAAATAGTTGCAGTTTACCCCTCACCGCTAGATGACTGGGTGCAATAGAGAGCAATGCCCATAGACTCCCATGTTAAAATGTCCGATGTTACAGCTGAAATAAACATGTTTACAGAGTGGCTCCAAAAACTTTTTTCGGTTAAATAGGTCAAATTTGGGGGGGGGGGTTCTAACGGTTCAATTTAAAAATTTTTATCTTAAATTTAGAGGCATGTCCTTTTGATTGATGTGTGTTAGAGCGCTATCACTGGTTACAGCTGCGTACTTCCTGCTGGCACCACCGTGACGGAACCCTTTCAGCTCTACCTTTTCATCCAATTTGGAATTTTCCGGTAAGACGAAACACCAAGATGGCGACGGTACCACGCGCCTATTGGCTTCAAATCTACATTTCATAAACCTATGGGTCACGTGATGGTATGCACTGTCCAGTAATTTATACAGTCAATGGGTTAAACACAGAAAACAAGATCCTCACAAGGCCGTCTGCTTTGGTCAAAGGTAAATGGGCTTAATGAAGCAAGTAGATGATGTGTCTTCAATCCCAAGCACAGAAAGTAAAAAAAAGTTCTGCAAAAGTTCTGAGAGAGGAAAATAAATTGATAATTGCACCACAGGGGACAGTAGTCTTCCCATTTCTCTTCACACTACGCCTCAGTAAAACCCTGAGTCCTGTCATCTGCAGAAATACTCAAATCACTTACTACTTGTGGGCTGCATCAGTGATGAACAAGAAACTGGGTACAGGGAAGTAATCAATCATTGTGTGATGCGTGTTCAAGGCTGTGTTATCTATAAATATTTTTAAAAATAGTTTTTTATTCATTTACATTCTCACTATTATGCATATTTAAAGTGCGGATCACTTATTACTGTTTTTGCTTTGTCATAACATTGTAAGTATTGCTTTAACTAATGAGTTACTACACAGTAGATCCTTAATATGATATGAAACTTTACATTAAAGTACACAATAAGATTTTCCCTCCAGTTGTCATTTTCTATTTTTACTGTCATGTAATTATTAGTAACTCTAAGCTCTGCTAATGAATTCCAGTGTACCCATAACAAGTGTAAGGAATTATGCCTTGAATCTTATTAAACCGGTTTCACGTTCATGCGTATGTTCTACTTTACTATCTATTAGTTCTGATGGAGATGAGTGTCTCCATTACTAATAATCGAGTAAACTGATATTAAATAAATAATTGCAAGGAGAAAGCACATTGATTGTTTTATTGAAGTGTTGATTGTTGTTTGCGGAGGAGGCTTTGGGTTTGCACGCGTTTTAGTACATGCAAACCTTTAGTAAATCTAGCCCATTGTGTCTGCATAGAAACAACGTGTCTGTATGGAGACATGGTGTCTGCATGCAGACACCATGTCTGCATAGAGACATGGTGTCTGCATGGAGACATCGTGTTTGCATAGAGACAACGAGTCTGTATGGAGTCATTGTGTCTTCATAGAGACATCGTGTCTGTATGAAAATATCGCGCCTACATGCTGAAAGAAATGTCATGTAGTTTTGTGTCCATGTTTAATATATCTTGGTTTTAAAGTGCTTTGTAAATAAAGTTGGTTTGACAGCATGAGTAGATCTAAACAAGATGTGGGGGGCTGCAACTGGCCGCTCACATAGAACTATGTTTAACAGATGTTATTGTTTCCAAAGGAGGTGGACATCAGTAAAAAAAAAAAAAAAAAGGAATTGGCATGTCTGTCCTATACCTGTCTCCATGACGATGTTACTTTAGGCAGATCGTCGAAGCGCAACAGGATAGGGTGCAGCCCTCTCTGTTGAAAGCCATAATGTCACAGTGAGCAGCAGGCTAATGAATAGGATTCACCCCCGGCCGGAGGCAAAGTTAATGAACTCCTGCTAGCCAGGATAATTAATGCCAGGCTGTTTCTCTGCTGGACAAAACATTCACTTCTTCCATCTTTTTCTCTCTCTGCCCCTCGCACTCAGTCTTGCTGCCTTCTTGTCATTCAGTCAATTAGTTCTCTGTCTTGCTAGAGGTGAGTTTTAGGCAAATGTATCACTCTGGAGGGAGCGCATGAATTTTGTGGGCCCAACTAATCAGAGGCGAGGCAGAGTCTTCAGGTCAGAGATAAATTAGTGAAAATTGGGAGGTGTACACTTACGGGAATGCGCTCTAGTCTCCCTATCGTCCTTTTCTATTTCCAGAAATAAACAGCAGAGTAAAATTGCTTGCGCCTCTGAAACAGCTAGACTGTTAGGTCATACTGCTCGGCCCTGCAAAAACTCTGTGTACTCTCAGAGACCGCCTCGCACAGATTGTTCCTGAAAAGATCTGACCAGCAGAAAATTACACCTGTCTGGCTAAATCAGCATTTAATTGTTCTCATGCCTTTTTCCTATTCTGTATTCCCACTGCTGTGTAGCCAAAACAGAGGCATGCAAAGACTGCAATTTACAAATAACATGCTCTCTTCCTCAGAAGTTATGCCTACTGGGGTAGTTGGGTAAAATTAACACAAGGTTTATCCCTGCAAACATAATCCTCATCTTGTGAATCACAAAGAAAACTATCCTTTTAAATTGGAAAACTAAACAGACTCTGTATCCAGCAGTTTAGAAATCTCTTATTAGATCACATCACTATTGAGACAATGTCTCTTCAAAGGACCAATTAGCTGAATTTCACTCCTTCTCATCCCCTGTCATTAGCTCCATCACTTAGTCTCTGTGGAGGAGTGTGTCCTCCTCAATCTGGGGTTTTGGGGGTTGGTTTGGGTTAACACGAGGCTATGGGCACTATGGGCGGTCATCTGGATGGGGGGGTCTTGGCCCCCTTGCCGCTGGGACGGCTCTGTGTCTGGTCTTGATAGTGGGGCAGTGGGTGGGTTGGTGCCACCCTGTGGTGGTGGGGTGAACCGCTGGTGAAGACTCTGGCGGTGGTCGTCGGGCCAGTGTGCTCCGGGTGGGCTGGGTGGGGGTCCTAAGCTCTGGGGCCGGGGGTTGCTCTCTCCACCCTTGAGGCCTAGAGTGTCGACCGCCGCTGGGCGGGGATTCTGGGCTGAGTGTGGGTTGGGGGGGTGTGAGTGTATGTGTGAGACAATGGGCTGGTGGGTGTGTGTGGATGTGTAAGGTTGTGTATCTAGTTTGTCGGGTGTGTTGAAGGGCTGCGTTTCTGCTGGGAGAGGGTGGTGGCATGTAGAATTGTGGTAGATTGTGCATGGGGGGGGGGGGGCATTGGCGATTGGTTGTGGGGATGGTTGTGTGTATAAATGTATTGAGGGGTCATGTGTGCTTGGGGCTTGAGGGATGGGAGAGTGCAATGGGGTGCCTACCCACGTGTGTGGTTTGGAGGGGGCTGCAAGTGTGTGTGTGTACGTTCGGGAGAATGGGTTGACGGGTTGGTGCGGAGGAACTGTGGCGCCCCCTTGGTGGGCCTGGGGTCTTCCTTCGGTGCCGGTACGTGTGGTGGACGAGTGCCCTCTGGCTTTGCTGGCAGCCCCTCTTTGGAGATTGCTGTGGGCTGTAGTGGTGGGCGCAACCGGTATGGCCTGCTGTTGCGGGCCATTGGGAATGCGAGGAGCCGGCAGCATGCTCACCTCTGGTCTTACATCCTTGGGCTCCTCACTTTTCCCACTCACCAGCACACAAATAAGTAGGGACATGAGGGGTGGTTACATTTGCTCGTTGTGGTGGTGGTGGGGGGGATTAGGGTGGCCCTTGTTGTTGCACTCAGTATCTGATTGCCTTTCAGTTTTAATCGACTTATACATCAACATAACTACTCACAGATGTCAAACATACAGCTCTTGAGGGGCGGGCCATGGAAAAGATGGTGGGTGGAGCATCTTAGGTAGCCATTCCTCCAGCATGGTGTGGTCCGTGCACCTCAATTTTAAGTACAGACAGCACACATCTCATAATCATCAATGGGTGGGGGGAGTAGGGAGTGGGGAGTGACGAAGTCATTTTTACACCCTCATTCCTGGGGCCGAGTCGTGGTTGGGCCCCTATCCGAGATGACCTGTGGTCCTATTCCCCTGGAGCTCGGGCTGGCTTGGCTATTGTGGGTCCTGCAGGGTGCTGGGTTTGCTATGCATCTGTGTGTGTGTGTGTGTGTGTGTGTGTGTGGTGGGGATAGTCTTTTGGCCTTCTCATCCCCTTGCCCACCGGGGGGCAAATTTGGGACAGGGGCGTAGGTGCATGGGGGGCGACGGAGAGGGATGTGTGTGGGTGGGTTTGAGGGGTGGGGGGTAGGGGGATAGCAGGGAGGGAGGATGTGGGTGGATGGTAGTGTATGCCTATGGTGTTTGGGGGGGACGGGGTGTTGGAGGAAAATTAGAATGGTTGGGTAGGTGGTGAGAGCAATGGGATAGGTGTGTTTGTGGGGGATGTTGGGTGGAGAGGGGAGGAGGGGTTGGTGTGGATGGGTTACTGTACGTGTGTGGGTGTGACGGTGTGTATGGGGGTGCATGTGGCGCAATGGATGGGGGCACTGGGGGTGAATACGGATGTGTGGGTGTGAAGAGATGTGTGTGCCTGGGGATCGGGGTTAGGAGAGGTTTGGGGCTAGGCTGTGTGTGGATGGGGGACAGTTTCCCGGGGGGGCATCTGGTGCGCTGGGGTGTGGGCTGGCTCCTGTTGGGTGGCAGGCCGGAGGCCCAGGGCTGGCGTTGGTTAGCTTCTCTGCCTGTGGCGGTGGGGATGTTTGCCTCTGGGATTTTGGGGTCCTGGGCCTGCGCCTACAGTCTGCCTGCCCTGGTTGCCCCGGCCGGTAATCATTTTGCCTAGCATGAAACAGCAGACAGATCCTCATTCTGCCCACCTTAATGTTGGACAAGACAAGTTAAAAAAAATAGTTGAATAATTCCTGATGGAGTACCTAGAACATGTGTGCAAGCCCCACCTCAATCTTTGATCACTTTCTGTGTCCCAGTATACCTCAGCGCTAACGTATGATGGGGTGATGGTGATGGCCGAGGCCTTCCGGAACCTGCGCAGGCAGAAAGTTGATATTTCCAGAAGGGGGAATGCTGGCGACTGCCTGGCTAACCCTGCTGCCCCGTGGAACCAGGGCATTGACATGGAGCGAACTCTCAAACAGGTGAGGAAGATGCTGCTCTTTTGTCAATGTTTCACATACATGCTACCATGTAGGATTTCTGTGTTTTGCTCACTAGTAAACAGCAGAGGAGAAAATGAGAGAAGAGTTTAGACACATCTTTGTTTGAAGAATAACTGAGACATTTTCACTGGCTTCATGATGGATTTTCTCTGATCTCTACAGTCTGAGACTAGACATGTTATATAATTTTCAACTAGATAGTTGTGCAGAGTGAACTATAAATTATGGGGGGGCATATGTTTCACAATATTGAACTATGCCATTCACTTCTTTAACCCTATGAAGCAAAAAAAAAAAAAAATCACATATCGTTTCAGAGAGTTTTTGCATCAGTTTATGGTAGAAACTTTATTCAAAACCCTATTTTACGCCATATAATTATGATCTCCTGCTCCCCGGGGAACACCAGACAGCAGAAAATTACAATACAGTCATATGGTAATAAGTAGTGAAAATAAAAAAGCAGGTGTTTATTGTTAGATTTTGGTAATGGGTCAAAAAAACTCATTTTAAAAATGAGATTTTAAAAGGTTAATATTGTATGAATCATATTTGTCACTTTTTGAGACAGTTTGCATCATTTTATGGTAAAAACTTTGCTCAAAATCCAATTGTACACAATCTGATACATGTCTCCTGCCCCCTGGTGGATGCAATAATACTCTACAATCAATAATGGTTTTGACAGCAATAAATAGTAAATACAAAAAAAAGAGTTTTTGTTAATTATATCTTTTACATATTGTTGAAGCATTATCTGAAGACTTAAGAAGGAAAAGAATAAACTTTCTTTGTATTCGTTTTGGAATACGTAAAGTGTAAAGTGTTATTTCAGCCGTCTGAAGTTAAGACATAAACGCTATCCATCTTGGATGAATGACATTTGTATTACTATTATTGCTGATGATGATGATGTTCACATGAGTGAAAGCTCTCATAGTTATATAATTATCTAAAGTATGAATGTGGAGGGGATGAGTAATGGAAATGTATGCACTTTGAGTGCCCTCTGCAATATACCGCAATGTAAATCTGATCAGTTATGATTTACTATTAATCCAACTTAATCTAACCTACATCCTTAGTTTACGCCATTAAGTCTGACTGTAAACATCTGTTGTAACCTGCATCACATCAGGAAGTGAATTTATGCTCTCCTCTGTGTGCAGGTCCGGCTGCAGGGATTAACAGGTAATGTCCAATTTGACCACTATGGCCGCAGGGTCAACTACACTATGGACGTGTTTGAACTGAAGAATAATGGACCCAGAAGGGTAAAACATCACACCACACTGCTATCACTTGTTGTGGATGAATATTTGTCTGAGTGACGATAGCGGTACTTTCAGTTTTTGTTATGATGTTAACATGTTATGGGTAAACAGTGGTGATATCCTCATAAATAATTGGTTTAGAGTAAATAAAGTGTATTTAATTGGATTTCTATCAACAAAATTTAGAAAAGGCCAGTTTTACTTCTGATTGCATTTATTTGAAATTTAAAAGTGGAAATTTGTCCTGCGATCTCATCGATCAAATTTAGTAATTAATTTTCCTCTGAAAAAAATCTCACTTAAAAAGACACAAGTATCATGCATGTTATTAAAGGTATATAAGTTATACATGCATCCTTTATAGGGTATGTATTTTAGTGAATTATAGAAAAGGCCAGTGGATCCTAGATCAAAATGTGAGGCCATCCAGATGATTTCAGAGGTCTCATTTAGCCCATTGTAAAATTAATGCAAGAAACACACACACGGAATTAAAAAAAAAGGTATAAAGGATATCTTGAACTGTGTCATCTGAGATTTAATGCACAGTTTTTGTTCTCAGTTCAAAGGCTTGATCAGGATTCACAGCGATACGATCTTTCAGCACTCAACAAAATTACTGATGTTAGGAGTTGTTCTGACAGAAGTAGCCAGATAATTTGATCGCCAGTGCCTACACAAATTGTCTGGCCCACATTTCAGGTGTTAACGGTCTCAGCTGTCATTCAGTTTAATTCAGTTTCATTTCAGTCACATTTTACACAGTAGCTGAAAGGAATAATTATCCTGTGTGTTTCTGACACTTCAAGAAATTGGATGTATTGGAGCCGTGTGGGTTCAAATCAGAAGAGAAATGTGATTATCATAAGTTATGTCAAAACTTACTTTATTTAGGGAAATGTGCCGAAATGTGAATGTAATCTGTAGCGAAGTCAGAATCTCAATGCTTACTTTTAGCATCTCAATGCTAACTTTTCTACATGAAAAGGTTTTCCGTATGAGTTTTGTCCTGCTACCACATTTTATCATAACATCAAAAAATTCTGATAGCAAAGATGTTTCAGATTCCTAAACAGAAAGTGACTTGTTAGCATGATGTAAGCTGTAGCAGCAATATGATGAGGATGTTTGGTATTTTATGAAAGTAGTAAAAGACTTAAATATGTATTTTAAGATGGTACAAAAATATATCTTAAAATGTTGTGAGCATTGTGAGAATCCCTAGCTGTTCTTCCCAATTATCTAATGCTAACATTCCTTTTGTTTACATAAATTTTAATTGCCTTATTTATATTTTAGCTCAGTTCTCTGGATTTTTTTTGGGGGGGATATGTTTTGTTCACTTTAAATGCTGAGCTAATTTCCTTTTGATTAGCGCTGTCATTCAGTGATGTACTTTCCCACTATGCTATGTTAGCTAGCCACAGATTTAAAAGTTTACCGTAAACAGAAAGTCACCTAGCTGTCATCTGTCTCTTTCATCTCATTTGCTTTAAGTGTCAGTAACATTGTGGAACCTCATTTAATAACTTCCACTCCTCCACTCTGTCTCTGCTGTTGGTACATCCTCATATGATTAGAGAAGTGTGTAGGCTGTTGTCATGTGAAATATCTGAGGGCTGGACTGATATAATATGTAGTGTGCCATTCTCTATTATTGTAAGTTGGCTGTAAAAAAAGCTTCAGCAACTGGCTCTAAAAGGATGGATGTCTATTGATGAAATTCAGGGAAGATGGGAAAAACAAGGCAGTGAACAAGTGATGGGGAGAGGATGAAATGAAACAGAAAGCAATCAAGGTAGGCTGGTGGAGGGGAGGACGAGCAGGAGGCAGGAAGGAGATGAAGTCCTATCAATCAAAAAGCTGCTTTGGCCTGTCTTCCTCCACCACAGGAAAGGTCCTCTCAGGACATGGAAGGTGTTGTGTATGTATATCTCCCCCACATTCACAAGGTCCCATCATGATCCTGCTGCACACAGAAGGTGCCACAGCTCTTCTTTACCACTACATCCACTCTCACTGATTTAAAGTTGTTTATGGTTGCATTCACAGCTTGTGTCTGCTGTAAGATCAATACATCACTTTGACACAACAGAATTTTTTTTAAAAAAAAAAGAAACTACTACAGTTTGAATTTCCGTGAAATAAAGCATTTTTAATTTCATTATAACATCCCTGTACTACAAAGCTGGCCTGTACTACAAAGCTGGATTTTTACTCATCAGGATAACTTCAGGAATTACTTCTGGATTTTCTGTACTAAGAAGCTGGCTTACTTTTGACTGAGCTGTATCATCGCAGCAACAGATTCTGAACAGCTAACCTGCTCCACAGCATGTTCTGGGATAAGAGATCAGCGAGTATAAAAGCACCACCTCCTGACCATTTAGACCTCATAAAAAAATGTCCTGCCTATTTTTAGAGGATCCTGTTGACACTGCTACACCAATTGTGAAAGTAGCACTTAGGAGAGAAAGAGTCTTCTGGGACCAAAAACGTTAAACTTTAAAGATGATATGCTGTACCAAAGGTCCAGATTTACATCAGATGAGCTGAGATACAGTACATATCAGCTGTTGGAGCGTTTGTAGCAAACAGTAAGTATCGAGGTTTCATCCATACAACAGATACAGTAATGAGGCCTTATTGTCACTGACCACTTTGAATTATGTTTTAATATTTGATCTATACTTGATCTCATGTTTTTTAGCTCCACTGGATTTAATCTAAAACGGAGGTTTTTAATGTTAGGTAATTGTTTCCACTCATAACTTAAAAACAGTACATTGAGGTATGGAACAACTATCGGTGCATTCATGG
>JBAMHX010000017.1:22913973-22925880 GCA_037177515.1 Pseudomugil tenellus | reverse complement strand
TTCATGCTGTGTAAACAAGCTAGCTTAAGTGCTAGGCCTTGGGCCTGTTAGTAGTCGCATGCAAGAATAGCTATTTTATGATGTATGTTATGTGTGGAGACACGAGACATTACGTTTGTAACGTTGGTTTTCCATTTATTTTTGCAGTTTTACAAAAAAAAATAAAATAGAAGAACGTAATAGAAGGATAAAAGGAATGAGAAATGGAACAAAGGAAAGCTGTAAAATCATAAAAAAAAAGAAACTGTGACATCAGAAATAAATCAGAGGAAGAAAAAGACAAACCTGATCCTTAAAAAGATTCCTGGAGTCCTTCCTTCTTCATGTTAGCTACCTGTCTAGCTGTACAAGGCTGAAAATCGTATTGCGAGGGCGGAATAATGTGGAAGTATCATATTATCAGGTGCTATAAACAATTATTATAAACTATCCTGTACTATGAGGAAGTATCATATACTTTCGGGTACTATGAGCAAGTATTATACCCAATCAGATTTAGAGAGTAAATCTGTAGCTGTGTATCTGTGATGCTAAATTTTTGGAAAGTGATTTTCATCTTTCTGCCAGGTCAGTATTTTTGTGTTGATATTCAAACCAGAATTCTCCACAGTTGTACAACTTGCACAATGTTTAGTTATGTACAGTATTGAATGTGGTTATTAAAAAGTAAATGCTACAATACATATCTGTATAAATTCAGCTTAGTGAATTTGTCCATGAAATCAGCTCCCATCAGCTCAACAGGTCTGTCTGTAGGATGCTGCAGAGGCTGGAAATCATTATATATTCAGTAAAAGAGATGTTGGGTTTTAAAACAACTAAAATATGACATATTGACAAATAAACAATTATTGGGTATCAGAAAGTATATCCGTGGTATCACACATCACTAGTGATGAGGACATCAGAGGAAGTGACACCCACTCCCACCTACGAAACACATGGTACAATGTTAGTGGCGGCAATGCATCGTCATGGCAACTAAACAGCCAAACCACATGAAGAACATATGTGTTTCACTGGGAGTCCAATAAATAGTGGAACTTAAAAGCTGGACTTACAGAAAGTACATTATTTCACTTGTAACCACTTCAAGGAAATTTGTATTTGTTAAAAATATTTTCTCTTTTCATTTGTACCATAAAAGTACACAATAGTCTTTTTTCAGATAAAGGGACAAAGTGTCTATACAATTAAGGAAAAAATGTCCTGCTAACGGACTAGCAACCTGTCCAGCTGTACCCGCTTCTCACCTGCTAACTGCTGGGATAACAGCTTCTTCATAACCCTGAACTGGACTAAACAGCAGAGCGAATGAATGAATGTTCCTTTGCTTTTTAGTGTGATTTGTCTTGTTGTGTAGGCTATATGTAGCTGTAGCATCGTTACAGATGTAACTGGAAAACACATAGTTACTCTGAACACCGCGTTTTCTGTAGGGACCAATCACTACAGAAGACAAGACAGAGGCCTTGTCCACACGTAGCCGAGTATCACACAAAACAAAGATATGTTTCTTCGATTTGGCCTGTCATGCACACCAAAACTCAGAACGTCATCAAAAACAATTGCAATCCAACCAAAGTGAAGATTATACCAGGGCTTTTTGATGTGGAAACGTCACTGTCCGTGACAAAAAAAGATTACCCCACATGCGGGGCCTTTATTTACAACATGGATGTCCTCAAAACTCCTTTGGCTTAAGGATGGTTGCATGTTATCCCAAGCACAAATACAACTGCACATAGATGTGCTCCGTCCTCCTGGAGGAATCGCGAGTTCATTCCCGCATGTCCTCACATAGAAGATCAGTTTACTGCCGTTCGATGTTGTACTAGAAGCTGCCTGCACACTGTACTATGTAGCTAACGAGGGTAGATTACGGAAAAAAGGTTTGATATAGTTATGAATGTGCTTGACAGTGCGCTTATCCAGATAGGTGTGGATGTTTTTTAAAAAAACGAGGTGATGTAGACGCATTTTTTATACTAACCGGAGGGGGTAAGATAGATGGTTGTACAAAAACCCGACTACATGTGGACGTTGTTAGGGTGCGGGTTGGTGGTGGACCCAAAAGCAGGTGAGGAGGTGAAGCAGGAGGCAGCCAGGGTGAAGATTAACAGGTTTTATTAAATACTGGAACACTGAACTGACAGACTAACAAATTTACGTATGTAATGATCCCACAACTAAACAGACACACCAAGTGACTTAAATACATAGGAAACAAGGGACAGGTGAACACAATTACCAAAAATCAACCCCAGGTGAAACTAATAAACAAATACATGAAGCTGAACAGAAACACAGAGCAAACAGGAAACGAGGAAGTCTACAAAACAAAAACAACAAAACCCATAAACCTTAACAGTAACGCCCACCCCACCCCCCACCCTCAAGGGGCGGCCACCGGTCGAGGTCCGGAGAAGCAGGAAGAGGAGCGTCCCGGCCTGGGACCTCCCCGGAGACGGGATTCGGCAGCGGAGGGCCTGGAGGCCAAAGGGTCAGGAGGTCCGAAACCGGCGGACAACCCGGAGGCCGCAGGTTCAGGAGGTCCGGAGGAGCAAGAAGAGGAGCGTCCCGGCCTTGGACCTCCTCTGAGACGGAGTCGAGTGGAGAAGCGTTCTGGCCTGGGACCTCCCCGGAGACGAGATTCGGCGGCGGAGGGCCTGGAGGCCAAAGGGTCAGGAGGCGGACCTGGGCGCTGGCGTCGGAGGCGGCAGAGCCTCACGGGACCTGGGCACTGGCATCGGAGGCGGCAGAGCCTGACGGGACCAGGGCTGGCTCGCAGGTGGCGGCGGCAGGGTGAACCAGGGCTGGCTCGCAGGCGGTGGCGGCGTGGACCAGGGCTGGCTCGTGGACCTAAAAGGTGTTGGCCGGATGGCCAGCCTGGAACCCCAGAAAGGCGAAGCCTCTTCTGGCTCTGAGTCAGACTCCGGGCCCAATCCAGGGGGTGGTATCCACCATTCCTTGGGGCCGACAGTGATGGTGGCTCCTTTCCTGCGTCTTCTGCGCCGGGAAGGTCTCCGTCCTCTGGAGCGCGAAGGAGGGCATCTGAAAAGCTCAGGGTCCTGGTCCTTACACCTGGCCATGTTCCTGTCTGCTTCTCTACGGAAGTATTCGAACAGGGTAATTTTCTCACCTGCTGGGTCCTGTCTTGGCGGGATCATTTTGTTAGGGTGCAGGTTGGTGGTGGACCCAAAAGCAGGTGAAGCAGGAGGCAGCCAGGGTGAAGATTAACAGGTTTTATTAAATACTGGAACACTGAACTGACAGACTAACAAATTTACGTATGTAATGATCCCGCAACTAAACAGACACACCAAGTGACTTAAACATAGCAAACAAGGGACAGGAAACAATAGGGACAGGTGAACAAATACATGAAGCTGAACAGAAACACAAAGCAAACAGGACATGAGGAAGTCTACAAAACAAGACTAACAAAACCCATAAACTATAATAGATGTAGCCTAAATGGCAATAAACTAACAGCTGGTGGAAATATTGGAAAAGCAGTAAAAATAGTTGTTAAACATTTTTTTTCAAATGATCATTCCTTACACAAATAATTAGATTTGTGTAACTATGATCTCTGTGTGTTGACAGAAAATAAAGCCTTGTGGATTGTGAATTTAGCGATGCTCAAGGCTTTTTATAGCCGATTAACCTCCACGTGAGAGTGAAATGTGAAAGTTGCTGGTATTTATCAGCTCCCGCTTGGTACGGCACAGATAGGAACACAAACCTAGCATCACATGCTAAGCTTTCACCTAGGTTAAGGATGAGGGGCGCTCACATTTTCTCTGCAGAAGCTTGTTTCATGACTGTAATGCGTCATGCGGAGGCTCTGAAACAGACAGCAAGCAACAAAAAGAGACCATCCAGTTTAGTTTACTGGCTATGAGACAGTTGGAAGCTTGGTCCTGCTGTGTGGGATTGACATCTGCTGTTCAGTAAAAAAAAAAAAAAAAAAAACAGAAACAGCCTATTTATCACAGATCTTTGAGATTATTAAAAATTTTTGCAGTACTGCCTGTTCCTTTATATTTAGAGGTGCTTCTCCAGGGACATAGTGTTGTACCAGACTGGTTAGATGTCTCCCTCTTGGCAAAGGACTGTGATTCCCTGGGAATATTGAACATTTTCCCACCATGTTGTTAGTGGTTCCTTCAGGTTATCTGTGTTTAGAGGACAGAGAGGACTACTTCTTCCTGCTTCTTCACAGCTTTTCCATGGAAGCAGCAGTGGAGGACGGCCCATGAGGCAGAGGTGAAGCTCGACAGTTTGTCATGAATAAGTCAAAACAGTGTGGTATCATCCCCGGAGCAGACGCAAGCTTCTCATTTATTTAGGTTCCACTCAAGGATGAGGATGTATTTCCACATCCTCTCCCTCAACGTATTCTACGCAAAGCAACAAATATTCCTGGCATCCGATGGAAACATGCTTGCAGCAGGTCATCTGTGCAGCAGACACGGTTTAGCGTTGCAGTGGGGATTCGCCGTCTGGTCAGCGATTGGTGCGAGAAGCAGCTCTTATTTAATGCCGATGGGAGATTTGCTTTGCTTTCATCTCGCTTATTATCTCGAAAGCTTCTCAGTTGTATTTTCTCAAAGACACACTGTTTTAATGGCTTTAGATATAAAGAAAAATAAACTCTGAAATGATTTCCCGCTGCGTGACCAGATGATTACACAAGCAGCATATTTTCTATGCTGATTGTTCCAGAAGAGCTTTGAAGCTATGATGTGCGCTCTTTGTGAGATGAGCTTTTTTCAGCCACGTCAAACAGATTCATGATGATTTTCTGCTGCAGCAGCTGCTTCTGTTTGACACATTTGGAGTATATTAAATCTAAATTATAAAGCTCAGTGATGCTAAACCAACATATGGTCACATATTAAATGCTCTGTGGAAACAGAACAAGTTGTTCTTTTGTGATGAACTAATATATTTATTTCATAAACTGTATGTATAGTTTAAGCTTTAGTTTTTCTCACGCCCCACCAGCCATGTTTTACTTTATTTTTAATTGTTTTAAATTCTGCTAATTGGGGGAAATAAACTGACTAATTGCTGAAAATGTTCTTCTTTTCTACATCGAGTTGTTCTACCCTGAGGCTCACTGGACTGAAGAATCAACTCTGGAGCCAATTTATCTTTTGTTACCAATTTATTTCTTCAACAGTTTTTCTCTATCAGTGCTCCTGCCCCCCCCCCCCCTAACATTTTATTTTTATTTTTCATTCCAGCAGAGTTTTACATTGACATCAGTCTCCCTGTAGATTTAGTGTTTGTGTCGTTCAAAATGCAAATTTCTCTGCAGTTTTTTGCACTGCTGACAGTGTAAAATAGACCATTACTCTGTTCGTCTCCCCTCGGAAAGACATTTTGGGGGGTTTGTGTATCTTAAACAGTTTTATGACAGTTTAGTTGCATATTACTTATCGAAACAGCTAAAACACTTAAAATTCAATTTAGCTCAGCTTTATTTCTATTGCACTAATTCATAACTAAGTCATCTTAAGGTGCTTTTACATTGTCCAACTCCATCCTGTTGGTTTTAATCCAGTTAAAATCCAGTACATCATTACATGATTCACATTAGGCCAGTCTATGCTAACTGAGTTTATATCAACCAGTACGTAAAACATAAACACCTGGCTAGTCAGAGTCTAGTCTCCTGTGTCTGACTTAAAATAAACCTTCATCCTGAGGATCCACATGGTGACAGTAACCAACATATGGACGAATGTCCAGCTGCCTCAACCGGTCGGGAGTGGATATTACGTATACTGACACGCTCTGCATGCAGTACAAACTGATGCAATGTTTACAAAAAGTTGCTTCGTCGTAACCTAGCCAGAACGCCGGCAGCAGGCTGTTTACGTTAAGTTTGCGCTTTCTCCCCATTTATCTCATTGCAAATTCCAAAACAAACATGTTTGTTTTTCTATATTCTCACTAGGAGTGGGCTTGAGTGGGTCTGCTGCATAGACTCCTTATAAGTGGGTGTAGTTCAGGGCTTCTTAGCCTTGTTGACCATGGAGCCCAACATTTCCAATACAAAAGGACCATCTGGTCAAATATCATCATTAGTTTAATTAACCTCACTCTTTATATAATTTGTTTTCCGTAACTAAAGAAAATCCATTCACAGTTTAACAGCTGAAACTGTGTCTAAACCATAAGATTATGCAATAAGATGGTTTATTTATTGTGTGTATTCGAACCTGCACATGCAAGACAACAGCCAAGCTTGTTTTGGAGAACGGTTGCATGAAAAAATGGTAGTAGGACAGTAGATCTTGAGGAACAGGTCCTGGGCACCGGACCTTACAATAACATCATTGCAGCTTGCACACACCCATAAATCCATGCAACAGTCACTGTGAAACTATTTTCATAGAAAGTGTAGGCTTAAATTTAAACTATTCAGATTTTTTATTATTAGTAAAGCCTGATAATAGAAACATTTATAGTTTTTGGGGTATTCTGCATTCATACATTGACAGGATCATTCGTACTGTTGAGAAATTTATTTTGTTTGATTTCTGAACAAGCGTTATTTTTTTAAACTACTTCAGTTACTATAAAGATGACCTTTTAACTATTTATAATCTCCAAAACTGACTGTATGAAAAATATGCATGTTATCTTGTTCTGACAGGGTCTCACAGATCGACAGACAAACCTTTAAATTCAGCCTTTTGCACCACGTTTTGACAGAGTAGCATGTTACTGCATAACACTAAGTATAGACAGGAAGTGGTGGGAAGAAAGTAGTCTGTTTTGTTTTGGGTTTTTTTCTTGTGTTTTTCTGGTCTTATCAGAATTTTTCCTTTAAATAAAACACAACAGAGCATTTGTTTCACTTATAACATGATCTTTAATCCCACAATAATCTCCTCGAAGCTTCAACAATATTAACATGTTTCACTGTTTTTAATCACAGAAAGTATCTGAGGTCTCAAAGTTTTGAGCCTAAACTTAGAAAACAACGACATTTGATTAGAGCAGTTGTCTGCCAACCTGAAGGTTGGTGGTTCAATTCCAGGCTTTCCCTGACTACATGCTGAAGTGTCCTTGGGCAAGATGAACCCTATGACCCAAAATGTAAATCATTTTGGAGAGAAGCTTCTGCTAAATGACCGTAGAATTAATTAATCACATCCCCAAAACAACTCAACGTAGCTTCAAATGAGCCAAATGTTGCCGTTATGATGAATTATATTATCCATAGCCCAGAAATCATGCAAAAAAGGAAATACTGGCAGGGCTTAAAAAGTCCCAGAGCTGAGCTTTTCTCCCCCTTTCTCCTGCGTCTCTTTACTGCAGGCCCATCAAGTCACAGCAGTGTGTCACTGTGGATCAAAGTCATTGGTATCAGCCAAAGAGACTTGCCTCCTCTGGTCCCTTTATTACACTCCCAAAATCCACTGCTGCTTCTGGATACATAAATCAGCAGATAAAGAGAGAGATGGGGCAGTCGGATGCAGAGACAGGATTTTGGCAGGAAGGAAAAGGAAATAAAGGAGGGAAGAGATGAGAAAGGATGAAGCCCATCCATGCATCTTCTCCACCTCTTCTGTCGTTATTTTACAGTAATGCTCAAACGCCACGAAAATAGACTCTCAAGGAAAGGGCGGGGGGAGGGGTTGAGGCGAGAGAAAGAGTCATTTGTATTCAAATCCAGAGCTAATACATCAATAAGTCTATTTCATGGGCAGAATTCCCTGTGTGTGTGTTGGAGACATGCTCCACTGCAGCATTTCTTACTGGCAGCAGCCTCGCTGCTCCAGGCTCTTGCATCTGAACTGACCGCGAAAGCGGAGGCTTCCTCTGTGATTATTTAGCATCTTCAGCCAGAACTGTGATTTATTAGAAGTGTTTAAAGCACCCGTTAATGTCTGCTCTGCTGATAATCCGGGTTTTTTCAGGCGTTTAACCATCAGGCCACAGGGCAGACATGGCGAGTGCATCAGCTGCACCAAAGGAGCTTTTTATAAACTGTTCTTTGTGTATACAGTGAACAAAATTTGACAAGCCTGCAATAAGGCGATGAAATAGCAGCAAAGGAAACAGTGAGTGTTGCAGATACCCGTCTCTAACCATCTGACATGGAGGCCTGAGGGGTTTGTATCCTCTGCTGTTTGATTTGCACCAAAGGGAGATCTTGTTTGCTCTCCTCATTGCAGCATTTATGGTTTAAGATTCTCCTCACGACCTTCTGCTGCTCCTGAGCAGCGAGCTATCTCTCTACCCCCAAGCGAGCGGGGGAAAAAAAAGAAGAAAAGAAAAACACAAGAAAAGAACGGTGCTGCTGATCTGCCGCCCTGGGGACCTCCAGCTCTTTTCATCCTACTGGTAAACACAAAGAGAGGGACAGGAGCAGCTTACATCTTTTCCTTAGCAAAGCTGGACAACACAAGTATGGGGATGGGGAAAGGGGTGGGGGGTGGGGGATTATGAGGCTGTCTTCTCTAATGAGAGGTAAATACAGCTCAGGCAAACACTGAATGTTGTCAGAGCTCCACCTTGTGGTCGTAGACCAGCATCACGCTTCACTCATCTTATCTTGACTGACTGTTTTCTGTCTTTTTATCTCATTGTCCTTCCTGTTTAATCCTGCTTTTACCTCTCAAAACACTCCAACATCCCATCATTTCCTTTCCTCTTGCTTTAATCCTGTCCATCCTCTTTTTAAATTCCCTGTTCTTTCCTCGTCTTTCCTTTTGTCTCCACAAGATCGTTATCAGGGCGAATTGTGGGTGGAGTGTGGTGGTTCTTTACCCTCATCATCATCTCGTCTTACACGGCTAACCTGGCTGCTTTCCTCACTGTGGAGAGGATGGTTTCCCCCATCGAGAGCGCCGAGGATCTGGCCAAGCAGACCGACATCGCCTACGGCACTCTGGACTCCGGCTCCACCAAAGAGTTCTTCAGGGTGAGTTGGTGTTACAGGGGTTGTGATCTGCCTGAAAGGTAGGGGAACCCTGCAGCCTCTGTGAAATATTTAAATGTTATTAATGTGTGTGTGGCGATCGTTTCAGACTCATGTCCGGCATCACAAATATGTGTATTAGATTAAGGATCAGCTGTTTTCTGCTTTCAGGCCAGGCACACTCCGGGTGTCTTATGCAAAGGCTTGTTTTAATAAATAGTTTCTTCTTTGGCAGTTTTAAACTCCATCCACACGCAGCATGTTGCTTTGCATGCATGGATGTAAATATACTCTGAAGACATAATGCTCAAACTGTTTAAGAAACATCTGAAACCTTCGTTTGAAAGGGTCTCTGATGTATCGACCACATTCATAAATAAAATCAACTTGCAACAGAAATGATCATCAGAGATGTTTTCCAACAATCAGTGTGGCATAAAGTGCAAGTTCATCTAAAAAAGCACACTTTGCTTTGTTATTTGTAACATTGTGGAGAAACAGAGAAGCTGTCTATTCATATCATGTTGCTTCATTAAGAACCTTTAATAGCGTACCGTGGATATGATCACTTACAGAAAGCTTTTAATGAACATTTGTAGTTCTTTTCTTTGCCAGTCTTAATAAAGAAATCAAATGAATTTCATATACCAGTGGTTCTCATACTGGTGAGGATGGCTAGGCGAAATAAAACATAGTTGTTGCACTACAGGTAAAATGAGAACAATTTTGGGAAAGTAACAATGAGTAAACGCTGATTAATAAACAGCATACATGTTAGAAACAAATGGAAACTAGAAACGCAGTGAGAGGTCAGACCTCCACCAAGCAGCTCCTTCCCACCATGTAGTGATTTCCAGCCGATCTTCTCGTCCTACATTCATTTTACATGGATTGTCTGCTAGTTTCCTCGATACCTGGATGATGAATCCACAGTGTCTTGGCTTGCTCTGGATGGTCGTATCCGTCCACATCTACCTGTGATAACTTGTAAACCCTGTTTGGAACATTTGGTTTTCCTGGCCATTTACTGTAAACTTACACATACTGAAAATGGCTCAGAGAGAAAAAATCCTTCACAACATGATGATTAAACCCAGAAAGCTGTCTATCTAAAGTTTAGACTGAGACCTGAAACATGTCATGAACATTTGTTCAGATGTTCAGACAACGGCAAAAACACATCCTGCTTAGGCAAATGGTAAAAAAAACAACTTCCCTTTGCGGATGTTTCCTCCTGAACACGAAGAAAAATCTGCTGATTACTGGTGAAATAAGTTGTTTTACTAAAGCAAAATCCATCTCGTCAGGAGTTTTTCAGTCTAACAGAAATGATCTGATATATACTCGTCAGATAAAGGTGGAACAATCCTGCTAGACTCTGTAAGATAGAAAGTGGAAATTGAAGCACCGCTGATCTGCATGTGGATGTTTTCTTATTCTCTCACATCACATCTACCCTTTCAACCTCCAAATCCCCACAGCGCTCCAAGATCGCCGTCTACGAGAAGATGTGGGGATACATGAAGTCTGCCGAGCCCACAGTCTTCACAAAGACAACCGCAGAGGGGGTGGCACGGGTCCGCAAGTCCAAAGGAAAGTACGCCTTCCTGCTGGAGTCCACGATGAACGAGTACACAGAGCAGCGCAAACCCTGCGACACCATGAAAGTCGGAGGAAACTTGGACTCCAAAGGCTACGGAGTAGCAACACCCAAGGGTTCACAGTTAAGGTGGGTGGAATAGTGTAACAATATGTTCTACGTGTTGTTATGGTATTCCACCTTCCCTGATGTGCCGCCTTTCTATCTCTGAGCGTTCGGTGGGGGTGGGTAGGGGTGTTTTTATGTGTTTGTTTCAGGTCAGCTTTCAGACATCTGTAAATGTTGCATGCATGTAGAGCTTCATTGTGATGATGCAGGGGGCCAGGGGGCGTGGGGGGGAGGTGTTGTTATTTTTTTCTCCCCTACATATCTCCTCTCCAGGTAAGTGTTCTGTGCTTGTGCTTGCTTTATGGGCAGCTGTGTTTCATGTGCATGTAGCAAGTTTTCTCTCTTTAAAATGTCTTATTAAGAAGATATTCTGCATGTTATACAGAGTGTTTGATTAGTCTGATACGAGTGTACAGGTTTAATTAAGGCTGCGATGAGTTTAGGAGCCATCTGAATGCCCAGCTCTGGCTAACTGACACATTTTCACACAGAGGAATTTACAGACCTGCTGAAGAAATCAGGGACGTGAGTGTGTTGAGTTTGACCTTCCAGTCAACACACTCATTGACCGATCTGGCCAGTAAGGAGATGGAAAGATGGACAGAGCTTCACCAGTCAGAGACAAACTGAATCAAAGTATTCAGATAAAGGTTCTAAATGTTTAGATCCAGAACATCTAAAGTCCTACAAGTGTTGGGAGCTTCTCTGCTGCAACACACCTGATTCACATCAGACTTAATTAGCAGACTTGTGCAGAGCTTGACATCAAACTGCACAAGTCTGTAAATTACGCACTGATTTGAGTTCAGTGTGATGCAGCAGGGAAACTCAGAACAAGAATGCGGCTCTCCAGGACCAGAGTTTGCTGACTCTGCTCTACAGTGTAGAATATCATCTACAGATTCAGAGAATCGGGAGGAATCTCTGTATGTTGGGACAAGCCAGGATGCTGGTGATCTTCTGCATTAAAAGCAGACATGATTCTCTACCGGAAATCACTGCACGGACTCAGGAAGAATTCCAGAAATCACCATCTGTGAAGTGAAATCCACAAATGCAAAGAAGAAGCCAGATGTGAACAGCATTCAGAAACACTGATGTCTTCTCTGGAACAAAGTTTATGTAAAATGTTCTGAGACAAAGTGGACACCTGGATGAAAATGTGAAACACTTTGTGTGTCCTGCAGAGCAAAGAGGAGCATTCAGCTTGTTATCAGTGGACAATAGAAAAGCTGCATCTCTGGTGGAATGG
>JBAMHX010000017.1:22878417-22898269 GCA_037177515.1 Pseudomugil tenellus | reverse complement strand
GATCAGCCGGTGTATATAATGTGTCCTAGTGTGTCTGTTCAGAAGGTCAGTTAGTGTTTCAGTTTCCTTTGTTCATGTGCATGTTGGAGTTTGTTTTGATGACCTCTTTTATGGGCCTTACAGTTAACTATTTGTTTAAAGATACATTTAAATATTTTTTTCTAAAAAAAATCCCTGTGCTTCTCTTGAGTCTCTGCTCGGTCCATCATAGACAGACAGACGGACGGATGGACGGACAGACAGATTGACGTGTGTTTTGTGAAATATTGGTATAGGAATTGGGACAACCCTACACGTAAACGCGCAAAACGTATGAGTAGGACCAAGTGGTAGGGCCAAGGGATGAAATGGGATTCACTCTTCTGGTACTTCTGGCCCCTGCCATGTGCTCCTGTGCCAGTGCTAACATTCTGTGTAGCTTTTCTCTCAAATACAGAACATAAGGGACAACATCAGCTTCCCCACCCACATGTTCTCCAGACCAGGAGAGCCCCCCTAACCTCATGACCATATAACAGCTCACCAAGGGAAAATCCTGTGGAAACCTGAGAAACTTCTCTGTAAGCAAAGAGGAGGTAGGGTAGCCATTGATCCCAATCAGAGCCAGGGTCATTTTCAAACTTATGGAGCATCTTTTTGAGTTTTTGATTGAACCGCTCTGTCAAGCCATCAGTTTGTGGATGGTAAGGAGTAGTTTGTACACCTTAGACACCCAACAACTGGTACACCTGTTTTAAAAGTGTGGACATGAAGTTAGTACCTTGGTCAGTTATAATTTCACAGGGAAATCCAACTCTGGAAAAAAGCTGCACCAGGGAAAAAGCCACTGCTCTTGCTTTGATAGATTTGAGTGGGAATATATTAAATGCACTTGTACTTATATAGCGCTTTTCCAGTCATGTTGACCGCTCAAAGCGTTTTACACTATGTAGCTTCCCATCCCACTTCCTGCTTTTAATTGACGGGGGTCCCTATAGGTTCTGGTACAACCTGGCAATACAGTGCTCCATTGCTGCTGCTGTCTTTGCAGTTGGAAAACTCTGGTCATAACCTCAGCAATCTGTCTTAAAACTTCATGACAACTCAGGATAACCTAGCCGATTTGTTCAGCTGTACTTCTGTTGTAGAATTCTCTGATTTCTTATTGTTATGGCATACATAAAGTACAGAATACATTCTTGTGTCTGGTACAGCTCAATCTGGGAACACTATGATCATACAAACAAGAATATTATTTCATAGATGTTATGTCTCTAGCAATGTGCCAGCTGTAAACTCAAGTCTCTTGAGTACCCAGGTCAGAAGCTTACAGACTTCTGACCTAAACAGATCTCTGTCCAAACTTCTCAATTGTTGCAACTGTGACCGGAGGGTTTATACCTCCTTGCCACTACATAGCACTGTGGTGCCACCGCATCTTAAATTGGTAGTGCCAGAAGAGTATAAAAGCAGAGGCGACGGAAGGCTTTGATCTTTTGCTTCCTCTTCTGCTGTTTGGTCACAGCAGTGTGTTGGTGTGGCTGGGTGCAGGAGGACGTTCCAAAATGGGTAAGACGCTATTAACATCCTCATCTAAATAGCACAATAGTGCACCAACCTTTAACTGGTCTCTTGCGCTCGTAGCCGTGGGTAATCGCGCATCCAGGTGCTGCTGCTGATATCTGGATGTGGTGAGTCTGCCCTGTCCGCAAGCCTGATGCCATCATACGATGCATTAACATCTCCTCTGCGTGTGATCAGGAATATAGCTGCAGGGATCGCGTCCTTGGCTGCCCCTCCTCCTCCTCGGACAGTACAGCGTGTTGCTGGCGCGGACGCTGGTGGTGACCTGTGGCGAGTGCGGTGTCTACCACCCTGCTGTTCTGGCCTCCTAGATTGGGTGACACAGACGCGCTGCCGCTAGTGTCGGAGCAGCAGCGTCCTCCATACCAAGCAGAAAGTGGGACCGCATCTCCACTGGACCCGTAACCCACGGACATTATTTTACAGGTTTTCTTCTATTATTTTGTGTTGTTCAGTATTCTGTTATGGCGTGTTCTTAATTGGTTTTTAATGCCTGGTTTTTCGTTCCAATTTTAACTATTGTTTTGTGTGCAGGTGCTGTGGGCCCAGGGCAGCATTACCACCCTGGTGGTGGATTTTCTGCAGTTTCCTTGGTTGGTGTGTCCTGCACTGGTGGTTTGGTTTGAAGTGATCCCTTTTTCTTTTATTAATGCTGCTATTGGTTGCCCACACCACCTGTGTTGTTAAGTTAAATGTCAGGTGTTACGTCAAGTTATTTTCTGTTCTTTTGTGTGCTAATAAACTGTATAAACTGGAACTGACTCTGCCCCGTGATGTATGCCTAGCTGGACTTTGGAGCTAGAAGGTTCCCAGGGGTCAGACTCCTCTGGGTGGCGTTGTTACACCGAAACCGACCTTGCAAGTCAAGCCTTACCCTCGTATCGCCACACAACTATTTTACCTTTGTTATTATCATTTTAATAAACCTTTAATCCTTTTTCAATCTAATCCCAGACTCTTTTGTCTTTGACCGGCTCGCTTATCTTTTACACTTCCATTCACATCTACTTGGCGGTCAAGTTTTTTTTTCCTCCCTATTAATGAAATGATGTTCAAGATTGCAAACTACCTAGTGACCACTGTACTGTGATAGGACTGTGAACCCTTTTCCTCTTGTTTTTTCAACTGGAAACTATTGAAAATATTGAACTCTTCAACAACAAATGAACTATTGCAACTTTTTCAGAACATGGAAGATGGACTGGGATATAACAAATATTGAACATTGACTTTTTGTCATTTCGATTTTTCCTCATTTTTGTCTTTATCTTATTATATACATATCATATTAATTTATATCTAATGTTGTTCATAATATATTGATATTATTGTACACCTGTTATTATTTTAGAATTAATAATATAAACAACTACCTGTTTGAACCATATTCTGTTGTGCAGTGTTTCAATTCACACATTCAAGCTCCATAGTTGAACCTTCTTCTAATCGCCTTCTTACATCTATGGCCACAGTCATACCCCTAGTTCCATAGCTGTGTTACATGTATCGAGCTAGCCAGGAGCCTTACCGTGTGAATTATTTAGGTTATTTGCTTGCCTTTTATGATCAGGAACATCAAGCATAGAGTGTGTTGCTCAATCAGGTGTGATCATATCCCAGTCTGTTGTGTTTTCTGGTGGAACTAGCAATAAATCCGATGAAGAAATACTAGACTGTTTGTGTAGCTGTGGTTCAGTTGAAACGCACAATATATGTAGATGATCCAGAAAGTACTGTATTTTCCCAACCATAAGGCGCACTTAAAAGTCTTAAATTTTCTCCAAAATGTACTGAGCACCTTATGTTGCGATGTGCCTAATCTGTTGTTGTGTGACTTCAGCAAAGCAGACGTGAAGTGTGGCACTGGCCAATGTAAAAAAAACAAGTAAAGGAAATGAACACGGACCAACAGCTTAATAGAAGGAAGAAATGGACTATAAAAACTTCTAAAAAAAATTCATCTGAGCAGGGGACTCTTATTTTGGTCCACTGCCAGAAAACAGGACTTCTTGGAAGGAATCCAATGTAAACAATCAGCAGACATCAGCGGGCAGAGAAGGACCGGCTGGAATCAACAATGCATCAATCAATGTGAGCGTGTTATATTTATCAATGCCACCATTAATGGTAGCTTGCATCAACAAGCTACCATTAATCAGCAAGTTAAATAAAGTTTGAAAAAATTCCTCGACCAGAAAAGGAAGCTGGGAGGCAGCAGCAATAAGGGACCCAGAAGACACCAAATTTTTTTTACATCCTGAATTCTGATTGCAGTGAACGGAACTAAAAAAAAAGTGCGGTGCGGCTCCGTAGCGTCCGCCCTATGGTTGTGAAAATGCGGTACTTTTTTCAAAAACCTGATCATTAAGTTTGCAGACAAGACTGCGTTTGCCGTATTAGAACCATTACTCCCTTAGTATTCTTCTCAAACTATTGCTGACCTTGTGTTCCGCCTCCCTGCTTTGGCTCTTCAGTATGCCGCCACAGTGGACAGCAGCAGTCAAACCCCTGATTACCTTACAGAGCTCAGACAAATCGCTGAATGCAGTGGACAATGTTTTGAAGATGTCCTGAAGACATGAATGACCCAGATCGGCCAACATTTAAATGGAGCAGAAGCAGAGAACGATGGAGATGAGGATGATGATGACGATAATGTTAAAGATAAAGAGGAAGAAGAAGAAAAGAAAGTGGATGGACTCACTACAGTACAGTCAGTGCAGGAGCAGTGAGGGTCACTGTCCTTAACTCCCCGCCCCGTCGGTCCTACACTGACCATCCGTCATCCCGTCAACATCAACCTCGACTACCTTATAGTGTCATACTGTAAACAGATGACCTTAATCCACCACAGATACAAAAGGTCGCTGTTGAACATGTGGTCTGAAATACTGATTCGAGTGCTCCAACTTTGCTCCGTCTCAGTGCCTTTTCTGGAAGAGCTCCGAAGTCAAGTATCGAAACAGATCTGAGTCTTGAGTCTTGGCGTTTCCAAATTGATCTACTCCTTGCAGACCCCAGCCTTTCAGCACTGCACATCACCAGAACAATATACATTTCCATCATTGCCAAGACGTCTTGTGGGTGCTAAGAGCACTGATCAAGTTGAAATGATTGATTCTGGCTCTCAGGTCACCTCTGTCCTACACTCCTTCTATAACACTTACCTTACCAGATCATGAAATCAAGCCACTCAATGATCTGCTGGAAAGGAGCAAATGGACAATCAGTGCCTTACCTGGGTTTCATAGAGTTCAATATGACCTTCCCTCCAGACTTCTTTGGCTCACCCATTGAGATCAACACACTTGCTCTTGTTGTACCGGACATCAAACAGTCCCACCCTCTGATCCTCGTTGGTACCAATACCTTGGATGTTGATATAGCAAGCACCTGGAAACTTATCCTGGCCAGTTGTTTAAGCCTACTCCTTCTGGCTATACTGCTGTGTACAAGATCCTCCAGCAGCCTCATACCCCTTTGCCTTGTGGACTCATGGTAAAGACATGTCTCATTGACTTACCTCAGCACTGGCCATTTAATCTGCCTGTTGTTGTGAGCAATGAGTCTGACCATGAGATCCACGCCCCGGCACATGCAATCATAGCAGAAATCAGCGTCTTCCAGACTATCGTCTCCAAAGAGCAAAGTATCCAGAATCCAGTTCAGTCTGCAAAATCATCATAATCGCCTGCACTACAATATAGCTTCACCTCTAACTCCAGAGGGGAAGCAACGCATCACCCGAAAGCTTAACAGTATCCCTGAGGTGTTTGCAAGGCACGATCTGAACTTTTGCCGGACGGAACGAGTCAAGCATCAAATTAAGTTGTCAGATCCAACCCCTATTAAACAAAGGCCATGTCTAATGCACCCTCAGGATGTTGATGCTGTAAAGAAACACCTGTAGGAGCTCTTAGATTCAGGAGTCATTTGCGAATCAGATTCAACATTTGCCTCTTCAATTGTGGTTGTGCACAAAAAAGACGGAAGTGTACGTCTCTGTATCGACTACAGAAAACTCCATTTACAAACCATAAAAGACGCTTATGTCCAAGCTGGAGGACACGTTTTCTGCCCTTTCTCGATCAAAGTGGTTTACAGTGCTAGACATTAAGTCGAGCTATTACCAGATTGAAATGGAGGAAACTGATCAATCAAAACTGCCTTTGTCTGCCCATTGGGGTTTTGGGAATTCAACCGGATGCCGCAAGGAGTTACCACCAATGTGCTGCCACCAAGCAAATTCCAACGTCTCATGGAGAAATGCATAGGAGAGTTAAATCTCAAGGAGGTCATGGTTTTCATTGATGACTTGATTGTTTTTGCACCAACTCTGAAGGAACATGACCAGATGGGCCACATGGGAATTGAAAGTACTCTGGACTTGGTCTGTTCCTATTTTTATTGGCCCAGAATGGCAGCTGATGTGATTCATAAAATCAGAACCTGTGAAAGTTGTGTAATACGTAAATACCTGCCCGATCGAGCTGCACCCTTGGTCAATATCAAAACTACTCATCCCTTATGGACTTTTTGTCTGTGGAACGTCAGAGCTTCAGAGTTGGACATTGAAGACAGAGTTCTGGTGAAGAATGTGTGACGGAAACAATGTGAGAGGGAAACACAAGCTTGCAGATAAGTGGGAGTCGTAAGTGTATATTGTGGTAAAGAAAGCCGGCAATCTTCCCGTATATACAGTTCGACCAGAAGGCCAGACCAAGCCACTACGAACCCTACATTGAGACCTCTTTCTGCCCTGTGGGTACCTATCTGTTCCTGAGAAGGAAATACCTACCAAACAGAAGAAAACACCGCCTGTGTCTTCGCCTATACTAGCTGATGTTGAAGAGGATCCATCAGAAGATAACTTGCTTTCAAATCCACATGTTCCATCTTCATTTGTGCCTGTCAGTTTCACAACTTTTATTGACCTACCGTCTGCCCAGCAGCCTGTTCCAGCCTGCTGTCCCTGAACAATCTCCAGTATCTCTTCCAGACATGGACGATGAGATTGTGGAAGAGGACCCTGAAGCTGGTTATTAACTTGTGTCATGCCTAGTTCTTGAGGGCTAGACAGTAAGGAAGCGGGACGGCAAAGAATTCCAATGAAATACAATTTATTCCTAAAAAAAATAGTATCGAACTCCAACGGATTTGAAGGCTGGCTGGCTGGAACACTGACAAGTTGGAAAAAACCTCTTGCAGGTGTGCACAGTCTGGAATTTAAAGCCAAGGTGGCCGTGCCCCTGCCAGGTATGAGTAACTGGAGCACATTGGTCACCGGAACTAGTTCATGTTCATAGTTCTTTTTTTTAAAAAAAAAATTAGCTACGTTCATATGTCTAAAAAAGAACTAGTTCACGTTCATTTGTTACATTTTGTTAGTACTCAATTAAATCTCTTCTTAACCATCCAGCAAGTCACTGCCACTCCAAAACTAAACAAATAAACCAATAAAGAATCAAGAGACTTGAGACAATTATTACATCCAGGAGAAAAATCATGTTGAAATAGATAATAGATTTTACCCCTTAAATAATGTGTGATCATAATATGTAGCAAATACAGGGTGCAGTCAAAGTATAATATATGCAACAACTGCGCCCAACCAGACTTCAGCAGTTTGACTGCACTTATGTATGATTTCCTCCACTCTTTAGCGGTAGTGGTGTTTTTATTCTCAGATGTAAGTCGCTTTGGAGAAAAGCGTCTGATAAATGAATGTAATGTAATGTTTAATGAAACATTTAGCCAGCATGAACCCCAATATGCAGGACTTCAAATGCTTTATAAACCCAGGTAGCAACCGGGGACATAGCAACCGGGTAATATCTGGACAATTACCACCTGCACTTTACCCAGACATGAAACAACATTACCGGAGATTACAGTAAATTGCGTTCAGGTGCCGGTGGGGCGGGAGGGTCCGGAGAGAGCGTGTGTGTGGCTCCCTGATTACAGGGATAATTAGGGACAAGTGGAGGCCATTAAGGTGTGGCAGGACTCCCTTTTTAAGGACAACTCGTCAGAGGGAACAAGGGGTGAAAAGGTGCAGATAAAAAGCAGAGAGGAAAGGGTGGCAGACAGAAATGGACAACTCGGGAGGACCGGTCGAAAAAGCATCAGTGGAGCCCCTAGTTCAGCGCAGGAAGTGGGTGTAAGGACACTGTGGGGAGCCCGGACAGATAGAAGGAGCTGGTGACAGGACGCGGTGAAGAAGCAGAGGAGGGGGAGCGCTCCAAAATCCCCCTCCTTCGAGCTAAGTGCTTGTTTTTATTATTTTTTTAAGGTGGGATTGGCTACAGCCCCCCACCCCTTGACCTCGTTCAGGGAATGACCGGTAGATAATGAATGAATCGCGGGAACTAGCCCTAGACATGCTTGACCATCATGGTGTTTGCCATAAAGTGTTGTAAAACCGGACTTTTCAAATGAACGTGAACTCCTTATACATTCTCATTCTCATTCTTGCCAAAGTGAGCGTCGCTCTCGTTCACTGAATGAAAACTGAATCGTTAAGTTCACCGTTCAAGTAAATATGAACATGTTCAGTGAGTGCCGTTCACTGAACGAGTTATTGCACAACACTGACGAACAAACATGGGTCGTCACACTTGCTAACTCAACGTAGCCCTTTCCACTTTGCGCCTTTACTTAAAAGAGTTGGTGCTGGGAGGTTCTGACCAGTCGCAAACATGTACAAAACCAGAGCAGCGTGTTTTACCATAGGGGAGCAGACTATCAAATATGCAGAATTTTAAAATATACGCAATATAAGCAAAAGCAACAGTTGCTGCAGCAAAAGCAGAAAGGAATGCTAGCAGAAAATTAACAACTCCACTAAGTTCGCCAGATCATCCGATATAAAGTAATGGGACAATATAAACTGACAGCACTCAGATCCCTGAATTACAGTAGGCTACAAACATTTCTGGGAATGCATTATCTACCTGATAAATTCCGATTCTTTCAAGGATCCGCTCCCACGTGAGCGTGTTATATTTATCAATGCCACCATTAATGCACCGATAGTTGTTCCATAACTCAATGTACTGAATTTAAGTCATGTGCGGAACCAATTACCCACCATTAAAAACCTCCATTTCAGATGCAATCCCAGTGGAGCTAAAATAACATGGGAGCAAGTAAGAATCAAATATAAAACATAATTCAAAGCAGTGACAAGGCTTTATTACGGCATCTGTTGTGTGGATGAAACCTCGGTAATACGATGCGCCTTGTCTGCAGGACAGCAAGTGCCCAATACAATGGCTCACGTTTGCTACAAATCCTCTAATAGCTGACATATGAATCTCATCCCATCTGATGGAAATCTTGACTACCTGGTTCTACATGTTTTACTTGTATAGGTGTGTAGATGAATTTCTTTTATTGATATTCCAAAGTAAATAGTTATGAAATACTGAAGGAAATGTAAAAAACTGTTGCAAACGTCTCTACTCTCCCCTATGTCATCTGTTAAGTCTAGCTGGTTGGATCTGTCTCGGAAGACTAACCTAAGCACCACTATCCACGCAGCAGTGTCAACAGGATCCTCCTAAAAATGACGGGATATTTATGAAATCTGATTGGTTGGGAGGTGGTGTTTTTTCACTCACTGATCTCTTGTCCCAGAACATAACCTGGTCCAGAGCAGGTTAGTTGTTCAGCATGTGTTGCTGCAGTGATTCAGCTGGATCGAAAGTAAGCCAGCTTTGTAGTACAGAAAATCCAGAAGTAATTCCTGAAGTTATCCGGATAAGCGAAAATCCTGCTTCTTAGTACAGGCCTCTGCTTTCACGTCTCGCTTGCTTATTATTAGTATAAGAACACCACACACCCCAGCTTTTTCAGGATGGCAAAATGATATCTTCACTGATGTGTAGTTCCTGACAAAGACTATATGTCCACATCTATTAAAGCCGTCAATGGCAAACGAATGTACAGTGAATCTACACTATGGGTTGAATAATTTAGTCCAGGCTACAGATCTTTGAGTATTGGGGTTTTAATTGGGACCTGGGATAAATAATGTCCAAAACAGCAGTGCACTCACCCTGTATCTTTACCGCCATATCCATCACCCTGCAAACATCTCTTGATCCCCATCAGTTTTTATTTACCTCAAACCGTGCAGTAATAAAGGAGTTAAACATTGCTGCCCTCTTGTGGCTGAACATCAGATTAAAACACCAAGAAACAACCTGACACAGATGCAACATTTTCATTTTGAAGTTTAATGTTAATTCCATGCTGTGTTTCAGTAAGAATACAGATGGTACTTGTGGCTCCGGTGAATATCCAGTAGTACAAATCAGATTCACGTAACACTTAAAGAAAGAAGAGAAAAGAGATGAGATGAGGAAACCTGAAAGAGTCGGGGGAGTAGAGATAGAGCAGGCCTCCATTTCCCAAACTGGTTCTATGTAGTGCTGATGCAACAACTGCATTACAATCAAAAAGTGTTGAGCATTCCCCTCCCACACACACACACAGGCACATGCACACACACACACACACACACACACACAGATCCACACATTTCCCCTGTTAAAAAGCCATTACCCAACTATCTGCTGTTGCAAACATCGGTACAGCCTGCAGCACAATACTTGGTCCAATGGTGGACAACAGCAGAGGTCAGTGGTGCTGGGAGGGGGGGGGGGTCTGATGTCTAAAAGGAAAATGTGGCAGGAGCAACCAGAAAGCAAAAAGAGGGCACTTAGTTCTTCCTAAAAGCTTCAACGCATCCCTTTTAACCGAAGTGTTTGAAAACTGACAGCATGGAAAAGATGCCGTTTATAAACACATACACAGGAAAAACCAGCAAAGTTTAGTCTTTAAATAAACATCTTGCATATGTGTATTACAATACAGGCAAGCGTACTTGGCAACAGATGAAACAGCAACGTAATGGAAAAAAAAAAGAGAAAGATGGAAAGGAAGAGAAGATGATGTGCATACGAGGAGAAGACAGAAGAAATGGAGAAAAGAGCGTGGGCTGAAGAAACCCAGCTTGAAAGAGTGGATGGGGACTGGAGTTAGTGCTGGGAAGGAAGAAGGAAGAAGAGGAAGAGGAGGGACAGAAGGAAGAGGGCGGCTTGTCGGGTGGTGTTCAGTCTCACTGGGCTTCATCCTCCGCATCTTGCAGTGCTTCTTTGTTCTGTTCTTCAGCTGAGGAGATGAGGAACACATGTAGCAGTTAGTCGTGTGTCCGTTTTAATCAGCTCAGATAAATCCTACATTTCCCACAATCCCCTTTTCCTTCAATCATCAATGCCTTCCACAAAAAAATATTCCCTTCAAATCTGGATCAAACACTTTCACACCAACAACCAAAGGCTGCTCAAACAAACTATATATATATATATATATATATATGATAACATATATGTTTCCATGGTGACGTGGGATAAGTCCCTCTCTGACTAGCCGTAGTCGTCCTCACCACTGTGCACTAAGCTCTCCAGCTTCACCGGGACTTGACTCACATTTTAGCCCGAGTCCAGCGTGGAACTGGGACGATACTGGGTCTGCATGTGTCATATGACATGCCATGTCTCTGGTCTGGTTTCTGCTCTACTTAGAGTCATTTTCAGACCAGCTTCGCTTTTCAAGCATTTGCAGGCGGGATGCTGGAAACAGACAACGGGGCTCTGAGCTGACAGACCTGAAGGGGATGATGGTTCTTCCACAATTTTACTCCTTTGTTGCTTTAACAAAATGGACTAAATGAACAAAACATGTACATTTAAAAATCTAAATCTAATGTCTTTTATAAAATGCAGAATATATTAATCAGAAATCATTCAGACAGATGATCTTTATTTGATTTCAGAATCAAAACATTTGTTGTCAGCAGCTTGTAAGAAGTTAGGAGTCAGTCACTCTAGAGTCTTTTTACACGTGTTTTTTTTTTTACTGGTGAGAAATCTGAAAACACTTCCTGCATGCTGGGGAGGGGGGGTGTCATCTGCAGGCTCATTAAATTCCGCTGTGGTAACCATGCTGCTCAGGTAAACATGAGCTACACACCAGAGTTCTGTTATTGCAATAAATGGACCTTTTACTGAAATGCTGAAGTTCTGCAGCCGTTCCTGCTCATTTCAAAGATCCACATATGGACAGAAGAGCAAAGCTATCGTTCTGATCAACCCCGCTAAAAATAACTCGGCGCTAAACGCTGCAGCTGATGCAAACTGTGTCAACATGCAGCCAGTGAGCACCAACCAGGATTTAGTGCTGGACGTGGTGGTGGGGGGGTTGAGGCGGAATAGGACGCCTTGTGAACCTGTGCAACTGGTTGCTTAGCGATGTTGCCATAGAGACAGCACAGCCATCCGTGTAATGAAGAATTAAGAGGCACAGATGACAAAAGGCTGGAATCCATCTTGATTAAAATAGAAAGCGTAACTGTGCTCATTAGCGCCTGAGCTAACTGGGATGTGAGAACGCCGCAGGACACAGCGTGCTGTTACGGCCGTTTGTCATGTCTCGCTTTCCAAACTCATTCTTGTCCACACGCTGCCCACTGATGCCTCCCAACGTTTCTGTGCAAAGGGAGCAGAGTGCTGGTGCTTCTAACGAGTTGGATTTCCAGTCTGATCAGGATTTGTGAAGATCTTCCTGATGGTTCAGAATGAATCTCATCACATCAGCAGTTGCTTTAAGTGAGAGGTCAGCAGGACGTGTATCAGGTGACCATAAGACTACAGCGCCACCTGATGGATGAAAAGGCCAAATAACTGTAGTTGTAGGCCCGTTTCAGTCCAGTTTGCAGATATTTCTTTTAAAAAGAGACCCTACGTTGTACATCACACTGGTTCTTACAAACAGGACCAGAATGGGAACAACTATCAGATCAGATATCCAACTCTGGGACAACTAAACCACTGGTTTCCAGTCCGGTCCCAGTCTGGCATCTAAACTGAATTGATCAGCTGTACAACAATAATTTAAGACATATCTTCAAATTAAAAATAAAACTTGTAATTTGGCCACAGCTTGTGCATCCAATCAGCTTTCATCACATTCTGCAGTGTTTTTATAAACAGAAAGGTGCCCCCCCCTGAAGGAAGGAAGCATCTTCACACAGAATGGGTACCTAAACACTCAGCATTTATTAAAAACAGGATTTTCTATATTCTTTTGGTGAAAAAGTTTAAATGACTTGCGAACACCCAGAGACAGCGAAACGCAGCATTCACATTTTACACATGCAGAAACATAAAAAGGTGAAAGCGGCTAGTGATTAGTGCCGTCAGGACGTTAGTGAGGGAGGGGCTCGGGCGGTGAGACGGGAGTCAGTTTCCAGTGAAAAGCTCAAGACAGAAGGAACGACTTACAAAACACACTTGTATAATGGAGGAGGGAATAAAGATGGCTGCTTTTAATCTAAAGAGGAATGAGGGCGAGATGAAGGTTAGAAGAGGCTGTGAGTCACAGAGCTGGAAAAAAAATGATTTTTATATTAAAGAAACAGCAGCGTTCAGTAGATCAGACACCAGTTTTACTTTCATTTAGGAGCAATGAGGAAACGAGGAAAAGTGGGTTTCTCACCGTCTCCCTGAACGTCGGAGGTCCATAGTGTCAAGTTGTCACGTAGCAACTGCATGATAAGTGTTGAGTCCTTATAGCTCTCCTCACTCAGAGTGTCCAGTTCTGCGATGGCATTGTCAAATGCTTCCTTCGCCAACCTGGAGGGACATGATGGAGGACATCTAGACAAGCAGTGGCAAAAACAAACATCCAAGCTTTTGGATGGTTACTAAAAATTTTCCCCTTTTAATATGAATGATGAAGCAAACAATTCAAATTACAATAAGCTTTTACAAAGAAAAACATCGATACAAATCAGAATCAACACTAAATGTAGCACCTTGTTCCACCCACACGTCACACATCTGATAAATGTTCATCACATTTCCATGTTGGCTTATCACAGAAATAAAGAAAAAACTGTAATATATCAGAATGTTAGACTGAGATCCTGAAAGCCAATGATGAGAAATGCAGAAGAGTTTATTTGGTAGCACATGATGGTGTCATCATTACCAAAAAGACAGAAGTGGCAGCAGGTGACAGATATGTTTATGGTGTCTCAGAGGACGACGATTACATTACAGACATTTATCAGACGCTTTTCTCCAAAGCGACTTACATCTGAGAATTAGAACAGAAGCACTAAATCAAACCGTAGAGACATCATAGATAAGTGCAGTCGAACTGCTGTAATGTATTTGGGCACACGTGTTGCCTGCAGTGCTGGGTGCACATTTTTTTCCCCCTATGTTAATTAAATCTGAGTTTCTGCAAAGAGCTGGAACAAATTTCTCAAGTTAGTTTAATAGGAAATTATACTAAGTGCAGAAATGTTGCTTAAAGAGCTGCGTCTTTAGCTGCTTTTGAAAGTAGATAAGACTCTGCAGAGTGAACAGTTTGGCAGTTCGTTCCACCACCGAGGAACAACAGAGAAGAGTCAGAAAATAAGGTGGAGAGAAAAAAGCACATCTCCATCCAGAAGAAGAAGAGTGTTGTTTTTTACTCCATAGCCCCTCGTGGCTTCCAGCAGTCGTTTCTTTCCAGAGAGGGACACATCTGCATCATCCAGGAGATGCGGGACAGAAAAACCATGCTGACGGAAAACACTAATCATTTTCCACCTCTTGTGTTGCAGCGTTTCTAGATACTGCATAAAGCTGCAGCGAGGATGACCGATCAGCCAATCAGATGAAGCCAATGTAACACCACTACCCAATCACAGTTGTCCTGTGATTAGTGGTGTTTGTGCCAAAGGAAGCAAGTCGCGTCTCTACTTCAAACCAAGTCAGACAAGTTTGACCACGTGATTCAAATATTAATCACTTAGCAAAACCGCTCAGCTCAGGTTGGACATGCAGGGGGACGAGTTGGAGAATTTAGTGAAAAGTAATGAAACTATTGTGGAAGAACTGAAAGCAGAGGAAACTTTTACAATGTGGTTATCAAGCACTTTGCATGAATGAAGGATGCGTTCCTGTTCAGGTAGGATGAGTGAAACTAATAACCCCCCACTTCCAGATTTTACTGCTGACTGGATTTCTTGTGGAAATTTGTGTGGAAATGGTTTTAATCTGTACTTGTGTCACTAAAGTCATATTACTGGATACAAAATCAGCAAAAAAAAAAAAAAGGGAGTACCCAGACGAGCTTGTTTATATCCTCTGCCGACCTGATTTTATTACTTTATGAAGATTAAGTAAGAAAGCTTTGTGCTTTCCATGCGGGATAGTTTGGGATTATTTTTTTAAATAATGTGTTGGTGTGAAATTTTTTGCATAAATGTAGAAAGAAAGCAAATGTAGAAAGGTGTTAAATAGGTCTATTCAAGAATATAAGCAAACAAAAGGGTACGGGTGCTCAGCGGTACCAGTTGATTGCAAGACACACAAAAATAAACAAAAAACAAACAAAAAAAAAAACAATATACGCAAGTCAATCATCCATCTCATCTCTTAATTGTTATACAGGGTAGCCGGGCTGCTACAGCAGCGCTGCGCTAACACACTGTGGCGTCAGGTCTTAAGCCGATAGGCGGTAGTGAAAAATATGATGGGATCTGTAAAGTCATTAAATGGCGCATATGGAGGGGCACGCAGAAGTGCACCCCCTTCTAGGCTTGGTCACTGAAAACGCACCCCTGCAGTGACCGATTATTGCAATCACAACATGCCACTGGTCATTTAGTACACATCCCATCATCCTGTCCTTCAGCGACCCAGTGGCACAGCCTGGTTCTACCTGGTATGGCCTGGTTCCTACTGGCCATCTCTGTAACACCAGGTCCAAAGTACCAGAGATCTAAGAGCATAACACGGGACTGTCGGAACCGGCTCCTGATCTGATCGTCATCTCGGAAAATGAGCTCCCTCCAGATTCTTGCAGGCACCACGTCCTCCAGCGGGGAGCAAGGACTTAAGTTTGGAACATCAATCCCCTGATTTTAGTCTGATGAGCACTTTTGTACGACGACCACACTCTGGTCAGAATATTTAGAATTAATTTGTATGACAGCTACTGTTCACCTTAATTAGCCGAGTGAAGCAGATTTCATAGATCTTGTTTCACAATAGCAGAAATTATTGAAAACTTATTGAAAATGACGTCATTTCTTGTTTTTTCTGCCGTTGCTGTCACCTTTGGTCATGGCCAGGGGTCATGGTAGGGACAATCTCCCAAAAGTTGACTATAATTGGCGTCCACCAGGTTTATAAATTAGGCCCCTTGTCGTCGGGACACACTGCCCTGCATTTGAAACACACTCCGGCTACAGCAGAACAGAGAAGGAAGTCTGCAACAATGTGGACAAGATACTTTGCCAGAGTGCTGCACATCTTTCTTCATCTCCTCTCATAGTTTCGGCGCACACCAACCTGCAAGCCCGGTCCGGCGAGTTGAGGATTTCATAATAGAAAACAGAAAAGTTAAGCGCCAATCCCAGACGAATAGGATGCGTTGGAGGGAGTTCGGTCATGGCGATGTCGCTTGCAGCTTTGTAGGCTACCAAGCTGTTCTCAGCTGCCTCCTTTCGATCGTTGCCTGTGGCGAACTCTGCCAGGTACCTGTGGTAATCTCCCTTCCTGAGCAAAGGACACAAAAAGGTCACAGAGATCAACCTACCTAAAGAACACAGAGCGGTAAAGGAGGACAGGTAGTTTTGGCAGACTGAGGGAGTCTGAAATCATTCACTTTTGAACAAAACTCACAATGAAAAAATCTTAATATTCAAGGAGTAAAAACTACAAAAAGTGTTTTGCATGGTTAAAATGTGTAACTTAAGACAGTGATTATGGTCATTGACAAGCATAGAACAGGTTCCAATCCAGGAAGTAAATCAAGTTTCTGGACAAATGTTGTGAAAAAGATGTCCGACTTTCTCTTAACTCTGCAACTAATTGTTTGAATCATCTATATTATCGATGTGAACTTTACTGGAAGCTTTTAGATTAAACCTTGAGCGGATGAAGGACCAAACAGCAGGCTTCTCCTCAGTCACACAACAGCAGTCTGACAACAGGCCCAACTTTTGCTCCCTTATGTACGTAAATCCTCCATTTCAGACGCTCTCATACTTCCACGTCTTACTTTGCGTGTTGTTCATCCACTAAGTGCTGGGTTCAGAGCTCACTTCAGCATTTTGATGCTGGTTGTCAGAGATAATTTAGTTACTAAGTCATTTACAACCATCCGAAAACACCTAAGTAGTACAACAATACTGTGTTTTAGCGTTAGCTTCTTCTGCATCTGATTTCTGTGTCATCTACTTCCTGTTTCTCCTCTTCTTCTCTGGTATTCTCCTTTGGTAAGTGGGGTGAGTAATACCATACCCCCCACAATTTCTGGTAGTATTGCTCCATCATCTGCCAGGACCCGGAAAACACACCAAACTACATCTAAGTAGCTAATCTGGCCTTTCCTTTGTGTTGAGCACAAATGGACCTTTGTGAGGAAAATGTTTTCCAGAATACATCTGTCTGTACATGCGGAGGGATGTCTGCGGGTAAACTACTGGAGACGGAGATGCACAACAAGCTTCGGTCTAACTGAACTGAGATCAGCGTTAAAACACATTTAAGCCTACATTTTGTAATAGAAAACCTTCGACTCTCCCGTGGTTGCGGCAAAGATGAGGTGCTTGTCCAGTACATCCAGAATGTCGTTGCAGATCGATTTCAGCTCTTTCTCAACCTGCAGGTCAAAACACACAAAACATTATCAATGAACTGGATCCGTCTCAGAGACTTCATTTCCATTAAGGCCTATTCGTCGCATATTCATCTAGTTATTTTCTTTCTGATGAGATACTTGAGTGGAAACTGGGTTTAGCACTGTGAAAGTACTGGTGATTACTGGAGATTATAAACACCAAATATAACAAGTATTGGCAATTTGATCGCATATCTATATGGTGTCCCATTAGGCAACTGTGGAAATCTTTCCGCCTCTTTTCCAATCACAGACACTTGCGGCACGTTGCACCTCTCCAACATGTTTGTCAAAGAAAAACAAACAAAAAAAGGATCTTCAGGTTTTCAGAAGACCTAATAAAAACAGATCGACGTTAACAAGGCTAACCGTTTTCCTGTATTCACGGATCATCTTTAGTTTGTCCTCGCCGCCTTTGTTTTCTTCTTTCTGTTCGAGGCTACTGATTATCCTCCATGAGGCTCTTCTGGCTCCGATCACGTTCTTATACGCCACCGACAGAAGGTTCCTTTCCTCTACCGTCAGCTCCACGTCCATACTGGCCACCTTCTTCATGGACTCCACCATTTCTAAGGCACACAGAGAGACAGTGTTGGATGTGGGCATGAAAGCAGGAACTAACACTGCACAGTTTTCTGCTCCTTTACCTTTAAAATCTTGTGCATGACACTGCATGATGCTAAGTGCAGGCTTTAACTACCAGCTTGCTAATCCTAATTAGCATGTCTGATAACTGTCCCTAAAACATGCAAACATGCATCTACAGATGCAGGTTTGTACAGACAGATGACCTGTGGCTTGATGCAGAAACTGAATAGTTTGAATCGTAAAGATCCCTTAATAACGCCATGTCATACGAGGGATTTTATCTGAACCTGATGGAGCAACTTGAGGCCTGAATGAAAACCAAGCTACTGCTAAATATCTGAGAGGTGCATTAGAGTAGCCTGTAAAGCTAACATATGTAGTTGGAGTGACAGAAAGAAACATACCCACCATGTTTCACCATCTGCAGGATAACTATCCACCACTTTCAGAGCTTAAACGTCTATTTTAGAAGTGTGATTTGATTTAGTTACACAAATCTCTTTGGGGACGACTTGTGCTGTTGTTGGTTATATAAAAAAATTATGCAAACTTTTTATGGTCGTAACATGCTCCATTCATAAAGTCACTCGCAAGATGATGCAGAGAGATGAGGCAATTTCATAACAATGGCTCGCAGCGCTTAAGTTAAAACACCCACCAAAGAAGGTCTTTATTTTGCTTTTATTATTTTGTTGTTCATAAAGTGACAGAGCCGCATCCCGATCCAGAATTATATCCGGGCTACGAATGATCACCAGCAAATTAGAGGTGAAAGCAACTAGATACCACGATGCAGCTGACGAGACTGATGAGTAAATGAGGCCGTGTGTCAGAAAAGTAAAATTATTATTCTGGAGTGACATGACAGTAAAAAACTTGTCCTCCCGATCTGTTAGATAGGGTGGGGTCACCGTCGGGTTTACACATGCGCTGTTCATTTTGACTGCATACTTGCGGGTGTTTCTCGTCAAGCTCCTCATGGCTGCACCGCGATACTGATCACCTCATAGTGATACAGGACGGGAGAGTCCTGCTGCTCGATTGTGACAGCAACTGCAGAACTATATGTGTTTTAAAGTCAGTCACCAAAACACCACAAAAGTCTCCAATAATTCCAGAAAAAGTCGCTAAATTTGTCGCTAGTCGCTTTTAGAAAAAAAAAGTCGCTAAGAATGTTTGAAAAGTCGCCAAGTTGGCAACACTGGAACAGACACACATGTAATTACATGCTAACTACACACGGCGCCCATCTGGCTGCTCAGTGTGGGCGGGGCCGGGGAGCAGCAGACACACAGAGGAGAGAAGCAGAGATACAGACCCAGCCTTTCACAGATCCAGCTTCAAATCTCGCCGCAACATATGAAGTGTACGGCAAAACTATAGTTTGGTGCATGTTGCAAAATGCACAACATCGTGTGCACAGGATAGACTGCGAGACGGCAAATATAGCATAATATGATCCCTTTCAATTACACAGACTGCACAGAAGCAGAATGTAAATTAGAAAAAGCATCGTGTGATACAAATAACCTACTATACACCTACTAAGAGAAGCTGAGTGAAGCTCTTCCTTCTGCTGCCATCCAGGATTCCCCGAGCTCCCTAAACACATGAGCATAATCACACCCCCCCGCATGCAGCGTGTCTAATAATCCAGCTAGTTCCCAGTTTCCCACTGGACCACAGACATCACCTCATGTATAAAGATTTTCATATTGAAAGATGGCGTACAATCAGTCATACTTTCCCAACTGATCCTCAGATAGATGTCAAAATATAGAAATATTTAGGTATAACATCATGTGACGCATCTTCATTTGCACTTGATTTGAGGTCAAACGAATAAAGTTTCAGAGATATAGCAAAAAAAAAAAAAAAGTTTAAGTTTGAGCGCCCCCTGGTGGCCAACCCGAAAATGATAAATTGGTCAAAATATCTATGCAAGTTGTCACAT
>JBAMHX010000017.1:22825241-22835358 GCA_037177515.1 Pseudomugil tenellus | reverse complement strand
CATATATATATAAATATATATATAAATTAAAGGGTATTATCTTTAATGATAAGTAAATCCCATTACTTATACCTAAGATTTTAATCATTGATGAAACAATGCAAAATGTGAATTCATACAAAAATCAGTATAAAGATCTTAATTTTCTCAAAATTACTTGAATGGAAATTACATGCTCTCTATCGGTGACCTAGCTATTTATGCATAGAAGTTTGATTGGACCAGTTAAAATAGAAAACAATTTCTATGAAGGGCTGCTCTGAACACCAAAATGATGCAAAACGCTACTTATGGAGAATGATAATCAACCCGATTAATACAGCCACAACCTGGTAATGCTGCCTGCCAACGGCTCTTTCACAAAGACTTTTGAGGATTTCACAAATAGATTTTTTTACAAGGCACTGTAGACTTAAGTTTGGTTCACTGTCCACAGATCGTCAGTCCCACCAACACGCTTTTTTAATCCAGAATTGTGTGATGAGATGCATTTGACCATCCAAATGCAGAATCACACATCTGATCAGAGGAAAGTGCAGAATATTGTTGCTTATATTAGTGACTCCCTGTCCAGCATGCAAACATTTTCAACAAACATGGATTTATTCCATATTTTCTTCTAGACCCTTCATCTCACCTCATCACCCAAACAAAGAAGGGAGACAGCCAAGGTCAATGGATATGGAGAAGTAGGGAAAGCAGCAAAATGATAGGAATTGAGTTACAGAAGCATTACAGCATTATAAATAGTTTCCCCTCAATAGAAACTTAAATATGCGATGGTGGTAGTTTTGCCTGTTAGGTTTGTACTGGATTCTGTGTTGCTCTCAGACACTCAACATACAAACACCTGGCTGTATGATCGTGTTCTTCACTAATGGATTAGTGAAGAACACTGATGAAATCACTGATGATGGTGTAAGCTTTTCATTTTTAAGTTCGAATCATTTAATAATTTTAAAATGGTTTGGTTAACATATGCCAAGATGGTGTTGTGGAACACTAGCGCAATATTCTTCATAATGTGGTAGTTTGCGGTGTTAGCAACACATTTAGCATCACAGTAAGCACAAGGTGTTAGTATAGCTGAGACTCCTTCAACATAAAACATTCGGTCCGTGAGGACAAGGTGAAAGTTCATATTAGCAAAAAGCTCACTCCTGCTCAACAAAGTTCTGACCTATATCTATCCTAAGCTTTTAGGCTGATAACAAACCCCCATAAAGATTCAACTTGGAGCATGATAGGACCCATTATACTTGCAAGAATTTAAAGGACATATCACAAAAGCTATGAAAGAATTCATAGCAACATTTTATTAACCACCAGCTGAAATAGGTGGTGCTAGATATGACTTTAGAGCCCATGTTGTCTTATATTACAGGATTGAATCTAGGACTATCGAAGTGAAGGACAATGCTGAAATATCCACATTGAATAAACCTCCAAACACTAACACCCACCAACACTGTAAGCTTGGAACTTGATATGACTCAGCAGTTTTAAGTTGTTAGCATGTGCTAATCATGCATACTCAAGTTAGCACTAAACACAATCATACATATATATATATATATATATATACACATATATATACATATATATACATATATATATATATATATATGCAATCGGAACTTGATATGACTGTTAGAGGATAGTTTGCATAAGCTCAATGGCAATTAAACCTAAAACACAAAAAGGTTAGCATGCGAAGCTACTACTTAACCACTGAAATGATTAGCTTGGTGACCACAAAAAGCAGAAGCTTTAGAAAAACTTGACCTAAGTTGCTGAAATGTAAATCAACACTATTGCTAAAAAATAAATGTTTAAAAATTGATTGAAACTCAAAAGTGCAAAATAAAAATTTAGCATGGAAGAAATTCCCAATCAACGCAACCTAAGCCCTGCTAGCAGGTATAAGGACTATTGTGATGTTTTACTCATTTTGATAAGTGTTAGCCTTCAGAGGTTCTACAGTAATTTAACAAAGTTAATGACAACATGTAACAAGTAAATTAACACTCAAAATGTAGGCAAGAAACTGTGGTTAAAGAAACTCTAAATTTGTTTTCATGGAAGCCGATGGCTCAGTGTAAAAGAAACTACTCCACAAAATGACTAAGCAAGATGCTAAAATGTTACCACTGCAAAAACAAAAAGGAAGACACCGATTTGAGTTTGGACAAGTGTAACGATCCAATTCTTTACCAATCATCTATAGTGTGCTGCTGTGCAAGCCGTGGTGTCCAAAACTTATCTTAAACCTGATGTTAAGTACGGTGGTGTGGAAATGAAACGTAGCTCATCTGTAGCGCTTCCATTAAAAATGTAATTTTTGCAAAAGTTGGTGTTGAGTAAGAAATATATCTGCTATTAATCAAACCATGTTTTATGTGATAAAAACATTTATATATAAATTTAGTTACTGTAACTGAGGTGCCTGTCAATCTTTGGTTTACCAACCCTTTAAAGTGTCATAAGCTACATACAGATAAACAGTGTGATCATCTTTATAGTCAATCTTATAGTAAACCTCTATGCACAAAGATATGAACAGTAAACTTCAAACCCTGAGCAAAGAGGATTCATTTAGATTTTTATTAAAAATATACTGAAGGAGATTTAGTTATATCCACTTTTCATGCCTCCAACACTTCATGATTCCCACTAAAACATCTGGCTATGAAATACAAAGCAACAAAAAGCCCGATTCATGCTAGCGAAGCTCCTTCTAGCCGACTCTCTTTCTGGATTTTTTAAGGTGTTTTTATTACGTAGACATGCACTGTCACTTATGTACAAGTTCAAACTGAATAAACATGAAAAAAAGGAAAACTAAATGTGATAAATTAGTAGAAATGTTACTCAAGTCTGGAATGTCACATGTAATATATTACTGAGTTAGCACTGATTATCTGATTCTCAGAATAGTATCACATTTTTAAAATAAGCTATTAAACCTAAAAAAAGATGCATTCTGTATTATGCAAAACTTTCTAACCAAAACAAACAAGAAAAAAACAAAAGACCCAGACCAGAAAGCGTGAATTTGCCTGTTCGTTTTCTATTCTTGTTGTTTTCTTCTGTGCATTTCATGGAAGTTAAGGTCACAGTGGTTGAAAAGCGGGACCTATAAATCTCTGCGTAGCAGATTTGCACGGATGCACCGCCTGTAAACCACTGAGTGGACAAGCAGCAGATAATCCTGGCGACAGATGGCGGCAGATTCGCCCAGCAGCTTTGTACATCTTCACAACAAATCAGCAGAGAGCCTGTTGTGGGCTCAAAAGGAGGAGACGGTGGAAAGGCAGGAGGCTGAAGAAGAGAAAACACTGAGGAATGACCTGCAGCTTGAATCTTAAATAAAATATCACCTGGTTGCATGCCATCAAATAAGAGATGTTGAAAGAAAGAAGAGAAACAAACAGAGTATGGGATGTTTCCAGTAACAGTGGCCTGACCAGCCGTGGACAAAAGAAGCTGCCGTCTCTTGGGTGGCAGCCAAAGCGAACAAACAAGCCGTTATTCTTACAAGCTCGGCGTCGCGCCACTCATCAGTAAACAGGCCTCGACCAGCAAGCTGACTCAGCACCTTCTTTCTGCACTGCCATCATGGAGCATGAGACCAGAATTATCAGATCTGTGAAGTAATTACGTACAGTTGGAGTTTTTTGTTTTGAGCAGTCACTCTGATCCTCTCGGGCAAAAAGATGCTTATGAACATTAATAAGCGATAAAATGTACAAAAGTGGAACCAAATCAACAGAAGCAGCAACGTTATGAAGACGCTCAAGAATAAATTTGCTTATTATGAAGTGATGTAAGACGTCATGCCACAGTGTGACCAGCGGTAAAAGTTTGAGACAGTGCTCAATCGTATCATCTACATACCAAAGCTTCCATAACTGCTGTGATTGCTAATCAAACACAGAGCTCGACTATGGTTTCCACATTTATTATCACAACTTCTGCACCAGTGCAGCGGGTCACAACAGCTAACCGAACCCAATAAAAACCTGTATCCTCTGTATTTCTCAGGATTCTGAAAGTTTTCCAGCCAAATATTTAGAAGATAAAACCCCTGATATATAACAAATCTTTTGTTTTGTCACTGATCTGCCATCATGGTTCAGACATGATTCATACAAAGTGAAGTTAGTGAGAAATCTTTACGCTTAATTCACCTTGACGTTAAATTCAAATTCATTTTAAATTAAATAATCGGTACGCGATTCGCAGTACACAACACCGACCCGGTGTCTCTGTTGGTACCGGTACGCGTCGTCCATCTGGCCACATTCGTAAGTTCTCTGAAAACAGTTAAAAGAAGACAGATGATGGACAAACGCTCTGCTGGTTACGTCTACAAGCACAAACAGCTGCATTAGTGATGGAGCAGGTTGCCTACGCAGGTTAAAAAGTAAGTACATTGCAGTAGATCGTTTTATTAACTTCAGATAAATATTATGTATTTGATAGATTGGCACAATTACCCATAACTCACAGCAAACGGGACGATACAGGTAAACATCACCATATTCAGATGAAACATGATGGCGAAACCACCAGACAGGCTTTAGAAACTAGTAAAGAAATGTCAGAAAAGATTTATACGCTTATTGATTAGAAAGATTTTGCTATTAGTTGTGATAAATGTGAGTCTGATGTGTCAGCTGCAATCTTGTCCTTTAAAAATAATAAACTTGGGGATGATTATCCTACATGGCGATGTTATACACTAATGAAAACACACAGGGAGCTGGAGGGGGGGGTCAGCAAGAGACTATGATATGTGGTGAGGAGTAAAAATGCACAGAAGTTAACTGAAGAGTTGTGTGGATGGCTTTACGAGCCTCACAAGCATCCACAGACACTGTTGCATAGATTTAATGTAAAGGACAAAAAAGGCCATAAACGCATAAAGCCTGAGTGATGAACAACGTAACGAGTCAAATCACCTCCAGAATTTCTACGCATCTCTCCAGGAGAAACAAAGCTAAGTGAATCATTCTCTGTAATGACGCATGTAAGAAAAATATCCACCTGCAGCTGGGATTAGCATCATAATGGTCCTCTGCTCAAGATATAAGTTTTATAACTATTTATAATCAAACTAAAAGATGATCCAAATCTCTAAAACTATACAAACAGCCTGGTGGGTTAAGTGCTCAATTCAACACCTGATTCACAAGTGCATTTAAACGATTCACGAGAAATCACAGCTCATGATTTTATCCTCTTTGATGTTTGGATATTTACGGGTATGTCTGCTTGGGGGAGAAAGCTTACCTTATTGCTCTTACCTGGCCCTGAGATCAGGAACTATCCTATATTAGCTATTCATAAATCCCACTTCCAGCACTAGGAGAGGAGATCTTCCCTGCAATGCTCCAGTGTAATCACAAAACCCTCATATCCATCAAGCTTGCACACGAACTCAGCAGGAATTTCAAAGAAAACAGGAAATCCTTAAATTCATCTAAAAAAAAAAACACATTTTGGGATTGAGGGCCAAATATTTTGCTCAGACGACAAAGAGAAGAGCTTCCTGAAAATGTTTAATCTTGTTAATAAAAAGAGCAAAGCTGAAGGGTTTGAAAGGATGAAGAAGTCACATTAACTGGTTGCCATCTGTAGCTCGAGTGAGGATGATCTGACTTTTCCCTGCAGACACGGCCACAAAGTTCCTCCTTGCTCCGAAGTTTCTGCTCAGTCTTGCCAGAGAGTTAAATTAAAAGATGACATCACTGTTAAGCAACCTGCCGTAACGTCCGCTCTCTGTAACAGACGTTTCCCAGCAGCTGTAAACACAGTGGGAGTGAAAGTTTGTGGCGCATCAGCAGTGAGGCGAATGCGGCCTTTGCATCACCGCTGTGGCTGCACATGTCCGTCTCACCCAAAAACAAAACTAAGTTCAGTAGTAGCATTAGATCGGTGGAGGAATCGCCCACATCGGCAGCACATCTGTAACAGAGGAGTCGAAGTGTGCGGAAAATGCCCTGGAGTTGTGGAACGAGAGCAGGCAGTCCTGGTGCACTACAGTACGATGGGGGGGCTGAGTTAGTAGCTGAGTGTGTGGCTGGAGTGAGCAGTTGTGAGCTGCAAATCAATCATCCTTGGAGCGGTCAGCGACCGTGGCCGCAGGAGACGGCTGGCGGCTTCGCTGGTACAGACGGTAGCCCTTTCTGCAAAGCAGCACAAACCAGTAGACCTGTGGCGCCAGGATGCACGAGTTTCCCAAGTTGGTGGAAAGCGGGAGGTGGAAGGGAACGCTGTAGAGAGGAATGCCGTAGTGGCGGCCGTACATCCAGTACATGTAGGGGAAGAGGGCGATGCGGCACATGAAGAAGGTGAACAGGACCATCCCGCCATTGGCCTTGTGCAGCCAGCAGTCCTGGAGGCCGAGCTGGGGGAGGACACAAAGGGGAGGGGGTGAGGACTAATTCATCTACATATTAACAGTGTTTAAGGCACAGAGCCGACAGCGGATCGGATCCTAAACCATGACGTCAAGGGCCTTAAGTAAAGTATCGGGCCCGCTTTCTGGTACCGGCTCAGCCCCCCCTTCTTACTTCTTTGTGTGATTGTGTTTATTATGGGATGGACATGGTCAGCAACATGTAGGCTGTGCTGGTTAAACCATGTCATGTTGGTTCTAAGGGGACCAAAGGGGGACATGAAAATCTCCCCCACACCGTTACACCAGCAGCAGCCTGAGTGTAGATTTATGACACGACGGATCCATATTTTCATGATTCCAGCAGATTCTGATCCGATCATCTGAACGTGGCGCTGAAACAGAAAACGTCTCTTCTTCACAGAGGAACTCAGAGGAACTACTGTCACTTAAATCTCCTTCTGATGCTCACATGACTAAATGCCGCAGTGTGATTGGCTGGTTAGATATTAGGGCAGTTAAGTAGGTTTTCCTGATGAAGCTCCAGTAAATGAAACCAAGTCTTTTGCAGAAATATCATTTCAGACGCCAACAGAGCTGATAAACGAACTCATCTGTTTACAATCGAAGGCTTAAACTAGTCATCTGTCACGAAATGTCGTTTTTACACAGATGCTATAAATGTTATTTCAGGTTGATGATCGTAATGTCTACTTGTTTTTTAAAAATATTTTTATTCTTTTAGTAAATTCTTGTGTGAAGTGATGTTTTATTTTAATGCGGGCCTTGTAGATCTTTCACACAGATTCAATCATGAAAAGCTTTTATTTGCAGGACGTCACATCCGGAAGAAAGACCCCACGCCGTCTCCGATGGGGAGATCTGCCATTGAAGGCAGTAAAAATGAGTTTCTGTTTGTGCTGATGTGCTCCGAAAGAGGGCAGCAGTTGCAACTTTGCCATTTTCGTCCTCTGACAGCAGATGTCAGCAGAGACCTGAAGGCCCACTGATCCCACAGAGGTAGAGTGGGGGGGCTCTTCTATTCTTAGATTAATGCGCTGTAAGATTCCCATCCTCCTAGAGTGTAAACAGTGCCACGGCTTGTTTGCTGACTGATGTCTTTTCTCCTTTTTTCTGGTGAGCTATGCACCTTAATTATTGATAGATCAGTGACAAACTACCTCCCAAATGAAATGGAGATACTTGGGGTTTTGATGATGTAGGCCTCTGAGCATCACCTGAGTAGCATTCACACATGAAAAGGATGAATGACAGAAAAATATATTCTGAACTGGTGGTTTTGTTGTATTTAAAATTTACACTCAGAAAAATATTAATTTATATAAAGACTGGTATTTTTATATGTATATATATATATATATAAACACCTGTCGGCTTTATGAATGATTAAGAACAGATTGAAGCTACATGTCAGTAGTATCCTCATCAGGCTGCTCTAACACACATCACGTGAAAAGGAGGATTTATGCTTCAACTTTCAGACTTCTGAACACGACATGAGTAAAGTTTTTATAAGTTACAATCTTTAAAGGATGAGGGAGATTCTGAACGTAGCAGGTCTGAGTATTTAGTCTCCTGCTGTTGAGGTCAGAGGTCAGAGGAGGGTGGACAGACTGGTTGGAGATGATATGAGCACTGGTTTCATCTGATGAGTCTCCATTTCAGCTCCACATTCAGATCAGATCAGAATCTGCTGGAAACTTCATGAAAACATGGATCCGTCCTGCTGGTGTAATGGTGGGGGGGGGGGGATTTTAATGACGCTCCGCCGTGGAAGATGGGAGGTACAAATATTTAATCAGTTCATTAATACTTGTGTGATGAAGCTAAAAGGAAATAAAAGCAGCATCTACAGTTTCAGTAGATATAAACATCCCTGTTAGTGTAAAGTTACAGCTGCTTAAGCATCATTGGACGACGCCAAACTAAACGGTATCATGTTTACTTTGTCTAAGTAACTGCAGACTAATGATATTTTCACTATGACACGTTGCTTTATAAAAACAGGACTTCCCAGTTCGGCTCAGGAGGATGCCCACGTCTGTGCCGTCTCACCTGAATAAGCATTTTCCCCAGGGACACAAAGGGTGTGCTGAGCTCTGTCAGAAACAAACAGCCGATGAAGAAATCCCCCTGGTCCTTTCTGAAGAACTGAGGAACAGACAGAGCACACACATACATGAGCAAACAAACAAGCATGGAGAATAAACACAGATGGCTTTCACTCTCTGAGACCTTCAGGAGAAACATCAGGTTGTATACGACAACCCAAAAACAGTAATATTTTAATCTGAACTCAGTATATGAACAGAATTTAAACGTAAAACTTATTCTGATGTGGATACATGCTAATTACCATAAGAGCTGAATAAAGCATGTCGAATAACTCAACTAACATGTTAGCTTAAGTCCTAGCATGTCAGGGAGACTACAAAATATTTACAGGAGGACGTATTTGAAGTCTGGACTGTGAAAAGACAAGCTGTTGTATCCAGTCCTTCATGTTGGAGACTTCTGCATCTTTTAACAATGAAAACAAATCCAGTAGCCGTACTTGCGGAAGCCAAAGGTAGCAGAAAACTAAAAGTATGACTGAGAGATCTGCATATGGCACAAATGAAATTTTGGAAGTAATTAGCATTATCATGTCATTAGCCTCGTAGCACAGATGCGTTATATTTCTGATAAACTCATATCTATTTACCATTAGTGATTTGCATTACTGTCTCTAAAATGTGAGTATGAGACATAAGCAATGATGCCATCGGGCTAATGGTAAGCACTGAATTAGACAATAAGATGTAGCGATTTCCACATGAACACAATGTTTCAATCACAATAAATTTACATGATTAAACTGAAAACAAACACACAGATGCTGCAGAATAACCTCTTTTCAACCAACAAGATCATTTCACACCTTTTTCAATTCTTTACTACAAAAGAACAAACATGTAACTCCACTAAAATAATGAGGAAAAACACAGGTAGGCAGAGGCAGGTGGGTGCGAGATGCCCTGAACACATGTAATGAATAAAACGTTTAAAAATTGACCAGCAGCTTGTGGTTGATGTTATTCTGGAACAGGTGCGTCAGTGTAGATGGATAGAGACCCTGAAAAAAGACAAGCCTAGCTTGCAGCTAGCAGATGATAAATAAAGGATGAGCTGCTCCAGAAGTGGCTTTGCCCGCGTAAGAATGACATGGTTAAAGCAGGTTAAAGCAGGTTAAAGCAGGTTAAAGCAGGTTAAAGCAGGTTAAAGCGGGTTAAAGCAGGTTAAACCGGGTTAAAGCAGGTTAAAGCAGGTTAAAGCGGGTTAAAGCAGGTTAAAGCAGGTTAAAGTAGGTTAAACCGGGTTAAAGCAGGTTAAAGCAGGTTAAAGCGGGTTAAAGCAGGTTAAAGCAGGTTAAAGCAGGTTAAAGTAGGTTAAACCGGGTTAAAGCAGGTTTAAGCAGGTTAAAGCAGGTTAAACCGGGTTAAAGCAGGTTAAACCAGGTTAAAGCAGGTTAAAGCAGGTTAAAGCAGGTTAAAGCAGGTTAAACCGGGTTAAAGCAGGTTAAAGCAGGTTAAAGCAGGTTAAAGCAGGTTAAACCGGGTTAAAGCAGGTTAAACCGGGTTAAACCGGGTTAAAGCAGGTTAAAGCAGGTTAAAGCAGGTTAAACCGGGTTAAAGCGGGTTAAAGCAGGTTAAA
>JBAMHX010000017.1:22811450-22825141 GCA_037177515.1 Pseudomugil tenellus | reverse complement strand
GGTTAAAGCAGGTTAAACCGGGTTAAAGCGGGTTAAAGCAGGTTAAAGCAGGTTAAAGCAGGTTAAAGCAGGTTAAAGCGGGTTAAAGCAGGTTAAAGCAGGTTAAAGCAGGTTAAAGCAGGTTAAACCGGGTTAAAGCAGGTTAAAGCAGGTTAAACCAGGTTAAAGCAGGTTAAAGTAGGTTAAAGCAGGTTAAAGCAGGTTAAAGTAGGTTAAAGCAGGTTAAAGCAGGTTAAACCGGGTTAAAGCAGGTTAAACCAGGTTAAACCGGGTTAAAGCAGATTAAAGCGGGTTAAACCAGATTAAACCGGATTAAACCTGGTTAAAGCAGGTTAAAGGGGGTTAAAGCAGGTTAAAGCAGGTTAAAGCAGGTTAAAGCGGGTTAAAGCAGGTTAAAGCAGGTTAAAGCAGGTTAAAGCAGGTTAAACCGGGTTAAAGCGGGTTAAAGCAGGTTAAACCAGGTTAAAGCAGGTTAAAGTAGGTTAAAGCAGGTTAAAGCAGGTTAAAGTAGGTTAAAGCAGGTTAAAGCAGGTTAAACCGGGTTAAAGCAGGTTAAACCAGGTTAAACCGGGTTAAAGCAGATTAAAGCGGGTTAAACCGGATTAAACCTGGTTAAAGCAGGTTAAAGTAGGTTAAAGCAGATTGAAGCAGGTTAAAGCAGGTTAAAGTAGGTTAAAGCAGGTTAAACCAGGTTAAACCGGGTTAAAGCAGATTAAAGCGGGTTAAACCAGATTAAAGCAGGTTAAACCAGGTTAAACCGGGTTAAAGCAGGTTAAACCAGGTCTACATCACAACCTGGCTGCATAATTTCAACTCAGCGACGGTTTATCTGGCATTGTGTCCCATCTCTTCTCTGAGATCTCTGCAGCCAGTAAAAGTCTCTGTTGGTCGGCCTTCTTGCTTGATTTCTCTTTCTTCTCTCCTCCTTTGATAACAACGTTTGCATGTCTTTGAATAATTAACCTTGGTGTGAAGCTAAGATAGTTGGGTGGTTTTGTTTTACATTTATTTACACAAAACTGATTGTTTAACATGTTATTTAACCTTAAAGCTTAATTATAACATTTATATACGTACACGCTGCAGGTAAAAATGACTAAATAAACATCTCACAGCAACACTCAGCTGTGCAGACATGGCATATTTTTTATACATTACTGTTGTGGAAATTTCATATATTAGCTTATTACTTTACTCTTAATGTCTAGTTGAAAGGTCCGACCATAAGGCTCCTAAACTGATGTCATTCTGACCGTAATAAACCATCTGCAAGGCCGGCGTCCTTCCATCAGGAAAATGTTTAGACGAAACCTCCTTTATCTGTCATAACAAAACTGAGGCTCCAGACTGACGCAAAGTCTTTAAACGAAGGTGTGTCTCAGTGAATGGGCAGAATTCTCCCCGGTTTATAAACGTGTATCTTGTCTGTCTGTCTTTCATGTATTGTCTTACTCCATGTTTTAAATGTATGTTACACATATTTTATCCTTCATTATTAAATTTATATTCTTTAAGAAACCAGTCTCCTCATCCTTGACAGGAAAAACTGCCATTAAACTTATCATGGACACATTTTCCACAAATTCCTGAAATTGGTGTAAATGAAGATCCAGGCTGTTTGGGGGGATAATTTAGTTTAGTGTTCATTAATGTTCTTCTCAAATAAACAAAACATAATAGTCGCTGTGACATGATGCTGTAAACTGACATTTAGCCGTTATGTGATGCTCCCAGATGGAAATAAAAAGCCACATGTGGTTTCTAAGCCTCAGGAAGCTGCTGGACAATAATTGACACCAGAAACAACCATGAATGTCAGTGCACCATAAAAACCTGTCAAACACCCAGTTACACATCTGAGACTGATGGAGTTGTTTTACATTTTGTCATCAGAAAATTTTAATTTAATTTTATAAGTTTGTACTTCCCCCTACTCCTTTTTGGATATGCAAGTAGAATATGTAGTCCTCAGTTACATTTTGTTTCTATTTATTGATGTCTACCAGCTAATGTATGAGAACTGTTTGCTTGTTGCATGTTTGGAAGAAATTATTTATAAATAAATATATATAAGAGCCTTCTTAATAATTTAGGTATTATACTTTATTATTCTTATTTTTTTCTTTTAATTTTTGGGGAGAAAAAAACTGAATGTAAACAGAAGAGAAAAGAGAGAAAGGAAAATGAAAAAGAAGACGGGGAGGGCGGGACAGATACACAAGATAGTCAGAAATATACAAAGAAAACTACCTGCAACATCTTCAAGAAAACAAAACTGAATTACAAAACAAAACTTTTACAAGAACGTAAAAGAAAATCAGAAGGGGAAGAACATAAATTATTATCCACATTAAGAAGTAAACATGAACAGTAGTCGATATTAAACCTGAAGGACAATAACTCAGTGTACAAGTTAGAAAATGTGGGGGCAAAATATAAGGTATGAATAGTGAGCATGTGGGTGTGACTGGGCCCCCACAAAAATCAGAGGCAGACCAGGAGGCACACGGGACCCCGGGGATCCCCCCAGGGTACGTGTCCCCGCCAGCCCACCACAGGGGCGACATGTCTCAGAGTGCTACGTGGCAATAAAGAACCGGCTGTGGGATGCCAGCGTTTGCAGCTGCTGCTTCACCAGGCGAAACCCCCCCAGAGACAGATGCCCAGGAGGACCAGGTCGGCTGGATGGCCACCCAACGCAAGCCCCCACACACCCCGGTGCCCAAAACAGGCACCCCGGGGACCAAACAACAACCTTGTTTTGACTGCCTGAATGGAAGGATTTGGTCAATCACATGAACGAAAGATGTACGTTTGTAGATCAGGGCATCTCTTAACAAGCTGGTTGCTCAACTACAAGTCAATAAAAGATTTTTCCAGCCCCCCCGCTATTATCAACCCTCCACTTTTAGCTGATACAGACCTTTTCACAGTTCAGACTCGTCAAAACAGCTGCACATGTGGAACTAGTCGTGCTTACAATATCGAGACTGTCGCCCACTTATCTACAATTTTATCAACTGCAGCTGTGTTTTCCCAGAACAGCACGTCCAAATATCTCAACGCTGTTTTCTTTTCTTCTCTTACATGTCGCTGCCCTCTAACAGCCTGTTGGATAAGCTACCCAGCTCATGTAATATGCAGGAAAGCCAAATTGGCATGAAGCTGATGAGTGAAGGAACAAGAGGAAAAACAAAGAAAGGGGATGCGAGTTCAGAGAAAGAAAAAAATAGGATGACTGCAGCTGGAGCTGAATAATGTAGGGTAATGTGATCTCATTTAGCCACTGACTGCCCCCGCAAACAAAGGCCCGGTTTTCACTGCACCTGGCTCGCTAACCTGGGATACTGGGAAATGGAACTGGTTATGTAACATGTTTAACACCATGGATCATAAAGTTTCAACAGGAACCTGGACATACATCTGGACTTAAAGAAATGCTTAAATAAATATTTGTTTAGAAATATAATAAGGTTACGCCTTGGTAAACTGAAAGCGTTGAAATGAGAAATGAATTGGAAAACTTTGGTGCCCAAACTGTGAAACAATTGAACAAATTCTGCATTTTTACAAAGAACAGCAAAAATAGCCTCTTCCCTATAGAATCACTGTAGAGCCTTTCGTTCTCCCTTCCGGCACATTCTTCCCGCATTTCCACTGCTTTGCAACACTTACAATTCAGGGATATTGAGAAAAGACTCATTGACTTTTATTTATTCAATGAAGGTACTCAATAATCGCAGCCCTAATGTTCTCCCTGTTCCTGCCATTTGTTGTCGCTCACCCCATACGACTTGTTTTTCCTTTGAATGGGCCAAGTTGGACTGCAGCCTCTAAATAAACTACACATTAAACCAGCGATCAGGTCCAATCTACTGCTTAGATTTAACCCTTTACAAACTGCAGTAGAAAACGTCCGCCTGCACCCACAGTTAGTTTTGTGAATGGTGAAGTCATTGCTGTGAGTTTTCTCAAGTGTTTTATATTTCTATGATCTGTACAACTTTACAAAGTGGGTTTAAGCAACAATTACTGACAAAAATGTTCAAATTATGCCCCGAATATAAGAAATACATAAAAATATGATTAAATAAGCACAGTTAACTTGGTGATTAAAAACATTTACATCTGTAGAAAAATAAGTAGTTATACAAGTTCATGCAACCAACAATCTAGTTTTAGTTTTAGACAAACACTTTATTTTAGAGCAGAATTTGACGGCATTTTGATGAACTATTTGCATGACAAAGAACTGAAATATAAAATACATTAGCTTTTTTTTACACTAGTATTTTAGAAGTTTTATATCCCTAGAACGTAAATAAAACATAATGAAACAAATTTTCAATAAATAAAAAAATTATATTCAGTTTTTTAATGAAATTGAACTAAATGGATGAAAATACGAAACCAAAACAGTTAAACGCATAAAAATGCTGAATAGTTACTTTTAAAAAAAACATAATGTACAAATTTAAGTTCTTCTTATCCGAGTACTGTATGTACTGTAAGTGTACTTGTACTAAATATTCTAGCAGTTGCTGTCAACAATACAACACAGACACATTATAATGAGGGATGTGAGTCTTTTCTGTCCACAAAAAAGTAAATTATGAGATAAAACTATGTTGTGTTGGGATGTACAGGATGTACTGCAGTGGTCGGCAATTAAATCTGGGCAAATTATATTTATAGAAACTGTTGTGGAGTTATTAGTCAATGCACAGACATGGTGCTGTTTATACGCTGTGTTAAAAGAACAACGTGGGCCCTTTAAGAACGGCCGAGCTAGTGAGGCGAGAGAGAGAGACGGCACGTCAGCTGAATCTGGAGCAGAGGAAGTTAGTGGTGAGAAACTGTCTGTATAGTGGTGAATGTTTGCTACAAGCTTTAGCAACAAACACCACACCAGCAGATTCTGCTTCATCACTCCTGGTAAAGTGAAGGGAGTTCACCCCAAAGTTAACTCCGTTAACTCCTCCTCTCAGCTTCCCAAGCTGGTTTAGAGGCGGGAAGTTAAACAACTGTTTGAGTTTTCAGATAGTGGAGACGTCCAGAGCAGCACGGTTACTAAACCATAAAAGAAGTGCTGCTCTTCACGACCAAAACTAGCAGAAAAATAACTAGTTTTGTTCGAGATGGATTCTCTTGTAGGCACTATCTTTAGATCTCCTCTAAAGCAGCTGACTCCTTACACGCAGCCAGGTGTGAGCTTCGGTTCCTACATCTCGCTGACCCACTTTCTCATCTACTGCTGAACAGCAAAGGACACGATGTTAAACATGTAATAATTAAAAAACAAACATACAGGGTACAAATAACCTGTTCTTGTTGACAGTAAAGGGTTGGGTTCCCAGCAAGGTGCAAACTGGTTTGTATTTTCCAAAATGTCGTTGTTTCATACTGGTCACGTGACACTTCCTGGATTTGCTGTTTATTTCTACATTAAATAAAAAGGAAAGGGTCTAAAATGACGACAGGGATGATGGTGTCTAGGACAAGCCGGAATGACAAACAGAGCTGATGAGATATTTTACATTTTCATTACCTGATCAATTAATTTGCCCCAATTGAGCAGAAGCAGGACTCAGATTGGAAAGGAATGAATAAAAAGCTGGTTTTATAGCCGTTTGCTTCTGAAGTGAAGTCTGTTTGAAGGAAATCTTTATTGTAAATGTCCTCCCTCTCCTCCTCAGGATACAGCAGGATAAGATGCCTTTGACATAAAAAGCTCCCATACTTATCTGTAACCCAACTGAAGCAAATAATGTGTTATAAATGTTCTGTATGGTTGGATTATTAATCAGACGGGGTCTAATGTGTGCTAATAGGGTTTCATCACTAATCTAAATATGACAATGCATACTTTGTAGGATATATAGGGAACGTGATGAAGCTCCTACATGCTGTGTTGTCCATCTGTCAGCTTTCATGCGTTATAAATACTCTGTTTTGTTGTTCTCATGAATCTTTTTTCTCCATACTACAGACATCACATTTCCAGTTCTGCTACTGTCTGTATTTATAACGTTTTACACAAGTTGTTTTCCTTCCTTTTCTTTAAAAAAAAGGTACTTCTAATTATTGACACGTTTAAAGTTCCCTCAGTATAAACTTTTGTGACATGTCAACAAAATGTAAAAGAACATTAAACAATACATAAATTAGTGTAATTTGCATGTTTGAAAACATTCATATCAGAAAACCTGCTTTACAAAAATTAATAGTCATAAATCAGGTCTTATGATGACAGGTTAGTTCTAAGTTTGATCCATTTCCAGTGTTTTGTGTTAAAAGCCATTAAAATGACTATAACTTCCAATAATCTATTCCAAAGAAAGATACAGAACCGTTGATGAAACCTGAGATCAGCTTTCTTTCTGATTCCTGCCAAGAGCCAACACAGCAAGCGATCCGTGGCTACCAGACCTGCTTTCACCGTTCTCTTAATTATAGGTCTGGACTACTGAAAACATGACCCCCCCCCCCCGTTCCTCACCAGCGTTACAGGAAGCAGAATGGTGAGCAGGGCGATGTGATGCAGCACCAGCAGGAACTCTCTGCGGACAAAGGAGTTTACGGTCCTCAGCGAATGCTGTTTGTAGTCCTTGTGCCCTTTGACGCGGTAACGGTAGTAATGGCTGAGATACATGGCCAAGATGTCGTACGTCATGTAGGGGACGCCGTACCAGATAACAAAGTAGGTGGCCAGCCAGTGCCTGAGGAAGACAGAAACATATTAAGAAACCCATCTACTACAGAACTTTAGTCTCATTTGATGATTATTCTAGCGTTTAGGAAAAGTTTCATCTCTTCACGCTAGAACTTTACAATAGTAACAAATAAGCCTTAAAGTAGCACTTACACATGACTCAAGTTATTGTGTTTGGGTCTAAATGCAGAGAAAAAGGCTCCCATGTGCTTTTAAAGTCTAAACTGGGTGATCAGGATGACGCATTTCTGTTGTACGAGGACGAGACGGATATGAGACCATTCAGGAAATGGCTCTGCAACAGGATCCAGGTTCAGACGGTGAGTCTGTAACTACATTTCTGATCAATTTAATTTGACCAAAGCTTTATCTACAGGGATATCCTAGAAGCATCTCTCCGGCCCGTCCTGGATGGATAGCTGTGCATTAACTAAACGGCTTTGTCTGTTTTTGGTTCCAGGGTTGGTGGGTTCTGATCCGATCTGCACGGCATCTTCCTGTAGGTTATGTGGCGAGTTTAAAATGACACATTTACATCCATCAGCAGGAAGATGTTTTTACACAGCTCCAGCAGTTACTGGTACTTTCCCACTCTGGGAAGGTTTTAAGGAAACACTCCAGCTTCAGCAGAACCACATTAAATTACAACCCAGGTGGTCTGAAAAAGTCACTGCAGCAGGTGAGAAGTTCACAGATTTACTTTATTTCTGTAAAAGCATCTAAGCGAGGAGACAGATGAGGACAGAGAAGCTACCCTTCGCTGCTTTCGAGTTAATTTATCATAATTAAAACAAGTTTTAATTGGGATATACATACATGAACATGTGAACGAACAACTTATTACAGAAAATAATCTGTTCTGCGGCGGCTTCATGACGCAGGAATGAAGAAAGCCCTTTCCACATGTGTGAAAATGATGATAGAGGACGAATAAATTCATGACTAAATAACTACAAATATGCTTTGAAAGCAGATGCATGTAAACAAACTGAGACTAATTATAAATATATATATAATGGAAAATAAATAAACATGCATGTAAATAAAAACATGACCCAGTAAATGAGTAAATAAATAAAAAGGTTGATGAATAGATTCATACATGCAAATATACTTTGCTTTACTCTGAAATAATAAAATATTCTTTTAGCATTAAATCTACAGAATATATTTAATTCCTCCAAACTCTTACTCGTTTTTACTTTCTCTTAATTTATTTTCATGATTTTACGATATTCTTTGCACATCTCATTAACATGATTTCTTCTCTTTATACTCGTATGTACGTTTTTAATGCTTCTCCACCTACTGCTGCGATTTTTAATGTGTTATGAAAAGCACTGCGAATTTTCTTGTACATGAAATGTGTCTTTTAGTAAACTTACCTATTTCTATTGAACTATTTTAAGTGATCAATTAGCAATATTTCATCACCAACTGAGCATATATGAGCGTTGCACTGCTAGCACGTGGAATTTAACATGTGGAAGGAAAACCATCCACATATGTCAGGTCTCTTTCCAATGCAAATGATGCAAAAGCTTTCAGGCTTTATGTAAGTACAGTATAATAAATAGCTCAGATGGCTGCAGAGCTCTAATGAGCACTGATTACAGTGCTGGTTAATTATGTGGACAGAATGACATTTCTAATGACCTCTGACCTCTCACTGGGCTCCTTAGCTCTTAAAGGCAGAGGATGGAGATTAAAAACAGAAAGGCACAACAAACAGCTCAGGGTGGAAGGCAAGCTGTATAAGTCGATTCTGGATGAAGCAATGGAGCCGTTTTATTTCAACATTAACGCTGAATCATTTTGCAGTTTATTTTAAGTCTTATTTCACGTGAAATGAATTAATGTAACCAGTTGACTTCTTAGTGGATTACACTAAAAACATTCTGGGCTATTTTTGTTTCCTATAGTTGCACAACAAACTGCACCATTTAAGTCGATAAGGTGAATTTTACCCCCACATTCTTTAACTATCTGTGAATAAAATGGCTTGATAAGGAAGTAGAGTGTGAAAGGTCTGACTGTGGACCATGTGTCTGATAAACTCTCAGCCGAATGTCACAGGACAGCAGAACTGAGCAGTGTTGTGGAGGAATTAAGCTCGGGGGGTGAAGGGGAGGGGTGACGGAGATTAGCAGCCTGGAACCGGGACTGCCTGGGTCCGGCTGCTGACTCAGGAGGATTAAAAGACTTGCGTTAGCCGAGTGTCACACTTATCCGAGCTGCACAAGGAAGCTAAAGCTACGCTAGCATGCAGGGACACAGGCAGCTGATCTGAGGGCAGGAGGCCCGTTTTAAAGGGATGCTAGATGAACTCCTTCCCAACACAAATCTCTACCACCCAGGGGATTATTTTCTTACTGATTTAAATTATTACAAAAAGTATTTCCTGGTCTGTGGATTAAAACTTTCAAGTTATTATTATTTGTTAGAAAGGCGCCTCCAAATAAAATGTATTATTATTAAAAAGAAACAACATCTCTACTTGGGCACCTTACTGGATCTAAACTGAAGCGGGGGGGGGGGGTTGCACCACTTTACTAATGTGAAAGTTTCTATTAAATGTTTAGTCTTTGATTTTCATTAAACAACTTAAACAACAAACACATTGTTTTAACTTTGTCTTTTGTTTTTTTCAGTCCGTAATTCACATCAGTTGTGTTGCTACGGGAAGAAACTTTGTTGAAAAGATTCACATTTGGATTCACATTACTAACATTTATAACATTAATAATTAGGAATAATGAGGTGAAGTCTGACCCGTCATTGATAACGTTGCCTCGGCACGATGACACAACGATGACGCCTGCTGTGGTTGCCATGATGGCGTGGATGGAAGATACCAATCTGCAAGACAGACACAGGAAAAGGTTCAGAGAAGCAAAACGTATCGCATATCTGCCGTCGGTGCAGAATTTATTAGAAACGGTTTGTTTCTGGTGCTTTTTTGGGCCATGTTAGCAGAGGCTCTGTGGGGTCCAGGTGAGTTAGTGAACGTCACACCACTTCCAGCTGAAAATCAGCTTGCCTTGTTGGAGATGCACAGAAAAGTAAAGGAAGCGAAAGTGGAATCTTCACAATGTTCTAGTGTTCGCAGTATATTCCTGATAGCAGAAAACTACATGAGGCTGAAGATGAACGGGTTCTGGACCCATCTGCATGGATCCACATTAGTGGCACAAACAGAACCCAGAACACACCTCAGCAGAAAGAACATCAGCCGACACACTGGCTCCAAAATAAATGCTGACTCATTCTTACATTTAAGAGGCCTGGCGGGATGGCTGATGTGGACATTTATGTCCCACAACTCCAGAATCTCTGTTAATCAGTCAACAAACATTCAAATAATAATTGTTTTTTAAATGTTTATCTTTCATATGTCAATTCAGAGAAAACAGGCTAGTCATTTATATGATCATATTCCTAGAAGGAACTTTTCCCATTTCTTTACCCTGCTGTCAGCACAAGTTCATAAATTCGGTTTCATCCGTTATAAAACCATCTGTGTTGTTGATGGCTCCATGTGGAGAACAAAAACAACGAAATGCATGTCTACAAAATGTTTACTACGTTTCAGTTACTCATGAGTTCAGTGTGGGATTAGCAGCGCTTGGCCTCAACTTTCTTCATCTATAAACAGACTTGTGACATAGGAGAACATGCTACATCTCTATTTGAATTTCACTGTCTGTAGTCGCGACACATACAGGAAACAACCCTGAAAAGTCCTTTTAGCTATGAAGTAAATTCCACAAGAGGTCACAAAAACATTTTTGTGTAATGATGAGGTAGTGCAACAGGCAGAAAATATAATAACCTGATCATCGTCCTTTTTGCAATAACAGGCGTCTTTTCCTTCCATTTCAGCAGGACGCTGAGTTATATCACCAATTTGTTTAAACTATAAATGACTGCTTTGGCTCAGGCAAGTCCTCGTCCTGGCTGCGCTCCAACTTGGCAGCACCAACAATAAGCTGTTTTGAAATCAGAAAACATGTCATTTACTCCCCCTGCACTCACTGTAGCTGTAATACGCCCCCATTAAAACACCACTGTCTGCTTTACATTAATACTGTCTCATCATCACCTACAAGCCAATGGATGTGAAAGATTTTAATGAGCTATCATTTTAATTATATTTTAGATTTTAATGTCTATCCTGTGCACATCTATTATAATATCGTGCATTTTGCAACATGCACCAAACTATAGTTTTGTCACATTATTCATTTGCTGATGAGAGATTTCCAGCCTTGCTCTGCTTTCTCATGCGTGCTGTCTGCTCCACACACACATCGGGCGCCGTGTGTAGTCAGTGTGCAGTTATATGTGTTTTTATTCAGGAGGACGCAGCGCAGCCACACGCACACTTCCTGGATGAGATGGTGCGCTAAAGCTTATAGGGAGGGGGGAGTGTCCACCGTGCCGATGCTGTACTCGTCTTTTTAAAGCGATAAAACTACAAAAACGCATGGATGAAAAACAAAACTACTTCTGGGTTTGCTTATAGGTACAATTAACACTTATAGAAGGTTAAAATTTGACACATTTCACTGCTGTAAAATATATTTTCTGCATGCTGGGATGCCGATAGCACTGGCCTTAGTCTTCTATAAGCAAAACTGCAGCTGTCCAGGTAGCATCTTAATAGACATCTGGTACAGTTTAACAGTAGAGATGTTGATGTATATGTGGGTTTGATTAACTGAAAAACAAATAATAAACATTACAGTCAGTACAAAAAAATTCCTTGAATGCCCACAAGGGATCTCTTCTTCACCATGATGTGAACATAATGCGCAGACGTGCTTTATATAAAACTACAGAATGGTAAAACGAGTTAACTTAAACCACATAAGAACAATTCACTCCTGTACATGTTTGTATGAAACCATCCATACTAGAATCAGAACTTTGTGGAAAAACAACTTCAGACAGTAAGTAAAGCAGCATCTACACTAGCAGATATCACCGACTTTATGCTCAGAGAAGCTGCCTGCGCATCTGCACTGTGCAACAGTATTTTAGGTGCGCTTCATTCCTACATGTCCACAGCCTGATGTAACCAGGTGGGAATATTTGCACAACATTTTATTGAAATTTTACTGAAAGAAAAGAAAAAGAAATCTGACCACGCAGCGTGTTAGCGCCGCAATGAAGTGACGAGATGGACGACAGACTAACATATATTTTATGTCATGCGATTGACTGACACCGCCTACCGGTAGATCGCGATTGACGTAATGGGCACCCGTGGTATAAAGGATGTATACGGTTTTCTATAGAACACCTAAATAAAAGTAGTCGCTACTGGGACTGGGGTGTATGAACCTTCTATGTCCATATATACGATAAAGAAGTGAGACGGATGCAGAATTATGACCAAAGAAAGGTTAGCATTCTGTCATCTGAGCTAACAGCGAGCCTTGGAGATGATGTGTATTGAGGAAATGCTGATTGGTTGGGAAGAAGATGATGCCCCCCAAAACAGCATGATGCTAGAAACCTGAAGCCATTGGTTCAGTTTGTCAGTCTGGGTGCAGAACTCCACTGTGGGATGGTTCTGGTATAAGCTGATGGTGGAGACTCGAGCGAATAACGAAACTGCATTTCTAAATAAAAGGCAAAAATCTGCCAATGGTGAGTTATAATCTCTGTGTTGCCCATTTAAATGCTTTTGCAGTCTGGTGATTTAAATAACTGTGTTTGATATGCCACTGCATATAAACTTAAAAAGCTAAATTTAAGATATTTCTCTGCATTTTATGTTAATATTATGTATTTGCTAATGACAATAAACCAGTTCTAGATTAGTATTAGTATTTTATGTTTTGTCTTATGTCAAGTCGGGCATTTCAGGATTATTTCAAGGCTGTTTGGCCAAAGGCATCAATATTGTCTGTTATATTGTTAAAGAGATATTTTAGGAGAACATTGTGATATAATTTCTTGACAATGAGTTTTATTCACAACTGTAATAATATACAAGTACTCCCGAATCAGCTTCCAAGAAGAAAATTAGGATTTTAATAATTAGAAATAACTTTTTTGACAGCCCCAATTAAAACTTGATAACCTATAAAAAGCCATAAAGTCAGAAAACCCGCAAAGTAACAGACCAGAACGTACAGTTTTACAATGTATCCTCCTGGATGATCGGATCGTCTGATGTAAAGACTTAGTTTTTTGGTACAGAAATGATTTGATTTGCTGATAAATGCTCTGAGGAAATCACTGCATTCATGTGGGAATAAGATTTAACTTGCTAGGATACATGATAACATTACCAAAAAATAATTAATATAATTCATTGGATTTCTAATACAGACTTCCTAACAACACACACACACACACACACACACACACACACACACACACACACATTGGATCAGTACTCTGAATAGGCAGCAATTAGTTGGCATTAAACTTTTCAATAATAACTCAAATGTTATAATACATTTCTGTATTATACAATAATTATCATAATCAAAGTGTCCCTACATATACACACTCATCCGCCCCCCCTTCATTTGATGCCAGTGGGGTATTTCTTTTAGTTGCAATAAGCTCATATTTCACATTTCTAGTTCTATAACAAAAATACTTTTTCTGTAAACTGTTTATTAATCTATCAGATAAGTTTTGTTTATGGATCTATTTTTAGTTTGTCAGAGCAAAACTAGATGTTAAATAAAGATCAGCGGATTCAAAATGGGCCAAAAATATCAGAAGAAGAGTGAGAGTCTGTTTTCATGACCTCCGTGGTTCATCACTGCATGTGAGGATGACGATGACGCAGATGCTGTGTGTGATCAGTGCTAATGGGATGTCCCCATGGATCTGGTTTAGTAACAACGATGAAGTCCCAAACCGTTGTTAACGTAGGAGGAAAAAAGGGGGGGGGGGGGGGGGGGGGGGGGGGGGGGGGGGGGGGGGGGGGGGGGGGGGGGGGGGGGGGGGGGGG
>JBAMHX010000017.1:22746737-22793651 GCA_037177515.1 Pseudomugil tenellus | reverse complement strand
GAAGTAATGAGAGTTATAGAATATTATATTAAATGCATGACAGTGATAGAAGAGGGACAGCAGATGAAACCAGAGGAAAGATGCTCAGTGAACCATATTTCCCCCAGCTTCTGGCCTATAGAGTAGCCTAGCTTCAGTTGTGTAGTTAACCCTATTCTTCACTATCCTGATTATAAGCTTTTCCAGTTTCCAGTTTTCCAGTTTCCAGAGATCAGTTTCACACATTGCATTGAGTATAATTACATTATAGCAGGTGTCATTAAATTAATCAGTACTTGATTAAAACTGTGAACTTTAAAAAAAATCCTGAAAAGTATTTAATACGTAGGAAGGAGAAATTTTTTTAAAGAACTTGGTTTTACTGTGTGTTTTAAAGAGTTATCCATTACCTGTCTCACCTTGTAGGAGTTTAATATTATGTACTGTAAGACAGTCTTACATCTGGCACTTTGAGGATCACCAATACGCAGATGTGGCCCTCGGTGAAAATGAGTTTGACACTCCTGCACTACCAGATGTTTAAGCAATGTGGCAAAGTCGATATTGCAATTGGCTAATCAATAATTTGACCAACCTTGAATGTGAGGTTGTAAAAACAACTTAGCATATATCTTTATTTTACATGAATAAACATGACAGCGTTGGCTTTATTAACTCATATTCCTCTTGTTTCAGCAGGTCCCCATGACCTGCTGGAGGTTTTCATTCTGGTCAAAGGTGTTGGTTCCTTCCCACCACCAAAATCTACAAGTGTTTTTGCTTCCGATGGGAGATTGGATTGCAGACAAGACACAATCCAGTCCGCTGGTTTCCTTATCAGAAGAAAGAGGATGAAACTCTTCAGTTTTGCTTTTCCTAGAAAGCAGAGCGTTCTGTCCTGCTGGTCCCACAGCAGACCTTTGCTCAGTCTGCTTCTTGGCATCTTTCACGATTTCAGATCCCCAAATGGCAAAAACCATAGGTTGTGCCTGCAGGTCTGCCGAGCCAGGGGGCCGAGCCTGGTTGGCCTAAAACATCTCAGAAGACAGCCCCGCCAGGACAACCTGGGCACAAAGTCAGTCAACAGGCCAGGTGGAAGAAAAGGGCAGGCTTACAGCCCTCTCTCTTTCTACCAGGGAGACAGCTGGATGTTCCCCGTTCACCAGCCTCACCGACTCCGAGTGTGCTGGTGCTAGCTGTTGCCCAGGACCTTCAATGCTGCATGTGGCCATGGAGAAGTGCCAACCTCCTCCAGAAGGATTCGTAACTCAATTGTTGGGAAAATGAGCTCTGTCCCACACATAGACTGTATATAATTGATGGATGTAGCATCCGTGACGTCAGCCATAGGTTTCTGAAGAGCTGATTTGAAGCCCATTGGCGGGTCCCACTGTCGCCATCTTGGTGTTTCGTCATTACCGGAAAATCCAAAAATGGATGAAAGTGTGGAACTGAGAAGACTCTGTTACGATGGAGCCAACAGAAAGCATCTCTGAGAAAGGAACAGGGGACTGCTCTTTCGCCTTCAGCCTGGATCTGAAAAAATATATCATGGAGATATAGACTTCGGTTTGCAATGGTTCGTCCTACGCATAGTGAAGCCCCACCATAGCCATAGTGGTTTTTATTTCTTGGTCCCCAAGCGGCAAGGGACCAGGATTTACCCAATCCTGGATCTGGGCTTTGAACAATTACCTCAAGAAATACAAGTTCAGGATGCTCACACATGCATCTCTGGTTCAACAGGGAAACTGATTCCAACTGTCAACCTGCAAGATGCTTATTTCTACTTTCCACTTTCCAATTTATCCTCCATACAGGAATTAGCTGAGGATAACTTTTTGGGACACTTTTAACAAGTGCACTGTACTTCCCTCCGGTCTGTTTCTGAGCCCGAGAGTGTTTGTGCAGCGTACCAAGGCAGCAATAGCCCAATTGAGAGAATGGCGTTTTCGTCGAGCTACTTACTTATTTTTTACAACTGGCTCCTTTTGGCACAGTCAAAACAGGAGGCAGCGGCACAAACGAGCAAACTCATACATCACCTGGGGCCTCATTTTTAAAACTTTGCGTAGAATCTCTACTAGAATTGTACTTAGTGAAAAAACTAACTAGTTGGTACACCAAACTAAAAGTCCATCCATCCATTCTCTACCGCTTATTCCCGAACAGGGTCACGAGGGGGCTGGAGGCAATCCCAGCTGACATAAGTGAGACTAAACTAAAAGTGAGATTTAAAAACCATTGCTTATGCACAGATGTGCGCAATTTCCTTTTATGGATCACAACCTTGCTGAAAAGGTTGCTCAGGTGATTTTGGTCCACGTTCCCGCCTCTTCACACCCACTTTCCATCATACATGGCCAATGCAAAGCAGCACATAAATATGTTGGCATATGAATCAACAAGTGGCATTGTACGCTGAATCATGGCAACTGAAAGGTGCGTAAAGATAACTTTTCAAAGACTGAAATCGAGGTACTCATTAGTGAATTGGAGACACATAAGGCGATCTTGTTTGGGGGTCATATTAGCAGCATAACAAACAAGAGGAAGGCCGTCATGTAAATTTGTCAAGGTCATGTTCGTGTCCCCAATAAACTTGTACATAAATGGAATTAACATTTCTAAGGTCCAAAGTTGGAGCAGCGGTACGCACTCTTCTGCCTCAAGTTTATTTTTATAAATCCCAAAGTTTGCTTGGTAAAATTCTTATGGAAATTTTAAGCCTGTTTTTTGCATAAGCTAGCTTTAGAAATGAGGCCCCTGGTTAGCCTGGATTTCTTCATAAGCACCAGTAAGAGTGGGTTGTCCCCAGTACAAAGCATTGTGTTCCTGGGATTGGATCTGGATTTTGTGTCGTGCATAACGTGCCTTTTTTGGGGCGAGCACTTTTAGAGCATGTATTGCCTGTGTTTGTCTGCACAAAACCCTGCCTTTTAGGCCACGGCTGTGGGTACTGGTGTTGATGGCATTCGCATAAGAGCATTTCAACATTGGCTGTTGTTTCTTAGGCTGGACCCCATGCATCATGGCACACGGAGAGTAACCGTAAGAGTTGAGTGCACTGTAGCACTCTGCTGCTGGCGAAGTCCAGATATTCTGTAGGATCCACGAAGGTCGGTGTGTGAGAGATCTTTCGAGCCAGGGCCTCCAACAATCCCACATAAACTACCTGGAGTTCTTGGCAACGTGTGTCTCTCTGAAACAATTTCTCTCATTTCTCAGCAGACACCGCGTCCTCGTGAGAACGGACAACACAATGACTTCTATCATCCAACAAGGGGAACTGCGGTCTCACCGGTTGATGGGTGTCAATCAACCACCCCCACATTCACAGTCTCCTACTTAGCTCCACATCTTCACACATTTTAGGATTTTCCGGGAGCAACAGCAGACGTGACCTCACCAAGATGGCGATGGTAGGAACGACCCACCGAATTTCAAATCAGCTCTTTAGAAACCTATGGGTGACATCAATGAGGCTCCGTCCATCTGTTTATATACAGTCTACGGGACAGAAGCTTTTTGGATCACACTCAATACTGTTGCTGGTCTTAAGTTTAGGGTGGTGAAACGACCACACAAGTATCAAATGAACTTCACTCACACTGACTTTGAGAACATTTATTCATGGAAGAGTGGTGCTGCTTACACAGAATAAAACATCTTTTGGTCATGATTTAAACATCAAAGTGGTTATTTAAAAAATGTAATGTCATACACCAGAAAACTGACAAGGACTGTACATTTGTACACAGAGTAACAAACAGATCTATGTATGAAAAGTTCATAACACCAAAATTGCATCATTGAACCTTAAGAGTTTGAGATATGAGCTGTCAGTACCTATAACATGTCAATCTCCATGGAAAACTACAGGGTTCATGTGTCAGCAGTGTGGAAAAGATATCTAATCAAGACAGAAACAACCGGAATGAAATATTAAATGTTACAATAAAAATATTCTTACATCTACAACACAATTTATCACCTAAAATTAAGAGTAATGATTTAACAAGGTGCTTTCCTCCCACATAAATACTCGTTTAATTCATAAAACATTTACAGACTTGTGGTCTTTTATACAATCTAAATGTCTGTTCTGAGCAGACACGAGAGAAGCGGGGAAGCTCCTGAACCCTGCATTCTACCTGATGGCCAGCAGTATGTTACAGCATCACTTCATTCTGACCCAAGTAAACACTTTCTTAGAAGGCTTGTTGTCTTAATGGCTAATTTCAAGTTTTATTAGCTAGAGCAGATGTCAATTTGTAAATAATGGTTTCATTGAGAGTAAAATAAATCAAAAGTATGCGCAAAACACGACTGTGAGGCTGTAAATCCCATCCAGAAACCAACATCAGTATTACTGGTAATGTTTATCATGAAAGCCTCTTTTTTTAAAAAAATGAACTACATAAAAGGCCCATTTAGCTAAAGAAATTCTTAAATATTATGTTTTAGTTTATGGTTTATTCTTTATTTAACTCTTTTCAGCAAACATGGTCTTTCACTGTTTTAGCCCAAATATTTGATTTGTTTAGAAGTCAAATATGAAGCTTAGCTCTGGTTTCAGTCAGCTTGTAGATGTGATTTCATTGATGGAAAATTTTGTCTATTGTGACTGAACATCAACAACGTGTTTATGCAATATAAAGATTTCTTATGTGGTCAATTCTTCTGTTTTGTTCAAATGCTCACATGTGGTATTCCACAGCAGCAGCATCAAGAATCTCAAATGAGGCGAGCAGATGCAAGACAAGCATTGTGTGACCAGCAAGAGTTTTCCAATCAGCATTTGTGTTTTATGCTAAGATAGCAATGGAGGCAAAGTGATGCTCTGCAGAACATGCTGTGACTTGATTTTTATAGAATCAGCAACATTATTCTTATCACTCCTTTAAACAGTAATTGGTTTCAACTGGTTGAAGAACATCCTACTTGTGTTCTGCAGAAACCTCAGCTGCAAATGTGCATTCTCTAAACCAGACTCAGAACCTACTGTGGCAATTTATGCAGTACATGTGAAAGTCACCGTGACCCTGAATTGGATTAAACGGTATAAAAAATGAATGAATGGACATGTAAGTCAGCTGCTCTTAGTGCTGCATGTAATCATTTGGTTTATTTGATCCTTTTTAATTCCTGATTGTTCATTACACTTTTCTTAACTTCAGCGGGATCTGTTGAAAAAAAAAAGAAATAAAAAGAAATAAAATCCAAGCAGGATTTCTCACAATAATTCTACACTTTAAATGATTAATAAGGCTAATCAGGTATGTTTCCGTTCTGGAAAAAACCCTTTGTTCATGTCAGACTTCAAATAAACATGTAATTATCATTTTGGTTCAACTGTTCATTAAATATCAGGGCTTCATCTTCAGCAGAAATAATACGAATATGATATATTTTCTCGTTAAAAAATCCTCCATCTGACTTTTTACCTTAGAATTGCCTTCAGTGAAACTTCACATCCTGTTTCTTTGGTGCCATCTAGTGGTTTTAATCAATAAGACATTCATTTTCTACAAAAAGAAAACAGGCTTTGTGGAAGAAAAATGTTATAACATTAAAAAAAAACATCTAAACATTGTGGATTTAAGAAAAACAGAGTGAGGTTTTCTGATAAATGTAAATAAGAGGAGGTGAAGCACCACAGTTTGGCTACAAATATAAAACATGTCCGACTGTACAGACGTCTGAACCTTTTCTCTCCATCAGACCAGAGTCCAGACATCTTAACGGTTTGGATGTTTCCTGCATCAGTTTTCTGTCTGTCAGCTGATCTACTGGCTAATGAAGGCTGATACTTGTGTATTTTCAAGTCTGTTGTGCTTCCATTTGTTGCTGATGTTAGGAGAGGAAACAAGTGTGATAACAAGCCAGGAGGATGGAAATGACAGCGCTGATGCTCAGCAAAGGAAGCGCAGGATGAATCTTACAGCTGGAGCTCAAAGCTGGAGAAAGAAAAAAGTTCTTCTATTCAACTTCTTTCATTAACATTTTTTATTAATTACATATACAAAAATGATTGTTTTCCATTTTTTATCTGAACTGCATTTTGTGTCATTTTAATTTTTAACGTCTTTTCTTCCGTGTTCAGCACATCGTTATTTTTTATCATTAAATTTTTATTTTTTATTTTCTGAGATCCACGCATTATTGATCATTTTTATTTTTTAGTTCAAACTGATAATCCTGCAAACAGCTGCTTCAATCTGTGAAATACAACATTAAAAGAAATGACTTCAATTATTGCACATAAAAAATCCAGAAAAATAATTATAACAGATAATAAACAATAATTCCTTCATCTTTTTTGTATTTATTTTTATGTATTTATTTGTAATAAATTCATATATTATTTGTATTTTTGTAATAGGCTATAGTTTTCAAGTTATCCATCCATCAATTTTCGAGGGTAACTGGAGTCTATTCCAGCAGTCACTGGGCGAGAGGTAGGACACACTGGTCGCCGGTCCATCGCACATATAGATAAACGACCATGCAACTCACTTCTATGGGCAATTTAGAGATTCCAATCAGTCTATCCCCAAGGTGCATGTCTTTGGACTGGTAGGAAGCTGGAGAACCAATAGAAACCCACGCTAACACGGGGAGAACATGCAAACTCCACACAGAAAGGCCACCCCCCGAGCACAGTCTTGAACCAGCAACCTCCTTACTGTGAGGCTACAGTGAAAACCAACAGCGCCACCGTGCAGCCCTGATGTGACAACAAAAGTATTCAAATAGACCGATAAATTGATCATTTTTCTAAAATTACATATAATTTCAAGTAGCTAAGGATAGAAATGGAGAAGTGAATACTGTTATGGATTTTTTAAATTACATTCAATAAAACTTGTCAGTAAAAATGGTAAATGTAGCTTTCACTTATAAATAAAGATCATAAAGCTCAACTAGCTGATTTTGAGTTTTGTCATTGTGGGGGGGCGGGGGGAGGGGCTGGTGGGGGGGAACTGAATGGAACTGGTCTTCATTGTAGCTTTGTGTAGAATCCTAACCACAATTTTTGGTCAGATAATAGTTTATGTTACTGAGTTGGAGATTTCATATTTGGTTTGAACACATTTCAAATAAATGTTATTTGATTTATTTGAAAACAAGAAAAGTTTACAGTGTTTTCTTTTGTGTAATCTAAGACTTGTTTGTGGCTCCAGAGATGAAGCTTTGGCTTTTTGGTTGTTTGCATATTTGATCGGCTCTGGCAGCATAGAGCTGGTGCCTTTTTCTTTTTTTCAGACAATTTCTTTCAATTTTATTTTTCTTTTATTTCACTTTGTTATTTAATACTGTAGGTGCCTACCTGTTGTTGTTGAAGTTCAAGTAAATTATTGAACTGAATTCTGTGGATCCTGTGGAGTTTTTTTTTTTATCTTTTTATTGCACTCGTCAAATGGAGGCTTTGTAACAACGGAAACATTACATTTTGTTTGGGAATGATACGTTTTTAACTTTTTTAACTGTCGTTAATTATTTTAGTAATGCAGAATTATTTAGAACACAATAGTGTGTGTCTCACTTCGACAGCTTTTCCCATCACGTTGCAGCATCCCAGTAACACAACTGCAGATGGGTCCAGTCCCCTTACTGGTGCAGATCTGCTCACAGCCTCCATTGTCCTCCTCACACCAGTCGGACTCTGAGGAGAGAAGAGAAGCAGGTTACTAAATCTTCTACTGCAGAATGTTTATAGATTAACTATTTTCAGAAAAAAAAACGGGAAAAAGAAAGAAAGAGGATGAAAAGAAATAAAATTGAATATTTATTGTAAAGTTGCTGTAAATATTTGCTAAATGAATGTTATATAATCTTTCTCTCCTTTCTCATTTCTCATGAAAAGACCAGAAGCCTCAAAGGGTTAGTTTTGTTGATCAGATGTGAATACATTCAGATGCCTGAAGTTTTTTTCCCCCCACTTCCATTTTGACTTCAGACAGTTTAAAGTTAGATATTTAGGTTAACAAAGGAGAGTTTCAGTACTTCGTAGTCTGTCGTTTTTTAATGATACAAGTTTGCATGCGGTACAAACATTCACATGCCAGATTGAAAGTTTGCACGGCGGAACGCACAGATCTAAATGTTTTAAAAAATGTTTTTCTGTACATCCCGACTTTTGTGTGGAACATTCAGTGCATATTCTTTTCATTTGTACATGAGGTCCCTGGCTGGAGACAGCTTTACACTTCTGTTTTTATCTGCATAAAAATTAGCCATATGTGGAAAAGCCTGATATGAGTTATCATTAAGTATATAGACACATGCCATGCATGCCATGCAGGTTTCCGGCATCGGTTGCCATGGTGATGCAACCCAGGAAAAAGTTAAATAGCTTTGTGACACTAGAAATCCCCAGCTGAACCTGAAGTTACATCAACAGTCCAGTAATCCTACTTCATAGACCAGATATACAAAAAATGTATTTGTTTATTTTGTTCTGTTTTTAGCAAAAGATTTTAAATTCCGTCATTCTTTCAAAGCTTTTCCTGAGTTTTCTGTCATGTTTTGCCCCATGTTTTTTTTCCTGTACCTCCGGGACCAGAGTTAATGAACCGGTTTCCGATCAGAATGTGTCCCAGCATGGCTGCAACAGACACCCACCTCTTCTTCGTATGGGCCCCACACTCAGAATGTGCTCCTTATGGTCTCCGTCCTCTGAGTACATTCTCCTTTTGTGTGGACAGTTCTGGACACAGACATGTATCAGAAACCCAGCAGAGTGTTTTATTGTCATTGGTTTAGTTTCTTTTAAAGTCTCACCACTTTGCAGGCATTTGTGTCTGAGTCACAGAGTGAAACATCGCAGTGCAGGTGGACCTCATCGTAATCCCCAATGAACTTGAAGACAGTGACGTGGAAGCGGCAGGTGAGTGATACGCCGTTCTCCGCCATTCCGATGGTGTTGTCTTTAATGTTTGGGCACCTACAAGGGGATCACTATTACATAAAACTCTGAATATGGTGCTTCATACTTTCAACCGTCCCATCCAGCACCTAAAATTCAATCATTAGAATCCATAGCTAACAATCTTTTATCCACAACAGAACATATCTACAGCTTGTAGCGAAAGGTCTGTAAAACCAAACCAATGCAGCCCAAAATGAGAGTGCTACCAAGTTATGCAACTGAAAAGCACCAACTCGAAGTGTTTGCCTAATCCTACAATATATTTCAAGACCATCTCTTTAATGTGTACTGAAATATACTTCTTGGATCATAAATCCTGAATATATACGAGATTATTTAAAATCATTTGCTATACCCATTGATTTCCCACTGAATTTCAGACTCTCAATCATCTAATGACGACTCAGACTGAGGATGTTATCATTTACCACAGCGTTTGAAATACAAGCCAACTTTTACCACAGACGAATCCTATGATGCTTAAAGCCTTGTTTCCACCAATGAGTCTAGATTGAGGTGCATATTTTTGCATTTCCACATTTGAAAACTGGAAGGATACTCCAATATCCGACATGAAGCATCCTACTCTCTTGGGATCCTTTAATTGAGGAACCAGTCTAACCAATCTGATCCAAAAGAGCAGAACATGACACACTGTAATTCTGTCATTAGTTAATACTTGCATCACTCGTCATTTCCTGTGTGACATAAAAACTAAACAGGAATGACTGTGTTTAGAGCTACAGATTTTCATTTTGTTGATTAAATCTTTGGGATAAGGTCTATTTCTTGTAATAAGTAGAAAGACCACAAACTGTCGGATGATTGCTATTGTCCTCTGTCTTTAAGTCACGCTTTGATTTCACTTTAAGGAAGGGCTCATGCTACGATTGCATAACACTAGTATGTAGCTGAGGCATCTATTGCGATCTGGATGACACTCCACCTCTCAGATGAGGTTAAGATGGGCTGTAGGAATGCAATGACATTACAGATAACTATCCCGACATGACCCGTTGGTGGAAATGAGGATCGTATGTGTGGGTCTAAGAAAAAAAACTTTCCAGCCTACCCCCTCTCTATAATGATGTAGCGGAGTCGATCACTGCTGTAGCGGGATGGTGTGGCCCAGCACATGTTCACTATGAGGATTAACTGGTTTTCATCCGCCCCCTCTACAAAGACACCAACGTAGAGAATATCCCGCGTGCTGAGCACCACTTCCCCCTCTCTGTACGGGTTGCGGTAGGAGGAGTTCTTATACAGAGCCATCTTGGTGATGAAGTTTCCTTCTTGGGTTGGTAAGGTGAGATTAATCACACTGGAGGACGGAGGAAAGAGGGAGGTGATGAAAGTTCTCACCGGTCTTGTCCTGCCATAATTTGTTGAATTTGCGGTGAGTGTGAAGCTGGTTCCTGTGTCTGACCTGAGCATTGGTTTGAGGACGGTTTCCAGTGAGATTTTCAGGTCCAGTTCGTAGGCGCAGGAAAACTCCACGTTGATGGTTCTATCTCTGGTAATGAGGTTACCAGTGTTGTTCACACTCTCGATCCAAACGGTATTCTTATACATGATGTGTGTGCCATTTGACTGAAAAATACAAATGACTAACTGATGGGGGAACCAAGATTGGATGTCAAAGAAAAACTGTGGAAAAACATCAGCTAACAAGAGTAAAGCAACAGAATACCAGCCAACCTGTACGATAGAACCACAGTGTCCCTTAGTGTTGTTGATCTGGAAGGAGATGAAATCTTCTCCCTCAATGCCTGCACAGCGTTCATCGTTGATCCTCACATCTTCCCTTTCAAAGCCCAGTTGGAAGAGCTTACACTTGGAGATGGAGACCTCCATCAGAGCATGTTTACAGTTCACTTCGGCTTGAATGATGTCGTCTTCACCTGCTGCAAACATACAGACGTCAACATGTGCAGTTACAGTCAGAATTTGTGTTTTTATTGTTTAAATGAGGAAAAATCAACGTTTTGAATCTGCAGACACCACAGTCTTCGAGAGACGAGGTTAAACAGTATCAGAAAAGCAACCCCCATGGCGAAGCAAGTAGATGTTAGCAGTCATGACCGAGGTGTGCTAGCTGTCATTGTGCTAGCCCACTTAGCCAACACACTTGTGAACAGCTGCAACTGCTAGGTAACTGGAATTGGACTTTAAATATAGATAAAACTCAATTTGTGTTGTTGGTGGCTAGAACAATATCAACTACTTGCTTTGCAAACACTTGGGATCTTACACTGGAGCCTGTCTCCTCAATCTTACCCCGGAGGGGTTGCAAGCATCATAGAAACTTTTAGTCCAATGTGCCAAAAGTCCCATGACCAAAGCTAACAATACTTACATAATTTGTGCATCTCAACCCATCAGCTCCCAGGAATTTGAAAGGGGCTGATGTCAATCCGTCAATGCTTTTAAAAAAGTTTTCAATCGTATTGTAAATTGCAGGTCATGTGAGAGTTTTTTTTAACAAATATTTGCCACTTGAGTTAGAGAACAGAATGAAAACGAACATTACATTAGAATGATCTTAACTTAGATCACACTTAGATTGGGAATGCTGAAGGTGAAGCCTACTGAAACACTGAGCCATTTCTAATAACACAGTGTCCCTGTGTTGTCACTGTGTTTAGCAGCTACTAGTAAGCTGAGTCATTTGCTAGCTGCTAGCTTGTGGTTAACAAAGACTAGCCATATTTGCTATGTTTACGCAACAAAACTTGGTCCAGATAACAAACAAACAATGTTTGACCTAAATATGGCCCAAATGTGGAATTTTGTTGGGCTCAAATTCAGCCTTGTCTTACGGCATTGACTAAATATGAACATGGCTTCAATTGAGTCACATCATCAATTGAGCCAAAGGTACCAAAAAAAGCACTGTTTTGGTGCAAACATGGTCCTATAAGGGAGGTGGCTGCTGGCTACTAAGACTGCTATCACCTAGGCTTGTCACATTAGTGGCTAACAGTGCATTTTTAATATTATTGAAAGCTATCAAAACGTGTTAATAATCACTCTTTATGTTATATCTTTATGTATACTTTATGTTACGTGTTATTTGTACAGTTGTTTTTGTCTTATTTCACCGTTTGGTATAAAAGAACATCTTCAGGATAACAAGACATAAAGTTCATCAACAGTTAAATAAAAGGAGTAGGAGACCCAGATTAGTGTTCATAGATCCCTATTTACTGACAAATAAAAAGTTTCTTTTGTAGTGGACTGATAACTGCTGAAATGAGATTTTACACATTAATGAGAAAAAGTCTCACCCACTGGGCTGGTCGGTAACTCAGGACAGCCACACAGGTCACCTCCGTTTTCCAGCTCACAGGTGAAGTTAGTGCAGATCTCTCCTGCACAGGGGTCATAGATCCATTCTGCTAAAGACAGGACCACACACAATGTTAGCTGTCACACATACAGGAAAGCAAACAGCAAGAATCTGAGCATTCAGCAGAACTGTGATTGATGTAAAACACTTTTGGCCTGCATTTGTAGAAGTAACAAATCATATAACGTATCTATAATCCAAACTTACCTATTTAAAATTCCCTTAACTCTCCAGCATGCCATTTATAGGGTTATCTCTGATATGGTTTTGCTTCTGCATGTGACTTTTATGGCTAAATTTCTGTTGTTTCTTTTCTTTTTAGTGTACAGTGAGTTTGAAATGTGTTTGCAGGAAATTGTTAAGTTATTAAGTCAACTACGCTACTACATTCTAGTTGGAAATCAAATCATCTGGGACGAAGATGCACATTCAAAAACCCATCTAACTCCAGAGTGTGTGCAGCATCATGTGGTCATGCGGCTGGTATCTCACGGTGCCCTTACAGCAGTTCTCCTGGGTGATCCACTTGGTGGTGAGGGTACCCAGAGAGCGGCAGGCCTCAGCATAGGCTGCCAGCGAACCACAGACCTGAGCCTTACGATGATTGTAGCAGCCATCCAGATAGCAGGATTGATAGAAGGGCCGGGGATCTAGCAGGCCGTGACATGGCTGGAAGAAGCTTTTCAGCTGGGTCAGTTTCTGACAGGCGTCCTCACTCTGTAGAGCTAGCACAGCTGTGTTGTCACAGGACTGGGCCAAAGCCACATACTGGGTCTCATCACAACTAGAGAAGAAAGACAGACTTCTAGCTGTGAAGATCACTTATAACTATATTTTTTGCAGACATTTGCAGAGATTGGGAATTATTGTAATAGTAATAATACTTTTCAGTAGGATTTGCATGAACTTGAAAGATAAACAGGAAACTGCACCGTGTTTGTGAATCTGACTCACCTGTTCTGCATACCATTGGTCTTCCAGCTCTGGGCAAGTTCCAGAGCGCTGACAGCTGGCTTACCCCTCGAGGTCATGTAGTCATCACTGGGGTCCCCATTGAAATTCCCACAAAGGCCACACACCTTGTTCTGAAGCCGCTGGCCCATGGTGATGCTGAGCGTGTTGAAGCGGTTGTATCGAACCTGAATGTCCAGCGGCGTGTCAATGACAATGAAGCCTTCAGATGTGGACAGACGCGTCATCAACCCTGTTAGAAATGGCACTGACACGGGTGTGCCATTGACCTGGGAAGATACAGAAAGCAGCAACATGATGTCATAACCCTTTTTTTCAGATCAACTTTTGTGCTTGTGTTGTTCGTATTCTCAGATGTAAGTCGCTTTGGAGAAAAACTTCTTCCAAATGACTGTAATTTAATGTAATGTAACTGAGCTTAATGATTTCAAGAATGTAATGTGATCATTCTTTTGGGACAAAAAGACCTCCAAGAAGTCCAAATCCTTCTTAGAGAACTTTGTGATGTCAATGATCTCCTTAATTGCAGAAAGAATTAAAGGTGTAACCTAACCAGATAATTGTTTGAGCTTTTACAGTCAGTGTACTGAGCTGGAAGGTGGTATTTAACAATGAACTCTGCCTTTTTTCCTGGCTGCTGCTCAGAAACAGATTAGTGGTGTCGGAGCTTGAACATGTTAAATCAGTTTCTTTAAGCAGAGATTATAAACTTGAGTATCATCTGCATAAGATGGTACATTTTCATAAAATATGTATTTAAATGACAGCACAGTCCACAGATAAGCAAGGAGACAACCTGGGGCATAGATAATGATTGCACTGTGATTGCTCAGTGTTAAAATGATCTGTGCCACATCACTGCACCTGATGCCAATATAGTTCTTAGGCTAATTCAGAGAAATGTCATAGGTAATGGCTCAGTCAGATCAAGCACTATTAGGGCCCACTGGGATTTGGTGCAATCAGTTAGTCATTATCTAACTCTGAGTGCACTTTCAGCGGTATGGCCTACATCCAGGACTGGAGGACCTCTAATAGGCGATTACAGGAAAGTAAATGGTCATTTGGATCGTAAGCACTTTTAAAGTATTCTGGAAAGAAAGGTAGATTTAAATTAGATCCATTTATTAGGTTCAGATAAGGTTTCTTGGACAGCTTGTGGCATTTAGCCAAAAGAAAGTAACTTGACCATGTAAACAAAATAAAGAGTAGCAAAAAAGTAGATGTTTGTCACATTTCCAGGCTGATCTCCACAGTGCCGTTTCAATAACAGAAAAGGATTTGAATGCATCTTTGAATACAAGCCTTAGATAGGTATACATATTTCCTTCAAATCTTTGAGGTTTTATCCACCCAAACCTCTGTAACCATGGAAATGAAATAGCAGAATGCAACAAAACATTTCACTTTAACTGTCTCAGGGTTGTTAGTTAAGCAGGGCCTGACTTTACGAATGGAAGGAAGGGACTTGTTGAGTGTTACCTCCAGAAGATAAGTGAACTGAAAATAAATATAAAGTGAAAGGAAACTGCATGTTCCCAATCACAGTCACTGTAATGATTTCACACTCAATTTTATGACTTAGTCTCATGAGTTTTGCATCTGCACGTTAGACTGGTCTGACATAACTAACAACTTTTATACATCTATGGTTTAGCTAGCTAGACATGTTTTAGTATGAACCAATATCTTCCATGCATAACTGTGTTGTAATAGTAGTATTAAAAGTAATAATTTTCAATTTTAAATAAATGAATCAGAAATTGTGTCTGTTATTACAGGAAATTAGATACAATTAAAGATTTTGCTGAACTTTCTGCAGGTTCTGTTAAGCCGCTCTGCAAAGTGCAACATAAAAACATCAAGTTGGTTTTATGTTTCAGTAACTGTGGACTCTGCTTCTCCAGTCATTTCTCAAATTAACCTTTTAACATACTATATGAGACACTAGAACTTTGCTCTGGTTCTGGCCCAGAACTGGAAAAGCTTTGTCCATAAATGGGCAGTGATTACTGTGGGATTGTTTGGGCTTTTTAATGTGTAATGAACAATTAACCCAGTTTTTAAATATTTAACAACCAAGTTTGTTGGCGTTGTTTTATGCATTTTCATACATCCTCACCACCTCAATCAGCTCAGATTCACTAAAACTTTGTTTGATCTTAAATCAGAAGAATGTGGAAGTGTTCATTTTCTGCTCCATGTTTTTCATCATTAGCGATGCCCGCCTCAATTATTTTTACTTCCATTTTGATTATATTTTTGAAGTACTACCTCATTGTGACTATAATACTTCACTGTTCAAAGTTATAATGAACAGTTCATTGTAACTTTGCAGGAGTGGATCTTCTCTCATGGATCATGTGACCTAGAGCACTTTGCTTTGTGCATTATTAATTTTGACAGTGTAGTGTGGTCTGTGGAAAGTTACAAGTTTAGGTGGCCAAAACTTACACAGCATTGCTTTAAGACCACAGTAATAAATGTACTGGTATAATTAGCTGTGTGACGAGGTACCCAGTTTTTTTCAGAAAAAGAGGGTAGAATCTTGCTCACAACAGCTTAAACAGCTTTGTGCCATGAGAGATGGAATTGATCTGAGTCTGACTTTCACACAAAGGAAGTGTTGGTTGATAAAATTATTCCTCTTGACACCTCATGGGGGCAACAGCTTGAACATGTTGGATATGAGTCCTGCAGACTGACATCAGCATCCACATTAAATCTTTCTCCAGCTACAGTTGGAGTGCTACTTGTCAGATAATTAAACAGGACCTAAGGATGAAATCTCTTTCTCTTACCTTAATAGTGCTGCCAGAAATCAGTATATTCTCCTCATTTATATAAAGGTAAACGTGGGAGATGGTGGTGAGGTTGGGTGTGCTCCATTTGTCAAAGTTAGCAATAAGCTGGAAGGAGAGGTCGGGCAGCTTGTGACAGTTAGTGGACAGAACAAAGGAGCAGGAAGCCGGAAGACGCAGTGACGCCCCATCAAATGTCCTGAAGACACCACCTCCTGATGCCACACAGTGCTGAGAGCGCCTTGCAAAGCAACCACGAACTCCATGCCGTAGAGCACACTCTTCCTCTGCCTTGCACCTTCTTGGGTCGCACTGGATCAGGTTCCTTCCGATGCACTGGCAGCGTTTGGTACAGTCAGTGTTCCAGAACAGCTGCTTGGGCTGCAAAGAAAAACGGTTCTGTCTTTTAAAACAACCTGAACTGAAATGAAAATGCTTTTATTCAACTATGTCTAATTCCCAATACGGCTAACTTCTTATTTTCCTTTATCTGCAGGTCTTCCTGGATAGAAGCTATAATGTATATTAATCTCTCTTTCCTGTCCTCTCCGACCCCAGCGAGTCGAGGCAGATGGCTGCCTTACCTGAGTCGGGTTCTGCTGGAGGTTTTGCCTTCCTGTTAAAAGGGAGTTTTCCTTCCCACTGTCGCCACATGCTTACTCAGGATGGGAGATTGGATCGAAGCCAAGTTTTGATGCAGTCTTGCTGGTTCCCTAAATAAGGCTATTTTTACAAATTGGCAGATTTTTGTGAAGCGCCTTGAGACGACATTGTTGTGAAATGACGCTATACAAATAAAGTTGAATTAAATTCAACAGTCTGAATTTTATTATGGATACACTACTATGGTCACAATGTAATTAATAAATATCAAAGCTGAATATTTTTGGAAGTTGGAGTGGGGATTTCTCATAGGCTCGTCAAGACTTATTCTCATTTCATCAGTCCATAACACCTTAGAGAAATCAGTCTTATTTCTTGGCCCAGTCGTGACGTTTTATCGTGTCCCTTTCAGTGGTGGTTTTGCAGCCTTCCTTACTTCGGCCATGTCCCTGAGTACTGCACACCTTGTACTTCTTGCTACTTCAGTGATGTTGCAGCTCTGAAATATAGTAAAACTAATGGCAAAAGCCATCTTGGCAGCTTCACGCTTGGTTTTCCTTAGTTCATGGGCAGTTATTTTGTGCCTTTTTTCAACACGCTTCTTGCGACCCTGTTGACTATTTTGAATGAAACTCGTGATTGTTCGATGGTCACGTCTCAAAAGCTTGGCAATTTTAAGAGTGCTCCATCCTTCTGCAAGACATCTAACTATTTTTGTTTTTTCAGAGTCCGTCAAATCTTTCTTCTGACCCATTTTGCCAAAGGTATGTAAGTTCCCTGATAATTATGCACACCTGATAAAGGGTGTTGATTCGACCACATTTCAAAACTGCACCGCTTGGAGTAGGACAACATGCATAAAAAGGATGATGTGGTCAAAATACTCATTTGCCTAATAATTCTGCATGCCCTGTAGATGATAACCTACCGACCTACTAGAAGGCAGGTAAGTAGGACCATCTGTCAAACTATTGACGCATTGAGAATAAGAACATGTTTAATTGCATCAAAAACATGCATTTCGGACTGGGTGTAAAACTGACCTCGTAGTACTTGCCATCAGTGTAGCATCCACAGTTTTGAGGCAGGATGCAGCTCTTGCCATTGAGCACATAGCCCTGGTCACACTGGCATCCTTCCACACAGTCCTGGCTGCAGTCTCTTTGGCCTCGGGCTGGGGCGCACTGAGGTGGGCAAGCTGCCATGCAGCTGGAGTAGTGGCTGTTCACTGGACAGTTCTGGACTGAAAGCATGCAGGTTAGCAAAATATTAGTTAAGAATAATGCTAACTACATTGTCCGGTGTAAAATACACAAACGTGTTAAGTCTGTTTAGTACAGAAACTAATACAAGTTATTAAGCCTGAAGTTACGTCATTTAATTGATGTTTATCAGGAAGATAATCATGAGTGAATTCCTTTGTCATTATCTTGTAATATTTTAACTTTTGTCTTCTTGAGACAACAGGATTTGTCTAAGTTGTTGTTATTATATAGCAAGCTATGTTTTCTCGAAATAACAAAATGATCTATGTGAGCAGGAAAATAACTTTTGGTGGCTTATTGCCATTATGTCTCCAAATGGGTTGGTTTATCTGCAACATAACTCAAAATGTTTCAGATAGATTTTAATGACATTTTCAGGTACTCATAGAAATAGAAAAAGGAACAAGTGAGAAGATCTGGAATCCAAATGCTTCAAAGGAGATTTAATTTAATTTCTTTATTTATTTCCAGATAGGGCTCTTTTATCCATTAGAGCTGCTAACTCAACAATAAGGCCCACAGTCATCAACACAAAGAAGATATCTTGGTGGAGGCTTGTGTCTCTCACTAAGTCTAGTTAACATTTGTGCGTAGATAAATTCATGTAAGTATGTGACATGAGAAAGTATAGGAAAAATATCGAAGTTTTTCTGTTGACTTAGCTATTATCTAATTATTATAAACTGGGCTAACATTGATGATACAATGGATTTATTTTCACTAAAAAATCGGAAAACAGCAACAAAAAAATATTAATTTAAATTAGGATTGGAACTGAAACTGAAATTGAATTAAACATGTTTCTTTGAACAACCAGCACTTTTTTATTCTAATACAGTTTAGTTCATAATGAAAGGATCTCCGCGGAAAATAATGTTGTTTTCTCAGATACAGGTTATTTGATTCTCATTTCAAATAATTATGGTAAGAGGATTTTTTCCACTATAATCACAATCTTCTTCTGTAATTGGTCTTGTAATAGACTTTATTCATCCTTCATCTTTATGGAAACTAAATTAATTTAAGGACACAAGTGTTACAGAGGAGGTTACACAGGTATGATGGAAGTTTGCCAAGTATTGCTTTATAAATGAAAATATACCAATGCTGTTGTCTACAAACTTTAATGCACAAATTTAACACATTGTCTGAGGACTATGTGTTAAGCTATTTTATTGAAACCATGAGGTTGCAGACTGTGAAGGCAGCATCTCCAGTAGGCAATTATTTAATTCATGTATGTAATGTGTACATGTCATGGATGTTTCCTGTTTTACTTTGGTATATCCGGTGTTTGGTTTCTTGTGTTCTGTTTAGCATTATTTATTTCTGTTAATCAGTTTCACCTGTTTTTAGTTTGTTAGTTCATTGATTTCACCTGTGTCTAGTTTAGTTTGCTCTCTGTTTATACTTCCCGGTTTCAGTCCATTAGTTATGGTTGTGATCTTCAGTTGTCCTGTGTGTTTGCTTGTGGCTGATGATAAATCCATCGTTCCTGGATTCCATCTGCCTCCTACCTGCCTCTGGGTCTCTACCTCCATACCACCCCCACCCCGTTTGTGACAGTACATTTCCAAGTCATAATAAATATTTTTAAATCAATGGTGGTGGTAAATATTAATTAAAAACATTTATGAATGGGCAACATAAATTGTTGGAAATAAATTACATAGTCTCCCTTGAAGTCAGATGCACCTGGGTAACGTCCCTAATCCTCCAATTCCCCAATCCTCGAATAGACACATTACAATAATATAAAGATGCACACGTTCAGTCACAAAGCTCTACCTGGTGTTGAAACTTTGAACCAGCCCGGTATGACATCAGGACAGGATGAGTCCTGAGGTCATGACCTTTTATTTGCACTTGATTTGAGGTCAATGACACAAATAGTTCCAGAGATTTAGCCGCAAAATCAGATTTTTTGTGAATAAAGCGCCATCTGGTGGGGAAACCGTAAAACCCAAAATGCTTAAATTAAATGGTAAACTGAGTATCAAAATGAAACTATGAAAACTGTTCGAGTTATGGCGCTCACACGAAGGATATCCGACGGCAGTTGTGATGAAACCGTTATATCCTGCGTTTGGGGGTAAAATAAAAACAAAACTCTGCAGCCTTTGTCATGAAGAAAGGCTGTCAGACCTCTTTTTGCTGGATATTGAGAAAGATATTCCTGTTGAACACGGGGTCCTCATAGACATTTTCAAGAACATGGCAAACTGAAAACTGCTGGTTTGAAGAACAATATGCACCATCAAGTTGGACCTTTTTCACACACACACACATAGAATATTGAGTTGTAATTGAAATTTAGTTTTCAATTAAGTTAACAGTGTGTGAAAATTTTGTTCTGTGTGCTATTTTTTTTTTTTTTCAATTTTGCGCTCCTGCTCCACCAAAGGTCTCAAAGGTCAGAGAGCTGCAGTTAGTTCAGAACGCTGCTGCTTGAGGTCTCAGTAAGACCAAGAAAGTGGATTTTATAACTTCGGTCCACAGAATTAACTTCTACTTTATAAAGAACTGAACGATTTAGAACAAACATATTTATTCCAGATCTTCTGGTTTGCTATGAACCAACCAGATCCCTCAGGTCATCAGGACCCGTTCTACCTTCTGTTCCCAGAGTCAGAACCAATCATGGAGGAAGCATTCATTTCTTATGCTCCTCATGTGGAGCAAACTTTGATAAAACTGCAAGTCTGCAGACACTGTTTCGTCTGCTGCCTTTGATGAAAGTAACTTTTAATTCCTCACACTGTAAAATTGTCATGAGTCAATTATCATTTAATTTCTCTTTATTTAATTTAAGTTTGCTTTAATACTTCTTGCGCCCCAGTGTAATGCTTTTGATGTTCAAAGTTTTTTAATTCTCCTGTACATGAAATCTGTTGAATGAACGTGGCTTGCCTTGAATTCAAGATCTGTAGCAACGTTCCTGTAAATGATGTACACAGTTTTACATGAACAACTACTTTTCCTGGTGAAATTAATGTTTTTCAGGGCTTTAAAGGCTAGAGCAGATATCTCAAACTAACCCACTCACCACATGGTGTGTCACTCCTCCAGCCAGTAACGGGCACTCCGAGGGTCTGACAGGTGCTGGCATAGTTTTGCAGCCAGTTGCAGATGGTATCCTGAGCTCCCTGATCCAAACAGGTATCCTGTAGGCAGCTTTGATAAAAGAACGCTGGCGGCACCTTGCTGTGACAGCGTGCAAAGACACCTCCTCGATCCACAATCAGCCCACACAGCCTCACTGCCTCAGGCTCCACAAACACATACAGTCCGTCTCCAATGTGGAATCGTATACCTGTGGCCACTTCACTCACTTCATCATCTGCAATCATGTTGCTATCGGCCACCATGAGAGGGCTGTCATTTAGCAAGCTCTTGTCTCCAAGGCCGCATCGTGGGCAGGAGTCTCCACAGCCCACCTGGCAGAAGGTGTCCCTCTCCGCCCAAGTCATGCCCCAGTCAGTGGTAGTCAGGGTGGGTGGAGATAGGGGCATGCCCTGGCAGAGCCCACAGGAGGTGTTGTAAAGGTCTCGGGGTAAAGTCAGTAAAAGGAGGGTGTTCCAGTCAAATGCCACCTTCAATCCAAAGTCGGTCTCCACAATGAGCATCATGCCCATGGTGGACATGTTGATTTTGCCTTGGCCCAGCTTCAGAGGAAGATACAAACGCTCCTTATTGACCTGAGTGAGGACAATAGAACCAGTTTAAACAGGTTTTATTCCAGCACACAAAACAGATGTTTCAACTTAGTTTTATTTATTTATTTTCTAATTTTAGTCAATGTTTAAATAGTTTTATTTAAGAGAATGGGACAGTTGGGTGTGTGAGTGGGTATGGGTGAAATGGGTGTGTGGAAAAGGGTGGTCTGTCTTCGTGTGCAAGCTAATGATACGTAATTTGTTTGTGTGTTTTTATTGAATTGATTTCAATCGTGAACAGCGCTTTGTGTTGCCTATGGCATGAAAAGCGCTTTTACAAAAAAATAAAGTTTGAGTTTGAGTTTTAATGTTGAATTTTTAGCATCTACATGAACTTCCTTGTCCCAGAGGTGTTCAAAGCATGTGGGGGAAAACCAGATGATGAATCTCTGCTGAATGAGAGTTTATAGATTTCTCTCCGTAAAACAATGCGAGTGAGTGACAGAAGAAATGAGAGAAAAGGGTGTGTGTGCGTGGGTGGGTGCAGTCCTTAATGTGTGTAGGTGCGTTTTGTTTCTCCTCAGATCTTTTAGTTGGTTTGTGAACCCAGTCCAAGAGTCGCTCAGGGTCAGGTTTGTCTGAGCCAAATCCAGCTTGATAAAAGATGCCCATTGAAATTAGATCCTCCTTAAGCCAATCAAAGAGGAATTCAGCCTGCGCCTGGTTATTCTATCGGCTTGATTAGAAATAACATGCCCTCACAAATGCAAGAACTATGACCTTCACAGGACACGAAAAAAGATGAAAATGTATTTATGTTAAATTAGGATTTGTCATATCAGGTATCCTGAAATAGCTCGGCTCGGCTCGTGTACTTACAGTCACTGTGCTTTTGTAGCTTCGAGACACTTCAATTTCATACTCGTAGACCTCCAGCACAAAGCCCCTCACCCAGATGGCTTGTCCTGTATCTCGTTCTTCATTACGCCCTGCCAGTTTAAAGTGAGGAAAAGCTCTACTCATCATCGGATGCTCTCTATTGTCATTCCTGCAGCTGGTGGTTGCCATCCTGAGAGTACAAGAGCTCTGCAGTTCAAACGGTACGCCCCCAAACGGCAGGAAGTGGCCGTATCCAGCAGCCACGCACAAGACCTCAGTGCGCGGCTGGCAGAAGTACAGGCCATTGCTCTCCTGGCAGTACTCCTCGGGGTGACAGGGCGCGAGCTGACAGTACACGCTGTTGTCAGATCCGTTGCAGTAGCAACGCTCTTGGCACTCCCAGTCTGTCCAGAAAGTCTGATTCGTGGCCAGCTGGCGTCCATGACTCATGCAGCCGCAATCGCTGCGTGCCACGCACAGGCCGTCCTGCATTGCATAGCCATCTTCACACTGACAGCCCTCCTGACATGGAAGAGAACATGGCTCCTCAGGCTCGTCCAAGTTGGTGCAGGTCAGAGGGCATGCGCTGGTGCATTCGTCAAAATAGCTATTTTCTGGACAGGGAAAGGCTGAGAGCAGAGAGAGGGATGGAGAGATTGGAAAGTGAAGAGAGGATTAAAAACCTTCAGTAAATGGACAGAAACAACAAAACTTGAAATGATTTTTTAATTTAGTGGTCTTCATTTAGATAAAGAAATGCTGAGAAATAACTGTAGGATTGATGAAATGATCATTTTTACTTTCAACATGATACCAACACGAGTTATACACGAGACCAGCAAACTGCAATGAGAGCAAGTTTAAAACACACTAAAAGGCAACATCTCTAGCAACATGTCTAACCCAACCACCTTCTAAAAAACCTAGAGAAGAAACATCTCCAAACAGCCAGAAAAGCAACAACCTAAAACATGTTGAAGACAAACACGTCTACAATGGCCGAGGACAACTCAAGAAAGAAACTAAATAGAACTTTTCTGAATAAGACCTAGTTTAAAAAGACAATGCAAACACACTGTGGTTACAGCCAAAATGGCAAATTATTCCCACAATTCTGTGTTGATTTTCGTTGCTGATTTTTATTTGTAATTTTCTTGCCCAAAATTTCAGAAGTGAAAACGAAGAGTACATTTTGTATTAGCACAGTGCTGTGGTGCTATTTTTTAAAAGTACTGAATATATTGATGGACAGATATCAAAGAATTTATATTGATAAGTGAGTTTATAGAGCTTTCAGCCAAAATTGATGTGTTTCCTGCTCATTTGAGCTACCCGAGGAAAAAAATAACTACAACTTCCTAAAGTTACCACCATGCTATTGAAATACCTCCCAGTCTTTAACAAAAATTGGTAACCCTGCATCCACTTTGTTTCTGATCAGTATATACAGTATATACATGCCCTTATTAAGCGTGTATAATGCTAGCAAAGTAAGTATTTTATACATGTAAAATAATGCTAGCAACATATGTAAACAGCGAAATTAATTCATTTAGCAAAAATGGTTGTTAGAAGGTATTGAGTAGACATCAGAGATGTAAACTCTGGTGGTTTTTAATGTTTTGACTGACACTTGAATCAAAGTTTTATTGAAATCTTTGCTGCTGGCATGAAGCCAGGCTGACAGCTGAGAGGAAAAGCTTTCACAACTCACTTTTAAACCTGTGAGACTTGACTGATGGTGACAAAAGTAGAGCAGTGTTTGTGCAACACCTGCAAAGCTGCTGGGTAAGCAGCTTATGCTTTGACAGGAGATCTAATTTTATTGTTATATCTATAAAAAATAAAGACAAAAATACTAACATGGCTGTCAAGAACAGATCACAGGGTAGATCAGGCTTTTTGATTTTATTAGTGGTGTGTTTTTATGTTTTGTTTTAATTTATTCTGTTTAGTCCTCAGGAAATAAGAGAGACATAAAAATATCATGCTGAAGCACACGCAGTAGAGATAAACAGGCAAAGAAGTTTCTTTATTAAATGACACCCTTCTAATATGGTTTAAAATAGTTTGCCAGAGTTTCATAAAAAATGACCCTGTTTCTATAAAACCTCTTTTCACCTTCTGTCTGAAACACCATCCTCCTCCCTACACTGACCAGTGAGCAGAGTCACTCTAGAAGGTACATTTGTCCTTCAGTAAAAATGTTTCCTTCAAGTAATTTATACAAGAATGGAGATAAATGTGGGTAGAAAAACATAGACTACAGGTGTGTGTCAGGAAGTTCAGGATGGGTGGCCTTTCTAATGTTGCTGACCAGTTTCATGCACAAAAATCTACTTTAGGCTATGAAGGAAAAGGAAAACTCCTAAAAGCATTATATGAACTGTTTTATGTAAAATAAATCTACTTACGACAGTTGGTAGCACTTCTCCAGGAAGCTAGCCCTACTTGAGCATCCTGACAGGCAGTGGCGTATGCCTGCAGTGAAGAGCAAAGGGCCGAACGGTTCCCTTCCTTTACGCACATGTTATACAAGCAGTTCCTGAAAAACGGCGAAGGATTGACCACTGTATGGCAAGCCAGGAAAGAGCTATTCCCTGGATCGTTGATGTTGCCACACATCCAAGGACTCTGATAAAGACGCAAGTCTGTGCACATGCGATAAAGGTCATCACAGTCCCCATTGCAGGTGAGGTCATCAGCAATTGACTTCCAGCCGTCAGTGAATTGCTCAGTAGACTCTGCCAAGCGTCCATTGGGAAGGCGCAGGTCATCTGTGGCATTGCTGTTGAACACGCCGCACAAACCACAGGAAACATTGTAGAAGATGGTTGAAAGGGAGATGTTTAGGAATCCCTGGCGAGTGTAGTGGACACGAAGCAGACCGCGAGACTCCACTACAGTAGCGTTTCCTGGCGCTTTGTAGATCATCATTGTCTCCATTGGATGGACATATGGAAGCATTACTTGTTCCCCATTAACCTGGAAGAGAAAAAGCTGTAAAAGTTAATGACATCTAATGAATGAACAGCAAAAATACAGATAGCTAAAGTGTGGTATACTGACCTTTACAGTGTCGAAATCGGAGCCTCCCATGTGTGCTTCAAGATTAGCTACTGTAACTACCACAGGTCTTTTCCAAGTGGGGCCTTTGTTCACCAGTTGCCTCCCAATCTTCACCTCCACCATGGTGGCATTAGCTGGTGCTGGACCACACAGCTTCAGCAGGTAGTATGAGCTATCATCTGGGAACAACAGGAAGGTGCCATCAAAGGAGGATGTCACCGAGTTCTGCGTGACTGAGCACACTCCCTCCCTCCGAGGGTAACAGCCCAACAATCCCACTTCGGCCACACACACCTCGCCTTCCTTACAGGACTCATTGAAACAGGAAACTTGCCCAGCAAGTCCACAAGTGCAGCGAAGGGTACAGTCACCTTCCTCACCACTGGGGCCTGCCCAGAAAGTGTCATTAAGTGGGTAATAGAGGCCGTTGTGCTCGCAGCCACATTCGTCACGCTGTACGCAGCGACTGCCGCTCAGAACATAGCCGGGGTCACACTGGCAGCCTTCGGTGCACGAATGAGCACAGTACAGGGGAGCAGTGAGGTCCGAGCAGGAAGCTGGACAAGCAGTTGTGCATACTTCGTAATGGCTGAACTCCGGACATGATAATGCTTTAAGCCAAAAACAAAAAAATTATTTCAGATGAGCCATGAAAATACTTAAACATGTATAAAATACTTTAAGTGCAATGATCCTCACCACAGAAGGTACGAGTTCTCCAGGGTCGTATTGTGACGCCAAGAGCCTGACAGGCCAGAGCATAGGCCTGGATGGCCTGACATAGTGTTGTGATGTTATCCTTATTGCTACACATGTCATAAACACAGCTGTACACAAAGGCTGTTGGGTCCACAACAGGTCTGCAGTCCCGAAAAGGTCCATCAGTTTTGTTTATGAGGCCACAGTAGTCTGAGCGAAAGTAGAAGGCTTCTGTAACTGGGTCGCAGACACTGCAGTTCTGAGCACAGCCATCGGTACACCTCCAATCAGTATCCTCTGCTCGCCAGCTGCCCCCCAGCTCCACCACACTTTCTGCCAGAGAGCCGTCGGGCAGCGTAGGATCATCAGCTGGGTCATCATTATAGTTCCCACAAAGCCCACAGGTGTTATTAAAGTAAGAGCTGGGTAGAGAGATGGATGCGTAGTGCTGGCCATCATAGGTAACCAGGAGTCCAAAGTCTGTTTCTAAAGCAATTGCAACCCCAGACTGGTACACCCGCACAGCACCAAACTCAAGCTGAACAGGCAAAGTCTTCATCAAGCCATTCACCTAAAGAGAATACAGTAGAATATTCTTAGAAAAAGCTGTAGTTGATGGTATTAATTTCTCTATCTGCTTTCTGTCTCAACCTTTGCACGATTCTCACCTGGACTGATCCCAGACTGCCTTTGGATATCATGACTCTGTGACCATACACTTCCACTGTAACGTCTCTGAGCCAAGAAACAGAGGCAACCCCTCGGTTCTCGTTTTTGGCTTCCACACTGAAGAATGGCTGTCCTGCCATCTCCCAGCAGGGCCTGGCCAGCAGGTAAGAGCAGGTGCCTTGGAAGTGATAGAGGAAACCATCAAAGGTGTGATAATGCGGGTCCCCAAAGACCACACAAGTGCTGGTGCGGGAGGGCTGGCAGTAAAAGGCGCCTTCCTGTTGCTCGCAGGTCTCGAGCTGCCCACAGGGAGCCTCAATGCACTGAACCTTATTATTAATGTCGAGGCAACGACATCGTTGAGAACACTGGTCAGACATCCAAAAGATCTCCCCTCGTCTGTAGTAACGGCCTGGACAGAGAGACAGGATGAGAGGTGAGATTAGCTATAAAATGTCTTGGGCAATTTTATTGTTTGATTCCTGGACTTGCCATTATAACTGCAACCATTAGCAGGATCTATGAGTTCAGTGTCAACGCGAAAGAACCAGCGTCCAGGAATGTTGACATTGGTTGTCTGTTCAATGTTTACCACATCATTTGACCTTGATCCAGGCAGGTTGAAGAAGTGACCAATATCGCCACCATTAAAACCTGACTAAAAAGGGAAAGAGTTGAGGAAAGTGAGGTCATTTAGTTTTCATGTTATTTCTTTAACATGAGATCTGAGTGGCAGATTAAGAATACCTGGGCTGTTGTCCCGCCCAGTCCCGTTAAAGGATCTCCTCCACTGGCTGTCCCCGTACTCCATGTGATTTCACCATAGTTGAACATGCAGAAGTATGCCACACCATCTGACATGAGAACAGTCTGGAATGTGTTTACCTGTTGATCCATAGAGAGGGGGAAAAGTTTTAACACAAACAAGTCAGTAACACCATGAGGAAAGGACATAAGATTATTTCACATTGCAATAAGACTCAAATTGTTGTCTTGTTTACTAAAACCTTTATTTTTTATGTCTCCGGAGGGAATATAAATATGTAAAATAATTACTATTATTCAGTTGAACCTTTCACTTTTACTGTAAATTAAAAGGAAAATCAACCAGAAACACGAGGCTGCTGGTGCAAAACCATGTTGCACCAAGTCTGAATACGTACTGCTTCCAGCCCACGTCCACCACATAGCTCATATGTCATGTGACTTCTACAAGCTCTCAAATTGCTGTCAATTTTATGACCCTCAATCTTCTTCATCTATACTTTTCGCCCATTGAAAGAAGATCTTGATTGTAGGGTGTGCCATAATATTTTTGTTGCAAAGGCAATAAGGAATATAAATGAAACTGAAGAAGACCATCACTTGAAAACAATTATTTTACCAAAAAAAGTTATCCTGATAAGTAAATTAAAAAACCTAAGATACACTAATTTAACCAAAGGCTACATTCATTAAATGGAAAATAGCATAAAAATGAATATAATAAAGAGAAAACACGGTTTCTGGGCTTCATGCACAATTTTAGTACCTAAAATTCAGAAATGAAAACAAATTGAGTTGTATCTACATGCTCAAATAAGTATCAAATCTGATATTTCGATTTCGACTCCAGAGTACGATATGCTATACCTGCCTTTAAGTTCATGATTTTGTATTTTCAGAGCACCATTGCTGCCTCTGTTTAGTTTTGACCAGCTGTGACCTGTTTTACGTTATCATGCCCCAGCTTCTTCGTAGCACCCCAGTTCTCTTAGTCAGGACAGAGCATATTAAAAACAGAACACTTCTTTAAATATGGCAGATTTGGCCAATGAGACTATTGTCATCAACATAAAGATTATCCCATGAAGCTAATGGTAGACTAGCTAACTGAAGTGAGGTGATTTTTAAAACTTTAGCAAAGTTATCACTGTAAACTCATTTCACTCAGCTTTGATTCCAAAAAGACACATCCAAGTGTATAATTGTGGAAATATTTGGCTTATGTTCCTTTTTGTGACTCCATTAGGAACCCTAAAGTAGCATCAGCATGAGTTTCATGATTTCAACGTCCGAAACTAAAAACAACACAAATGTGAGGTGTTTCCCAACATGAACGGTATGTTCAGCACACACATTTAATGAGGCATATGTAATGTATGTGAATAAATGCAACAAAAGTAAAGGAATAAGCCAGAAATGCCGCTAGTGTTTGGACTTTACCGGGGTAGTCTGGCTTCCTCCATAGAAGGTGACTTGGTGCCATGTTGCAACAAAGACCCACGAGGCTGTGAAGGTGGGCATGTTCTTGAAATGCTTCCGCACATCTTGTGTGGCTTTTTCCAGCAGTTCTGGGTCAGTGCTCTCTCTGTAGTACACATCTCCACGGATGCCATTGTGCACATCTGCCCAGAGTGGCGCAATGAAAGATCTGCTGTCACTCAGAGGAAAAGCTTCAGGTGTGAACTGACTAACTTGCACATTGAAGGAGATCACACCATTGTTGTTAACCTGGAAGCAGGGAAGTAAAAGGGTTGTTCTTCAGGAAAAATGAAACTTCAGGTTAAAGTTGATGAATATAAGGCTTACGTAGATGGAGCGGTAGGGCACGTTGAAAAAAATGAAGGGGATAAGCAAAGTAATTTCAGGAGAACTCCCATCATCCATCTTGGGCGTCTCTAGATCCCTATGAGCAGGTCCGTATGGATACAGGATATCCTGAGTGCTAGCTAATGGGAGGATAATCAAACAGAGCTTGTTAGATAAACTGCTCGCAGCAAAATGAGAATGTTTCTGACAGAAATGGGTTGTTATTAGATTTGGGGATTTCGTACCTCTTGTCCGTGCAAAGATGCTGAAGAGATGGAGCAGAATCACTGGACAGCATGGTCTGACCATTCTGAGAAGAAAGCCGACTGATGAAAAGAGTGATTATATGTATATCACGTAACTTAATCTTTGCTGCGTTTCACTTAAAACTGATGGAACTGCAGGAAGATTTAAGTCATAGGATGGCTTCTCATAAACGAGAGTGTTAAACAAAGCAGAGAGGAGGGAGAACCATCCAACCAGCACTGCGTTACTTCTTTAAGATCAGGCTCCCAGGTTTCCCCTGAGGATCCCTGAAAAGACCCTATTATGCATGTCAGAACAATGTATAAGGATCACATTTGCCTACAGTCCCATGTGAGCCAGCAGGAACGGAGTCCAGGTCTCACTTTGCCTTGGTTCCCTGCAGCTGATGTGCTCCGGCATCTTGCAGCCTGAAGCTGCTTAGGACCTCATTACCACTTCAGTTTGGGACCCATCCATCCTTTGATGGCTAAAGGGACAGGAGCATAAACACTGGGGCACTAATGGCTTTAACGGACAAGGTTTTTAGTTGCCAAGGTCCTTGCAGTGGCTGGCCTGTCAGGGTTGGCCAGCTTCCCACTGGTAAAGTCAAATGCACAGACAAAATGGCAGATTTTGTCACAGCAGATGTAACTTTCAACAGGATTGTTTGATGACCTGAAGGGAAACTTTTTAAGGTACAAAATGTTCATCAGTGAATTAAATAAAGGCTTTTATGTCAGTAGAAACTTAAACATGGACACTGGAGCATTCTGCCTCACCAAGTGCTCTGAAAAATGTAAATTTAAATAAAACAATTGCTTTTAAAGGGTCTCTTTATTTGCACAATAACGACTTGAAAATGTGTATAAAAGATGGACATGACCATCGGGGATGAGATGTAAAGTCAGTGAGGAAGTGGATTAATCTGCAGTGTCTGTGAACTGAAGGAGATCGTTCCATAACATGGATCGTTCACTCCAGTGTCCTGCAGGTGTTTCCCTGCTGCAACACACTTGATTCAAATAAAAAGGACCTCTGACAACTTGCTGTCAAGCTTAGCACAAGTTTGTTAATGACTCATTCAGATGAATCTTGTGTTGCTGCAGGAAAACAAGGATGTTGGTCCTGGAGGATCAGAGTTGGTGATCACTGCTCTACAACATCCCACGCTCTAATAAAATCCTTGAAATGATCACTGTAAATGTAGCCATGAAGTGTTAATGCATGTTTCCCATAGATCCTGATAAGGAATTCACTTTTCCGAATATCCTCCTGAACTCCATCCATCCATCCATTATCTACCGCTTATTCCCAAACAGGGTCGCGGGGTTGTCCTGAACTCATTCTGATAAATATTGATAAATTTCATCCTCCAGTTTGAATGGTTTTTCTCAATCTTTGCTCCAAACAGATCAAGATAGCGATCTATGGGTGAATTTGAGAGTTTAGCACAGTTAATAAACCTGTGAAGTAAAATATGACGCATAAACTACAGAAACAGCTCGAGACATCTTTATTTAAGTTAATCCTATCATAGTAGTTAATCCACACATGATATTGTTTTAAGACATTATAATAAAATAAAAATAATAAGTTAACGGTTTGAGCTAAAACTGCATTTCAAGCAAATTGTAGATGTTGGAGCTGCTGTAGGGAGATTTTTCAAAGTAAAAATATGTCTCATTTGTCCAGTTGTCCAGGATTCTTGTTGTATAAAGTCATTTCACATGACATGAAAAGAGAAAAATATAAATACAAAATTTTACAAATTTGATTTCATTGATAAATTGCCAATTACTATTTTGTTTTTTAGAAGACGCTATAGATAATAGCATATCATTAATGATAAGATGAATCCTTTATCTTTAAGTAGAAAAAAATAAATAGATTCAAAAAGTAATTTTTTTAAAAAAAAGATTTTTGGTTCCACATGCATTTAATAAATTAAAACTTATTCAACTGGCAGCTGTGCTGAAATATAAATACGGAAACCTGGCTAAGGTTATTATTTTTTCACGCTATCTTTATCTGAATACAGATAAATTTCAAAACTTTGACAGATGAAGCGGTTTTGCAGCCTCTGAGATGTGACTGTATGTGGATAAAAATGGGATCAGTCTTCTGTCTCTGTCAGATCTCCATCATCTCTGTAATGTGTAAAATCTATTCAGGCTGCGCTTAAATCGTGTTCAGGTGTGCCAAGGTTAATGGGCACTGCTGAGAGGGAGCTGTTGTTATGTCATCGGCCTCTCATCATACGCTGTCAGCAAAAAGATTATCACAATTGCTCTTTTGACTCAGCATCTTATCTGACTGGAATCAACTCCTGTTAGTGGCTTTTATGGAAGGCAGTTGAGATAAAACCTGAATGAGACACTAAAACCTGTTCATTGGAGGTTTGCATGTCCAAACACTGCATCAGTAGTTAATTCACACATTTCCTGTTCAAAATCATTCACAATCAGCTGAGGAAAAGTCTCTCATGATTCTTTATTTATGTAACTATAACATCAGTAGAAATTATTTTCCAAGTAAAAGCAGAAATAACTTAAAGTGGTTCTCATATTAGAGTTGAATATGAAAGTTTCCAAAACGATTAAACAGGAAATTGATAAATAAAACAGTTGCTAATATTAATAAACAATGACATTTCCATTCAGAATTTTCTTTTCTTAGGACAAAATATTTTTAAATGTGTATAATGTTTTCTTTCTGCATCTGGTGTAGTTCATTCATTTAAACATTGATCAAATGTATCGGAAAAGGGAAATGATGCACTTACCTGTCGTCAGAACATGGACACCTCACAAGTCCAAGCCGGTAACTCCCATCCAGCTGGGGAGTGATGGAGGCAGCAGATGCAATGGAAAGTTTGCAGCTCAGCTGGACGTCCCCACAGAACTGATTTACAACTTTATCCACCAGATAACAAGCAGACGTGAGAACTATCCAGAAGTTTGTTCCAAAACTGTGATGCCGTTTTTAGCACAAAGCGATGAGATTTCAGGGGTCTTCCTAAAGCTCTGACTGAGAAGCTTTTGCCTAAAAGAAGCAAACTTTAGCAGGGATAGTGTTCAACTTAACATGAGATCAGGGTTTGGTGTGGGGGGTGGAGGATAGGTGGGGAAGAGAGGGAGGGATAGTACTGGAATCTGAGGAAGAGAGGGAGTGGAAACCGAGCGAGGCAGAAGAAGGAGAGAGGGGAGAGTACTCAAAATCATGAGAGAAAAATAAAGGAGAGCGACTGTAGAAATGTTTTAAATGAGGGAGAGGAGGAATGTTTTGTACAAAGGGAGGCTCTCATATAGAGGAATGCAAGCCTTTTTGGCAGGATCTGTCATTAACACCAGCAAAGCGCCAAATGATGATAAAATATGTCGTTGGTGTAGAATTTGGTGGGAAACACTGAGGCTTTTATCATGTTGGAATGGTGACATTTGAATAGGATTATTTAACAATTCACACACCCTCCAGGCAGATGTTCAACATTTTTGGTCTGGTGCTTTCTAAAAAAAAAAAAGCTCATTAGGTGGTAATTTTGAGTGAAAATGAATTATGTAGATCTTGGTGTAAAATAAGGAAAACTCTGCCTTCGGTGCGGCTTTGCTTGTGCGTAGTCTTTGTTCAAGTTCACTTGGTTCAGTCAAAGCAGCACCAAAGCAGTGTATTCTCCCTCTAGGGGCATTTATGGACAAAAACCAAGAACACACACACCGTCTGAAACCTTGTTTTCTAAGCACCGTGAAGGGTAAAGTTACAGCATTAACATGAGTCACTTTGGACACTGAGTACCCCCTTTCTTAATTAGGCACAGCCTCGTTTACAGGGTTATATAAGACACTTCATTTCCATAGATGCTGGTGAGATAGCGTCGGGAAATCTCAGGTGGATCCATGCTGATAGGGTCTGGGAAGGAGAGGGCAGTCAGTTGGCTCTTTGTTGGTGGAGGACAGTGGAAGTAACTGGAGAGGCAAAGAGCAAGATGTGTGAAAGACTTGAGGACTGAGGGCAGGCTCAGGGTCCCATTAAACAGCACCAAGATTATCTGCAGAGGCTCCTTTTATACCTGCCACGTCTTGTTGTGTAAATGATCACATACTCTAAACCAACGTGTGAAAGAGAATGTCATACAAAGGCAGGAGGAAGAGTCTGCAGATGCAGATGACCTACTGGACCCACTGGGCCGTGGAAGTTTTCTGATCTCAGTTTGTGTTTTGGGAAATGACGATGGAGAGGTGGGAAAGACCGAGATGGGATGATACATCTCATTTCTTTTGCTTCTGCTTTGTATTGCCTCTCCAGTGACAGTTCATTAGTGACTGAAACCTAATGGGAAATGATACTGCTTTTTACTGTCTTTGCACCAGAGTGATATGCTAAAACCCAAAGGTACTAAATGAAGGAAAAACAGAGAACATGTGCAAATGCTGATTCATAAAAGTATTCATTTACTGGTCTTTGGACATTGTAATACAAAGGAAGCCACGATAAAGCTGCATTTCTTTCTATTAAAGTTATTCTGCGTCTTTCATTACACATAAGTGTATTTTGTGTACTCCTTCAGAGCATGTGCCTCTGTTATGGCACATTATCTCCACACAAACAGACCTACTTAGACTGAATTTTTCTGCTTGTTTTGTGGTTTAAAATGTCTATATAACTGTCATATATTATATTAAAAGCTGATTATAAAATGTTCTGATAGTATTAAGGCAAAATTAACACAGTAGTTCTACACAAAATGGACCAGGATGGGGGAAAGGGGTGGTTCAGGGTTACGGTTATCTTGTGCTGGCATAGGTTGTTCCTTGTTGAAATAATCCATAAACTTCTAAAAATTTCTTTGTACAACTTTGAGAAGAGTACCTCAACTTGTCTAATTTAACATGGGCCAGTACGTCCTTAAACTAGCTTCTATGTGCTGAAGCCATAGAGCTCTTCCAGTTAGCAAGGATTCATGTGACACCTGCTAAGTTTGCTTTAAGAGTGATGCCTTCTGGTTAGGTTACCAAATACTCTCATAATCTGACCAGAGCGGATTCTTTTCTTCGACACAGCAGATGTCATCAAAGATAGAAGTCCAGAAGCAGCACCACCCATGGGCACGATCAAAACACGTGGCCTCGGGTGACCTCGGTCTGGGTACAGTTTTCACATCTTGGATTGATTTTTATTAACAGATAAACTATTCTGCACTGCGAGAACTGGAGCCTGTGAAATATTTAGAACAGGATCCGACCATGCCTGATACAAAATGAGGATGCATTCATGATCTTCATGGCCAATTGCCAGGTCACCTATCTGCAAATTGAGATCCTCCTCTCATTTGGTCATTTTGGAGAAGACAGGGAGAGGCTGCAGTTTGGATCATGTCATATACCAATGAGATAAAGCCTTTTTTTAGTGGATTCCTGCTGACACTGTCATTACAAGCAATTCAATTCGTTTAAAAGCAACAACATACATACAATGCATTAATGGATTTTATATTGCAGAAGGGTATTGTGTGGGAATAAGGTCAAAGTATCCAGCGTCACAAGTCTTGAAGAATCCATCAAGCCTGACCTTCACAAAAAGGTCCTGGACTTGATATCAACTGAGCTCTGTTCAGTAGTTACTTAATCTGTGGAGTGGGCCGTTCTGATTCAGCTCCTTATGCCCAGCAGTTGGCTCGGCCTTGCCCTCCTCTCCTTGCTTTCCATTGACAATGGTAAACCTCCTTCTAGTAACCCAAACCTTCTTACTCCAACGACTCCTTCCCCTCAGCACACAATGGGCCCTGTTCAGCCCCCCTTGCCCTTCGTTTCACTTCATAATACAGTGGGGCAGTTCTAGGGAGGACCAACTGCACAGCCAGGTCCTGTTTACGCATCAAGGTGCAAGGGTCGATCGCTACATTGCAACCACATCCATCTGCCTTGGTGAATATCCAAATCCAACTCCTCTTTACTTAAAAAGCACTATAAAGACAACACAGTTGACCAAAGTGCTTATCCCCACAGCGAGCTCACATCCTAGTTTTTGGGATGATGCATTGCGACTGAAACAGGAACAGAAGTAATTTTAAGGCTCCCTCCTGACTGATAGGTCAAAAATGATCTGCTCTTGTCGACAAGTCCATACCTAAATCTACTTATGGGTTTATTCAAGTCACTGGACAGAGCATATGTCACGTTGCCCATAGGTTTCTGAAGAGCGGATTTGAAGCCAATAAGTGGGTGCTAACGTCGTCATCTTGGTTTGTGTCGTCCGGAAAATCCCAAAATGGATGAAATGCATTTTGGGATCCCCCCCACCCCCCAGAGTTTACATGACGGAAAATTGGACCTATTAAACCGAAAAAAGTTTTTGGAGCCACTCTGTAAACATGTTTATTTCAGCTGTGTAATCATTTTAACACGAGAGTCTATGGCATTGCTCTCTATTGCAGCCAGTCAGCGGTGAGGGGTGAACTGTAATTATTTCGACTTCCTTATCGGCGTCACCATCGGCAGCCAGAGATTGCCACCTGGTTTATTGCCACGAGGAGATCCAACCCAAGCAGAAAGGTAGGACAAACTACAGAGGTACTAATGCAAAGTGATGGTGTTTAGACTGACATGCTGACAATCCAAGACAAAAAACTGGGTTGGCATGTGACTGGTGCAATCTTTAACTATTCATCTAAATTAATTTAGCATGTTAGCATGCTATTGTTTAAACAGGAACACTTGTTATTGTTGTGTTAAATTATTCATTAACTATGTTATTTTGAAGAAATGTTAAAAACATTTGTATTTAATGAGACAGAAAAAAGTCTTATAAATTGCTAATAATAATGGCTTTTCCAATTTCTGCCATCACTGTTTTACAGGTTGAACCAACAAAGTTTTCATGAAAGTTACACGTTACACGTTTCAAGAACTACATCAATAAATATATCAATCTAATCGGCTGAAATATTTCTCTCCTTGCCTGCAGCATTGCTGAGCATTTTACATTCGGCAGATTCTATGCACAAGAAAACACTGTGGAAAACCTCTGGACAGAAAATTTAATTCAAATCAAGAATGAATAATAAGAAAAATACTAGAAAAAATGCACAAATACATTGAGAAGAAAGATCTCAACTAGTTTTACAGTGGAATATGTTTATATGCAGGCAGCAGGCTATTAGATAAATTACAGTTTTCTGAAGCAGCTTTTCTGCCTGGTGAATGAAATGAACACAATAACCCAACACACTGTCATGGACACACAGCGTATACATAGCAGAAATACAGTGATTTAAATAAAGCTCTGTAAAACAGGATTGTGCTTTATCTGACAGTAGGTGTGTAAAAAACTAACAGCTACTTATTGGAGATCCTGTTTAAATATTACCTAATGAACAAAATAGTTTTTGTCATACACTACATTAAGTCAACCGGAACAGCCCTGGAGACAAAATGTTAGCGATCATTAGCTAGCATGCCGACAACCGACACAGCAGGTTAATTTTAAAGGTCTGACAGATGGCTGGTATTTATCCCAGCCCATGGCCTTTCATGTTCTCTCTGACCCCTGCGGTTTGTTATGTGCTTCTGCATTTACATTTTTAAGTCGAAAAGCAGAGACGATTCTAGGATTAGAGATTTAGGGGTCCTGAGCACCCAGAGAGCCAGGGAAGATCATTTTTACTGTTTGTACTTTTTAACACAATTTCATTCCCATATGTGTGAAAGAAAAGCAAAAGACTTTTTGGGAAAGTCTTTGACTAAACCATCAAATCTGATAAAGGTTATTAAACACTGAGGGCCTGGCGATGGATTGGCATCCTGTACAGCCCTGACTCTCGCCTGGGATAAACTCCAGTTGAACTCTGAAATATTATAAGCAGTATGAATAAACACTGAAGAAATGACGAAGAAACATAACCCTGATTTCTGATATAAATTACATGTATGTGTTTAATATGGGGAAAAAACATAAGGTCCATTATGTAAATTTAAAAATACATTATGAAGGGACCGTTTTTCTTTGTCAGCTCAACAGTCGCTGTGTGTCACTTTTCTGTTACCCTAGTTCTTACTCTTCTCTCCTCTCCTTCCCCTTTTACATCTCTCTCTCTTTGGACTAACAAACGTACATAATCCAAATGAATTCAACTAGATAAAAATATTACATAAGTATGAAAAATACTATTATGAATACTAATTTAAAAGAAATCCTCTCTGCTCCTCTTTCTCTTTGTACTGTCAACCAAAACAAACTGTGTTTTATATCTAAAAACAGCTATAAACACTGATACATTGATCAAACAGGCCATTTGATAAAACGCTTTTATCTGAACCTGAAGCTGTTTTGAAAAAGCAGCATTGTTTTATAAACAGCATGACATTTTGCCGGGAATCTGAAAAATTTGTGGAAGTGGAACTAAAGGAATGTATCCCAGATCAGTTTCTGTGTTTGAGCCTGATTAAGAAAATGACGTCCTGATCAAGTTATATTGAAATATTTCACATAAAATGAGGGAACTTGCTCATGAAAGCTGCCAGAAGAGCAAAAGGTAATTTTTTTAAAGAATTATCCTTCCCACACAAAGGATGTATATCAAATGTCAGAGCAGTCCATTAAATAAATGTCATGACATTTCACTTCAACACAAGTGCAAGCCCCATGGTGGCGCTCGATGCTTAAGAATTTGGGGATAATCACATGTTCCTGTGAAAGTCAGAGGATTAACTAGATTTATCAGACTTAAGGCTAATGAAAGACATTTTCTTAACTATTGAAAAATTTAACTTAAAATGTAAGTTTGTTTAGTATTAATGTCTTCGATTGGGATCATATTGAAAGAAAATTACAGCATATCTCTTTAGGATCCATGAAGGGGGTAACTTCAGGTGAGAGTTGGTTGAGGGGTGAGTGGATGTGGGTGGTACAGGTATCCGACGCAGGATTAGAGCCGAATGTGAAGGGGAGGAAAGTAGAGGGAATGCCCCAGAAACACAACACCGTTTGACACATATGGAATGGACTCTGTAACTAGATTGAAACACCCCCTGCCAAAAACAGAAGGTCTGCACAGTTACATCTTCTCCACAGCCAAGTATTCAGCTTGCGAAACAGAGCGGTGCATGTTGATCACTTGTACATTGTGCCTGTAACACGATCAATGTCCTGTTCCATACCGTGAGATGCTGAAATGGTCCAGTTAACATGTAAGCAAACACTTTGAGAACAAGATGCTTATCTCAGCCGCTTCTGGCTAATGCTAGAACTCATGCATTTTGTGAATCTCATGATCATGATATTATTTTCTTTTAACTACATTAAACCCAGATGATGATTACCCAACTATAAAATTAGTCGATTAGGTTTATAATAAATCAGGGTTCTCATATTGCATTGAGAAATGTTCTGTACCAGCTATAACCAGTAAAAATCTTCTCTACAGAACCTTGATAATGCTTTTATACTGCTTGAATTATTCCACATTTTAACCACATTTGTATTTTACTGGATTCTATGTGATCAAGTAGAGCTGAACACCTTGCAGCATTGCTTTCTGCTGCAATGACAGGTGCAAATCTTTTGGGGAAATGTCTGACCACTTTGCACATGGAGAGACATTTCACACATTGTTTGGAAATTAGCTCAAGCTGCATCAGTCAGAATAAAGACCTACTGCAAATAGAAGATTCCCGGTTGGATTTAGGTGTGAGCTTCGGGTCGTTCTAACACATGAACGTTTTTATCTGAACGTCATGGCTCTGGCTGGATGTTTCAGGTCGTCCTGTAAAAGTAAACGAGTCTTATGCTTTTTGCAGCCTCTGTGTTCACAATGCAGGTGTTTTTTTTTTATTTTTTTTATTTCAGCTATCAAGACTTTTCCTCAGAAATGTCTTCTTGTTTTGTTACATCAGCTAAGTGGGTGTATCTGATATTGATGAATGCGTGTCGCTCCATGATGTGAACATGCAGACTGTGGTGACCAGGCTTTATTTCAGGAGACATGAATGCACCGTTATACAGTACAAGTATACAAACAGCATTAGCTCAAGAAAGTGAACCAGGATTTAAAGTGTCCATATAAACAGAAGAATTTCAAAGCAAACGTAAATTAAACAGCACAAAGCAAACTGCATTACACAACATAGAACTACTGTGTTTTTTAAGTGTTAATTTTGCCTTAATACTATCAGATCAACCTCTATCTTTTAATTCTGTAAATACAGTCTGTGTATAATACAACAGGAGAGACGCGAGGGTCAACTTTAACATTTTACAAATTTCAAATTTCCAAATGCCCAGAAGCAACTTTGTTTCCCTGAAATGACTCAAATCACACATAATAATGATAATATAATTATAAAGAAACACAGATCATCGAAACCACAACAAAATCAATAAAAAAAACCTTCTCTCTCTTCTTCCACCACTTCTCGTGAGCCATTTATCACCACACATGTTTAATGGAGGAAAAAAAAACCACAAGAAAAACAAGGGATATCTCCAGTTATCTACTACACACAGTTTGTAAGAGAGGAATGGCCACCAGACATTTTTGGCCATCAGACAGACGTTTCAATCCCCAAGCTGGGGATCGAACCGGCAACCTGCTTGCTCTGAGGCTACAGCGCTAACCACCTCGCCACCAGGACTCTAACTTGCCGTTAGGTGTGAGAGTGTGTGTGCGTGGTTGTCTGTCTATGTGTGTGGCCCTGTGATAGACTGGCGACCTGTCCAGGGTGTACCCCGCCTCTGCCCCGTTGGCTTCTGGGATTGACTCCAGCCGCCCCGCGACCCCGTTTGGGAATAAGCGGTAGAAAATGGATGGATGGATGTATCAAAGTCAAACTCTCACAGAAAGCCCACAATCAGGACACAGATCAATAAGCAACTGGGATGGTGAAAAGCTTTTCATGTTAAACAATCTGTTTCTTGCTTTTGGATTTGTACATCATGCTGAGCTGAAGGAAACAATATCTGCCACAGACCACACACACACACACACACACACACACACATATATCTCCCAGTTAGCAGCTCAGCGTGTTAATGAGTTTCCCCCTGAGGGAATAACAGAGGCATGTTCCAGATGCAGGGAGCGTTTAAACAAACTGTGATGTAGAATCAGGTATAAATGTGGGTTTAACAACAATCCAAAGGGAGTACACACAGAAATCTGAAGGACGCGTGTGTGTAAACATGCACCTTTTTTTATTTAATCTAGGTAAACCTCTGCTTTCTGCTCAGATCAGGGGGAACCAAACTGTAATGAGGCAACATTTGTCAGAAAATATCTGTATTTACTTCTTTTTATAGACTTTAGACCGCCATGAATTTGTTTGGTTCATTTATCTTTAGCCACATATGTTCCTTTTAAATACTTTTAAAAAAGTATAGCTGGTTATTTTATGCAGGTTAGTGATGAGCAGAAAAGTCACGTTTATGACGGGGATGTAATATGAGAGAGCGAGGTGAGACCCTGCTGGATGAACCCATTCTAACCTAAATGCAGCGGAAGTCTCCGTGACACAGCAGCTGGTGTGCGGTTACCATACGGAAAGGGTCTGGACGCTTCTCAGCTGCCTCTGTGAGGAGGGAGAGCTGCTCCATTCATGGACTCGACAGCCAGAAGACCTGCAGTAACTCGAGCATCAGCCCCACTTCTTTTCTGCCCCGGATACAAGCTACCCTCAAACTTGTCTCGTCTTTCCTGTGGGCGTCTAGATGGAGACGAGGCCGTGTGGTCTGCGTTACCCCGCCCCCCTTTCCCAACACACAGCTTGGGGGTCATCCCAGGATATATAACCACGGTCATGTGAAAGTCTGATCCTGGTAACATGAAGAACCAGGGAAAGATTTCTTACAAAAGGAACTTTCTCATCTACACATAAAGATGTAAATACTAATTAGAAGAATGTGTTGTCTTGTAAAGGACTGGCGACCCGTTCAGGGTGTACACTACACCTCTCCCAGTGACTGCTGGGATATGCTCCAGCTTCACTGGAATAAGTGGTACCAATAATGGATGGATGGATGTGTAAACCATAAACTGAAATGTGCAAATGCAGTTTTGCATAACTCATATGTTGGATCAAAGACTTCCTTACATTCATGACTGGATTTTGTTTGTGGTCCTAAATAGACCAAACTTAAAGCTTTTCTTCCAGTTGCTGTTTAATATCTAAAATCCCTCAAGTTCATCCAGAACTAGAGAAGCTCTTGACTCAAAGATCCAGAGGAGGAGCTGCAGCGGCTCTTTGCTTTGGGTACCACCAGAATCTCATCTCCATCTCGGATGCCGTAGGAATGAAGGGCCCGGCTGCCGCATTTCAGCTCCTCGGGTCCAAACACTGAGCACATCTCCCGGCCGATGTAGAAAAGCCGGATCCCGTTGGTAGGAAGCTGCAGCAGTGCTTTCAGGTGTTTTTTCAGGTCACCCACTGTCTGCTCCAGGCTAAGGCTGACTGCCTCCACCCGATCACCCCAGCGAACATCCACCATGGTGCAGCGGGGGCTCAGGTCTACCTCCGCCAGCGGAGCCAGATGACCGTACTTGGATACAAGGATGTGGTACCTGGGAAGGAGCAGAGATCCTGTCAGTTTTGATAGTAACTGAATAAAATGGTGGTGTAAAGTCCCTTAGTGTGTGTGTTTTCATGGTGGTGGAACCAGTCACTACCCTGTTAGAGCAGCAGAATCCCAGTCAGAACAAAATGAAAACGATCTTGAAGCAGTTGAGTGTGAACAGGGGATTATGGCTTGTAGTACATGTCAGTGCCGTCGTTTACCATTTGGAACTTGTCTGAGCCTAAAGTCTTGACCTCCCAGTAAAATAGACTGACCGACATTATGCCACAGCAGCCAAGTTTGTCAGAGCAGAGTCCTGCACGGGTCCAGTTTTACCAACCCAACCCGACCAAACGCTTCATCGCCAAACCCACATGTTGTCCATGTGCATACCTCACAGTGAAATCTGGACCTGACCTGGTGATGCATAACCGGCAAACCAACTCTCCCTTCATTTACTTTTCTTTATTTGTTCATGATTTTAAGGTGATGCTGCTGTGATGTCATCATTTTCATTAACAATAAAAAGGAGAAGAGCACAGTAAATACTTGTGATGTTCTCTCCCTTCTGTGATATCAAAGTCGGAAGTAATGCATCATGAACAATTACTATGAGGTCGCTTCCACACAGATCAGATACGGATACATGGTGGGTGGGATCTGGGTCGCATTTCCAATATGGGTCACACGCGGGTTAAAAAAAAAAAAAATCATATTCCCTCAGAAATGACTCTTGGTTTGCTTTGCTGTATACATTAGCAATGCGAATCATAATAATGCATCAGCTCATACTTTCACTCTTCTCACTTATACCTGTTTGAGTAAGGTTCCATATTATGCTATGTTTGCCGTCTCATAGTCTATCCTATGCACATCTATGACAATATTATGCATTTTGCAACGTGCACTATACTATAGGTTTTGCCATGTGACTCTTTTATTGCTGACAGATTTCTAACTGGAACTTTGAACACCTGGGTCTGTATTTCTCCTCTGTTTCCTCTGTGTCTCCTGGTCCCCGCCCGCACTGAGCAGCCAGAGAGGCACCGTGTGTAGTCTTCGTGCATTACACATGTGTCTGTTCACAAGAGCGCAGCAGCAGCCACATGCACACTTCCTGGAGAAGATGGCATGCTAAACTTTTCAGGTAGGGGAGGGGGGAGTCTCCACCGTGCCGTGTCAGCCGTTTGCTCTGTTTAAGCTACACTCTTATTTTTAAAGCGATAAAACTACAAAATCAATTGGATGAAAAATAAAACTACTTTTGGGATCGTTTGAAGTTACAATTAAAACTTATAGAAGGTAAAAGCTCATAAAAGTCCATTTTGCCCCTTTTATGTACATGAAGGGAGAGTAAATAAAGCAGGTTTTCTGAAAACTCTGAGTTAGTTAACCCTGAAATGAGGCCAACTCAGGGTTTTGGGTTTCAGGGAGAGGATTTAAATAACCCATAGTTATAGAGTAAACTCTAGCCTGTTTCACGAAGAAGGTTAAGTGTCTATGAACCTAACCTCAGGGTTTCTGCTGGAAGACTTTTTTGAAAATGAAACTGCACAAAGAAACAGAAAAAAACGCAAATGTACCCTTAAATGTCTGTTTTCCAGCCGTATATGGCAACCCAAAGTGTAACTGGTGACTCTAGAAAGAAAAAACACAACCTGCTCTGATTGAGGAGATTTAATGAAAATGATTCTAACAAAAGCTGAATTGTGAATTAAGGTTAGATACTCTTTTGTAAACAAAAAACATCTCTAACATCTCTTTGATTAAATTAAAAAATATATCATACACCACAACAAAAGGATAGAACCAGAAAAAATGCAGAATTTCAGTTTGGACTTTACTTCCCAGGAAAAAAACCTGAATAAGCTTAATAACAGCAAACTTCAGGTGTGTGTACCAGGCAGAAAAACACCAAATCTGCCTTTCGCTTGCTGTGAGAAAGCACTCAGCCATCTCCGGGGAACGTGTGGTTCAGATAAGGACTCAAGAACGATTAAATAAAATCCTGGAGAAAAGAGCCATGCTTTCAAAGCTACTGTAACAGCTGGGCCAATCAAAGCAATTTAACTTCCCTCCCCAAAACCCCTCCACAAAGCCAGTCCCCTGGCCAAAGCTCATGGTCCACGGTGGGAATTGTCCTGTAAGGCCACAGTGGAAAAAGAACTATTCTCAGAGAAGCCATTTAGCTATTTAAAGAGGCTTCATTTAGCTGGTAAGTATAATGGGCCAAATAAAGCTGCAAGTGATAGCAGGTCAGCATCCTGATTGTCTTCTTAGAATTCTTTGATAATGACAAGTAGAAGTAAAAAAAAGTTTTTGAGACAATCTAGCCCACATCTTTACTTGAGTTTTATCTTAGGACACTCTCAATCTTTCTTTTTTTTCAAACTTACTACACACCAGTCCAGATTCCTGGTTCCACAACTGCATCTTCCTCATTTCTTACTAAGGACCCCATCAGACAGGAAATGCGATAGCTGCTTTTCCCGCTAACTGAGCATGTCTGACACCCCCAAAACACCCGCATACAGTCACAGTGCTTCCTGATCTCACACCTACACTGAGACTGCAAACAAAAACTAATGAAAACTCAAACATCAGATTGATAAACCAAAACAAGCCCACGGATGTCTAAAAACAGGTAAAGTGAAACCTTTTTGGGGGGGGTTCCAGTCTGATGGAACCAGTAACTAATCAGTGATGAGATATAGAGATGTGAGAAGACATCGGGAAACAAATCAATCTGTCAACAATGTTTGAGTTTGACGGTGTAGGTGTATACATAAAAGAGAAAAAATCTACCTGCTACCTGGCGTATCGCTTTTCCAATCAGAGAATTCGCAGCACAAAGGACTCATTGAGCAGGGAGAGACTGGTGGCATTGTCTCTCAAAGGTTACTTTCCCCCAGCCAGGGACTACACCTTCCTTCAGAAACCCTTCCCCGACATTCTGCTGGGGTTAAGTGGAATGCAGCCGCTGAAGAGACGCGTTGGCAATCATTTCATTTCTACGAGGTCTCTCCGAAACTCCCACAACACGCAGAAAAGCTTGTTGCTATAGTTACAGCTTGGCAGGTGTTAGAAGAAGTGTGACTTTTCAGTGCCAGAGCAGGTGCTAAGTGCTGCTGTGATTCAGGTCTGTGACTGATGGGGGGTGTAATTAGAAGAATTATCCATCTGCAAGTGGAATTCCCTCTATTCAGTCCTCTAAAGGCGGCTGCGATGAAAGATCTGAAGCCGCAGACATCAGGTGTAAAAATTCACTAAACTGGCAACGTTGGCATCATCAGGTGATGCTGAGTCATGAAATGGAGGGTTTGTTAAACCCCCTTGTCCTGTCCAAACCTGTCCTGAGTTATACCGAGTTGTCCTATCCTGAGTTGTCCTGCAATGTCCTGTCCTGTCCCGAGTTATACTGAGTTGTCCTGTCCTGTCCGGCAATTTCCTGTCCTGAGTTTTAGTGAGTTGTCCTGTCCTATCCTGCAATGTCCTGTCTTGTCCTGAGTTATAATCAGTTGTCCTATCTTGAGGTTTCTGCACACCCTATGTGGTTTCCATGATCTTGTAAACAATTATTTGGAATCTGTTTTTGTCCCCAGAGTAAGTTTTTCCAGAGCCCGAGCCAAAAAGAAAAGATGGATGAGAGTTGAAGGAATTTTGATCTGTGCAGGCCACCGTCTACACTGACAGAGCTCAAGTCTCCTCCTGAAGTTCAGTAATGGCCAACAGAGAAACTGAAGTTGGCGGAGAAATTAAGGAAGTTGATGCCATGTGGTTGCAGAAGAATGGCCTTGTACTTATACAGCGCTTTTCCAGTCATGTTGACCGCTCAAAGCTCTTTACACTACATAGTTCACATTCACCCACACACACACACTCACACCCCGATAGGCGCATCGGGGGGCAGCTTAGGGTTCAGTGTCTTGTCCAAGGACACTTCGACATGTAGTCAGGTGAAGCCTGGAATCAATCTCACAACTTTCCGGTTGAAAGACGACCGCTCTTCCACCTGAGCTACAGAATCTGCATTTGTTTCTAGTAGACTCAGAATATGCTGGTTGGCAGCAGGAGGACTGGAGGAGGCATCACCGAGAAGAAGCAGCTTCCATCAAACTCAACCCAAAGGTTTGAGCTGCACTTCCCAAAAAGTGACAATTACTGACAAAACTATGAAACTGTTATAAAAAAAAAGAATTGGATGTTTATAGCTGGTCTGGCAGCTGATACAGAAGATCCATGCAGCCGGCCCAGTTACAGATACTGGAAAACCGTCCTCACTCTGACGCTTTTCACTGATAAGCAACCATGAAGGCCTCTAGAACCAAAAAAGAAAAAAAATATAGAATGTTTTCCTGAACTTTGGAAGCACCTGCAGAATTCAGGAAAATTAAGAACACAGGAAAAACGTTTCCTTCCTGGTTCTGGCTCTGATGGAGGTTTTCCTTCCTGGTTCCGGCTCTGATGGAGGTTTTCCTTCCTGGTTCCGGCTCTGATGGAGGTTTTCCTTCCTGATGCAGGCTCTAATAGAGGTTTTCCTTCCTGGTTCCGGCTCTGATGGAGGTTTTCCTTCCTGGTTCCGGCTCTGATGGAGGTTTTCCTTTCTGGTTCCGGCTCTGATGGAGGTTTTCCTTCCTGGTTCCGGCTCTGATGGAGGTTTTCCTTTCTGGTTCCGGCTCTG
>JBAMHX010000017.1:22723296-22733830 GCA_037177515.1 Pseudomugil tenellus | reverse complement strand
ATAAAATAAAATAAAATAAAATAAAATAAAATAAAATAAAATAAAATAAAATAAAATAAAATAAAATAAAATAGACTCATTTGAACTTATAATGAAACAAATTGTGGTTAAACAGAATAATAAATTAATTTACCTGATAAAATCACATGTAACCTATAAAAGGAAGGCATCACCTGCTGGCTCCTGGGAAAAGCCCGAGTCAGATCGGGGAACTATTTTTAGTCTAATCCTCGTGTTGTTATACAGGGATTAACAGGTCAAACATGCTTCAACACAAATCAGTGACATGAGCTCTGTTTATGAGCATTGAAATGTTGAAGCAGTTGAATAAGGATGGTGCATGATGGGAGACTGAGGACAGGAAGTCAGTCCAGAAAGATGTAGCTGGATGGGAGGGAGGGGTCTCCTAATCCAGAAGGATCCTGTGAGTCAGCCCTGGTCCAGATTAATCCTCCAGCTGGGTCTGAGATAAGAAGGGAATATATAAAGACGCAGACGAGAAGACTGAAGTCTGGTTCTGGATAACATCATCGAATAAACAACAAAAGTTTCTTCTTCTTTTGCTCCTGCAGAATCATTCTGAAAATCTGAGAAACATGGCGCTGCTGAGATCAGGATGGCTTTGGAGACAGAGTGAGTAGCTGAATGTTTCTTTGTCTGGAGCCAAATTTATAACGAGAAAACAAACTCAGATCTACTGTAAAATGTTTTATTATTATGGTTTTTGATGCAAAAACCAAACAGGTTTCTACATCTGACAATGACAAAAACATGGAATAACAAACTTTGATTGTTCTTATTTTTGTAGATTTTCAGTTTAATTATTTTGTTTTTATGTTTAGAGAAGAGAAAATAGAAAGAAAACCTGAATGAAATTAATCTGAGCTCCTTCGGTTCAGGTTAACAGATGTTTCCTTTTTCTTCATTATTTTAGTTAAATGAGCAAAAAAAAACTTCATAAACAAAACCAAAATTTGTATTTTCTTTTACAAAGAAGCAAATTTGAATTCTGCTCTATTAAAACTCAGTTGCCAAATTATAGCATTTCTTGCAGGATCACACTCTTAAAAGGTTAAATCATTTTTACGACTCCTCGGGATTTAGTGTTATTATTAACATCTCTGTTGGATTTAACACTGATGGGTCTTTCTGTCTGTGCTAACTGCTAAGTTACGTGCTAACTTACACTGTTTCACATCTGCAGCTGAAATATCATCATATTTTGGAAATAACTCATCTACAGCAGAAGTGATTTAGTCTTCTGTAGCTGGTTTCCACACCTGAATGTCTAACTAAACACACTGTTCTGGAAAATAAAACCATGTACCTGTTACGAAACTTTAGCCTTTGTAATTTATAATCCCATTAATCGTCCTTGGCCATGTCTCTTAAGTGGCTTACAAGGATCATTAGTGGGGATGTGTCTGGAAAAAAAACAACATCCAAAAGACACAATAGCAAAAGAAAAACACAAAAAATTGGATTTTAAAAAATGTAAAAGTACAACAAAAGATGAATGTGGGTTTGTGACATGTCCTCCACAGCTGCCATCCTGAAACGCTGGAAGCTGAACTGGTGCGACCTCTGGGTAGACGGGAGTCTTTGCTTCTACAAAAGCGACAGCAGGAGAGAGCTGGAGCAGCGCATCCGTCTGAAGACCACGTGCATCGATGTGCGGTCCGGCCTGGAATGTGGAGGTACACATTCACATGCTGTTCATCCCAAAGCACCAAAGAGACGCGTAAACATGGAAATTATCAGTAAAAACACAGAAAGATGCAAATTCAGGTTAAGATATCAGTTCATCATAACACTGTTGTCACAATTCAACGAGAGAATAAATGACTTGTTTACAGCAGCAGCAACTAAAAGGCATCGTCACAAACCAGCAGCGTGGTGTGATGATGATGTTTTGTTGTTTATATATCTCCGTCTCAGAGTCACACATGGTGTCAAACCCAATAACGCAGCTCTGCCATGTTTTTGGATCAACCTGTCCATGTAAAACGGGTTTTTTCACTAACATGCTGGCAGACGACCTGTACTCATTAAATTCAGCTGGTTTGGTCAGAACAGCTGCCAGACAGGAGTTTTACTTCCTGGACTGGGAACTGACACGTCTAGTTATCTTTAAAATCATCCTAACAATATTCATCAGGCTGTTCCTGAATCCATTCAAGCACAAGTTCAGAGAAATAGTATAGAGATTTTCAGTAACTAAGCAATAAAATCCCTATAAAACTGTTTAAATGGGCAGGGGGGGCGGGGGAGTCATGAAAGAGACCGTTAATCCTCTTTAAACTTGATCATATCAGAACATAATAACACCAAATGACTCAGTTGTTCCAGGTCTGTAAATGAGGCAAACCATCAATAACATGAAGCTTCTGTTTTCTGTGTGTTATGGGTCTCTCGCTTGGTTCTGGAGAACTTTTGGTTCATTTTTCTTTCCATCATTGTGGTTTGTAGCTCTCTGAAGGTCCCACCACAGTGTCTGAGTCTGGCTAAGGTCTGGACTCTAACTGGTGCACTTGTTTGGGATCACAGACCAGTTTCAGAGCAATCAACCTAGAAAATGTCTGATTTCAGAAGGAAGGTCAGCATCTCTGATGCTCAGCATATGTCGTGCATTTTATCTGTTAGACGCAAGCAGAAGGTCACCCCCGCTTATTTTTATTAAGAAGCTGAGAAGTGAATTTATAGTCCGGACTGCTGGTCAGGGCAGGCGACTCCAGTTCTACAGTCCTGCGGGTTTTAGATGTTTCCCTGCTCCAACACGCCTGGCTGAACTTAAATGGACCCAGCAGCTGATCCGGATCTGCTTCATTTCAACCGGCTGTACTGAAACAGGGTCATACGTAAAGCTTACAGGACTGCAGTCACCTACAATCCAAACTGATCGGATGTATTCATCAAGGAATTTATCAGCTGGAATGCTCCAGAATTTCTTCACTTATATGAAAAGCAAACAGAAATGAAAGTTTTTCATTAAGATTCTTTCACATAAAGATGGATGTGAATATGGCCTGTAAACATCTGGAGGGTTAATGTACTAATGACTCAGATTTTCTGCATTCATGTGTAGTGAACTGGACTCCTGGAACCTGGTCCTTCCAAGTGTCAAACGTAAGGACCACTGTCCTGCAGGTTTTCGATGGTTCCCAGCTCCAACATACCTTTTATTTCTTTTTATCAAATCAACTCTTTTCTTTTTACTGGAACTTTTATTTATTCTATTTGTTCTTTTTGGTTTAAGCTTTTTATCTATAAATGAAATGTCATAAACGATAAACAGAATCTTTTCTGTTTTTCCTTCTGGACTTTGTAATAAAATCTTTAACTCATTGATAAGCAATATTTCCTTACTGTGAGATCTGCGACTCTGGTACTTCAGACTTCTCTCTACAGGTTTTAGATGTTTCCCTGCTGCAACACACATTGTTGTTGACACACAGAGCTCAGTCATGTGTGTTACAGCAGGGAAGCATGTAAAGGTCCCTGATCTAAAGTACAAACCAGAAGCATGAAGATTTGCTTTCTGTGTGCAGGTGTGACTCCCCCAGAGACACACCCCAGGGAGAATCTGGTGGTGGTCCACCTCACAGACGGCTCCACACTCAATCTGTGTGCCAACAGTGAAGATGAATCTCTGTGAGTTGCTCGCATGTCATCGTCTCAGCTGATTCATTCTTCTTTTACCGACATCCATTTCTCATTCCGTATGCTTTCTGTTCCAGAGCCTGGAAACTCACCCTGCTGGAAACCAGGAGAAACCCAGTGAGTCTCAACCTCTTCAGGATGAGCTGATCAGCGTTTTTCATCCCAAATGCTAATCAGTTTTTTCCCCGTGCAGGTGTTTACTTACGACCCGTATGATGACTCCTACCAGTCTGTTCCCCTGAACGGCTATCACACAGTCTACATCACGCCTGGAGCAGGACCAGGTTTGCTACATCATTCAAGTTTTTTGACTGAATTCATGGCATCATTTTGTGGCCATTAAAAATAAAAAAAGACATTTCTTCGCTTATTGCTTAATGTGCCTAACTAAGTTTTCTAGAATTTTATTTACATTTTAATTTACATATTTTTACATCAATTATTTACATAAAACCATCTCAGAGCTCTTTAACAAACACAGATGTACAATTATCAAATCCATCCTATAATCCTCATTAATCCAACTTAATGTTTATATAAAGAACAATTTATAATGCATGAATAATGCAGTTATATGGACTACTTTTTCTCTTTCACCTCATTCATCTGGATTTTGCTGGTATAATTCATATGTAATTATATTTATTAATTGATTTTCAGCCTAATTCAATCTCAATAAATCAACATAAATCTTTTTTTATTCATTTTAGTTTCTAAGACTTTAATCCTTTAAAGCCTGACCAAAAAAAAAAGGGAAAAAATGTCTCATATCTTTAATCTATCGTCTTTATTTGGCCCTTTAATGACATCTAAAATGAACAAATAAACTAGTAGATGTACTGTTTACATGTAATATGTCAGAAGTAACTGTAGTGCATTATGATACACAATGTCCACAAGGAGGAAGAAGACTTGTAACAGATTGTATTCAACAGGGTTTTTAACCACAAAATGATGTCAAACTTTTCAGCATTAAAGAGTTAAAAATCTAATTTTCTTTAAATATCAGTTGCAGTTTTGGCTTCTGGAAGCATTATGAAGATTAGTTGTCTGGATTTATACTTGTATGTGTGATTCACTAGAGTAAGAGCAAAGCTGAGCTTCCTCAAACAGCCTCTCAGTTAGGGACTATGTTTATGTAGCACAATGGTACATTGCACACTGAGCACACAAGATTTTCCATTTCCCACCAGCCATCAGCAGGTCGGAGGCAGGTACACCCTGAGCAGGTCATCAGTCCATTACAGAGCTCACACCCAGTCCTCAGACAAATCTAGACTGACAAATTAACCTAACAGGCATGTCTTGGGAGATAACCCGTATATAGAGGACGTGCAGTCACGTGGTACCCCACTGTTTACATCACCATGTTGGACGGCAAGCATCCAGTGATAACCACTGCAAGCTAAGCATGTACACATGGACTAAAACCTTGAATCTGACATGAACACACACTCAGCAAGTATGGATCCGGTATCAAACACTCACAAAATATATCTGAAATAGCTGGATGGAGTTCCCGCAGCGTTATGTCCTGTAGCCTGAACATAGCAAGTGCTCAGTATCCATCTCTAGTATCAGCCAGGCTATTTTTATTGTCTGGATTGGGTCATTTTGGTCAGCAAAAAGGAAACCTGGCCAACTACAACACAAGCTATGAATGTGAAATCCACATCTTACCTGATATAAAGTGTTAATGGCATAATCTGCAATGGGTTCCCAGTACTGTGTCACAGCTGCAATCAATTTGTCCCGTCTCTCGGTATTTGCCAGTAATCTGTAGAACGACAACCCGTTCTTTTGGTTGTGTATATTCTTACACCCGAACGAGGAGCATGAATTCACCATTCGACTCGCACACAGTGCAATCTGTCCGAGTTTCAGAGATCATTTGGGTGCCATCCAAATAAAAACAAGTCAGGTTACTCAGTGATGTCAGCTGCACGTTCTGTATACAGGGGCAGCATGCAATCCCAATCCAGCCCAATCCAGGCTCACCCCAGTGACCATTTTGCTGTGAGGCCATGGTGTTAACCACTACACCATCACCTAACCTCAACACAACACTTCTACATCAGTTTGCAGCTTTTTTACTGTTCTCTTCTCATCTTGCAGGAACCCACCAGGTGGTGGTTCAGAGGGACCCTTTCGATGGAGTAGCCGAGAGCATTTGTCTGGGATTACTGGCAGGCTTAGCAGCAGGCACAGCCATGAGGTCGTTCCTCTGGATGCCCTTCTTCTTCTGCTGAGATTACTGACATTTCTGACACAACAAGAACAACCACACACATAGCGTCTGTCAGAACACAAGGAGCTGGACTTCTACAGAGTATGTGCTGAAGGTTCCTCCATCTCTGGTAGCACCTAGTCCTCAAACGTGCTGGTCTGAATATAAAACCAAAGTGAGGAAGCTGCTTCATATTCATACATTGTTTCTTTAATGACTGAAGTTTGTCAAGAATGTTCTTTATCTGTGGAGCTTTACACTTTTGTAAGCTGATTAACAGTTAAATGACATGATCGTCGTCAGCGAATAGGGTCAGCCTTGTAGATGCTGACAAGCAAGAGCTGGTGCATCTTATCCATGCTGAAGGGGAGAAGAAAACCTGTGGACCTAGAGGTGGTTTTGTTTTGTAATACTGTGGATGTCAGTATTTTAATGTAGACTTTGGTTTAATGTGTCCAGAAGATCCATGACATTGAGCAAACTCCCACTGCTGAGGAAGACGTTGGGATGGGGCTTAAAAAGTTTGTACTGGACAAACTAAGATGAGTTTAAGTTTTGTCCTTGTTTATTTTCAAAACAATCCCAAAGTATGATGGTTTAAATTTGTAGAAGATAAATCCTAAAAGGTCTATTAAACCAGGCAATACATTTATTCTAAAAGTACAAATGGAAATACTTAATGAAAATAAACAGATCTCAGTTCAACTCTTTCGGCAATAATTTCTAACACGTTTAACAGCAAACTGGTCGATCAAGAAGCTTAGCTCTAACTCACAAACTGATGAGTTTCAAGGATCTGTTGCCATTCTGATACAATCCATGAAGAAATGGACCAGAAGGCTGATTCACTGAACTGAGATAATGGATTAAGAGAGAATTTCTTGATCATCATGGCTGAACTGGATTCAGTGTCACAAAAACAATAAAGCACCAGTTACCAGTTATTTTATTGGGCTTACCAGCTCCAGCCAGGCTAACATACAGACTCACAGCTAGGCTAACACGGAAGCTTGAAGCTAGGCTAACATTCAGGTTATTATCTGGGCTAAAATGCAGACTAACATGCAGACATGAAGCTAGACTAACATGCAGGCTTGAAGTTAGGCTAACATGCAGGCTAACATTCAAGCTTTAAGGTAGGCTAGTATGCAGGCTTGAAGCTAGGCTAACATGCAAGTTATTATCTGGGCTGAAGTGCTTACATCAGAAATGACTTTTTATACTCTTAAAATGATTTAATCCAGTTTCACACAATCTGATGTCCTTCCTCCTTATTATGTTGAAATAAAGTTAAATAACCATTTCCAGAAACTACTGGTTATATAGACTGTTCAATGAGCAAAGTAACTCTAACAGCAAATTAAAATAAATTTAGCTGAACATAGTTAGATATCACACAGCTGTTTCTGTGTGTTTAGCTAATCAAAATGTTGCTTCTGAATTTCTTTCATTGCAATTTTTCTTTTTTGCATTTGTGTGATGACAAACATCTGACCACCTCATGGTTCAGCTACATTTTATCTAACCAGCCGATAGTGCTGTTAGATCGGTGAGCGTTTTAAAATGTATCATATATTATTAATATGCTTAAAGATTTAAATTCACCTGCAAAGCTGTTTGTTTCAGTTATACCTGTAGCTGCAACAAATAGCTAATGTAGCAATATGAAGGTATCAGTGAGCATTTGGCTAACACTACAAACATTACCTCCCATCTTTGCAGTTGCAATCACCCATTATGCCATCTACCACTTTCTTAGAGGCTAATCGTTCCCATGATCCACTTTGTAAATTAAGCGGAAGTCAGTTTTCCTCGTTAGCAATAGTGATTAACGTTAAGCTACATGCATATTTTAAAACATCAATACTACTTCAGAAAAATCTTAAAAATAACATTACCGTTACTCAAACAATGGCCAAATCTCAAAGATTAATACATTTGTCGCATCATTTATCAAAAGAAGAGTGCACCATCTGTCTACTCTAACATAATGGGTAGATGTCTAGAAGCAGTGGCCCGACATTAGCTACATTGTCATTGTAAATGACTTTTTAGTTAGGGTGTCTATGGCAATGAACTCGGTAACTATAAAAGCACAGAGGTTTATAGTCACGCAGCTCTTTAAGGAGCATTTCCGCACGCAGTTGCGATAAATAAAAATTATACTAACTTTGGAAATTTATTGTAGCTTTTTGTGAGAACTCTGCTCTAATAAACATAGGGAACAAGAAATATGTGCCTCTAGCACTGCATGCAACACCTGTGCCCAACTAGACTTACAGCAGTTTGACTGCACTTATCTATGATGTCCTCTACTGTTTGATTTCATGCTTGTGAGAAAAGCGTGCTAACTGACTATAATGTAATGTAACTATAGAAAAAAATAGGGAAAGTATCATGTAGAAAAGAGGGAAGATTTACTGTCTTGAAAGCTTTATGATCAACGAAATAAGAGCAGACCCTCTTTAACTTCAGTGGTGCAAGCCATTGTTGTGAAATCGCCTCATCTCTCGGCATCATCTTACGAGTGACTTTATGGTTGTAACATGCTTCATTCATAAAATCTTCACGTTTCCGAGGCTGTGTATGCATCCAACAACAGCACACGTCGTTCCCGAAGACATTTGTGTGACTATATGAAATGAGATTGCACTTCTAAATTAGACTGTTATGCTTGCTAGTTAGCGAAGACCAGAAGTAAACTGAGCTTCCTGGGGAAATAGGTATCATGGCGACACCCGGTGTCAAAACAGGAAAGTGATGGATAATTTGATTTAATCTCTTTTCAACCTTCTTTAATAGTTGTTGCCAACTTGGGGTGAAGTTAAATTAAATAAAATTAAATAAATTAAATCTTGTGTTAATCTGCCAAGATTAACACAAGATTACACAAGGGGAATTGTGAGGGAGTAATAAGCTTTTAATTTCAGGGAGAAGCAGTTTTTCATGTCAGACATTTCATTCAGGCAGGGATGGCTCCAGCCTTTGATGATAACCTGGGCTTAGCCCAGAGCAGATGTAAATTTGATATGGATTACCTTCCCTCGCTTCGTTATCATCTGCCCACATTTCTCCAATCCGAACGAAATTCTGATGTCCCTGCTGTACATCCTGGTGGTGTGCGTGAGTCGATGTCCCGCTCACTCTTAGCGTACAGCTCAATGTCATTCCTCCAGAGTGGTCTGCCACAGCCTTATTGAATTTACAACGAAGGTCCTCAGACCACTGTTGATCTTGTAGAACTTCAGACATTCCACGATCCATGTGTGTGGCATTGAGGCTTTCCGGTAGTCAATCCAGGCAGTGCACAGGTTTGTCTGTCTGGTTTTGCAGTCTCGGGCGACAGTTCTGTCAACCAGCAGCTGGCGTTAGGCTGCTCTGGTTCCCTTGCCAATGCCTTTCTGTGTGTCCGCCATGTATTGATACATGTGCCCACTTACCTTAGTCGCTATGACAGGAGCTTCCATGTTGTGGAGAGGCAGTTTATTGGCTGATAGTTGGATGGGACTAATCCGTTGTGGGAATCTTCCAGTACCAGGACTGTTTGTCCCTTGGTCAGATATTCTGGGTGAGTCCCATCCCTCAGGAGCTGGTTCATTTGTGCTGCCAGGCGTTCATAGAGTGAAGTCAGCCTCTTTAGCTAGTAGGCATGGATCATATCAGGGCCAGGTACTGACCAGTCAACACCTGACCAAGAACAAGATCCGGGCAATCAACAGCTATGCCCTGCCAATGATCAGACACCCTTGTTGGATAATAACCTGGTCAAATAAGGAAGCTCAGGCTACAGATGTCAAAACAAGGAAGTTGCTCACCATGCACGGAGGGTTCCACTCCAAGTCCATTATCCAGCGACTATACACTAAGTACAAAAAAGGATAACTAGTGAGCATCAAGACCACTATCCAAGATTAAACATCCAAGCTCCATGAATACATCAGGAAGAGGGCACCAAGGGATGAAGCACTTAGTAAATGTCTCAGACAATGGAGTCTGGAGTAACACAAAATGGAAGAACCATCATGGGAGGACAAACCCCTTCAAGGGATGTACCACGGGCAGATCACAGAAACTGAAGAAGTACCAAGGCATCAAGGAAGAACTGGAGAATCCCTAAAGGGTGAAACGTAGCACCCATAGTAATCGGAGCACCACTCTGGTAGAGAACCCGAGCTTGAGGAACAATCACCTACACCCAAGGAAAAGTAAAGGATATATATATATATATATATATATATATATATATATATATATATAGTCATGGACAAAATTGTTGGCACCCCTCAGTTATAGAAGGAACAACCCACAATTCTCACTGAAATCACTTGAAACTCACAAAAGTAACAATAAATAAAAAATGATTGAAAATTAAATAATCAAAATCAGCCATCTCTTTTGAATTACTGATTAACATAATCATTTTAAAAAAAACAAACTAATGAAACAGGCCTGGACAATGATGGTACCCATAACTTAATATTTTGTTGCACAACCTTTTGAGGCAATCACTGCAATTAAGCGATTTTTGTATTTGTCAATGAGGTTCTGCAGCTTTCAACAGGTATTTTGTCCCACTCCTCATGAGCAAACTGCTCCAGTTGTCTCAGGTTTGATGGGTGTCTTCTCCAAATGGCATGTTTCAGCTCC
>JBAMHX010000017.1:22708068-22721607 GCA_037177515.1 Pseudomugil tenellus | reverse complement strand
CAGATGTCCTGGGACAATTCTCTCCTTCGCTTTCTGTTGTCCATGTTCAGTGTGGTACACACCTTTTCACCAAACAGTAGATTGACTACTTTTCCCCCTTTAAATAGGAAGACTGACTGATTATGAGTTTGGAAACACCTGTGATGTCAATTAAAGGACACACCTGAATTAATAATGGCAGTATGGTCAAATAGTTTTCCACCTTTTATATAGGTACCATCATTTTTGTCCAGTGATTTCAGTGAGAATTGTGGATTTTCCCTTCTTTAACTCAAGGGTACCAACAATTTTGTCCACGACCGTGTATATATATATATACACCACTTTCCAAGCAAATCACTGGAGGCCGCCATGACACCTTTTTCCCCCTGCTTGGGTCATCACTTCCAGTCCTCACTAAATGGAAAAACGCATATTTTAAAAGGGCGATTTCATTTGGATATAGTTACGGAAATGTCTTCTGGGATGACCTGTGCTGTTGTTGGATACATACAAAACTCGAGCAAACTTCTGGATTTTATGAACTGTCATCTACCCATTCTGTTAGAGTAGACGATGGGACAATAATCTCTCGGTTCTGCCTTCTTTTGATTAAAGTGTGACCCGTGTATCCATCAGCCATTGTTTGAGTAATGAAAATGTTATTTTAAAATTTTTTTTGAAGCAGTATTACCTTTTAAAACAGTACTACTTTATCATTATTGTTAATGTAGCCGGAAGAGTGAAACCATTTTTTGCACAATGGATTATGGGAAAGTGGTGTATATATATACAAATGTGTGTGTGTGTGTATACATTTTACCTGACCACTCATGTCAAGAAACCAATACTATGTTAAGAAAGGAAGAAAGGAGCAACTTCTATTTCATACAAACGTCACTCTTTTCTTTAATGCTAAGTGGATCCTGTAGAAACTTCTGGAACAACTCTGTAGTCAGTATTGACTCTGGAAGCAATATGAGACCAGTCAGGTTTGTTTGTTTAAAAACAGCATGCATTTATCGCTACATTTACAGTCAAAATAAACTTTAAAAATATTATTCTCCATCCTATGTATTAAATACTTTTCTGCATTTGTTTAAGTTCACAGTGTTTTAATCAAGTACAGACTAGTTTAATGACACCTGCGTAAGTAAAGATCTACTGTGCAGATAATCTGTGAAACTGATCTCTGGGAAATATTACTACAATGCAGTGATTTATTGTATCAGCTTATTTTATTACTTTATTATTTTATTAAGTCAGTTTTAAGATTGAAGGAACTTCTGTTCTAACTTCAACAAAACTTAAACCAGCAGACAGATGTACATCACTTCCCCACATCTAGACAGTGTTACAGAGCTCCACCAGCTCTCCCTCCAGTCCAAACTGTACCTGCCTGCAGTGCTAGAGGACGTGCTAACGGCTGTTTCCGTGATGCAGCCCCTGTCATCATAACTTCATCACCTGTTTTTTTTTTTTGTTTGTTTTTTTTTTGCATCTTTGCTGTTCATATAACTCAGTAGGACAACTATCGCTCCTCCTCCACCTGGGTTGGTCTTCATGAAACCATTTAAACCAGTATGCTCTGACGAGGCTTGGTTAGAAACTGCTTCCCATGCTGCCTTCACATGAAAAATCCAAGAATGACCACTGGATAGCTGCACATAGGAAACCGTTTAGATGTAGCACAATGAACACACTTCTATTGTCTTTGATACATTTATTTACTTTTCATAAATGGAAGATATGATGAAAGTAGAGAAAAACAATTACCCACCTAGAAATACCTTAAACTTGTCATTTATCTTGTGGTGAAGTTATGGACACGTTCTACAAAGGGTCTGTTTGATTAAGATTTTATGTCAAAAACAGTAAAAACACTTTAAAGGGTTCCAGAAATTTCACAAATAAAAATTATTTACATTGATCAAATTAAACGAGTCACTGTGCAGAGCTTCATTAGCTGTCCGAGTCAGGTGTGTTGGAGCAGGGAAACCTGCAGGACTCCAGTCCTGGTAGGAGTAAACTGGGTAGCCCTGGTCTACATGATACAGCAGATCTTGCTTATGGAGTTGCTACGATGACCAGGTTGAGGAAAACAACCCAGCAGCTTGTCTATCGTAATATTGCTGGAAACTCTGTGTGACCAAATTCTACTCAGTTTTTCTGAGCATAAAAGGTTCCTTTAGCACTCCCACTCCTACACTGACTCCTTTAATGTGTCAGACATGCAGACTAGGACAGAAAGTCTCTAAAATACCTCAGATCAAGAAACTGATTAACGTCGAATCTGTCGTGTGAAGAGGGCAGCTTTGCCACAATTACCTTGTGCTTCAGTGCAGAGGGACTGTGCGGCAGTTTCTTTAGGCTCTTACTGACTGAAGCCATGATGCGTCGCTATAAGCCCACCTTTATCTGTATTGTTTGTGTGTAAAGAAAAACTCAGCCATGTTAATGATCTGATTTCAAAGTCTCACAGCAGTTTTTGTTTTTTTTAGCAAACTGACTCAAATTATTGTTAGCACATAATCTCACCTACAACAAAAGGCCATTACTCCTCCTTACATGTGACCCCTCTGTGATCATGTTTGTTCACCTCCTGTTTCACACTCACTCCATTATCTCCCAACTTTCCCTCCGCTTGAAGCTTCCGGATCAGCTCCAGGGGACCTTTCCCCATCAGAGCCGAGGGGTGCCTGTAGGAGCCTCCCAAGCGGTCCCAAAGAGTGAAGTACTGTCCGTAGTTGTAGTCGAAGAAGAGGTGGTGGTCTGTGTGGTGAGCTGAGCCATTGATGACACTCGTCAGGATGCTGGGAACACGATAGTCTCCGTCATGAATGGAGATGGTCCAGATGTTGACAAAGACGTAAAGAACCAAGTAGAGGATCTTATGGAGGGGAAAGAGGAAGGGATAGATGTGATACGGAAGGCCCTGCATGAAGCCGTCCACTGGATGAAAGGCGTGGCTAGCAAAGGGAGTGGCAATCTTCCATATGTGGTGTGGTTTGTGGAAGAGCTGTTAGAAAGGAAGGAGAAACAGATCAATTCATTTTGGAATGATTATTTATTTCCACTACATAAATTAGACTGATAGAAACAGGAAGACAGCGTCACGAATAAGGACGAAGACCAAAAAACTCATCCTGTAGTTTTTAGATCGAAGGAAAAAAAACTTATGAATCAACAACTATTTTTTTCTGGAACACCTCAACTGAGAAACTTCCTGACCAGGACCTCACTTATAAAGCTCGCTTAAGCAAAAAACGGGCCTGAAACTACTAGACTTTGTGTTTTGCTAATCAAAAACATGGAAAAACAGATTATTACATACATACCCAAAAACTGAGTTATTTATTCCATAAGTACGTATTTAAACATCCGAGCGCCGCATGTTCAGCTAAACACGTCTCCGCGCTTATTGGTACAATAATTCAGTAATCCCAGTAATTACTGAGTAGGTACACAAATATCGCCACGAGCGTAATGTCACGCGATGTGTCACAACGGATGTGCTTGCACATTTCCTGAAGACTATGATAGGATGAAGATGGGGAGAGTTTTCGGGGATTTCCTGATGATGACTGACTGATAAGCCGATTTGTTCTTATAGTTATGTATGGAAGTGGGTTCAGTGTCAGAGCGCCAGACTCGCCGGTTACCGGCTGTTTTGGACGGTATCATTACAATGACACGTCGATACGTGAAGTTTCCCGACACTGTGTGAGAACAGACCAACATCAAAAAAGGCAATTTGCAGCAATGTCCGACTTCACAAACGTAATCGGTGCGACTGACTGCACTCATCATCTGAGAACAAGGTTGTATTTGTGAACCATAAAAACATTCATTCCATTGATGTACAAGTTATTTGTAACGTGAACATGATCCCGATAAACCCGGTAGCACGGTGGCTTTCCTCTTGTTACGCCGCTACTATGACTTCAAAATAAGATCACCTTATGTGTGTTTCCACCTCAATAATGAGCACCTCGATTTCAGTCTGTGAAAAGTTAAGGTCACGCGCCTCTCAGTTGCCCTGATCCTGCCAAACACTTGTTGATTCATATGCTGACATATTTATGAGCTGCTTTGCATTGACCGTGTTTGGTAGAAAGTGGGTCTGAAGGGGCGGGAACGTGAAGCAAAATCACCTGAACAACCTTTTCAGCAAGGTTGTGATTTTTAAAAGGAAACTGCGTGAACTTGAGCGTGCGCAATGTTTTTTTGATCAGACTTTTACTTTGGTGTACCAACTAGTCATTTTTTCGCCAAGCATAATTCTAGGAGTGATTCTACGCAAAGTTTTATAAATGAGGCCCCAGATGTCTGATCCTCCTTTTCTGGCTCATCTGGACTGAGGCTGCGGTTTGTTCTCAGAGCACCAAGTATATAGCAAATAGAAAAGATTTTGTTTCAGCAAGTCTACCTCTAACATTTTAACTTTGGCATTAGTGTGTTTAGACAAACCAACCAACAAAAAGACATACACACCTTGTAAATGAGCTTATGATGCAGCAAACGGTGAATCCAGTAGATACACATGTCGGTGAAAAGTAGGAATGAAATCATACTAAGGAAAAGTCCAGGCCAACCTGAGTGCACAGACGAGGTCAGCAACAGCTCTTAAAACAACAAAACAAAACAAACGTACATGCGTGTAAAGGTTTTACGTGTAAAACTTACCCAGCGGGGTGTCACTGACATCATCATACAGTTTGCTGTATCCTCTAACTTCAGCAAAAAACAAGGCCACAGTGGGGATGCTGATCCAGGGCAGAGACGTCATTGCATATTTGATTTCTCTCTGTACCTGATTCTACAACAGAAACGAGGAATAGATGATGATGGAATCCAACATTACATCAGCACAGTAGTGTCCAGAGAGCGGTGATACCTTTGGAACTGAATCACTTCAGTGAAACTAACATGAATGTTGTCGTTGCTGTACGTTGTCACGTCATTGTGTCGCATATATGTATAAAAACTCAGCACAAGCTGAACCAGGCAGGTGGTGCAATGTCTGGAAATCTCCAGAAAAGATTGATTTTTCTTCCATTTATTCGACTGAAAAAATGAAGATCCCTGTGAAATGGCAATAACACATTGAGGAGGGAATCCATCTTGTCGGGCTGCCAGTTAAAAGCTTCTGGCAACGCTGAGTAATCAGATAAATTAGGACATTTTACTGTTAGCTGTGGACAGGTTAAGGGTGTGACAGCAGTCTTTATGAAGTTGGTATTGATTCTACTTTTTCAAGACTTTTTCATTTTTAGCAGATCGGACCTGTTCGGTTCTGCTGCTCTGTCGTCTTCTTGTCACTTGTACATTGAACATTTTGGTTTTCTTTTACTTTCTCTGATACAAGCCTTCCGCAAGGTTACTGTGAATCTGCAATGATTTCCTCACAACAACATGTAGTAATTTGGCTGAATTCTAATTCTTCTATATGGAGATATTTTACATTTTAAATTGTCTTTATGAGCGAGTGTGTCTGGTTGTTTGTTGCTCTGTGTTGTCCTGTGAGACTGGTAAATGTCCAGGGTGTTCCCTGCCTCTCGCCTAATGACTGCTGGGATAGGCTACAGCTACCCGCAACCCTGAATTGGATGAAGCAGTTAAGAAAATAATAGATGGAGATATTTTACTGGCTTCTTTCACACAGTAGGCCCACAGAATAATACACACTGGTATTACTGGGATATTTGGCAGAGCATGGTTTCAAAGTTTCAAAGGAAAAGCTGCAGTTGTGGACTGAAAAAGTTAGATACCCAGGACATATTGTAAGTGCAGAAGGCTGCTCTCTGGATGGGAGCAGAGTTGAGGCAGTTTAACAGCTCTAACTCCAAGGGCAAGAAAAAAAAAACATTGATTTTCTATTCTAAATAAGAAAAACGATTATGTAAGTTCTGTTAAACTTGTGCAGGCGGGGATGCTACACAACTGCATAGCTCTAATAGAAGAAGGACGTACGTGCCAGGTGATGGGAAACTCCTACTGAACCAGCAGGTTCCAGATTCCACAGGTAACCAAACCGCTGCGAAGCAGCACCTGCGTGATTTGTTGATTTCCATAAAAGTGGAAACTATTGGTCTGGTTGGGATGGCTGGTGTAGTCCTATAATCTACTCCTCAAAATGCTAACGCAGCTTGATGTTTAACCCGTTCTCTAGCCATGGGCGATACGGACTAAAAAAAAAAAATGTGTTGCGATCATTTTTGGCATTTGTCATGGTAACGATAAAAATGACAATAAATAAACACCAATTTAGCCTAATTTTTAACAATAAACATATCACCAGAAATTACACTAAAGGCGACTAAATTACATCAATCAAAGTTTAAGTTGTCCTTCTTTACCACAATAACGCAGTGAACAAGACCAAAAAAGTCTGAAACATGAGAAGAGAATTATTTGTTAACATTTTTTGCTCACTGGCAATGAGAAAACTGTGCAAACAGCTAATGAAATGTAGTTTTTTGAAAATCCAGGTAGTGCAGCTGCCTCTATTAACTTTCATTTACTTCAGTTGTCCTTTTATAAGGACAGAGATAATAAGTCAGCAAGCTTGTTTTGAGTTGTTGATGGTTTTTTAATGGAGGGTTTGGAAGTTGTCGCTGCTTCTGCAGCATTTTTTGGCTGCCGTCATATTCTGGTGGAATAAATTTGTGGCCATCGGGAAAGTTTTTCGCTAATCGGCTCGTCTGTTCCTCCTTCCGCAACGTTTCTCCACATTACGTGTGGAGACCCTGAACTGGGACACAGCTGTAGCTGCAGCCCTGAACACATCCGTAGTGGCTGATGACACATATGTCATCAGTGCGACTTACGAGTGTGTCGTGCACTCACACACACGATCAATTGTAATTTATCATTTTTTTGTGGGATGACAAATTCTTATGGGGACATTTGTGACGATAAATTGCAAACAATATATTATCACGCATCCCTACTGTTCTGTCATGTTGCCATGTTTCAGAGAGATGATCTTTAAGTAGCTGCTACAGTTCTCCGTATGTCCTCATACCTCTTGATAATCACTATGACGACATGTAAATAAAAGGAATTGTGTATGACCCTGTTATAAAATAAATCTGAGGTGTAAAAAGGAGTCAATCAGACATGTACAAAATATTTCACCATCATTAAACATGAAACAGTTAAATAAAAAAAGCCTCCTAAACTTTTATTACAATCCCAACAACATTTAGGCATTTTATTAATTATTTCCCAGCATTCAACCTGCACATGGTTTGCTGTATAATGTAGGTATAGACTTGTAAACACTCAGTTTGCAGCTATAATATGTCCAGACATGCTTATCTCTCAGCTCATATCAGTGTTTAACTTATCAGTTGTTATATTCCTGAGTTCATATGAGAAAAAGTACATGTCATTATGAACATTTGTTTCCTTTCATTAAAGCTTCAGCTTGGATTAAACAGATGTTTATTTACATCTTGTCTATGTAAAAAGTCTGATGGAAAATTATGAAACATGACATTGTCACACTGCACTTATCAAGAACAGTTTAACGTAGTCTTTTGTTCATTTGTTCACTTTCTGAACCACTTCTTCCACTTCACGGTTAAAGGGAAGCTGGAGTCTATCCAAGCAATGAGCAGGTGAGAGGCAGGGCACACCTGAACATGCACGACACACATTTTAGAGTTATGTAGGAGTGCCTCTTTTCATATTTAAAGCAGGTGAACATAAACTACAAAGTTAAGAGAATGTAAATTAAAGTAAGCACTTCAATAACTGGTAGATGTTCTTAGTAAACTCTGCAGCCTGTAAAAGCTTCATACCTCTAAGAAGTGTGGGTGTTTCATCAGGTTGTGGTCAAAGATGAAGTAAAAGCTAATGGCCCCAAGGCCCAAATAGAGGACTGCGGCCCCCAGGTTTGTCAGCACCAAGAGGCTGATGATCTGCCGCAGGGCCCCGTCTTCAGGCCACGTTGCAGGGTACACATATGGAGTCAGGATGTGATAATCGGCAACATTCAGCACAAGATCCATGTTTCAATCTGGACATTATGGTCAAGAACAAGAGAAAGAATCTGGTGAATCAGGATAACAACTACCTTTCAGTCTCCCCTGTTTCTTTTCTTAAATAAATCATTTCTGCTTTTATTCTGTGTTGTGCAGACTGCAAACATTCATCTAGAAACATTTCTAATAAAATGATGGTAAGTTTTTCTTCTGCAGTTCCACAGAACAGCCACGGAGGAAACCTGCGATGGTGCATGTTTCCGTGTTTAACTATGGTACAATTTGTTTTACTAAAACAAATATTGCGTCATTAAGCTCCCAAAAATAAGCCAACCCCCATTTATCTCAATTTTCATGACGACTTTATCTTTTAAATATTCACAAGCACATTTTGGTCACCTGAATAAATCAAACAGACAAACTAAAACTACCCAGGAATCACATTTCTATAACTACCTTATTTATATGAGTAAAACAACATTAAAGTGGTTTTGTTTTTATTTAACATGCACAAAATACTGTCAATATAATGTGTGACAAAAATGCGCGAGCTAATGTTCATATTGCTAGCATAAACTTCTAACCGGAGAGGAGCATACCTTTTACAGATGTATCCTGCAACAACAGCAAGGGGCGTGTGCTAAGCTAAAAGCCAGCCGAGGGACTTATCAATATAGAGTTGCCTATTACGTCATATCATATTTATCCAATCGTTGATGAGTTTTGTCATCGCGGCATCTGTGTTGCGATTTCTGATTGGTCAACTTGAGCATCTGCTCATGGCGTTACAGAAATTGTGGACATTGAAGTAAGAGTCATTTAAAGCACCCAGAACTGATTTCTACGCGCTTCTTTCGTCAAACTAAAGATTTATTTATGGAATTGCAACCAAACGGATCCACACTGAGTGAAATAAATCATAAGTTTGTGATAAGTAGGTGGTTAAATGATTGAACTGTGAAATGTAAACAACCACGAGTTGTTCATTTACTAGAGAAAATCAACTATTTAAACTTAATACTAATTGGTGTGAGCTGCAGTAATGTAGCAATAAAACGTTTTTAAAGCATATTATTGAGTAAAATGTTACTCATTGCAGTGTATAATAGCTTCTAGACAACACAGGCTGCAAAATGTTAAAAAGGCGTCTCAAGGGTATAATAATAATAAACAAACACAGGTTTAAAGATCAGCTCAGAACAAAAAACTAATTAAGCAAAATGCATTTACAAGAACCATCAAAATGACACCTGTATCAACACACTAGAAGACACCATTTCTATTGTTATTCCTGGTAATAAAACCTCAGTTTAACCAGAAGTGTTGTGGCTGATTAATACATCTAACATGTACCTTACAACTAATTAAATCCTCTCAGAGCTTTGACAAATACAAGATCTTACATCTAACTAGTCTGTGGCATCTGCCATTTTTTATATCTTGATTAATGTTCTGCCATCTGTCCCAAAATGACAGTAATAAATGTGAATATTTGACCATAAAAGAGCTTTTAGAGAAGATTGATGGAGGTGTCATCAGGCATCAGTGACACCATCTGGCCACTAGATGTCAGCAGTGTAACAAGATAAAAACAGAGGTCTTGTGTCTGCAAGCACTGTTTCATACACGGTTTGTTGTGGGAACATACAAGTGTTATAAAGATTACTGTGAAAAGACACACAGCATTACATCTTGGTTCAGGTTGTGGGAAAAAGACTGAAAGATTTTTAGCGCTGAAAACAGAGGAAACAAATCTGTTGACAATACAGTGGTTGTTTTCTACAACATGGTTCCCTCTTCATGGGGTTTTTACTGTTTCGTGCGGAAACATACTTTCCATTTATAGAAATTCACAATAACACTAAATGACACTGAAATTAGATATGTTTCCACTAGATGTGATTCTGTAGTGATCATTTTGTTCTGTTACCAGCTGATTTAGGCTTTTCTCTGCATAAGATTTGATAATAACCACCAGGAACAATTTTTACACGTCAAGTTACAGTTTTTTGCTGTATCTGTCTTACAACCAACAAAAATGCAAATCATTTATGATGCACATGAAGAAGGAAAGGTCCATACATCTTTCTTGTGTGTGCAAAGAAAACATGTTTCACTGACAACTTATACTTGAGAGTTTGGTGTTTTTGAATCAAGTGAGAGTTATATAAGAATCTGTGAAGGTGTCTCCCTCTGTGAGCTGACAAACATGAAACAATCAGGATATCCATGGAGAGGCAACCCTCATGCTGAGTCCCAGATAAGCTGCTGCTCATCATGCCTGGTTTTGAGAGATCTAATCACAAAACTGGAGAAACTCCATGAAGCACAGCTTCACCACAACTTTTTAAGTCAATCATACATTTTATTATCTTCTTTGTTTCTTCTTTTGGCTGCCATAATTAGTGGCCTGGACAGTGAACTATTCAAACACCTTCAACTTCTGGATCACATTCATGAATCTCATCGTCAGATTTCCTCTTTTCCACTTGTTTCCTTTCAGCTCACTTTTAGGTAAAACGGTTTCATCACGCCGTTCCACCTCATCCATGATGAGATTCTCCACTTCAGCTCAAGTAGCAACCTCGGTTGGAAGAAAGTGTAGTCTATGTGCCAAACACTGTCATTCCCCCCTCACCCACTAGGACACGTGTCAGACTCAAAGCCCACAGGCCACGTCTGACCCGAGGTGCAGTTTTTTCTGGCCAGCGAGATCATTTTAGATTATTATTAATGTCCCGGTGATATGAAGCACTGATGACACAAACTACATATCCCATAATGCAACGCTTTAGTTACCTTGCTGAACGCTTCCCACGCCAATCAAGTCCAGCTTCTGTTCTGAAGGTTACTGGGAGACCAGCAACGTCTTCATGTTACCTGCTACATGTAAACCTGAGCAGTAACACGGTGGCTGGTCAGGTTTGTGACATGGACACTGATTTAAGAAGACTTTATTATGAACTCGAGCTGCGAATAAAAGTACTGACACAGCTGGACATATTCACCGTGGATGGGACGCCAGAAAAGTTCTCAAAGTTTTTGAGCTCAGCTAGAAAATATGTCAGTTTATGGACAGTATATGGATGTAAGTTTCTTACAGGGCATGGTGTTTATCAGGTTAGGTGTGTTTGAGCTCATTAAGCACTGGTTTGTGTTGGGAACGCTGTCACATAGAAGCACAAGCAGTAGTTTAACGCATTTGTTTAGCTTGTTTTAAAGAGTTATCCATTACCTGCCTCACCTTGCAGAATACTCTAATATTATGTACTGTAAGACAGTATTACAGTTACATCTGGCCCTTTGAGGATAATCGATATGCAAATGTGGCCCTCTGTGAAAATGAGTTTGACACTCCTGCACTAAGGGCATCAATACAGATCAAATCACTATAGACTCCTGTTATGGATTTTCATATCTTTGCTTAATTACCTTACTCCTAATAAACATCTGGCTAAAAGGTCTGACCATCATGTTCCTAAGCTAATGTGATTCTGACCTTAGTAAGCCATCTGTATGAGTTGTGTCCTTAGCATCATGGAAAATATTTAGAAGGGACATGGGTCTTTATCTGTTTGTAATGAAACAGTGTCTCCGCATTCTGTTACGAACACAAACAAAGTCTTTAAACAAAGGTTTCTCCAACTTAATGGTCGGAATTTCCTTCGGTAATTCTGTGTGAACAAGTCTTTGGAATGATTCTCCCCAGGTTATAACTGTGTACCTTGTTAGTCTTGTCTTTTATGTATTGTCTCACTCCATGTTTTAATGTTTAACTTTGTTCAATCCTTATATTCTTCATTTAATAATTTTATACTCTTCTCAGTCAAGAAACCATTCTCCTCATCCTTGACAGGAAAACAGCCTCAGCACTCCCATGTTAAAAAGACCAACATCACAGCAGAAACAAACATGTTTACAGCCTGGTACAAAAAATCATTTTAGGTTTGATGGGTCAAACTTGATTACAACTGTGTGTAGGGTGAAATGTTTACAACTCATCTGTTTTAAACGTTATTTTCATCTTGAAATTCAGTGTAATTGTGGACGTGTTTTTTTGATCGACAGGTTTCCAATATCTGCAACAAGAAAACAGAACATTGCACAAAGGCGTTTTTTTTGGCTGTGTGCCATAGCTTTAGCCCATCTATCTCCTTTACCCAGTTAGCCCTTTTTAGATCCAAGTTAGGTCAGTTAGCTCTTAGCTACAGTCAGCTCAGAGTTTGATAGACATCAATCATCCACATCTACACTCATAGACCCCTCTCAGCTCCATGTCTTTGCCCATTTTTATATTTCTGTGAATGATAACATACGTGATTCTGATTCTGCCAAGATGGCGACGGTGGAACCACCCCAAAAGCTTCACTTCTCCTTTTCAGACACTTACTGGGAGGCTCTGTCCATCTTTAATATACAGTCTATGGTTCCACCAAATCTCAAAGCTGCTCTACTGGATGTAGCTCTGGTGCCTGTGGAGGTTGTTGGAGTTCAGTGAATCATCATCATGTTGGAGATGATGTGAGCTTTGTGACATGATGCATCATCCTGCTGGAAGTATCCATCAGAAGATGCTACACTGTGCTCATTATGGGATGAACATGCACAATACTCAGGTAGGCTGTGGTGATTAAACCATGTCAGGTTGGTACTGACACACACCTGACACACACCTTTACACCAGCAGCAGCCTGAAGTGCTGATCCAAGTCAGGATGGATCCATATTTTCATGATGTTTCCAGCAAATTCTGATTCGACCGGTGTGGATCTGAAATGGAGACTCATCAGACCAAAGTTTTTCCATCTTCTATTCAATTCAATTGAACTTTACTTGTATATCGCCATTTCATGACAATGTCTTCTCAAGGCGCTTCACAGAAATCGGCCAATTCAAAAAATAGCATTACATAGGGAACCAACTAGATTGTATTGAATCTTGACTTTGATCAAGATTCGATCCAATCTCCCATCCTAAGTAAGCATAGGGCGACAGTGGGAAGGAAAACTCCCTTGTAACAGGGAGGCAAAACCTCTGGCAGAACCCGGCTCAGGTAAGGCAGCCATCTGCCTCGACTCGCTGGGGTCAGAGAGGACAGAAAAGCCAGATTAATATACATTACAGCATCTATCCAGGAAGGCCTGCAAGTAAAATAAGAAGTAAGACTTGCAAAAAAAGGAAGAAATGATAAATAAAACCTGCAAAAACGGATAAATAAGACCTGCAGAAAAAAAGAGAAATAGGTTAATGATGCCAGTACTGTCTAATACATGGAAAATAAACAGCAGAGATAATAATTGGAAGTCCTCAGTGCATTATAAGATGTCCGGCTAGACTATCCCTAACTGTAAGATTTGTTGAAAAGGAAGGTTTTAAGTTGGATTTTAAAGGCAGAGAGGGTGTCCACCTCTTGTACCCACACTGGGAGCTGGTTCCATAAGAGCGCAACTTGATAGCCAAAGGCCCTCCCTCCCATTGTTTTCTTATAGACTCTGGGAACCACGAGTAGACCTACAGTCTGAGAGCGAAGTGCTCTGTTTGGAATATATGGAACTATGAGATCTCTGATA
>JBAMHX010000017.1:22655600-22667125 GCA_037177515.1 Pseudomugil tenellus | reverse complement strand
GCTAAATCCTCATTTAAATAGGCTTGTCTCCAACACTTTGCACCCGCTGTCATTTGCGTGAGCAATCTTAGTAGATCACGTACTAATCACGGCCTCACAAGCTAAATTCTAGATGCCACACGCTAATTAGTACACGCAAAATGAGATCTTAGTAAATTCGGCCCTTAGTCAGCTATCTGTCTCTCCACCCATAAACATAACAGAAGGGGAAAACAATTCCTAAACTGTACAAAACGAAAACTGAAAAGTACAAGTATTAGTGTCACATGCAGATATCCACAGATTCAGAATGATATTGACACCATAAAAAAAGAATCAAGATATTTGTGTATTTAAAAAAAAGACTAAAACAAAAATTGTTATTAAATTATGGACAAGTTTAAATCCTATATGGCTAGTTCAAACTGAATTAAATGTATATGTGTATTTACTGATTTTTTTTTTTTTTAATTAGTAACTGTACCCATTGACTGATAAAATAACAACTTAATTATTTGTGTAAAGCTCCTCCACAACTTTCTGATCTGTACCATGTACTTTTGTTGCCCCTCTTCCAGCTGTTTCCAGATGCTCTGCTCATATTTTCTATTAAATGGTAAAATGTCTCATTTCTTACAAATAATATGTCGCAAATCACATCAGATATGATTTTCATTATACACAGTGTTATTTTGGGTTTCACACGTGTACTTTCTGGTTTTCTACCTTTGTGTCTTGCAAAGTAGCGACCCAACACGATAAGTAGGCAGAGCATAGCGAAGACCACCACAGCCACCACTCCCCCAATGACTGCATGGTCCACGGTTCTGGGAGCTCCTTCCCCGGCTCGTGAATCTGCAAACACAGGGAAAAAAAACTAATGTAAAAGAACAGAAAGGATAGAAATCATCCAGGAACCCCTGTGGGGGTGTCTGGCAGCAAACCTTGATGGGGATGTAGATTGCACTTAATGCAGGAAGCTCACAGTGTCTACAATCCTCTGCTCTCACAACACTGAGACATGATTGTGGCTGCTGCTTGTTGCCGCCGGCTGACCCACAGACCTTACTCATTTTAGCTGCTTGTCAGTTTGCATGAATGCTACTTATGTGCTTCACACACAATAAACCAAAAACTGGATACGAGTCTGTCATTACTATGATAAATGTCATGAACTCGGGAGGGTAGAGAAGGTTGTATAGAGGTGAGGTCCCAAATGCAGGATGGAGGAGACAGGAGGCAGCAAGGATGCAAAATTATTTATTTCAGAATTAAATTAGAATTAAGGTAATTTCAACACATACAACTATACCTGTTAGACAACTATACAACTATACACATACAATAAACCCACAACCTGAACTGAGAAACCAAAGAATTTAAATACAGTCCGATCTAAACAAGACACAGGTGAACCTAATCTAATTAAATACAGGTGAAACTAATGAAGGACATGAAGCTAAACAGAAACGCAAAGGGCAAAACAGAAATACTCCAAAATAAAACAGAATAAATAAACAAATAAACTGTAATTTCTTCAACACGTGGCTGTTTTGTTGTGTTAAAATGCGTGTGTTACCGTTAGCAATACAATTACACTTTCATGTTGGCACGTTACTCATTTATGACTGTATTCTCTTCACTGCTGTAAAAATTCAGTTTACATGCTTGTCTTGTTATTTTTCATGAACATATTGAGCTATCGCTCTGGCAAAAGTGCTAACGGTGCGACAAACACATCCAATCTAAAAAAAATTGGCATCATATTTTTATTATGATGGTGAGTTTCCTTCCACAAGATGTGACTTAAATGTTGTTTTCTTTTAATTATTATTATTTTTGTGAGCTCATTTAAGATTTGCTGATCTTTTTCTGATATTTAAATGATTATTTCATTAAACTGCCACAACATTAACAACTTGGATGGCCAGAGAGCCAGAGAGTGTTTCCCATCTCGGTCTAAGGATTTATTTGTTACGGGTCATTGTGAGGTTTCTTAAAAAGGCTTTCATAAAGCAATGCAGAAAACTGAAAAAACTGTTTCCAGAGGCCTGTACTACGAAGCGTGATGAACAGCCCACACTTATCTCCGTTCTCTCTGTAAACTCTACTACAAAGCTGGTTATTGACTCACTAACTTGATCCAGAACTTTCCACTTAAGATAAATGCACGTTCACATGAAACGGGGAGGGGGTGATGCTCGGAGGTTCCGACCTATAGCAAACATGGACAAACCCAGAGCAACGTATTTTACCATGGAGGACCAGAATATCATTCTCCACAAATACGAAGAATTAAAAATATATGCAATATAAGCTAAATATAAGCAAAAGCAACAGTGTTGCTGCAGCAAAAGCAGGAAGGAATGCTGACAGAAAATAGTGACCCCTTTAATGCGGAAGTTCATCAGATCATCCAAAGGGACAATATAAACTAACAGCACTCCTTGTATTACAGTACAAACATTACTGGGACTACTTTATCTGCTTCATATTTGCCAGTTCTTTAAAGGATTCGCTGTCATGTGAGCTTATTATATTTATCCATGCCACCATGAATACACCGATAGTTATGTGTGGAAACAATTATCCACCAATATAAACCTCAATTTTAGATGCGACCCAAGTGGAGTTAAAAGAACATGATAGCAATTAAGGATCAAATATAAAAACATAATTCAAATAATTCAAAGGCTTTATTTCTGAATCTGCTGTTTGGATGAAATGTGAATGCAGTGCACACCGTCTGTGGGACAGTAAGCGCCCAACTACGATGTGTTTGCTACAAACAGCTGCATATGTATCTCAGCCCAACCGATTTAAAATTGGACCTTTGGTACAGCATGTCATCTGTAAAGTGTAACGGGTTGGATCTGTTTCCTGAAGACTCTTCCTCTCCTAATCTCACTATCCGTGCTGCAATGTCATCAGGATCCTCTTAAAAATGGGCAGGACATTTTTTTTTATGAGATCTGATTTTTGAGGAAGTGTTTTTATACCCAGTGATTTCTTATCCCAGAACATAAGCTGCTCCGGAGCAGGTTAGCCGTTCAGCATCTGTTGCTGCGGGGATTCAGGTAGATCAAAAACAAGCCAGCTTTCTCTTACAGAATTCCTGAAGTTATCTGGATAAGCAAAAATCCAGCTTCGTAGTACAGACCCCAGGTCTTAAGTACAGCAATCTAAAATCAACAGGCCCTTTAACACGCTGCTAATCCCACCCAGTGATTCAAGCTTTAACACTAACAACTTTAAGTAACCATTTCTATATAATGTAACTTACAGAGTTTTGGCCTAAGGGGCCCTGTAATGTTCAAAAAGGTCCTAAGGGGGCTTCTGCAAATGAAGGTCTGGACTCAAACTGGATCATGTAAACACCTGGATTCTTTCTGTTTCCATGAGCTGAATTCAGACAACCAAACAAGTCAGACAGATGGACTCACGGGAACCCAGAGGTTTTCATAGTCCACTCAATGACTGCAGGATGTCCAGGTCCTGTAGCTGCAGAAGCCCAGATCCTCAACCCTACACTTGGTGGATTGTATGAGGTTGTATTGGTAAAAAAAAAAAAAAAAGTATGAGAGCAAGCGTGTTGACACAAAAAGCCAGTTCATACATAAAGAGAAGTAGCTCAAAGTTCAGTTCACACAGATAAAAAAGAACTAGTTCATGTTCATTTGTTACATTTTGTTAGTACTCAATAAAACCTCTTCTTAACCATCCATTACAAGTCACTGCCAGTCCAAAACGAAACAAAAAAACCAATAAAGAATCCAGAGACAATTATTACACCCAGGAGAAAAATAATATTGAAATAGATAATAGATTTTAATGTGCGATCATAATATATAGAAAATTCCTTCTGGCTTCTGAGCGAGGCAGACCCTTTTTTCTTCCCTCCCGTCCCTGTGATCCTTTGCACTGTCTGTCTATGAGTGTTTCTCTAGTAAAAGCGTCTCTCTGGTCAGCTGGGCGAACAATGAAATTGACCAAAACTTTTTCACCCGGATAGCGTCGAATGGGGACCCTGTATGTCCGAAGGAAACACCTGGCTGGGTACAGGAGGGATCTGTGACATGGAGAGTCTTACGGTGATGTCTTTGGATGATTATCTTATCGGCTTATGACCACCGCTTTCTTGCTATTTTCTTATCTCTCAGTTTCTTACGTTAATTTTTCGTCTTCTGTGTTTAGTTTTTGAGGGAAACAACATCATTGCTTCGCGCGGTAGCATCTGCCCTGCTGGCTTTAGCTGAGTCTGAATTGCGGGGCGACCTGTCCAGGATGTACCCCGCCTCCCGGTCAGCTAGCATTGGCTCCAGCCCCCATCCCGCGACCTCCTTCAGGGAATAAGCTGTATATAATGGATGGATGGATGAATCGCGGTAACTAGTATTAGTCATGCTTGTTGTCATTGTGTTTGCCGTGAACAGTGTCGTAAAACCGGACTTTTCAAATGAGTGTGAACGTAAACTCTGTGCACCGCTAATTCCTACCAAAGTGAGCGTCGCTCTCGTTCATGTTCACTGAATGAAAACTGAATCGTTAAGTTCACTGTTCACCGTAAATATGAACGTGTTCAGTGAACGCCGTTCATTGAACGCGTTCAGGCACAACACTGTTGATGGCCCACTCATCTGTTTCTACCTTCACAAACAACAACAGCAGCAGGAGGCTTCAGCTCACCTGCAGGGAGTAACGGATCACCTAGTGGACCAAAGGGAGGAAGTGACCTACAATGTGTCGTGAAGCAACAGCCCGGCCTCTGGCTGTCTTTTCTGCTGGTCTTTCTTTACTGGATAAATTGATTAATCCAGGTGTATCTGACCTCAGTAACTACAACGGCAATGGCCAGGATTAATCAGTTAGTCCAGTAATGAAACACAGGAAACAAAGGAGTTGTTTTTAGGAAGTAGTGGACCTGTGCATAAAGCCAATTCTGGTCAAAACTGCATCAGGCTTGAATACCAAATGTAAAACTTAAACTGAGATGCATAAAGTCAGTGTTTTCCTTTTTCAGTCATGGTCCATCGATTATCTGAATTTTCTTTTTCTTAATAACACATAAGTCAAAATTCTCCCTGTAAAACCTTCTAAGAACTGTATATAATATGTCCTAAAACCTTCGGAGGGACAGAACGTATGCTGTTCCCCCCATCTAAATGTGTTTCCACTTACTATCTGTCACAGTAATTCACATGACTTCGTGATGTACTGAGATGCCATCTGATTATTTTCTTTACACAGAATTCAAATTACAAAGCACACCCATATTTTTTTATTATGTTTTGATATCATTATGTATTTCTTACATGTCTTTGTAAATGCAATAGGATGAACTATCAAAGAGCGACACCAAGATGCTGAACTGAAGCCGGTTTGTAAAAGTCAGTCCACAGAGTTTAGCCGCAACATCCATTAGCCATGGTAGCTCACTGAAAACTGGCGTTTCTTCTAATGAGCAGCAGAAAACACAGAGACACAGGCCACAATTAATAAGAACAAAAACAATGAACATTATTAGCTACCACCCATCCTGGCTGCACTACTCAAGCTGCAGGCCGACTATAAGCAATGGGGAGGGTGCTCTGGGTACTACCTGTCAAACTCAACAAAACATTACCTGATAGATCTAATAGCTTATTTTGACTTCAGATTTTCTTTTTAGCGCCGGGCAGATTCAATTAAACCGAGCAGGAATCCTTCTGACATCCAATTCAGTCTTGTCAGGCTGCGAGAGCTGCGCCTTAACACACTTTCCTATTACCATGTTAATGTGGACTTTGGCTCTGGGGGAGCATGCCTGCTTTGTGGTCAAGGTGGACGGGAGCAGAGGATCATTCTTGATATGTTTGCGTCCAACTTTTCTGGTTTTAATTAATTTCAGAGGAAAGGAAGGCAATGCACATCAAAGTCCGCTCAACACACGAGTCTTTGCATTTTTCATGTTGCTTCATGTAATGATAAGCTCTGCCGAAAAAAAGCCAGTTAATCAGCCTTACTGGCACGTGGATAGAAAGTATAAACTTTGGCCGGTTGGTGGCTCCTGAGAGAAGCTTATTCCATCTCCAGAATCCACAAGTAAGTTTTTGTAATTCCATTTTGGAGTATGGTTTGAGCCCAACTCGGATGTGAAGTGATAATAATTCACACGTCAGACCTCGTCATAAAACAAATATCTTTTATGTGGTCTCCAAAAAAACAAAACAAGGAAAGGTCTTGAAGCCCCCTTTAAAATCCCCCTGATGGTGCTTCTCTGGGTTTCATTTCTAACGAGTCAGAACTATCTGAATACACTGTCAATTTCTGTCCAACTTCTAACATAAAAAGCAATTTGCTTGTCAAATTAGAAAGTATCACTTAAGTGCAATTACTTTCTGAGAGCATCAAACTGCCTGCGTGTTATTATCTCACACAGGCAGTGAAACTTCTTCCCGCAGGGTCACTTTTAAAAAAGAAATCATGCATTTAAGTCAATTATAGTTGCCAAATTTCCTTAAAAGTCACTTCTGTGAATCTTGGTTGGATAAAAGCAATGGAGAGCCACATCAAGCTGGGAAATGTGACACTTTGTGTCGTTCGGCAGCCTTTTCGTCTAATATTAAGAAAATAAGAGAAAAAATAAAAGTAATATAAATTCGTCCACAAACCACAGATAAATATGCGGACACCCCATGTGTGCCCGTATTCTACAGAGCTGTTTAGATGATTAGTTTTAGCCATTGTGGTTGAATACTGGTCTTCACTGTTGTTTTGATACTCCTCTATGCAAAATTGAATTGCTGTGCACAACAATGCTCAGATGTATTTCTGAGGATATTTTGTATGCCAGAAACAGAAAATTGAACATTTTTGTAGAGAAAAGGACCAGAGGAACCTCAAAAACATTTTGCAAACAAATCCAACAAGTATCAGGTTAAAATTTAAGTAAAACTTAAAAATAATGTACAAGAGCATAAAAATATCACATTTAATGGTCTCTTGGTGAATATCCTTGTCAGAAATGGTTGCTGAATCTTTAGCTAATCAAAACATACTATACAATAAAGACATGTACACATAGGCCCAGATTTACTAAAGGTTTGTGTGTACTAAAATGTGTGCAAACCCATCGCACACGCTAAAAAAGTACAAACTGATCTACTATCAGTGAGTAAAAGGGTTTGCATTTTGGGAAGTTCAAACGCAATGTTGCGTGGAGGTGGAGGAGAACATGTAAACATATGATTTTTGCACACGCAAAGTAATTTATCAAACCTGAAGGTAATTTTGCTGATAGAAACTGCATTTAACACGTTTCAAAAAGACGTGCAAACGGGTTCAATGCGTAATTGCGCAAACATGACTGCAGTGATTTTTGCAATACGAAGACATAGAAATAATTAAAGACGACAGAGAGAACGCATATTTCCTCCTCATGTTAACATGTTTGGAATGAGAGAGAAAACTAATTATTAAAACATATCGCCTATACAGCCTTGCTGTTTTGGAGCTGTTGGAGGAACTCAGCGCAGAGTTTTGGCATCTGGGTCATTCCAGCGTACAGTCACCAACACAGCAGGGATCTCTCAGTCACGTCTTTCACATGACTGCATTCCTAAATGGAATGTCGTGCCGGGTTTATTAGGTTTCCACACACTCAAGATTATTTGAAGAGGACAAAACAAGGTTTTTATTTAGGTAGCTGGATTCCCCGGTGTTATAGGAGCAATAGGCTGCACTCATGTGCAGCTTGTACCTCCCGCAGACTCTGAGCATATATACAGAAACCGAAAACACACGTTGAATGTGTAGTGCTGTCAGATTTATTTGCTGTAGCTCTTTGGAATGTTTGTTAGTTTCTTCCACCAAACTTGTATTTTCGCTTGCGGTTTTGTAAAGTTGTCATCATGAAAACTATGACACACGCTAAATCCTCATTTAAATAGGCGTGTCTACGGCACTTTGCACCTGCTGTCATTTGCGTGAGCAATCTTAGTAGATCACGTACTAATCACGACGCCGCCTCACACGCTAAATTCTAGATGCCACACGCTAATTAGTACACGCAAAATGAGATCTTAGTTAATTCAGCCCCAAGTCTCAATGAACAAGCAGCTACCACGCAGACTGCCTGCAAACCTCCTTCTTCTACAGAACACATCCTCAGAGAATTATCATTAAAATTAAAATAATCCCACAGTTCTGCAAAGAACAAATCTTGTATTTATTCTGAATTCTGTAAGAAAGTAATTACAGAAAAGGTTGGAGAGTCTAAAGTGATCTGAAGCTCTGATTACTCCACCCGGTAGGACAGATCCTAAAACAGCGCCTCTGTTATAATGAGAGGGACTCATGCAGAGTCATTGTGAAGGTATGATGAAGCACTTGCAGTGTGTTGATGAGGCCCTACGGGTTATTAATACACTTAATGTAGCTTTACATATTTGCAGCAGTCCTTCTTGCAAAGGAAGCTTCATTATGAGGATGTAAATGCGGTCAGAGCTGGAGATGTACACGGACATCACTAGTAGGAGTCAAGCGCGTAAAAAAGACGTAAAAAAGAAATGAAAGAGCTGACACATGCTGAACATTCAATCAGACATTTTAAACCAAAGAGCTGAGTTTAAATCCGGTTTAAAATGAAAAAGCATCTCCTCATTTTGATGCAGGTGGCAAATACTTAACATATATAATATGTTTGGCTTTTACATTTGAATATTTACATACGATATACAATCATAACATATTTATTAAGATGATCCACACTTATTGTTGGTTTGACCAGGTTCTACCTCCCAGTACCGGGTTGGACCCATTTTACCCCTAGAACTGCTTCAAATTTTTTGAGTGGCAGATTCAACATGGCGGAAACATTCTTACAGATCTCCATATTGACATGAAACATCACACTGTTGCTGCACATCTATGATTAGACTGTTCCTCCCTCTGACGAACCAGCTTTTTTAGGATGTAGAACTGGTGACTGCAGATGCCGTTGCATTAAAATGAACTCATCGTCATGGAGATGATGTGAGCTTTGTGAAATGGTGCATCATCCTGCTGGAAGTTTCCATCAGAAGATGCAACGCTGTGCTCATAAAGGGTTGGACATGGTCAGCAGCAATACTCATGTAGGCTGTGGTGGTTAAACCATGTCATGTTGGTATTAAGGGGACCAAAGTGGGTCAAGAAACTGACCCCCCCCCCCCCCCCCCCCCCCTCAGGTCTGCCTCAAGCATGGATGTGCTGTGTGATGATGTTCTGCATATCTTGGTTGGAACAAGTAGTTTGGAATTCCTCTTGTTCTATAATCTCCAACCAGTCTGTCCATTCTCCTCTGACCTCTGACATCAACAACTGGATATTTTCTCTTCTTCAGAACATTCTCTGTAAACGCTACATATGATTGTGTGAAAATCTCAGTAAATACTCTGACCAACAACCTGAAATCTCCTTTTTTCTTCATTCTGATGCTCAATTTGAACTTCATCAAGTTGTTTTCATCATGTCTACATGCCGACATGTGATTGGATGGTCAGATATTTACATTTAGTTTGAGAAAAAGCCATTTAAAAGTTGTTTGCTGTTCAGACTTGTTTCAGAACTAAGAAGCAATTCAGCCAACTTTTTAATAAACACTTCAAAATGATGAATCAAGACGGAGTTTTAAACAGAGTGTCCATAGGGCTAAACAAAGCGAGCAAGAGCCAATCAAGAGAGGTCATTTCAGTAGGGAGACATGCAGGAGTGTTTAGTTTCTCATTTTCATAGAACATGTTGACAGAAGCTTGATTTGAGACAGAGGAGATCTCTTAATTGGATCTTCTAATCTGCTAATTAAGCATCAGTGATTTCACTAGTACCGCCTGTAGATAGAGGAGCAATCAGGAGTGTAGCTGCACCATGTGGGTGGGTGTCATAAGAGCACATTGCCTTGTCAAGATCCACTTCCACGGCCAACAACACTCGCAGTTAAAGAGTGAATGTAATTAAAGTCCCAATGAACCTATTCATTGAACCTGTATAAAAAGTCAGTTAAATCTTTCGCCTCTGGGAAGATGAACTACACGTCTTACATACTGAGTGACTAGGATAAAGGTTTGCTTAGTCTTTTTAAAAGTGTCAGCGAGTGTCTTTGTTTTAAAAATGACTGCAGCAACAAAAATAAAAAAGGAAGTTAGAAAACAGGTCAAGTAAAGTTAAAAATATATTAATTAAAACTCTTAAAAAACAGTGCGTTTTTTTTTCCTTTTTCTTTATCAGCAATTCACCAGAAACTCTGGACTTTAACAGCCTGTTCACAGATTCTGTAACATGGTCATGGTTTGAAAGGCCTCATTATTTTTGTATTTATTCTTGCAACCAAAAGCAAAAACCCCGCCAGGAGCTAAATCAGATATACAGTGATGCTCAAAGCATACTCCAGCAAGTATTGCACTTTAACAAAGTTGGAGGGCTTGTTGGCCAGAATGTAAGAGAGAGATTTAAAAGTACAGCTGTCAAAGTCAATAAGGCAGAAACAGAGATATCCGTTTACCCCAGAAGGAGCCGAGATCTAAAAAAGATGGATCCTACAGCACATACATGTAATACAAAATGAATCCAACTGTCAGAAACAGGAACAGGAATGTATTTTAATCAAAAGTACCAGGATTTTACAAACCATACAGAAGAGAAGTCCCTCATTAAAAACCAGGAGACAACAAAAACTCATGGACTCTATGAATTCCTTTTTCTTTACAGTGACCATCTCAAACTGGATGTCTAACTTTCAACCAAAAGCACATAAAATGCCCGAACACTCGTCCGTCCCGTGCTAAACCCCCGATGGTCCTGAAACTGAAACTTTAGCTACTTAGCAGATGGGTCATAATTCAACTGTCACTCCACTATGACAGTGACATCCAAACCAAGACCTAAATAGTCCAAACCAGCTACGGGGACACTTCTTCTTTTCTTCTCGTCTTCTTTCATTTTAAACTTAAAAAGTAAAATAATCTAAAAAAAAAAAAGAAAAGAAACATGTGGTGGGAATACTGACCACCCAATCCCCGTCTTGTTCCAACCCAATCATCACCAAGTAATCTCTCATCATTTAGAGTTCATCCTCTATGCCTTGTCCCACCCCCACTTCTAATCTAATCCCTAATAAATTAGCAGTGAAACTGAACCTCCTAACTGACTCAAACCACTCTAATCTTCTACCTGTCTGTTTCCCAAACCCTAACCCCCCCCCCCCAATCCTAACATCCACAACATGATAAACACCCCATGATGAACACTTGGGAATGGGCATCATAAACACATCAAGTCTTTTCTTGGGCTTTGAGGCCTCCTGTTCTACCACGTACACAGACATTTATACATAATGAGCATCCTGATGGCGACCACTAGGTAGGATAGAGTTATTTACCACACTTAACCCATTTACCAAGTTTTAACCTGCTGGATGGATGAATGGAAGGACGGACGGATGGATGGACGGACGGATGGATGGATGGATGGACGGATGGATGGATGGATGGATGGATGGATGGATGGATGGATGGATGGATGGATGGATG
>JBAMHX010000017.1:22633859-22646616 GCA_037177515.1 Pseudomugil tenellus | reverse complement strand
CCTTCCTACGCATTCCAGGTTTTGTGACCCTCCTTCAAGGACAAAGAACTGAAATGCCCCAACCCCCCCCCGCCCCCCCCTCCACCACACACACACACACGCGCACACGCGCACACACACACACACACACACACACACACACACTACCACCAACACCGTTATCCTCCCACCCTGCTGTCACTGAGCTGCCTCCAGTCATTTCAACAACAGCTGAAAAACTCCAGAGGATTTCTCCTCCTGGCTGTAAAAAGTGGTTTGGCTGATGAATGTGTGTGTGTGTGTGTGTGTGTGTGTGTGTGTGTGATTGTGTATGCCCCTAAATTTTAGTTGAGTCATCTGACTAAACACAGATAGGATGAGAATAACTGGATGATAATAAAGGTCCAGAGAGACAAGAGTTGTTGGGGACAAAGTCAGAGTAGCACAAGGAGCAGACAGAAATAGATTCCTGAAGTTGTCTGTCCTCGTGGTTTAGCGATAATAACACCAGAGCATCTGGGCGTCCCGGTGTTATGACACAGAATAGTACCAGTGAAATGACATGAGGGGCTTTGTGTAGATTTGTTTGCAGCACACTGGAGGAAGCATGGCAGAGAAATGAGAGCTAATCCTGAGAAAGAAGCTGAGACAACGACTACATTTCCACACCAGCAGTAAACAGAGTGTAGCTCATTCTGTGATCAAGGTCGTACTCTGATGAGCTGCTTACACCACCGATGTTCACCTGACTGATTACACGCATAGTCTCACAACAAACAACAAACATTAGGACAGTAATGTCAATAAATAAGTAGCTTTCTACGTTTATTGATGCTTTATATTGGAAGCAGACAGAACATTAGCGTCTGAAGCAAGTAAACATTGTCTCCTCTGATCACTCAAAGTTAAAAGTCCAGTCATTGCTTTCACAATTGCCTTTTATTCCCCCCAGTTTTTCACTAATCCCCCCACATCCTATGCTTTAAGTTTGGTAAAGTGAGGAAAGAGTTTTACTTTTACACTGTAGGTTATATATTCAATTCAGTAAAGCTTCATATTTCTTTTGTAGTTGTTTGTTTTGTAGGTTTGTAAAGACTTTCTTCTGCACAATCTCAGACTCTCTACACATCTGCATGGTACACGTCTGCTTTTTAACATCTACTTTCTAAATGTTTCCTTTCTACGAATCTACTTTTACGCGCCTGCTTTCCATACATGCCTGGTTTCTACAGAAAAAACTATGCAATGGTCCTTTGATGAGGACAAGTATGTGATGTCAGCCTCTAATCCAAGCCTCCTCAAAGCAAATTCAGACCAGCTTACAAGCATGACGGACAAAATGAGAGAAGGAAACCTGCTGTATTAGATATGCAGCTCGCATCTCAGATTTCCTCTTTGGCTAAATTTGAGTGAAGCTTTCGGTTGTATCTCGAGTCCACAAAGAGTTTGCTGGATTGTTTTTAAGATGAGACCTGCAATGAAAAACCCCTGTTTGGTACAATTTGGAAAAATATTTTTTCGAACCATTTGCAAGAATACAAACTAAGAATGACAAAAAAAACAAAGCTGATGGGAGAAAAAAATCCATCAGAGTGACCAAAGCTTATAAAAAGACCTGGAGCTGCAGGCCTAAATTAGAAAAGAGATGAGAAAGAAAGGTTCTTAATCCAGCCAGTACTGACGTCACTGATGCTTTTTTTTTTTTTTTTTTAGCATTTAATGATCACTATCATGTGAGGACAAGGGATAAAGGTGTTTCCCTTTAAAAATCACTGCAAAAATCCAGCCAAAGGAGCAAAATCGCCACTGTCATAGATGAAAATTTCACATTTTCTGCTGTCATGGCAACATGAGGCAAATTAGACATGTAATCATTACTGAGAGCTTTCCAAAGCCGGGAACATGCAGGTTTAAAGGCTTTAGGAGGTTCAACACTTGATGCTCCCATCCTAAGTTCTCCTCTTGCTAGAAGGTAGGAATTAAATCACTTCATTAAAAGTTAATGTAATTTAATTTGACGTCCCAGTGAGTAATCCAAACTACATAATAAACAAGTGGCATGCTGACTAAAGCAATATTTCACAATCAAATAGTACATTAACCCGACAAATGGTGACAACAGTTGTGTGAAATGATGAAAACCTTTGCTTTTAATGAGGATTAATCAGTGCATCCATGCATTACACTGCAGCCTTGTGTTATATAAACTCACAATTACAATGATATTTTCTTCAAAGGTGACAGACTTTCCATTAAAAACGAAACTCATTCATTATTCATCGACTGTAAACACCAATGTCCCCTCCGAGATGTACCTGAGTCGGTGACCTCATCAGCACACGGCATTAACATGCAGCTTGAATCTGGATTTGTTGTCTGAGTCTGAGCAATTACAGCCGGCATTAATAAACACATTTATTATTTAAATTCAAGCTGTTGTCAGATCAGCTTTCTGTTTGCGTAATAGGAGGGTAGGAAAAGATTTCAGACTCATCAGGTAAAACGGGATGATGGGGGATGGCCTCTTCGAGTCGTTGCGATAGGAACAAAAGAAACTGCTACTGTTAAATATTCAGCGTCATACAGCTGTGTAGGTGAGCTGCTGATGGTTAAGATCAAGTTTGATGAGATGAATTAATTATATAGAAAAAACTCTTCGACTTTCATAAAAGTAATTTTGAAGCCAAATAATGCAGCTAAAATAATGCTTTAAACACTCAAAGTGTTAAAAATATCTCTTCCTGATGACATTTTTTCACAATTGATAATTTTGCAAACATTTACGTTTTACTTTCCATCCAGAAACTCCGGCAAAAAGCCAGCATAGTGCATGCTCGCCTGACTAAAAACATATCTATGTCACGTGTGAGAAGAAAAAAATCAAGGCTGATTACGCTCAAACATTTCAGCACTTCTCCGTTAATTTCATCATAAAAAGCCAGACGGAAGCTCAGAGGTTCACTTGACTTTCAGCAGGTGGTGAGTTATAAGAGGAAGAAAAAGTTTAGAGAGGAGGGAGGCACGTCTGTTTGTCACCTGTCACACTCAGTTGTGAGTCTGAAACTAATTAATGCAGCATATGCGCCTCAGTAGAAGAAAGCCCTGAAGGCAGGTTCAAGCCTCTGACTGACAGCCCGCAACACAAACACACATTAAATAAAAAAGTCGATGAAATTCCACAACTGACCTCACTTTGTGAATGAGAAACAACCCCATCTACTCCACCTCACTGCTTTTGGGTTGCTCCGATTCAATCAGAAAACAGTTTATGTGGAAAACAATCTGCACATACATGAAACTTTAACAAATTCTGAAAATTTTCCTAAAAGAAAGCAGGTGTTACAGACTGGTGCTGCAAGAAGCTCTCCACTTAGTCACACTGAGTTACCTTTCCTGTTCCAGGGCATAGTTATGACCCCAGCATGACCTGCAGCTGCAGGCAAAATACTCTAGCTTCCTCCCACCCAAAAGACATGCATGTTAGATTATTTGCTAATTGATCACTTATAACATTGTATGGCAGTTATTTCTGTCAAGGATGAGGCACTGGTTTCTTTAGATTGAGAAGAATATAAATTTAATAATGAAGAATAAAAGAAGTTGAACATACATTAAACATTAAAACATAGAGTGAGACAATACATAAAGACATACAGACATGGTACAAGGTTATAACCCGGGGAGAATCTCTCCAGAGATCTGTCGTCACACAGAAGTCATTAATTAAGAGCAATATGAAATTTCCTCAACAACATGTAAATTGCTTTGAATAAAAGCATCTGACGAATAACTACAATAAAAAGGTTTATTTTGAAGTTTTGCAGAAAACCTGAAGGTATTCTGCACAGCAATCAGCTGTTTTACCTTCTTCATACTTAAGACTGCCTTTATCTGAGATGTATGTAGTATTGATGATTAATGAACATGCTATAAAGAATCAATCTAAACATGTAGCATAGCAACATGATTAGAAGAAACTCTGCTGAAAGCCTCTGACAAGCGCTGACATCCAATGAAACATAATTCACTCAAAGCAATTATATGTGCATGTCAGAAAAACACAAAACCAGCTCTGTCCAATTTAGTTCTGCTAATTTTTCCACTTCAAGCAAAACACACAAACAAGGTGTCATATGAACACGGAGACTGTGCTGACTCCAAACATGTCTGTCTCTTCGCTGTGCTATTACAACCCAGCAGGCCATTAGCCAAATATCAGCACAAAAACAGTCATCTCACACATCTCAGCTTTCATTTCAGAATAAGATTCTACATTGAGCCCTTGTAAGAATAGTGACTCTCTTTACTTTCTGTGTCATTTCAGACAGAAAGGTAGAAGATTTACGCATCACAAAGAAGAAATGAAATCTTGTTAGCCTAAATCTATTATTTACGTGAATAGATACAATTATTTCCTTGCTAATAAACAATCTCCATGACTTTCAGAATATTTATGGATTTCGTGTGGAATCAATAAACCTGGAAAGGTTTTCTCTCTATAAGAATGCAAAATGATGCATGTTTCTAGGCCAGTTCAGAATATTTGTCCGCTTTAAAAAGATTATTTGGCGTGTGTTGACATCAGAGCCCAGAGTGAAGTTATTTTATCAGATTTGTTTTGCACACATGTGTGAGAGGCACCGTGTCCCTTTGACCGATCCATGTGTCATGTAGGTTGGTGATATTGGCAGTGCCATCTGTCCCCCTGATGGTCAGTCAACCTACAAACCACCTGTGTGCAGCCAGATGAGGATTGCAAGTACCCTCATGTCAAAGAGATTCAGTTTGTACATCTGCCAAAAGACGAACCTTACCAGAGATATAAATACTCTGAAGTTGGCTGTAATCAGCTACAATCAGGACATTACTAAACCAGCAAATCGTATTCCTGTCATGAAGTGGAAGCCTTGTCTTTTTAACAACATCTAAATGTAATAGTGTAGTCCTTGGACCGGGAAGAAAAGTTTTGTGCTTTACAACAGTTCCACTGTGAGCTAAGTGGCCATTATACCTCCACATCCCTCTTTGCTATTAGATCTCTGAGTGCGGCTCAATTATCCAACAACTTTTAGGAGCTCGCTGACAGCCGTGTTGGCAGGTGTGTCCTTTCCAGACGTGCTCACCTCTCTGGATGGGAAATTAGTCAGTGCACCAAGCCATCAGCTAAAAACTACTGACATCCTCCCCCAAGATGTCCTTTCATTAAGGGTGAGGAGATGCATGTGAGATGAGGTATCCGCTGCATCTAGGCTCATCTGCACCGAGGACCACTTTTACAAATTTTTTTTAATAAGCTACTGAAAGGAAATTTACCCCATACGAGATGAAAGAAGCAATAAATGCAAAAAAAGAGACTACTTTCACCAGTCTTAGTAAGAATTGTTCTGCTGGAGAAATTCTAAATATATGTTTTTCCTCAGCTAATTAAGTGAAATAAAAGCAGGTAAAAAATGAGACATAATAAAAAACCCAAACACCCAACATAACGGCGTTCTCATTATAGCTTCAAACTTGATCCGACTGAATGAAGATGACTCCACTGCAGCAACTTCTCAGAGCCCAAAGTGCTCTGCAGTTAATCGCTACTCAGGATAAAATCCATGATTATGTCTGAGTTCTTCCAGTATCTGAGCCTCTCTCGTTTCAGTGTCATAAGAACAAAATGTTTCAACACTCACTCCTTCAGTCTAATGGCTCATCCCTGAACCTCCCCTATTCTCAGCTGCATGTTTAATTTGTTCTTTCCTCCCCTCCACACCTCTTCCTCTCTACCTAGTTTATTTTAGAAATGGACAATCTCAAGAAGAGCCTTCAAGCTCAACATAATCTCAGCGTCTTCTCTCTTTTAGCCTGAAAAAGCGGGGCATTGTCATGGCAACAACATTTGAGAGGATGCAGAGAGCTGGGTGGTCAGTGCTGATTTTTTCTGACAGACTCTGTCCTGGAAGTACAAACAGAAATTAGCTTGTTTTTCTTTTTAAACTAATTTGAATACTGAAGAGAAGAAGAGTTGAAACCTTCATTATTAATGAAATATTTAAATGGTAACTGAAGGATCTTCAGATTGCTAATTCTGAATCAGTATCAGGACATGATTTAAAGACAGATAATTCAATCCTTTCTTTGGCTTAAAATCACAAAAATATAATCTTAAATGACTAATATGTGGGAAAACACCGATTTAGTTATTTACCTAAAAACAACGTCAACAGGAATAAGTAGAAATATTCTGCTGTAACTGAGATTATTTACAACATGCTGTTAATTATCTGAGTGAATGTCGGCAAATGCCCGGTATTATTTTCTCTTTTACTCCAAACAAGACCATAATATTCTAAATGAATACCTCTCTATAAAAATAACAACATAATCTGACCAAGAAATCACTCAGAAAACCAGTTAACCAAGATAATGAACAAACAATATTTTTTTTTTTTTTTTTTATGAACAAACAATAAGGGTAATTCTCTTAAAGCCTTTACTCTTTATCTTTGTCCTTAGGAGTCTCTTTAAATTTAGTTCAGGACACTTCTGCTGTATGTCTACACCCATCTCTAATGCAGATTAGGGTACTGCTCAGACCCTGTAAGAAAATGTATTCTGAAATCATAAGTGAAGGTCTCCAAGTACAGGAGAAGTATGTATCTGGAATGGATTGTGGCTGCACACTGATCTGATTATTTAGGCCCGATATAAGTTGCATCAAGCCACACTGGTTCACCAGTGTAAATGGAATATATATTGGGTAAAAATAAAGACCGTCTACTGACTTTATGTGAGTCCATACAAGCAATAAAGGTATGGATTATCAGTAAATAGTGATCAGCTACTAGTGATCCACTACTGGTGATTAAATACCAGTAAACTGTTACCAGCTGCTAGCTACTTGCTACAAGTTACCATATACTAGTACACTGTTACCTGATGTTAGCTACTGGCTACAAGTTACCAAATACTAGTACACTGTTACCAGCTGCTGGCTATCGGCAACAGGTTGTTGATTACCAATAAGCTGTTACCAGCTGCTAGCTACCAGCTACAGGTTACCAAATACCAGTAAGGTGCTACCAGCTACGAGGTACCAGTTATGATTAACAACTACCAGTAAGTTGTTACCAGCTGCTAGCTACAAGCTATAGGTTGCCAATTAGCAGCAACCAGTAGCCACCTGCTAGCTACCAGCTACAGTTTGCCAGTTACCAGTAAGCTGTTACTAGCTGCCAGCTACCGGCTACAGGTTGTCAATTACTGTAAAGCTGTCACAAGCTGTCACAAGCTGCCAGCTACCGGCTACAGGTTGTCAATTACCAGTAAGCTGTTACAAGCTGCCAGCTACTGACTACAGGTTGTCAATTACCAGTAAGCTGTTACCAGCTGCCAGCTACCGGCTACAGGTTGTCAATTACCAGTAAGCTGTTACAAGCTGCCAGCTACCGGCTACAGGTTGTCAATTACCAGTAAGCTGTTACCAGCTGCCAGCTACCGGCTACAGGTTGTCAATTACCAGTAAGCTGTTACAAGCTGCCAGCTACCGGCTACAGGGTGTCAATTACCAGTAAGCTGTTACCAGCTGCCAGGTACCGGTACAGGTTGTCAATTACCAGTAAGCTGTTACAAGCTGCCAGCTACCGGCTACAGGTTGCCATTTACCAGTAAGATGTTACCAGGTGCTAGCTACTAGCTATGAGCAGTAACTTGTTACCAGCTGCTGGCTATCAGTAACCAACCACCGAGTACCTGCTAGTAGTTACCAGTTGTGGAAACAGCTAAGTGCTGGTCAGGTTGGCCGGCCCAGGAATAAAAGTTTATAAACAGCAGATCACAAAAGTGGGTTGATGCTTCTTAGTAAAATAACAGCCAGAAGCCATAACATGTGGAGATAAAACAAAAATCTTCCACATATAACTTTGTAAGAAAATCTCTCGCAGTAGATGAACAGCTGATCTTCTCAGTTATTTGTAATGGACCTCATCTAATCTGCTGCATTTTCCTCCAACAAGGACTAAAGAGAGGTGCCATTACACATCCTTACCTCCATCAGGATGCATTAAAGCACTGCATGTAAACAGTCTCTGCGTGTCCTTTCTAGAGGTATCGGGCCATGGTGAAATGAACAACTCAAGCTTTCCAGCTGTCACTCTGTCTCTGGGGACATACATTGTTGATGGTATTTTCACTGTTTTGTGATTCACTGGCTCTTCACTGTCAACATTCGTTGAACTGAGGCTTGAAATCCATTATTACAAAGTGATTCACTCTCTGCTGAACCTGCTGTGTGTGTTAAGATGCACAACGGGTGACTGACTTCTGCAACCTCTTAATGTGGACCGTGTGGGAGTACGAAGACAATGACTCTGCTGCAGAGAGCAAGCCCTAGCTTATTACTAGTGGTACAGAAATCCTCAAAAAGAAGAGTTTTCATTACCGTCGATATAAACCAGGGGTTTCAAACTTACAGCCAAGGGCCAAAATTGGACTTTTTAGAAAATTAGAGCAATTAAAGGTGTTTTCATTGTTAAGACTACCTCTTACTCCTAATTTGCCTACATAATGTTGCATTTCTTTTGTTTTAATATAAAACATGATTCAACAGGGAGATAACGCAGGGAGATGATGATGTGAGTTCAGGTGAAAATGGAAACAATAAACGAAGATAAATAATGTTTTTCACTTGACAAGTTATAATCATAAAGCCGAGTGACATTTTTTTCAGTTCCAGATAACTAAATAAATGTGTTATTTTCTAAAGCTATTCGGATTATAAGTTGTAATTGCACATAAAAATAAGTAATATGTTAAGCTCTTTGTATGTATGTATGTAAAAGTGGCGGCGAGTGGCGGGGTACACCCTGGACAGGTCGCCAGCCGATCACAGGGCCACACATATAGACAAACAACCACACATACACACACTCACACATGTGGGCAATTTAGAGTCCCCAACCAACCTATCCCTAAGCTGCATGTCTTTGGACTGTGAGAGGAAGCCGGAGAACCCGGTGAGAACCCACGCTAACACAGGAAGAACATGCAAACTCCACACAGATAGGCCACCCCCCGAGCTGGGGATCGAACCGGCAACCTGCTTGCTGTGAGGCTACAATGCTACGTACTTAATGTACTTTAATGTACTTTTATTACTAAAAAAAAATGGAAAAGTGGCAAATTATCATTTTTAGGTTAAAGCTGTCATTTAACTGGCCGGCCACTGAAGATCACAAGCAGCTGTGCTGTGCGTTTGACACTCCGGGTCTAAACTCTGCTTGATAAAGATAAATCCGGTCAGATTTTAGGTTGGTCACTTCCTGGTTTTAAAAATCTATGTAAGACAATGAAAAGAAGGAAATGGCTCGAACTAAACAAGGGGTGTACGTATTTTTGTTAGTAATGTTGGTGTCTAAATGCTGCTCGAAGAGAGAACAAATACACAGTTACCATATTCTGAGGTTTGATAGCAGCTTTTACATCAGCATAATATGGAATAAATGATGGAATAAGTTAATTACATGCAAATAATCAGGGCAACACCTGAACCCGCCACAAGCTTTCAGTACGGATGCATATTTATGTGATCTCATCCATATCATTCTACTATGCAGATCCATCTGGTTCCAGCTCATGCTCTTCCGCACTTTTCAGACATTTCAGGAAATACCACATTTCTTCTTCTCAGTAAATCACTGATACATGAAAATGTGTTTGTTAGCATCAGATGGCATTTTGACTGGCAGCGAGCTGAAACAGGGTGAATCTAATAACTTTCATTTGCATCAACCCTAAACAGGTGACAGGCAGGGAAACCTCTTTAGCATTTTCACTTTAATGATTTACCTGAACCAGAAATAATTGTTTTTTTTTCTTTGTACAACCTGTGGAGCAGTACTGACATCTTATCAGCTTCCAAACACAGTGTTCATCTCCACAGCCCTGCTGGGTAAACTGTTGCTTACTTTCACATCCAGGAGTCATAATGTGATATTATTAATTGAGTTACATGTCTACTTACTTAGCACCTGGGGGGAATAGTTTGCTCTTTATGTATTAGATTCTCAGCTAGAAGTCTTTCTGTCCGGCCTGTTACTTTTCCATCATGCTAAAGTACTTCAACACACAAAACCTTTCAGGGAAAACTTGATGAAATTTGATGAAGCTGCAGCTTAAAGGGGACATAATAGGCTATATTTGCCATCTTACAGTCTATCCTATATACATCTATGATAATATTATGCATTTTGCAACATGCACTAAACTACACTTTTGCCATAAAATTCATTAGTTGCTCAGAGATTTCTAGCTGGAACTGTGAAAGCCTGGGTCTGTATCTCTCCTTCTCTCCTTTGTGTCTCTGCTGCTCCCCTGCCCCACCCTCACTGAGCAGCCAGAGAGGTGCTGTGTGTAGTCAGTGTGCATTTAAATGTGTGTCTGTTGAGGAGAGAGCAGCAGCAGCCATATACACACTTCTTGGAGCAGCTGGAGCAGGTAGGGGTGGGGAGAGTCTCCACCGTGCCACATCAGAGCGGTAGTATCAGCTGTTTGCTCTGCTTATGCTGCACTCTTCTTTTAAAAGTGATAAAACTACAAAAACGCATGAATGAAAAATAAAATTACAAAACTAGCTACAATTAACACTAATAAAAAATTAAAAGCTCATAAAAGTTCATTTAGCATAATATGGCTCCATTAAGCTCCACTAGAACCTCAAGTGCGATTTCTATCATCATCGGTGTCTCAGGAACAGTAATGTGTAACTTTTGAGAGGCCAATGCTGATAGATATCTTACCCTTTAGGTCATGTACAGAAGTTTTCCAGACACTTATATCGTGTTCAGTCCAGCCACAACATCTAGTATTTATTCAGAGATTATTTTAGGTAAATCAACATCTATCCATGATAACACTATTATTTATAACGTTTTTATCACCACCACTACTATGTTGCTAAGAGACACCCATTTTCATCTGGAAATTATGATGAAGGCACTTCCTGTCAACCTTTCCATTTGTCCAATGTCCAATCGGGAGCAGGCAACAATCAATAACTGAGCAGAAAAGATTAATAAAAAATACTGATGCAACAGAAATGTCTTTCTGGAATAGAGCCAAGAAAACATTTTCTTCTGGAGCAGAGTTGGGGATGGTTTTGTGTATATAGCTAGTAAATACTGGCAGAAGTAAGAGGAAATGAGGAAACAGTTTAAGTATGTAATATATAATAAACAATCATGTCTGCATGCTGAGTGAAATTTAGAGTTCAGATTCTACAAGTCAGTTTACATAAAAAAAAACAGTAGGGCTAAAAATAGCTCACTCTGAATGAACAAAGAAAGTCATCTTACAGAAAAATATAAATAAAAGAGTTACTGCAAAGGATCAAATGGAAAAATTAGTTAATTTCAAGTAGGTGATAACTTCACCTTGTCTCATCTACTTATTCAAAATCATTAAATATTTTTTCCAAATAAAATAATCTGAAACCTCTAAAGTGATTCTTCAAGGTCCGGTACAATCCTTGATCTTAGTTCTTCTCAGTCACTGTTTACTTCATTTAGTCCAAAGTATGAAGTAAAACCACTTAAAAATTCAAATATTCTATTCATGAAGCTCAACTGCTGGTAATTACCAACATTTAAAATATGATTATGGACTGGAACTGAACATCTGGGGCAAGCATTCAAAAGCTCATCAATGTTGAAAACACAGTTTGTAAAACAGAGAAGAAAGCATCTGTTGTCTTTTCAACACGGATTCCATCATCATTTACAGGAAGGAAACCTCCCGACCAGCAATAGAAGAAGTCAGCGCTTTGTCAGGAGGTGCAGAGAAGTGATGGTGATGAACCTAATCAACTTAATTAATTCAGCAATAAATGACAAAACAGTGAAATGCTGATGAATGTACCATCTTTAACTATAATGGAAGCAAACCAAATTGAACTTTCACTGTCTAATGTGTGCATTTATGCATCCAGGTGCTGCAGAATTAAATCAAATTATGTTTTGTTTTACTAATTATACCAATAGCTGAGATCTGAAGGTGCAGAAATTTCAGATGAAGCAACACAGGCAGCCTACGGCATTCTTTTTAAACTAATCAGAACAATGAACTACAATGAAATAGGTAATTATGGTAATTACAAAAACATTTACAATCACTGCATCCATTAGATTTGGCGCACCTAGTGAAATAAAATACACATGTTAGCGTTGATGCCTTGCTGATGGAATAAGAGTAGTTAGATGATTCATGTCCCAGTTTTACAGAAAAAAACACTTAAAAAACCTGAAAGTTATCTGAAAAACATTTCAGCCTTTCAAGAAAAACCAAAATATCAACAAGCTCTAATATTCACCTTGATGAAAGACATTGACAAATATGATGACAAGAATAATGTAACCCTAAGTCCACAATGTGAGTTGAAAAGACAGAGTTACATTGAACATATATCCGAAGCCTGCCACTGCATTGGGTCCACCTTCTGATACCGGGCCAGAGCCTTTTTTAATTATTGGGGTGATGGATTAAACAAGGTGGAAACATTTCTGAGAAATGTTCTTCTATATTGACATGAAGCAGTACAAAGTTCATGCACATCCATGAACCTTCTGTTCCACTGCATCTGGAAGTTACTAATGATCTTCTTATGGCCTCAGATAAAGGGCTCCTGTCTGTTCTTATCTTGTTACATCTTAGTGCTGCATTTGACACCATAGATCACAACATTCTGCTACAGAGGCTGGAACATGTTATTGGTATTAAAAGGGCCGCACTAAGCTGGTTT
>JBAMHX010000017.1:22623125-22633759 GCA_037177515.1 Pseudomugil tenellus | reverse complement strand
TCAGGCGAAGCCTGGAATCGATCTCACAACTTTCTGGTTGAAAGACGACTGCTCTTCCACCTGAGCTACAGCCGCCTGAGCTTTTTGACACAGTATCCATCAGAAGATGCTACACTGTGACAGACATGGTCAGCAACAATACTCAGGTAGGCTGTGCTGGTTAAACCATGTCATGTTGGTACTAAGGGGACCAAAGTGGGACAAGAAAATGCCCCCCGCACCATTACACCAACAGCAGCCTGAAGCATTGATCCAGCGCAGGATGGATGATCATGATGTTTCCAGCAGAGTCTAAACCTACCATCTGAATGTGGAGCTGAAACGAAGACTCATCAGATCAGCAACACTTTTCCATCTTCTATTGTCCAGTTTTGGTGAGTCTGTGTGAATTGCAGCCTTAGTTTCCTGTTCTTAGCTGCAGGAGGGGAGCCCGATTTGATCTTCTGCTGCATTCTGGTCCAGACATCTGCTCCGCGCTGGATATTTTCTGGATTGTTGAACTTGAACACTCTTCCTCATTTTGCTGTGCTGCAGTTTGAACTTCAGCTGGTCATCTTCACCGTTGTCTACATGATGTGTTTGGCTGGTTAGATACTTCTGTCAACAAGCAGTTGAACGTGTGGACCTGATAAGGTTTACTGGTGAGTGTACTGGCTGAACAACCTTTCCATCTTTGTTTGACCTTCTATAGAATCCGGGTCTTTGCACGTTACAGCATCCTCACCAGATACCTCATTTCCCTTCACAAGGACATACAGCCAACATTAAAAACATGCAACTGCAGCTATAAATAACAGGGCAGTCTAGATACTCAAATGGACAAAGCCAGAAACCTGGTGTGTCTCTCTGTGTGTGGAAATTTCATCATTGTGCTTGCCCTGTTGACCTGTGTGGAGCTTTAAGTGATGCATACACCTAAATTAAATCATGCAGCTAAATTACCACAAACAGGAGCTTATTAGGGCCCCATGGCTCATTTTGCTCCTCAGCTCTCTAATGTGGTCATTACAGACAAGTGAGTGAAGTCAGTTTAACATTTGTGATGGAGCAAAATGAGCACATTGATTAACCAAACGCTTGTGACCACAAATTTGCTCTCACAAATTAAAAAAACGGCAGTCAAAAACAAAGTAATGGGAACAAGATGCAAATAAGTCAGAATTAGAAAATGATGTGCAGCATCTTCAGTCAAATATGTGAAAACAAGTAAATGAGGTCTATTTTTGCCTCCAAACCAAATCATCTCATGCTGATATAATCAGTCCAGTCCTCAGAGTCGGTTATATTCCTCTGTGACACCTTCAGGGAAACACTAATTGGAAAGTTGGAGAAAGCATTCTGGAGCTGCTGCAAAAAGGATTAGAAGTTGTTTTTCTGTAACAGCTTCTCTGCAAAGCAATAAGTTAAATTAGCATGTTTTTGATATAATAAAACCAATAAAACATGAAATAAAAGGAAGCACAGCTCTGTGTGATCAGCAGATAACTGGCAGCAGGTACAACATGGTGCAACAGTCAGAGCAGACATGCAGCAGGGACATCTTAAAAGTAAAATACTTCTAAAAGAAGGAAAGTAAAGTTACCAACCATGAGCTGCAGGTTCAGTGCTGGGCGGAGTGTCTGAGCACACAAGGAGAGGACATGGCAGTTGTGGAGGGAGGTGTGGAACAGGAGGAACGGCATGCAAATAAAGAAGAATTGGGAGGAGGAGGCAGGAAGGGAGCGGGGCAGGGGGAGAAAACAAATGACACCCATAAGCAAGCATTCAGAAGACCAGAACATGACAAAAGACATAAGACTAAAGGGAAATCAAAGGAAACCAAAGGCAGCGGAGAGATAGACACAGGCTGGAACACACACACAAATACACTCTTTGTCACACACAGTTGACGCTCCATGTAAAGGGGGAGCAGGGGTGGGATGCAGGACCTGGAGATGTGGACGAAACCGCCGCTATGTGGTGGTTCCTACATCGCAGGTTAAACATGTTTTCCTGCTGCAACACACTTGATACAAAATAAATGGCTGTGTTAAGGTTCTGCTCCAGCCGAGGTGTGTTGCAGCAGGGAATAATGGACACTGCAGGATACTGAGCCAAGAGGTCTGGAGATGGTGATTCCTGCTTGCCGTCTGTCTATCTGCCCATCCGTCCGTCTGGAACCTCTACGGGGGTTGGGTAAGTCTGGACTAATCGAGTTAAAACCTTCCTCAGTGGGTCGCCTGTGCTTCACTGTTCTGCCTATATGTCTTGTTTCACTGTCAGGTAGAGGAATGACGGGGGTGTCAACACGTCTGTTTTGGGTTCTTTTATGTCTAAAATATCCAAACCTTTAATAATGTTGTGCTATGTAGAAAAAAATAAATAGAAAGAATAGTCAAAAGCTTTTACACCTAGCATCTGATTATTTAGATTAACAAGTACTTACGTTTGCTTGTATTACAATCAAATGCATGCAGGTAGATAATTCTAGTCTTATGTCTTCAGTAGAGGCATTACAAAAACAACATGTTGGAAGTGCAAATAAAAAATAAAAAGCCTGGTTAACTGATCATTTAAACAGCTTTAAACAGCTGACAGTAAAACTATTTATAGAAGACTTTTTATTATTTGATTTGAAAATGTTCATTAGCTCAAAGCCAAAAAACATATTTACGACATCCTGGAGTAAAAACAGCTTTTAGTTTTAAATGTTAATAAAACACTGTATTATTTATTTTATGCCACTGAATATGATTTCTGAGATGATCACATGGACACATTCCCCACTAAAACATTAGTTTAGTTTTCATTTTGAAACCCATTTACAGACCAGAAATATGATAGATTTCAGAATAACCTTTTTTCTCCTTTAATTTAAAAGAATATGACTATGTGGTAGCTGCAGTCCAGCCTCCACTGAACGCCACGTGGAGTTCAGGTGGTGGATGTGGCAGCTGCCAGCGCCTTTCACTTTTCCAACAACTGTTTTCTTGCTTAAAATGAAGCGCACCTCATTTCTCATTACTACAGACAGGAATAAGCTCTTTAACAAAGGACACGTGGTAATTGGATGCAACAGACCCTCCGACCGTCACTGCCTGGAGGTATCCTCAGAACAACCAGAGCTCACATTCTGATTCATCAAAACAATATTTCAGGGTTTCTCTGATAAACTTGCTCAAATTATTCTGCAGTGTATTTTACAATACTGCGTTACAAACCTGTGTGCATAAATCCATCCGGAACAAAGACAGAACAGCAAGTATTTCTCCTCCACTACTGTAGAAACTTATTTTTATTTATATTTGCATCGGGATTTATGACTCCAGCTCACTTGATAGCTTTTTGTTTGTCCTCGCTTACATCTTGGGAACATTTTAACCCACATTTATACATTGCATCATGTAAAATGTGTGTTTAAAGTTGCTGATTCCCTTTTAGCTGGATTTTTTTTTTAACATTGATGTCTATTAAAACAAGTTGGCTTTAAACAGTGTATTGCTGCTAATACAAAAGAAAGGAAGATCAAGGTTGCTATGCTATTTACTGAAAATGTGACTATTTGAAATGCTATACTAAAGGCATCTTTTAATCATTAATGAATCCATCAGTCTGAGTTGACTGACTACCTGTCCAGGTGTGCCTGCCTCTAGTCTAGTCTCTAGTCATTTTTTAAATATTCCATATATGTAGGAATTAATTCAAATGTTGCTCTCTCTCTCTCTCTCAAATACGAGTTGTTGAATGTATAAATAGATACAGCAGCATAAAGAGCAACCAGAAAAATGTATTGCTAACAATACTTTGTAGAAATAACACACAGATCAACCGTGTCCAATTTCAGGAGGGAAATATTGATACTTAAACAAACACAACATGAATTATTTACAGTTGTTTTTTTTATTTTTATTGATACTTCTATTTACCTTCTATCCTTATAAAATAAATTCCATCTCAGCTTATTTGTGGATTAATATTTTTCTTTTGTTCTGCACACTTGATGATCTTTGGCTGCTCCTGATTGGACATTACCATCAATTTAAGCTCTCTGATTGGTGGAAAGGTTGTCAAAAGTGTCTTCATCATCATGACCAGGTGAAAATGGAGGTCTCTTAGCGACATAGTAGTGATGGTGATGAAAATGTGATAAATAATGGTGTTATCATGGATAATTGTGGATTTACTATATAGAATCTCTGAATAAACACTGCAGGTTGTGGCTGGTCTGTAAACCTCCTGGATATGAATATCTGGAAAACCTTAAACAGTAAGATATCCATCATCACCATTTATCCTGGGACAGCAGCCAATTAGTTTTTAAGGTTAAAAGAAAAATAAAAGTTATGTTGTGTTCTTGTTATCTCTGAATCCCCTCTGTGTAATGTGTTCCAAATATAAAACAAGGCCTTTCTCGGTGTTAGGTTGAATCGGCAGAAGGGCAGCATGACCTGTGAAGGCCATGTTGGACCGTTTCACGTTTGGAAGTGAACATTGGCTTTGCAGTAAGATCAGCAGAAGCATTCAGACGTGTGCAGATGATGTAGGCACAGCCGTGACACGCCATGCTGCCAACAAGCGCTCTGCTAACTTACTGCATGTTAGGTTTCTTCTGATGGCAAAGATGCGTGATGGAGGAGATGCTAAGTGACTGCTATCCTCGGATCTGCTTCCTTCACTCTGCCTTTTGTTCAGAGATTTTACACAACTTTAATGATTTTTTACAGAGATTGTTTTCACAACCAAATGTTGGGAAACAAACTTATGTTTAAAAAAGCACTGCAGATTTGGCTGATTTAAAATGACCTAAAAAAGAATGAGAAACTCACCTTTATAAGGTCAGAACGATGCATAACGCCACTGTAAGCTCTTGTGGAGCTTTGGGCTAAGAGGCATTATTGTTTTCTCAACGTCCCCTCTTGATGGTCGACTCTCTATATTTTACTTTATATTTTTATATTTTATACTTTATATTTTTTATATTTAGCTTATTTGTTAATGGCTATGTTATGAAGACAAGAGTGGAAGCTGTGTCTTTCCTTCCACATTGATAAAGCTTGTGTCTGTCCTGTTTAACAGGTGAATGAAATAAATCAGTCTGTCCCGGAAAGACATCACTACGCTTCCCATAAGCAATATTCCTTATTTTTTCTTCAATATCTTGGTAAAACTGATATTAATAACAATATGAACCAGAGAAAATTTGTAGTTTGTTGTGTTTTTCTTCTGTTTGGATTCAGTTCATAATGAGTATTTACCAGATGAAATCATATCTATTTTTATTTTAATTACTGTTTGCAGAGTTTTGTTTTTACTCAAACATTTATCAGCTGTTTTTCTTTCTGCTTGCATAAACATTTTGCATCTAATTATCTGGCACTTATTTTTGTTTCATTGTTAGTCTTCATGCTTGTCTTAAAGGCCCAACCAGGCACAAGGAGCGCTAATTAGCTACAGCTCGGAGGCTTGTATTTTCATTTAACACCATCTACAGATACAGTTCCTCTCCAATAAAGAGAGGAAGAAAAAACAATGGAGCTTTGCTGCTTTCATCTTAACTGTAAACATTAATATCAACAAACATGGAGACATTAGCATGTTTATGCTAACAGTGCTGTTTGTATGCAGATGTTGGAACCTCTGGCTATAACTCCCGCTAAGGACAGAAAGGAAAGAGGATAACTGAGATGGAGGGAACTAGACAAATGTATTATTGTCTGAAGATTTTCCTTAAAGATGTGGACATTTAACCACAAAGAACAATGGGACTCATTCACCAACATCATCTCACGAATATCTTTAAATTTGTTCTCATGTTGTACCTTTAAGTCTTTTTCAAGTCTTTCACAAAAACCATCTGTCAAATTCATAAACATGTTCAACGATTTTCATCAGATTGGTGAATACCAGTCTATCCAAGTAACATAAGGACAAAAAGCTGAATGAAAAGAAACCGTGATCATAAAGATTTGCCTGATTTGTTTAATTAGTTATAAAAAACACATGAAAAGCTTCAAATGATATCAAAATATACTTAATGACCAGTTATGTTTAAACTGATCATTAGTTTTTTATTGAACTGTTGTTCTTATTCTCAGATTTAAGTCGCTTTGGAGAAAATCTGCTAAATGACTGTAATGTAATGTAAACTTGGAAGCAGCCTGCAGTCGGGTCCCATAAGCGCATCAGGATGCACATCCTTATAGTGTTGAGAAAAGAGAAAAGTTGTGCAGTGTAAAATAAATGACAACTACATGACCCACTACAACTTCTACAGTTGGAAAAAGCCCTTTTCCACCTGCTACACCATCATTTTAAGATACGGTTCCCCTACGGAGGGAGTGCTGCATCTGATGAAACCTGCAGGTGCGTCTGATGGGTCTTACCAACCAGGTGGACATTACAAAACCTTGATTTCTTAAAACGTATCAATATATTATAAAGACACCATTTTATTAGATTTAATTATTAATTACTTCATCATGATGTGGGGAGAGGATCAGATCTGGCCTACTGAACCCATGCTGTTAGGAAGAGCAGCGAGTTAAATGAATAAAAACAGTTACAATTTCCTTCGAAGCAAATTATAACATTAAGATGTAATATTTGAAATCTTGCTATTTATTTTAAGATAGCAAAATATAATTTATATAATATATATAATTAAGTTTTTTTGAAAATCTGATGAAAACATTACAGTAACTTTATTGTATTTCGTAATTGAACAGCAAAAAAGATTACAAACGCTGATTTTCTTCAAATTAATGAGCTTAGATGTTTGTAAGAGTCCTCCTGAGTGTTCCAGATACAAAGAATTTGGTTAATGTCACAAATTCCACAAAATGTTTGTAAGTAGGATTTAAGAAAACATTTGTTGGTGAATTGGCCTTAGTGTACGTTGCCGTTTACTGCTTGTGCTGCTATCATATTACACAACAGATATCTACACTGATCTTGTCAGCTACACCTGTCCAATTACATATTAACTGCCATTTAATCCACCAATCAGATGCCAGCATGTAGTCATGTAGACATGGTGACGACAACTTGCTGACCATGTCTGCTATCAGCACAGTGAAGCATTCTGATGATACTTCCAGCAGGATGATGCACCATGTCACAAAGATCTCATCTCCAACATGTTCTCCAACGGCCTCCAGAGTCACCAGATCTACATCCTACAGAGCAGCTTTGGACGATTCTCATCATGGATGTGCAGCAACTGTGTGATGCGTCATGTCAGTATGGAGTCTATCACAATCCATTACAACAAGAATGAATGCAATTGTGTAAAAATAGGGGGTGTGATCCAGTATTAGATGGACCTGTAGAAGTAGATGGTGATTATGTTTAATATTTATGGCAAACAGATTCCTTTCAGGTTCTTTACGAGCTTCATCTTGTTGTGGTCACTGCGGATGACCAGTCTGCCTCCAGAACATTAAGAAGATATGTTGGTCTCCATGATGCCGACGTCCGTATGTCACATGAGATCACTGATTGTGTTGCTATTGACTCTGAATAAATTACGCCTGGCTACATCCATTTTTTTCTTCAGCAGAGGATTTAGACTGAGAAAAGTGGAAACAATATCCTACTTAAAAATATGGCAAAATGAGGCAGAAGCCACATCTGAACCAGTGACAGTATATATAGATCTGAACTCATGCAATTGTCAATCCCTTCAGCAGATGGTGTTTGTGTAACTCGGGACACTGACACATGATGTATATTTATTTTCATTCCTTTCTCTTGGCTCTGTTGTTGTCCTGTTTATATTGTGGGTTAAATTAATTAGTTGTCAGCAGTGTTTAAGGTCTTTCATCAATTAAAAATGATGCAAGCCGAGGCCTGATTGCTTTCTTTTCAACATGTTCACAATGTTTACTTCCGTTTTTTCTATTCTGGAATTAAATACAATTGTTTGCTCAATGATTAGACATATTGTGTTGATAGGAAACAGGCTGATGAAGGGTGGTGGTGGTGGGGGTGGGGGTTCCTCACACATAGAAAGAAACTTACTTTTGGGGGTCAGTTTGTTTTTCTCTTGTTTTTGCAGCACAAAATCCATCTTTTCAAGGAAAATCTTTTCTTTACATTCACATAGAAATAATAGAGAACAATGTAGAAAAGAGCACTAAATAAGAAAAAGCATAAAACTGCTTTATTTAGAAATATTTTAGAGGAGAATCTTTCATTTTATTTTGTCTATTTCCTTTTCTGAATCTTTTCCCTGATTTTGGGCCCTTTAATGAGAAATTAGAATTAAAACAAAAGCAAACACTAACACATGCACCTTGTGGTATGTTGCTGATCAATCCAGGTAAATAAATTCAGCTGGGAGAGAGTATTATGGTCTGTTCTCAGCAAAAAGAGACAAAACTGGCATAAACTGTAAGTGGGTTGTTGTAACTGGGAAACACGGTGTTGCAGACGCTGGTTTGACTTCATCTGGTGGAGCTTGTGCAGCATGGGATTAAATAATTTGCTGACATAATGAAGAGAGACTTTCGGAAACAGCAAATATTATCAAGAGGAATAAAATATCCTTTTTGTCTCATTAAAAAATCTCTTAGGATCATATTTAATCAGGCAGCAGACCTCATGTTCAGTATTAAATCATACCTAAGAAGAGTTTATCTTAAAGAGTAAAAGAAAATACGTTAGTAAACAACACCATGGGTCATCTTTAAGCAGTTTTTACTTATTACATTACTCATGTGTTTCCCCTCCTCAAGAGAATAAACAGACTTTTGGGCAATAAAAGCAGATTGTACACATGTGAACAGAGCGAGCAGATGTTGCAGAGATTTAGACACTTTTTGGGAAGCACTGCCGTCACATTTAGCCGGATTGTTCATTCCACAAAAACACCATCCAGACAAGTAATACTTCATTATAAAACAACTGATCAGGCTTTTAAACACTATAATACAACATCACTTGGTTTTATTAAGGGAAAAAAAATATTGGACCAAATACTAGTTTCCTTACTTATTGACCTATATTTATTTACTCAGCATCACCGATCATGTGATCGATCAGTTTTTAGTCCCACCAGGTCTCAGATAAACAGCGGTGCAGTACAATGTTAGAAATGACTGAATAGTTATAGAATGGAGTGAAATCTACCTTTAATTAGTGTTAAAGGTTCATGGAGGGGTCGGGGGGGGCAGTGGTATAATCTGATTGAATATGCTGAATATATACAAATGATAGATGATGGTGTTTCCTCTTACAAAGAAGAAACACAGTGTGCATCATTGACATGAAAGTGGAACTATGATGCTTTAAGAAAGAAGCAACGGGACAGGGGCCGGCGTGAGAGCGCTACCCTGCAGCAGGATCCAGTCATTTTTCTGCTATAAGTGAAAAACTGCACACACACAGACACACAAACACAAAGAAGCAGATTTTTAGTTGAAGCCGAGATGATTTTTAGTGGACTACTATTTAAAATTTTGGAGGCACTTTCAAACAGGTCTGCTGAGATTAGTCAATTAGTAATGATTGTGTTGAGCAAAATAGTCAGCGACTGATTTAAAAATGAAAGTCACTATTTATTATCTGAAGCTTTGTTTTTCTCTCTGTAACACTACTGGAACTAACCTTTCATGGCGGGATGACGGCAATGAACAGGTATCGCAAGACGAAGCGTGTTGTGGCCTGATGAGGATGGACGTCTAAGCTAATTCACTAGCTAACTGCTAACATTAATGTTGCAATGAGCGACTAACTTGTACTGAAAGCTGTAACGTTAACAGTAGTGTTGGTGATTTCATGAACCTTACCACACATATGTTTGCTGTAAAGCTTTAACAGTGATGTCATGTTTGAGTTGGAAATGTGATAAGACGCAGAGAGAGACATGGAAAATCTGCTGGACAACATTCATGTGGCAGGAAAGCCTACTGCTGCTAACGCTGTGTTGTTCATGACGATACCGGTAGACGTTTTAACACCAGTAGACACATGATATCATATATTTACACATCTAACAACTGTTAAAGTCACTCTCATCTATAATGTGCTGCTGGTTCATCACATTGTGAATCACTGCTGCTCCACTAGGTGAATCATGGGAAATACAGACGCACACTAAAGCTGCTCACTGTCGTTAACTCAACAACTCCTTTGCAATACTTAGCTAGTATGTAGACTCTTGCAGCCAGCAGGTGAAAACTGAGACTTTTTTATTGTTTTAAATCTTCTCAACGAGCAGCATACAGCAGTAGACTCCTCCCCCATCTTGATGCACCCACAGCAGGCCCGATCATCCCAACACAGTCCCTCCTAGAAACCTTTACAGCACACACGCCCTACATCCGACCAAAACTGAATCCTACAAAGCTGAACACATTCTAGAGATTGGTGACATTAGTCATATCGTTACATATATTTTATAAAGATAATAGTGATTTCTTCTTTTTTCGGGGGGTGGGACTGAAACAGTGTCTCCAGAAAAAACAGAATTTGAGCAGTGCTTGTGGAAGTCCTGCAGCAGATGGTAAGACCCCTGCAGAGCTGTGATCTCAGCATCATGGAGCTCGTCTGGTATGTTTTACATGAGACACAAGAAACACTAACTAACTAACTATCTATCTATCTATCTATCTATCTATCTATCTATCTATCTATCTATCTATCTATCTATCTAT
>JBAMHX010000017.1:22610060-22622299 GCA_037177515.1 Pseudomugil tenellus | reverse complement strand
ACTGATAAATTTACATAAGCACTCAAGAATTATACCTATATATATATAAAAATGTAAATAAATGTGTGTTTAAAATGTGTTTATATATATATAGGTATAATTCTTGAGTGCTTATGTAAATTTATCAGTCACCCTCACTGCCATCCCCAAACAACAACTCAGGTCGTTATGGTAAAAAAGTTTCCTTATCTACCAGTCTTGTTAAACAGAAGCTGTTCCTGCTCTTTTTCTTGTAAAACTCAGCTGTTAGAAGATTTCAGGGAACAAATTAGTGATGTTCACCCGGTTTGCCTGAAATATTTCCACCGGTTTGCCTGATTCTTAACACAAAAGCTGTGCAGGACACGCCCCCGTTTGTCTGAATGCTCTAATTACTCGTAATTTGTGAAGTCTAAGTTCCAATAAAAGCTGACAAAATGCCCATCTTTCCATGATAACTAATGTTATTTAAAGCTCTGGTACTTTTTATGTGCATGAATATGAAGAAAGCAGATGTTAATTCACTCCCTTTCCACATAGAGGAGGCATGTAGGTACAGTACAGATGCTGAAATGTGATCAGGGTTGTTAGAAATTCACAAAGTGCATGTTCTCATTTAAACAAAGTTCATGATAAAATGTACATGGAAAAATTACTCGGCTATGCACAGTTTAATGGCATACACAGATAAATATGAGCCAAATATGAGGGTTTGTTGAAATAACTATTTGAGTAAATGTATTTTTTTTTTCTGGCCTCAGTAACCACAACGGCAATGGCCAGACACACCTGGATTAATCAGTTCATCCAGTAATGAAAGACAGGAAACAAAGGAATTGTTCTAAGTCAGGAAGTAGTGGAACTGTGCATAAAGCCAATTCAGAGTCTGCAATTAAGTACCCTGGCTCATGACGAGGAGTCTGGCTGGCTGCTTCTCTATGCCCACATTTTGGAAGTTCAACACATAGTGTCAACAGTGAGGCTATAAGAAATGATGTGTGTATCTGTAAAGGGGCTATGTGTATGTACATGCATGTGTATGTGTGTGTAGTCATTTAACTTCAGTTAAGTTAATTTAACAAGTAACTAAAGGGCTTAATTCTATAATTGCAAGTACATAAGTGCTAATCGGAGTATTAAAAAAGAAGAAAGTTGTTACATAAATAAACATAAAAAGTCAGGGATTAATATGTGATTAAGTGTGAGGTAACACTCAAACTTCAAACTTTATTTGTTTGTAAAAGCGCTTTTCATACCGTAGGCAACACAAAGCGCTGTGCATGATTAAAATCAATTCAATTTAAACTCACAAACAAATAACATATCATTTAGCTTATACAGGTAAACATACACACAAAGGCAGACCACCCTTTCCCACACCCATTCCACCCAACCCACACTCACTCACACACCCATCCCACCCGCAACTGTCCTATTCTCTTAAATAAAACTATTTAAACATTGACTAAAATGAGAAAACAAATAAATAAAAACTAAGTGGCTCGGCACTGATGTGCAGCTCTGATCTAATGGTGGCCAGAAGATCCTGGTAAAATGCTTCTAGCAGGAACCATATCCGTCCATTATCTACTGCTTATTCCTCGACAGGGTCACCAATCCCAGCTGACACAGGGCGAGAGGCGGGTACACCCTGGACAGGTCGCCAGTTCAACACAGGACCAACACACATAGACAAACAACCACGCACACAATTTAGAGTCCCCAGTCAAGCAGCCTTTCCCCAAGGTGCATGTCTTTGAACTGTGGGAGGAAGCCGGACAAGCCGGGGATCGAACCGGCAATCAGCTTACTGTGAGACTCTACCACTGCGCCACTATGCAGCCCGCAAGAACCACATTGAAATAAAAAATTGAAAAGTCCAAAACCCCTTTCTGATAAACACATCACCCTCCACCATCACATTATGACTGTTTGGCCTTTTATGGTCAATAACTGAAGCTCTACAGATCTTTGAAAGTGGCACAAATGTTGTCTAATTTTCATTTTTCCTATAAAATGTGTTTTAATCTTTATTTCACAGTAAGAAAGAAAGATAAATACAATGGGAAAGCTGAAAGTATCTGTTATTGCAATAATTCAGCACATCTTAGTACTTTCTCTGAGTGCTCTTCAGCTCAACCCGAGCATTGGAAGCTTCAATATCCGTTAAATGATACAAACTGAGTAACCTTACAGCATGGATAATGGATATATATATATATATATATATATATATATAATAGATAGATACACTACCAGTCAAATGTTTGAACACATTTTCCCATTAAATCCAATAAGAAAACGTGTCCAAACTATTGACTGTCAGTGTAGATAAATATATAGTGGCACATGCAAATATGTCTGGCGACATGGAAGGAAAGTAGCATTTAACGAGGGATAAAATAAGGCGGGAGCGCACACAGGTACATACACACACGTATACATGCAGTGTGAGGGTGATACTGTACCTTGACTGGCTTCAGGGTTGGAGGTGGAGGTGGGGAGGATGGCTGTGGTAGTGATGATGGCTGTGGTGGGTATAGGGGTGGTGGTGGGAGCATCTGGATGAGAGGACAAATACATGTCAAACACAAGGGGGGGATGGGGTACTGCATGAAAAGGCCACAAGATACTGCACAAAGACATATATTGTGTCCGATATGTCTGTGACTTTTTTTAATTTGGTCAAAATACTGATAAGGGCCAGAATCCAGACCTATCTGTAGAGGATATTTCTCAATCTGGAACATTACTCATGCATAGCCAGTGTGGTTAGTATGTGGCACATCTGGGAATATACTGACACAACATACTGCATTAGGACGTACATTGTGTCCTAATACCACATGCGTCAGACTTTTATCATATACAAGCACAGCAGATATGATATATGAGACATATTTGAGGGTATCCGACCAAAGATATCCCAGGATTCTGGAGGGTTTTGTGCAGTGGGGGGTAATTATAATAACACATAAATATAAATATTTAAAAAATCAGTATAAATTCACCTAAATAAAGATGCTGTCTTGCAACACTACCCCTGTTCTGATGTGCGTATGTACAAACAGCAGAATAACAGAATGTTAAATGCTGTTAATGCACAGCAACAAGGCTGCAGCTCATCTGAGATGATCAAAGATCTCTGGGTTTTTTTTCTTTAATGTCAACTAAGTGGCATTACTGCGCTACATGAAGCTATGACAGCACTGGCTGTTAGAAGTTATTAAATGTCTAATGAGTAACAAGTGCTGGTGATGTACTTTTGAAACCATTATGTGCTTATCCATCCTCAAAAACAAAAGAGCTTGTGTACTCCTGAGCGATGAGACAAAAAGGGGAATTTTTAGGAATAAATTCAAGCATAATGACAAATAAAATAACAATGCACAAAAAGGGATGGCGATTAATGAACATGAACAAAAAATAAAACAGAAAAAAGGATAATAAATGAGCAGCATTAAGCAGGGCTGCTTTTCCTTTTTACTTCATTAGCCGGGTTAGACTCCCGATGCTGACAGTGACCAGTGGGAGGTATGGAAGTGACATTTTCCTTGTCTAACTGGCCAGGCTGAGTTGATATGAAGCCGCTGGCTGTGCTGCTTGGTTAGAGACCTCCCTTGCTGCTCTGATTGCCTAGGAATGGACTGAAAACCTGGAGGGGTTGTTAAAAGGTGCTGAAAAAAATAAGTAATTTGTGGCTGTTGATAAGGAGAAAAGCCAGTCTCCACTTTAATGAAATGAGGTGTTATAAAGAAGGTGAGGAGAGGAAATGTGCATGAACAGAGACAGGAGGAGAGGAAAGTTAATGAGAAGGAAAAAGTGTTAGTTTTAGTAGGGCAGCAGCTTCTGGGGCTGAAAAATGAAGCAAACACACTTGTGTCAAAAACAAATGTACAGGGGGCATTACGCTATCACACACCAGTTTAAACTTTGCTAACACTTAACCCTGTGCATTATAAGTAGGGAAATGTTTGACTTGAGGCACACAGAGGCAGAAAAGAGGACTTCTCCATGTCAATATTTACCATCTGGAAACTGCAGCAAGGAAAATGTCTAAATGAAAACCAAACACCTCCAGATTACAACTGTTAGTTTTCCGTTTATCAAACAGTTCTATCTCTATAAACACACGTCATGTACATGGTTACATACTTTTGTAAATTGTGATAAAAAGCTGCACGTTTAGACTTTTCTTTTGCTTGAACAAAGTCTCTTCATGTTTATGGGTTCCTAATCATGAATAGCTGCCAACCAGTTAGGAGGAACCTGGAGGTGCAATGAGACACTACACCCTGATGATCTCTCTCATTATCTCTCTCTCATCCCAATCATATTCTTTCTTCACATTAATGTCTGTACCAATCCAGATGTTTTTATTTTCATATATTTAACTAAGTTTTTCAAATAAAGACATAGAAGTCATGGAGTCACATTTTAACAGGACTGGGTGGTTGTTTGTGAGTGTTTGTGACAAGGTGATAAACCAGATCCTGGCTCTGTTTTTCTTTAGCATCTGAAGGGAAAACTGTACTTTGCATACATTGACAAATGCATATATTCAGCTTTCAATCAGTGTTGCATATTGTCATGAGTCAGGTTTGGGATAACTAATCTAAAACAACACAATACAACTTTCCGACCTTAAAAATGCAACACAAACATTCATTATAAACAGTCCCGGAGCATCTGAGGCTGAACACACATCTCACCATCTTTGGTGCAGCTCAGAGCATCATGTTACACTTTACCATGACGTATCACATGTCAGCAGCTGCATGTCAAGACAACAGTTGTTTTGGATGTGAACCATATGTTTTATCAAAGAAACATACAAATACATTATAAGGGGAATACAGTAAAAGACAGGAAGTCACATCTGACTTTTAAGACTAGATTACATTACAGCAAGAATGCTGTGGCCAAAACGTTCAGTACTGGGGGCCACTGCTGGGGTGCATTAAGTACCATAGTACTCGGAATTAGGGAGAATGTCAATCCGCTGGTACTTCCATGGAATTTACCAAAGTATTGCTAACTAGACTCAAGTGTTTTGTCACTGTTCATCATGAATTTCCCTCTGGGGATTAATAAAGTATCTATGATTATTATTATCAGGAAGCAATAATTATAAAAATGTTGATAAGTGCAAACAAGTCCAAGAGTCGCTCTTCCAAACGATCTGTATTTATCATTGTGTTTATTTCTGATGATGTGTTTAAGCTTTTGTTTGCATAAGAGCCTCTAATGTTTAAGTCTATATTTCGTTTCGCACATGCAGCATGTTCATGCGTCAGTCCGTGTGACCTACATGCCAAAGGTACGCTACGAACATGTGGGCATCATGATACATACATGGACACATCGCCACGAGCGAATATGTCCCAGTCCTTACTGGTTGAAGAGAGCTCAGAGAAGAAACATGATGCAAGATCTTTACAGATTTTAGTTTAAGTAGTTTACTATTGATTTACTTTCCACTTGAAATGTCTGTTCTTTGGTTCCCGAATATTCAAAGCTTTCTTAGAATGTTGCAACTAGGTTATGTGCATGTCAAAAACAACACTCAAGTTATTTTAAGTGACTATTTTGCAACCCCCAAAAGCTTGAGAAGAGTATTTTTACAATGAAATGAAAACAAATTGAAATTAAGTACTTCCAAAGTCCAATTAAGATGATAATAAAAGTTATCTGGCTGTTGTTAATGTCTTCCCTGAGGATAAAGATGTTGTTTATGATATAAACATAGTCTTCCTTAAGGGCAGAGGTTGTTCACTTATTACCAAATACACAGCTATGAGTTTAAAAAGCATTATATTTTATGCAGTTTAAGAAAATGAAGTAATTTGGATCTAAGGCAGAGAAGACAGATACCCCTTACAACGCTGCCTGAAGCAACTTTAAAATTGCAGGAATACCTTCAGGTGATTGTGAATCAGTATTCCAACTCTGCTGGAGAACAGCATCTTTTTAATGCATCCACAGCGAGGGTCTTAAAACACAACCTTGAAAACACAGAAGGATGTACAGTGCAAAAGACAAAGATGGACAGACATGGTCCGTTGGGAAGTCAGCTGGCAGACAAAGCGCCAACTGATGAATTTCTCACATGCTTGAGAGCCAATAAACTCCAGCTCCAGGGTGGTGCCGGCTAATTGGTTTTATCCCTTCGTGAACTGCGAGGGTCCAGCAGATGTTTGGGATCATTGGTGTCAACAGCTCATTAAAAACTTAGCGTCACAGAAACAATTCAAAGGGAGTCTGGTTTGTCTAAATGTTCGCCACATTTCCCTCTCGTCTGCTAGCTGGTGCAATGTATCAAAGATACTGGATCTCATTGACTTTCAAATGCGACAGGCAGAATGTGATTTTCCTCCCGCTGAGTCATCGGGCCTTGTTTACTGATGAGGCTTATGAATAAGTGTTTCAGCACTAAACGAAGAGAGCAGGACAGCGGGAGACTCCGAGACACAACCTGACAGGAATCATTCCAGCCAGAGAGTTTAAGGATTCCACACAAGCTCAAGATGAAAGAAACATCTGAGGAATATGTTTAGTCCCATCAAACAGTAAATGTGACAGAAATAACAGGTGTTGGATTTGAGTCAATGGAACCCGGGTTCACATCTCTACAGTAGCATCAGAAGTGGACTATAGGCCCTTATCTCCCTAAACTGTCCCCTCTGCGAGGGAACATGACAGCTCACTGCACTTGTACATCTAGAAATGGGTCAAACACAGAGCTGAGTATTATTAGTAAAATGATAAGTAAAATTATTAAGTAAAATTATTTTCATCAAGACAACCCCTCGTACCTTTAACTAAACTAATTTATCACCTGAGTTAGTTGATGCTATTTTTCAACAATAATGAGACTTAATTTGCATTGTCTAAAAAGGATCATGAATGTTTTGAGGGGTCAATACCCCCCTGTGTTGCATTGACTCAGTAACACTGCATCAGTAAGCCAGGTTTGGATGGAGCTGAGGTCCCAGCAAGGTTCTGCCTGGTGATGGACGTCAGACTTTACTGTTAATTCTGCAGGTGTTGAACCTTTGATAGCTATACCTGTGATTTAAAAGAAGTTGTTTCCTTGTATTTGTACTTGTTGGGAGGCTATGGTGCAGGTGTTGTGTGGCTGACTTCTGATCAGAGGGTTATGGGTTTGGCTCCCAGTCTGTCTGAAGTCTGAATGCCAAAGTGTCTTTGAGCAACACACTGAACTCACAGTTGCTCCTGGTGGACAGGCTAGCGCCTGTGTGTGTATGGCAGCTCTGTTGCCATCACTGCATGAATGGGTGGATAGCAGGATCTGAAGAGCACAGTATAAATGAATGCCATTTATTTGCTTTTTTGCTGCTTCTTAACCTGACACACAGCTTCACTGCAAAGCCTTTTTGCTCTCAACCTTTTGAACGTTTTCTTTAGTGTCTCCTTCTTCCTGCCTAAACCAGCAAAGTGGCTTTTTCAGATCAATATTTAAAGATCACGACTGAACTTTGGTAGACTTTTGCATTGATACACGTCTAATACACAATCCATCTTGCATCCTACTTTTACTCTGAGCTCTCTTCAAACAGTGAAAGTCAGTGCAGTGCTGAATCTTGTCTTGTCTCTGTGTCTTTTGCTTTCTTCCTCCAAAAATGTTCCTTTACATTTATTTGCTGAATCAGACACTGTGTTTGTTCAAAACAGATATGTGTTGATAACCAGTTGCTGGCGTGTGACACAGTACATAAAGCTCTAACGTTGCACCCAAGAACAAATGTTATTAATTGTGATTTCTCATCCTCTGGATGCAGCTGGATAACATTTGCTCCATGAATGTCCATAATAAATACCTTGATTTAACAACTCTAAAGCAGAGTTTAGCATTTGAAAAATGGATATAATATGATGAAGACTTCTCTGTTGGTTGGCTGTAGGGTAGAAAATGCAGTGGTATAGTGGTTACCACCTTGTACACTTCAAAGCCAATATTCTAGTTATTTTCGTGTATATATATTTTCACTTTTTATCTAAAACCATAAACGAATAAAGCTGAATTGTCGACTATTACCTTGTCACTGCTATCTTGAAAAAAAACCATGCAAAGTATGAATTTGTAAGTATGACCAACATGATCAAACATACCCACACAGGTCCACAAACAAATATGCAACCATTACAGTTTATAGTGTTGCTGAAGGTTCTGATTAAAATTAAACTTATTCAATATTTTCAATGTCACCAGATCCCTGAAATACGTGATAATATTATGTAGATATTACTGTGCATGATGGAAAATTTAAATTTTATTTTACATTGAGGAACATGATTCTGAAAAGGGTCTGATTTGTGGACACAGGTTATTGAATCTCTGATCAGATTTTCTTCTGAGACACTACACTTCTCTAAGCAGCTCTTTTCATTCTTGTTGATGCTGAGCAGCTTCCAATACATCCAATGAGTTATAACCTTTTTTTTTCCAGCTGTTTCTTTTAAGTGTAATTTCCATTTTCAGCCCTTCACTACCTCATCCCACATATATATTTAATTGAATACTAAAATACCAATAACTGAAACTTAAAAAAAGATCATCAACAAATAATTGGTTTAGATTAAAATATTTTGTCCAATTTTTATTCTCATTTTATACCAACTTAATTTTATTTTATAATCCATGACCTATATATATATATATATATATATATATATATATATATATGGAAATTATGGAAGACAAATATATATCATTTATATTAATAGTCATTTACTGTCTAAATTTGTTCTATAAATGAGAAATTTCCCTCCCCTGAAGCAGACTATGATTGCAGCCTGAGCAGGATGATTTAGGATGCTTTCCAAGTTGTGTGATGATGTGACCTAATGAGCCACCGCTGATTTGTGGAAAAGTTGCAGTTCGTTTTAATGGAGAAGAAGTGTTCAGTAAGTGGGAAGATGACTGAGAGCAAAAGGGCCTCTAGACATTCTGGCGCTGTGCAATAAAATGCTGCTGAAGGAGCTGGTAGGATCAGAACTCGGTTATTGGGTAAGTGGCGGCCCGTAAACAACTTAAAACCCCTCGACGTGGGTTTCACTCGACTGTGAAAGGAAACCCCCCATGGTGGTGTTTTCTTAGCTTGTGAAGTAGGAGAAGCAGTGAGAGTTGAAGTAGTGCAGACTGAAAACTCCTCACTGTTAACATGGTTAGTGTCAGCCAGACTCAAGGTGCTCTCCATCACTTAGGGTCACAATAGTCTGCAATCAAATGCATTAGAGAAAATGTGTGTTCAGGCTGCCTCTGTTTTAGGCTGTCAGGCAGGACGAGTGCTGGTGGTGGAGGTGTCATGAAGAATCCTTAATAAAAAAAAACACCCTAAAATATTCAATTTAATACATTGTTATTGATCTATTTTTTGATCATATTGACTCCAAATTGGTCTAAATATGCTGCATACAGGATTCATGAAACATCCACACATTTGTTGTTTGCCTCACAGTTAGATTTTTATTTTGTAAGTATGAGTATTTTATGCAAAGATTATTTTGTTTGGACTGGAAAAAACATCACAGATATAATTATTTTTGTCTTAGCTATGGGATGATTTTACAGACTTATTGGGATAAAGTTGTTTGCTTAAGAAATAGCCATGTCAAAGCTTAAAATGAATAAAAAGACATTTTAAGTCCCAATATCATTGCAATTTCTCAAACAAAGACAGCCAGGCACAGCATCATATGTTGAAACCATGCGTACAATGTTGCATTGAAAAAAAAAAAAAACTTTAAACAAGTAAATGAGTACAAAAATTTAAGGAAAATTATCAAGTGAGAAGTTGTGACACTTTCTAACACTAAGATTTCATTTTGCACCTACTGGCTTTGCATTGTTTGCACAAATCTGGATCTCAACTCTCTTAGAGATCAAGATCAGTTAAAATCGCAGGGGGGGCAGTTCAAAAATATGATGGGATTTTGGTTATTGGGCTGGATCAAATCTAGAAAAGAAGGAAAAAAGGATTCTGAAATTGGATTGGATTATTTAATCCTTTCCTAGTTATGATTTTGATGACGGCTGCAGTTTTAGTAGGACAGGATTATCCTGATACCAAGGGTTAGATATTGCGAATGCCTTTTTTAGCTCTCTACATGTCCCTAGACCCCCATATCATGCATGTGGGTATTGTACAGAAGTTCTTCATTCATTTTGGTAAAGCCTTCTTTCCATGTGCTTCTCTGAAAATATGACGAGAAATTAAGGCTTAATGCAAATTCTTGAATTAGGAAAAAATAGAAACTAGAATTTGCATATTTATAAATTCGGTTACTCAAGTCTCCGACTTTCTTTTCATTGATGGAACAATGAATGATGGAAAGTCACGGTAGCAGCAACATGACTACTTTTCATTATAGTGCAGGGTTTTAGATTGTGGGCTGCGCGGTGGTGCAGCACGATGCTGCTGTTCTCTCCTTATGTCAGATTTCAGAAGATGTGAGCTTGATCTGAAAGAAGCCAGTATATTAGAATGAAGGGGATGTGAGGTGGACTCATGGCAAATGCATTAGAGTTATCTGTTATTCTGTTGAGTCTATTTAATATAAATGTATAAAATGTAATGTATGCATAAAAACAGTTTGGGCTGAACGAACAAATCTGCTTTGTGGAGTTCCAGAGGGTCCTGTATTTGGCCAGTTCTCCTTTTGCTTCAGCTCTTCCCTCTTAGCCAGTCAAACGGCTGAATGACCACTTCCTTCAGTTGGCACACTGGCAAACAAACAAAAATTATTCTTTGCAGGCTCTTCTGCTTTCTCATTTTTGTCATTTCATCGTTCGTTTGGCATCACTGCAGTCGAAAATTTAATTAAGGAACAATTGAAAAGTCTGACTGCTGGTGTCAGAAACGGCTTTTATCGCTTCTTGTTTGGATTACAGGTCTTCTCACCTGTTTCAACACATCAGCTTTGGAATCAACAGAAGGTCATGAATCACCCCTATTATTCTCCTCATTGGATTTTATATTTCATTAAAAGATTTTAGATACACTTTTAGTCGTGGTTAAGCTCGGCAGTACATCTGTGATGTGTTAAAACCTTATTCTCCAACCTGAGTTTTCATCATCAGCTCAGAAGATGCTGCAGATGCTGCACGTTGTTTTCAACTGGATTTTTCTGCTAACAAGCTTATAAAAAGCTTTATCTGTTTTTATCAGTGAAAAAGGCCACATGGAAGCCATTTTACAAGACAACAAAACTGGTCGATCCCATAAATTCTTACAATCTTGTGTCCAAAAAGTATTTTTAATTTTGTGTTAACTGATGAAAGAACAGAACGTGAAAGAGTAAAAATGCTTTTACAGTATATATCTTTTATTTATGTTGCTAAATCCTAAAGTTGGTCATTTTACATCCATAAGGTAAATGATCCCATTGAGACGCTTCTGGAGATGATATTCTATCTGTCAAACACAATTTCAACCCCAAAAACCTGTTTCAAGACTTCCCATTAATTAATCTTTCTAACTTTAGTGGAGTGTAGGAAGTAGTGAATAAAACATCCGTGTGTGTATTGCATGGATAATGTCGTTATTAACGGCAGCTGCAATTTGCTTTTTCTTCCTGATAAGTGTTTTAAGCAGAAGTAAAGGTGTTTTTATTTTTCTATGAACAGCATCTGTGCACTCTAACGGCTTATTTGTGTCAAGTGATTATGTGACAGAGGAAGAGTGACAGGTCTCATCTCACACTGTCATGGCACGAGCTGTACTGTTGCTCTCTATGCACAGTATGCGCTGTATGCATTTGATTTCACCCCCCACAGGCTCCAGTATTCGTCCCTTGGGCCTGCATTTGGCCCGCGGGCCGCACTTTGAGTACCCATGTTGAAAGGGAATGTTTCTGTGTACATACATGCCCTCCTTACAGAGTCTGCTGACGTAAATGGCTGACTGCAGGGGAGCTTTCATGGTGGTGATAGTGCAGAAGCAGCAGGTGGTGTGTGTGTGTGTGTGTGTGTGTGTGTGTTGGTGGGAAGTTTGGAACATAATGTGAGAATCAGCTTCTGACAGATTCAGCCACAACATCCTGTCTTCCCATTAGCAAGGCGAATGTTCAGCATGATTTGCTCCTGAATTACGGTCGCCGTTAGTGATGTGGGCCTACAGACGCATCAAAGCCATCAAAAACAGAGCGGGGGGGGGGGGGGGGGGGGGGGGGTGGGTCGGAAAAACCCCCCTCTTAACCCCCATCCCATCCAGCCCTCTGGGGGGGCTCTTTTTTTT
>JBAMHX010000017.1:22587365-22608899 GCA_037177515.1 Pseudomugil tenellus | reverse complement strand
CCCCCCCCCCCCCCCCCCCCCCCCCCCCCCCCCCCCCCCCCCCCCCCCCCCCCCCCCCCCCCCCCCCCCCAAAATTCTTCTGGGGTTCGATGCTGGCTCTTCCTGGGTCCGTGCAAGGCTTCACATTCCCTGCATGTTGTGTTACTGTGTTTATCTTTTTCTTTCTGTAACTGGGGGAGCGTGTAGGTGGAGAAGAGAGGGACGACGTGCAGCCCTCATCCGGGGGGGGGGGGGTTTCTTTTTCAGGAGCACAAAGATGTAAAGATGTGCAGAATGATGGCATCAAATATTACGTAGAGAAGAAAATCTGAAACGTATCCAAATACAGTTTCTCTCAGTGACGTGTACTGTTTGCAGAACAGCAAGTGTTATAAACACACTTTTGTGTATATTTCATTAGCCACTGATATTTTTATGATTATAGTTTATTCATTGGTCATCCACCAGCTGAGACATTTCCTGTTAGTTGTGGCCGAACAGCAGCAACTAAAAAATATACTTTATTGATCCTAAAACTCTTGTTTCCTATAGAGAAATTTTACATGAGACACATATTTAGAACAGCTGAAAGGACGTCTTCCTGTTATAATTAGGAATTTAAAATCCAGTCCATTCAACAATAGAAATGTTTTCCATGTTTAGCATTCCAGATCCAGTTTGGCTCATGTGCTGGATGAGCAACTTGTAATGGAATTAATGGTGCCGACAGCATTGTGGCGTGCTATGTTGCAGCTCAGCCAAACAACTGCTGGGCTAAGAGGATTCACTGTTCCTATGTTAATTACAGAATACTAAAAATGATGCCTCTGTGCCCTCCAACGCAGGGATAATGAACTCTGAGAGCAGAATCGTGTCAATCGTGTCAGGATACGTGCACATGCAACAGCTTGTGCAGGCTGAATTGAATCCAGGTAACTTCTACTTTCTGTTCTGTGATGATAGTAAAACTCTGTCATGCTGGGTGTTTAAACTGGCTGGAAGTAAATTCTAACATTTTCTCACTGCTTGAGATGAAATTGTATATTTTACATATGAAAAACCAGTGATTATGACCAGTGAAAATAAATAATAGATTAATGTTACAATCCTTGGGATGCTTTGAAAAGTACAATAAAAATGTTATTTATTTATTTCCAAATTAAACAAACAAACAAACAAACAGAACCTTCTAGCTATTTGTTTTATGCTAATGGGCTGACTGAAGTAAACAAGGCAGGTTAGAGTATTGCTTTCTACAGGATTGTATTACTCATATTGGTTTTGTACTTTTTAAATGATAAAATTGCAAAATAGCACATTTTAATGATTCCACACCGTTTAAAGTGAACGCTTGATGAAACTTGATACTTATGGATTGTTATGAAAATAATTAAGTTAAGCTTGCGAGTCAGTTTTTACCAATAGTAATAATTATAATATATGCATAAAAAATAAGCATAGAAAATATGTTTTAAGCAAAGCTCCAAGCTGTCTTAGCATAAACTAACAAATGCAGCACCTCTTTAGGCTTTACAGATTTCCCCGCTGTAAATAACATCCATTGAGCTGGTTTCCACCAGCTGCTGAACTTTTCCACCCTCCACCCCACACAGTGAAGAAAGAAGCCTTTTCATTCTGCTAATTCCCTCTGACAATAGCAGCCAAATAATTTCTCTACAGGCTCAGGGTCTACTAAAAGTGATTGGGAAGTCATTTTGTCCAGGGAAAATGAGCCCATTAGAGCGTAATGCTTTGCTTGGGGAGAAAATCTTATTGGTATCAACAGTATAAGAAGCATGTAGTGATAATATGATGAGGACAGAGGAAGGGGGGAGGATGTTAGATCCGCATTTAAGGCAGATAAATGACAAAATCTGGCAGAAGTAGCAGGAAGCAGGTTAAAGGGTTATTCCATGTTTATGAAAAGGAGCGAAAGTTTCCACACACACACACATGGATCCCCAGCTGGGATTCAATCACAACCAAAACAATTCCTCACACGTTTCCTGCAAAGCGTTTTCTTACCTGGATGTTGCTGCAAAGTTTTTAAAAACATTATGTAAACTACCCACAAAAAGAACATTTTCTATTTTTTCTTTTTAAAGTAAATGAATAAATAAATGAAGGTAAGAAAATATTTAAGCAAACAGCTGAATAAAATATAATTTTAGAGCCTTGTTTTCAATAACTGGCTGTGAAATGTGATTGGATTGATTATATAACAGATTCCATATGATACAGATTTAATGTATTATACAGATGAAATAGATTCTCTAAAAGCAACACGTCGGTTGGGATTAAAATAAGAAGAGAAGAAAATACTTAGTGCTTCTCTTTAGGTCATTGAAACAGCCAATGTGTCTATCGTCCATTCCAAAAACAGTACAGCATTATGAATATGACCAGGAGCAGTGAAGGAGTGGGTGTGTTGCCACGGCAACCAGTAAGATGAAAAATAATAAATCAGTCAGAAGGCAGATCAAAGATAATGTTTTTGCTCTCTCCCACTGTGCAAATGTTGGTACATATGAAGGTGCAGGAGGATGGAGCAGTCCGCGTGATTAGAGTAGACACAGGGAAGCAAAAAGCTGTTGCTACTTCCACATCAACACCAAAACTTTTCTAGACCCCCGAGGTATGCAAACAGATTATAAAATCAGTTTGCACACTCCAACCTATCCTGCAGTTATTTAATGTAACTATTTGGGTTAACAGTTAGCCGCTAACAACTAACAGGTAATCGATATTTGACTTGTAAAATTGATTTTTCAGTCTGATAAAACTTGTCCAAACGGCGTCATCCATTGTAGATTGTGAAACCTGGGTTTATTTTCACGCAAACCAATATGACAACATGAAGATAAATATTCGATGATAACGTTTAAAAGACAGATGAGCTTACCATAGACATAGAGAATGTAGTCGTCAAAAGACTCTCCCACTGAGTTAGATGCCACACAGCGATATGTTCCATTGTAGGACTTGTTCAGGTTCTCAATGTAAAGGTCACCACCGGTGATGACAGCATGAGAAGGAACGTCATCGTCCACCTTAAACCAGTTCACCCGCTGAGGCCTGAAACCACAAACAGCACAGCTCAGAAAAAAACACGATTGTTTCTTCTTCAGCTCTCAAAGTACCTCTGAGTGAAATGTCCAGATGGTTGGTTGTGATATATCAAAGATGAGGAATTTCCATCCAAACAAACCTTGATGCAACAAAAGCACAAAAAACAAACATCTAGAACAAATCAAGGCGTAAAGAAGCTCGGTTTCCGAGATGATTACAGCCTTCTTAAACTTCCCGTCTTGTTTTACTCATGTTTTGCAGTTTTAGTTGTAAAATTACCACAAATCTCTAATGTTTAAAAATAAGACTGAATAGTTGTGAGTCTGCAAGCAAAAGTGTTAAAACTTGCCCATTTTTTTCTAATTTACACCAAATTTCAACATTATTGAGTGAATTAGTGGTTCTCTTAAAATAATCTAAGTATGATTTACTAATCTTCTAACCTGCAGCACGTTATCTTCAGGAGCATGTTGTCCCCGTAGCTTTGCATCGTCTGCAGGTTTAGTTGTGCTTGTCAGTCTGTGGCTGTTACATTGTTTTTCAGACATCACCACCACCTATACAATCCTCCTCCAAAGTTTCCTTTTTTACATAAAACCTTAATAGTCCTGCTTGACTGGTGACCATCTGTTAGTTGCACAAGACCATGGCCAGTTCACACTTCATGTTGCCAATGGATTTCCTAATCTGGTATTTTTTCTCTGTTCTCTCACTGTGAGCATCCATCTGCAGCTACCTCTGGTGCCACAGCTCCTTCCCAGCCTTTATAAAGTCTCTCTTCCTTCACCCAGGCAGATGTGCTCCTTAACTTTATTTCCTGTTAAAACAGTTTTTTTTCCATTACTGAGAAGTTGCTCATCTCGTTGTGAGTCAACTTGAGTTGTGGTCTGGAGGATTTAGAGCTAAAATGAATCTGTAGGCTGATTGGCTTTATGCACAGCTTCACTACATCTGACCTTTGCCAATTTGTTTACTGAGGTCAGACACATCTGGATTAATCAGTTCATCCAGTAATGAAAGACAGGAAACAAATGAGTTGTTCTAAGTTCAGGAAGTAGTGGAGCTGTGCATAAAGCACAATTCTGGCCTGGTTTTTAGAGCTGGGATTGTCTGTCCTCCTCTAACTGTGATATGTGGCAGGAGATGGGCTTTGCGCGGTGCTGAAAAGCTATTTTTTGTCCAGATTCTGGCAACACCAGGAGACGCAGCAGGGGAGCCTTTGGTGCTGCTGGTTCTTCACATCACCGTGGTGTTTTTCAGGCCCACTAGATCTTTCCACAGTGAGCATCACAGCTGGATTTTTCTATTTATTTCATTTTCGTGTACTGATGTTGGTACATCTTGTTCCACAAATAAAAGTGTGTTTGCGACGGCTGATCTGTGGCTGTAACATAGAATCAGGGATTTCAGCTTCAAAAAATGACACTTTTTTTCTGTTAGTGATTTTAGTGAGGTGCTACTTGGTGTTGTCTGTATCTGTCCATGTTGTGATAATGCGTCATAAATTAATATGAATATGAAATATTAACATTAATGATCAATACATTTTTTCCTCACGGTACCACCTTCTTTTTTGTAGCTTACCTTAGTAAACTACAGGCATAAAAGGAAACCCATTATTTTTATCAAAATGTAGAGTTAATAACTCAAAGAACAAAAGAATAATCAATCAGTTTTAATATATCAGTGTCAGACGCTATTTTCCTAAGTTCTCATTTGAATTGACATGAACTATGACCAAGGAAATCAAGACTGACAACTACCAGATAATACAGTGAATGTTTATTAATCTAGTCTAAACTCAATACATGTGCTAAATATGATTAAGAAAATAAATGAAAATAATAAAATGACGTAAACAAACAGGACAAACAAACATAAACTAATAATGTTTATATATGATGGTTAACCTGAATTTCTGTGGTGAGAATTGAGCATAAATTAAATAAACTGTGATGTTTATTAATTATGTGTAAAGAAAATTAAAACCAGCTAAGGCCTTAAGAAGATTCAGCCAACCATAATCTTTAGAGTGAGAGAATTCTGCGGATGAGGAAGGGTTCATCCAGAATCATATGATTACACCCCGTGGATTTTGTTGATTTGCATTGACCGTGTATGGTAGAAAGTAGGTGTTTAGGGAGAGGCATGTGAACCAAATTCAGGTTGTGATTTATAAAAGGAAATCAGACTTTTACTTTGGCGTACCAACTAGTTGGTTTTGTAGCAAAGCACAATTCTAGTAAAGAGTGAAAGAAGAAACTTTCCACTTTGAGTGTGACTATGGCAATCCCCACTTTGTCTTACTCACTTAGTCTCTGTTGAGGCACCAAATGGCTAGTAATCTTGCTGGAATGTTTATTAAGGATATCTACTTCGTGTCCTGGGTCCTGTCGTATCGCAACTCATCAGACCAGGCAACGCTCCCCCCCCGGTGCCACGTCATGAATTTTTAATGGACCAAAAAGTTTCCGCCTTAATGGTATTAGTAACGGTACAAGCATAGTGGTGACGCACCAGCGCGGACACGGTTTGCACTACTTTGTTTTGATGTGACTTAAAAAGACGGGTCCTCTCTCTTACTTTTCAAGTCTTTGTATACATTTAAATACAATTGATTATTTATTATTGATATACTCTGCATTTTGGTTCATAATTGTACAGTATATTTGTTACTTTAAGATGTCTGTTATTAATACAAAGACATGTTAGTATTTATTTGCTCATTTTATTTTAGTGTTGCAAAGGATGTTAAATTATTATATTCTGTTTTAAATTGTTCTAAAATAAAAAGGTTTCAGGTACATAGTTTGTTATTTGTCTTCTTCCTCATTTTTTCACACAGAAAAGTATTGATAAGAATACCAATAAAATACCGGATCGTATCAATAAATTCTTAACAATACCCATCCCTACCTGTGGAGGCACAATCTTCTGAAAACAATAGTTAGTTCAAAGGGTTACATGTAATTTAATTATCCACAGGGATAGTCTTGAAATGGGGGAAAAGGTGTCTTCTGGTTACCTCTCCCAGAATCAGATCAACCCATTGCTCTCTGTAAAGAGTCTGTTATCTGTGTTATAAAAATTCCAAACATCATAAAATGTTTCATATGTTTTTACAAAACTTGCTAAAATGCTTTAGCAAAGGAACTATTTTGGCCTCAATGTAGTTTTGTATGCTAAATAAAGAGAAATAGAATGGCAGCTGATCAGATTTTATTCAGGCTTACATGGAAAACAAGTCTCAGAAGGCTTTCAGTTCAGCTGCTGATGAATCCAAATCAGCATTTTTTCTCTTTCTCCTTTAAAAAGTGACTTCTAGCTGCTCATTTAGTCACTCTTTCTCATCTTTGATCTTGTTTGACTCTTCTGATGTTAGTTCCTTGTCCTTTGCTTTTAATGTTATTTTCGTTTGCTCTCCTCTTCTTTTTCACCAAATGTTTTGTTTTGGTCAAAAATGTTTAAATTCAACTCAAAATCCATCCTACATCTCATTTGTGTCATTTATCTGGCAGTAGCCAGTTGAATAGAACCAGGTGATTAATGTGTTGCTATGGTGATGCCCGTAATGGACTGATATAACATACCAAACTATGCATTAATATAAGTAATGGAAAATGCCTGATGAGGTGTCCATTATCAGAAATTAATGGACAACGCAGAGGTGTGCTTCAACCATGTCCATTCATTTCTCGAAGAACATTATCCCATTTACACCATGATCACTTATGAAAGAAATAAAGATTAATTCAATTATTTATATATTAATGTTGGTTTTTAACCGTTAAAATCGTAACTCTTTCACAAGAAGCAGCTGAGTGGACTATTTAATTTTTGTTGTTGTGACATGTTACCAAGGTAACCGGGTCTGGATACAGAACCTGTAGCTGATATAAGATATATTATCATATGTTAAGAGATCCTGTTGCCACAGTTACCAACTAGCGTTAATTTAGCTAGCGCAATAATTTTGAACAACAAGGCTATCTGACCGGGACCTTTTTATACTTGCAGCCAATTAAGATCGAGTATTCACCCAGACCATGATACAAACAAAAGTAATGCACACCAGTTGGACTTTTTGACTGACCATTTTATCAATTAACACAACCAGTCAAATGAATGGACATAGTTTCCACTGGATTTAATTGTGTGTCCAAAATTTTGACTGGTAGTTTATATATGACACTCTTCACTCTTCATTCAGCAGCTTGCATTAGAATATTTCAGGCTTGATATGATTTTACTATTTTGTTTTGTTTCTGTGGGTGGATGACCACTAAGGATCTGTGCTGCTTTCCACATTGACTGAACTGGGTGACAGATTCCATTTTTATGACAATGAGCTCCAAATGTCCCGAGTCACAGAGGGAGGAAGGTGAAAGAAAACAGCTCTATTTGGCTGCAGAAGCCTCCAAACACCAGCGCCAGCTACTGTTATTTCCCCTGAGCGTGCACTGATGGTCTCGCCTGTTGCATTTCACTGAGCTGCTTTTAGTTGTTTCCATCTTTCTGAAAACATTTGATGTAGAGCAAGCAAACAAATACAAGACTGAAAAAAAGAAAATATGAAATTGTAGCTGAAACTCAAAAGCAAAAGAAATGTGCCAGAAGTGTGTTTAATGGCTGTGGTGGACAGCTTGAAAGAAAGTGTCTGTTGCAAAGACTCGCCTGAAGAAGTGAAAAGTAAACAAATCATAAATATATAAATACATAAATGTAACACAGAGTGAGAGACATAACCTCTAAAACCATGTGTAGGTGGACTGAATGTTGAGGAGAGCGATGAATCCTGAGAAGGCAAATGGGCAGAGAAGGGCCAGAGAGGTAAAAAAGGGCTGCAAGGAGAGAGGAAGGGCAGGTGTGTGGAATACAAATGGCTGCCTGCAGCCCGGACCGGGGCCCGCTCTGCTATCTGCTGGTAATGACTGCACAACTCTCAGCAGCTCTAATGAAAATGACTTCCAATTCCCGGCTCACTGTATTGATTGTGTTTTCATCTTTATACAATGAATACTGGGAGTCAGCTTGTCTCTACGCCAAGTATGAAAATGATGGAGGGCTGGTGGAGGGGTGTGCATTGGAGAGTACACACAGTGTATCTGTGTGCTGTTGTACTTCCAACCATTGGAGAATCACAAAGATTTTAGGCTCTCTGAATGAAAATATCTTTAACAAAGTGAGGCGGACCATTCAGGATTCAGGAATGTTTTGGAATTATGGTTCAAATTATGAACGCGAACTACGTCAGCGTCTGGATCAACTTCAAGCTCCCAGTTTGTGTGTCACCGTTTGCTTTGCCTCATGTGCTCGCAGGATAACTTTACCTGCCCAAAGTGCTAAAATTAGCATTTTGCAGGAAACAGGTTGAGCTTTTATTCAAATGTGTCTTTTTTTGGCACCTTGATCCCCGGCTCTGTCCTGGCCAGAGAGTCCTGCAGGAAGCAATTTAACTCTGAGTGTAACAAAAAAAGAAAAAAAAGGCTTAAAACGGACCAGTAAAAAGAGGAGAGCAGGAGGAGGAGAAGCTGGATGGTGCAGAGAAAGATGCAGATGTGAGGAACTCTCCCTGCAGTGCAGGATATTACAGAACTATGCTGGTCCTGACTTGTTTACTACTTCAGTATCTTCTTCTGAGCCATTATGAAACCAACATATACTGAGCTTTATAAATAAGCAAATAAGGTAAAAGGCAGTAATGATGATGTATTTCATCACAATCGTTTGATTTAATCGTCCACTATACAATAAATGATCAAGCTCTCTCAGCCTCTCATGTTTGTTGTTTTTGTCTTTATCGATAAAGTTTGTAGAAATAACCAAGACAGGCTGATTGTTTACAGCAGAGCTGTCAAGTCTAGATTTACCATGCTGCAACTCTGCAGATCCGGATGACACGATGAAGGAAGAATTAAGACATTTGATTCAGGTGTGTTGAGGAAGACATGCATCTAAAAGCTGCAGGACGGGAGGACTAGACTCCTGGTTTACAGGTTACAGCTGCTGCATTGTGGGTAAGTAACTTTTACATGGAGCCAACTAACTCAAAAAGTCAAAAGTTGTGAACAGAGTCAATGAAAATTCACATTAAACATTTCAGTAATGTGCTTCATGGCTCATGCTACGTTTACATGTAGAGAATATTGTAGGATTTTTCTGTTCTGTGCTCATGTTAAAGAGGACAACACGGGGACATATCAAAATGGTTCTGTCTCGATGCTAAACACACTTCTTTCTGTGTGCTTAAACGTGTTAAACATGAACGTAAACTTACTTTTAAATGAATCAGGTATCTCATTTCAATCTATTTAAAACTTTTTGGGTGAAATATATTCTGCGATTTAGATTTTTTTAAATTGGAAAGAAAAAACATGAGTTTGTATGAAATATCTAAATTAAATATTTGGTGAAGCAGGAAACTTTTACTTGTTTAGCAGTTTCAGTGTTTTTATTGATTTTGTTCAGTGTGGAAATAAGAAACTTAGTCTAAGATAAGAAAACTGGATCCATGTGATGCTTTCAGGAGCGATTTAAAATCACATCTGCTGTGGTGCCAGAAGCTTTTTTATTCTCTTTTCTGCTTTTGTAGTTTTTTTTAATTATTATTTTTTTCTTCTTTTTCTGCTGTGTGCTATAAAATGCTAATTTACTCACTTTACTTACATTTTGGACAATATTACCAGTAAATAAGAAGTAATTATCCAAAAAGAGGAAAAGATGAACAGCGATGGACATAAACAGGGTGAAAGATTTTGGATTCAGGAATTCCTTTCAGCATTGGGAATAGCTGGGAATGATGGGAGTGGGAGGTAAAATGCAAAAATCACTTCTAGCCTACAAAATAAATGAAGAAATAAGTAAATACTGTCTGTAGTTACATATTCTTTTTAACATTATCTTCATTCAATCCTATTAAACAAAATCTGAAACTATACATTTAATTTCTTTACATATTAAAAATAAAAACCTTCTTCTAACCCAGAAGCTAAATAGGCAGAAGATCTAATGGAGCTTAGCATTAAGCTGTGTCTCCGGCTGCCTTTATTCCTTTATTTTGCCCTGCAGTTATTACAGCAGGTCTGTTCACTCATCATTCCGCTTTCCCACGCTGTCAGAATCATCCTGACAGCATCACTGCTCTCATCCCAAAACCTCCTTCGCTTCATTTCTCTGAGCCAGTCAGCTTTGTCAGTTTCATGCTAATACTGCTGCTGTGCCATGTCGTCCTCATCTGGGTCCTCCGGGATGTTGCACTGGTCAACCAAACCTAACATGAGTCAGTTCTACTATAAAAAAATCATATTAATAAAACATTAACTTGGATTTCCAGGTAAGCTAAAGGTTTTACAGAGCGAGCTTTCGGACAGCTTTAGATCCACAGTGATCCCGATGTGACTGGATCCAAGTTCAGCCTGTTAACCTGATCAATAGTTTCTATTTGCAATATTTATTAAAAGTCATAATATTTTTATGTTAATAATAATACTAATAGTAGTAGTAGTAGTTTTATTAATACAATGAATAACAGTATAGAAAATACTAATATTGATTATGATAAAATAGAAAAATATATTTTATTAATAATTGTAGTATTATTATTATTTGGGTAATGATTAAATAATTATTAATAAAAATAATTTTACATTTATGCATTTCTATGTGTTTATTTTTTCCACACTTTATATTTCTTTTTTAGTGATTAATAACATATTATTTGTTTGATCAAATTAGATCATCTTTCTTTTAGATTCAACAAAGTTTCAGATTTTCTTTGTGATCAGACTCCCGACATCAAACCCATTAAAATTCTCTGAATGGAACTCCAGCATCTGCATGAGGAGAGAAAACCGACACGCGCAAATGTCATGCATTTTTCATGACTCCATCTTCATCCAATAACTGCTTTCTTCTGTTCGGCCCTGAACTGCCTTGTAAATAAAGCGATATGATTGATACAAACAATGCTATGTTGATGTTTAGATGGTTCAGCAGGTCTCCGGCTGCAGGCTCAACCCTGTTCACTCTAATGGCTTCATTTGCACTCCATTACATCTGATATCACAAAGAGCTGTCATCCAACCAGAGCAGCACCTGCGCTCAGAGATGATGCATGTGAAATAATAACGGCCTAATGAGCGACAGGCAGGAGCTTTCTGATGATAGGGCCGGATTGTTTCAAAGGACTGATTAGCAGTGATAAAAGCTTCTGCGAGTTTTCAGCACGGTGGAAGACGGATCAGCGCTGAGCTCTGTGTGCTGCAAACAATGATTTAACTGTAATTACTAAATTGACATCATTAGCATCTAATACCTCAAGTCCATCACACTGCACTCACATTTGCAGCCGTCGTTAGAAGCACGCCCCACTTATTCCAACCTTCCTGGTAATGTTCCACCTACAAGTCTCTCCGAGCATAATCACATAATTACTGCCAACTTTTCACATTTTCCTTCACGAGGTCCTGAAAGGGAAAATGGCAGTTCGGTGCTGATTAACCGTCTGTTCTGGAAGTAGAAGTTGGTTTTGTCTGATCTCTGATCATCATGACCTCTCCTCATGCTTTTAGTTCTTCCTCCCACATATCTTGTTTTTTCGTATTTGCGGATTAAACAACCAGGGTATGTAAAACTTTTGCCAATCCATCCATAACTCAATAAAACCGCTTTCTGAGATCTCTGCAGCACATAAATCAAAACGCTTTTTAAAACCTGCTTGTGTTGACATGTCTGCTGCCCCCTAGTGGTTTAAATAAACATTCTGAAGGTAAAAGCTGTCGCTCTGGTCATTTCATAACCACGCCTCCAGTGGTTTGCTAAAAATTTATACTAAATCCCTTTTATTAAAACAAAAAGATATCATTTCAATGTCTTATGAAAGTTAAATTATTTTGTTTTCATGTAAAAAGACTTAAAAAATTGAACCAGATCCAGAAAATAATTGTGTGTAAAAACCGATAAGCTTTTCAGAGCTACCATTGCTCATGTTAGCTACCAAATACAAGCTTAATGTGACCCATTCATGCAGATTTCATGAGTGTGTCTTACTGGGGTTTGCCTTTGGCTTGACATGCCAATGCCAGGTTCTCTCCTTCCCTCGTCAGGCCTTGTGGAAATTCCACCACAATCTTCACCTCTGGTTTGTCTGGAAAGGGAAGAGAAAAATGGAGACAGATTGAATCCTTCTATAACATAACATGGCAAACAGGACAAAAGATCCTCCTGATCCCAACTTTCCTATGAAAAATACATCCACATGTATGGATTAAAAAACATGTTTAATAGTTGATCATTTGAAATTTGACCCAGAACTGGACGTTGGATCAGCAGAACAACCGTAAACAGGAAGAACGAGCTGCCGGTTGGATGGTAAAAAAGTTGTCTTCAGCGCTGAAGGTATGACTTCATCTCCCATCAGACATCACATTACGGAGTCTGGAGAGGGACAACCATGCATGGCATGAAAAAGAAATCTTAGTTAAATGTCAGTTGAAGATATGTGTAGGTGAAATCTATCTATTACATGTCAAACTAATGGGATGAGGTGGTTTTGAACATTTACTTGTGTGGCACATCTAAAAAAATAGTTTACCACATTAATTTGATATCTTATTTGTGATTATTTGATTATTTATTTTCATCCCAGTGATTTTCTGTAAAAGTAGTGGGGTGGGAACAATTGTTTGCTCTGTTGTTGCTCTGAGAGCGGTAAAAGGGAACGGGCGCTTCCGCCACTCCTCAGACGCGACTTGGAACACAGAGCGAGCTGCACCGTTTTATTGTTTCCCGTCTTTCACCTGCTTTCAACAGGTCAGTATAGGATATATAGTACAGATGATTGTGGAGGTTTAAAGCCAATATGTATGTCGCTGTTTATTTATGGTGTAGTTATTATTTTTTTGTAGTTTTTGTTACGTTAGACAATATTTAAGAAGTACGTTTATTGGAGCAGCTGCCATCTTGCGCGCTTTTTGCGTGCCTGGCGCAGCCTGGTGGATATGGATGTCAGGGACACTTGGTTAAGCCTCCCGTGTACAATATGTGATTTAGTTGTTGGAATTTAAACACACTTACATAGAATAAGCACCTTGTTAAGGTTTTGTATATGGTGAATGGTAATTGAGTTCTAAACTTTCTAATCTTTTGAAAAGACTTCCTAGTCCATAAAACATGCCTCATGTTACTCATCTCAGATATATGTTAATTGTACAGAAGCTAATAATTATCATTTGGTTAAAACAAAGAGAAAACGATATATTTTATGAGACTAATACATTTTATTGGAGTGTCTAAAGACCAGTAATGTAATATACTGTTATATTGAACTGACCATAATAGTAAGAACTGTGTCGGTGAATACAAGTAAATATGGGAAATACGTTATTTTCATGATTAGACTGGAAATGAGTGTCATGATGTAATTGATGTGATTGGATTGTTAAAAAAAAAAACATTTAAAAGACCTGATGTGAAAAAGAGTGAGAAGAGAGATGATGGTGATGGCAAAGTTTTGTGTTATTAAATAATCTCAGACGCGACTTGGAACACAGAACGAGCTGCACCGTTTCATTATTTCCCGTCTTTCACCTGCTTTCAACAGGCACTATCTTTGTTGATGTGGTCTTCGACCCGGAGACCCGTAACACTTGCATTTTTGTTTCTGTGTTAAAATGTGTGAAACACATTTCTGACATACAAACGATGCCTTTGGAATATTTTCATGGTGATAACGTGACATGATGTGAGTCGTGCTGTTTGGAAGGAAAATAAAAAAACCTGCAGTTGGTTATAAATGTTTCACTGCATTTATTCATAAATTTATTTAATAAATAAATAAATCAGAATCGTGAATCTGTTTATAGAATGTAATTGTAATGTTGCGGGAGCAGAGGACCCTGGTATTCCCCCTTCGTTTGGAGGGTAAACAGTTAGATGCTTAAAACTGATGCGAGAGATGGAAAAAGACATTCAGAGATGGTTAAACTCTGGAATAACTGATAATAGCTGTTGCTTTAGGAGGGACATCCCAAAAGGTTTTGGATTATAAACAACAATAGATGCAGCAAAAGAAAAGCATCCACGCTTTGCTTCATCTGGGTGGCAGACAAGGTCAACTTTATGCAGCTAAAAGGTAACTGTATCGACAAAAGAATAAAGCTACACGCTACACATCCTCGGTCTGGGTGGATTTGACTTGCTTTCATGGTGGTAGTCTTTACTCTTCTCCCTTCTCTTACATAGCTACCTTTCAGTCATACTCAGGACTTCACAGAACTTTAAATGAGGCCAATTTGTAAAAACAAGCAACAGTTTTAAGTTGGAAGAACAGCAGGAAGCTCTGAGTATCTGCAAACATCCTACCTGATGAAGATGCAACATAAAAGCAAAGAACTGCGTAAAAGCCGAGGCAGCTGGGAAGAAACTCTGAGGCGGTTTCGACAAACTGGTTGGCTGCTCTGACACGTCCAGCTCTGCTAATCTTTCAATTCGACTGATTGTTGCAGATAAAACATGTTTTTCCAGCTTTGTGTAAGTGATCATATAAATATAAATATCATTGTCAGAGTGCACAGCTTAAATATAAAAAGGTCCAATTTTGTACTGACTGATTATTTCTGCATTTTGCTTTTCTACAGGAAGCAAATAACAGATGGCAGGAAGCCAAACGTTGCTTTTTATCCTCTTTCGGGAGCAGCGTTTCCAGAGATCAGATGCTGCACTGGTCAAGCTGTTGTGGTTGGGGAGAGAGCTGAACTGAAAGGTGAAGTTATCGATTTACCCGTCAGTCTACCTTCCAGCCGTCACCTATAGCGATCAGCTATGGGACTGAAAGAATGAGATCACATAAATAAGAGCCAAGTGGGCCTCCTGTAGCGCGCTCAGTGATGACGGCTCAGACTGCTGCCGCAGCAACCTGAACGTGGATAAACAGCAGAAAACGGATGAATGGATTGTTCATTTCATGTGCACATGCAAAGACATGCATCCTTATGAAAGAGTGGGACTCGCTGCTCTGGATGTTGTTTTAGGATCTGAGGGAATTTTCCTTCACTCATCTCTGAGATGAATTATTGCAGTGTGCTGTAATTATAGTTTTCCAATTGTGATACAAACTGTTCTTGTTCTCTCTCCAGTTTTATGGCCTAAATGCACTATTTGGCACATTTTTAAACAGCCTGTAGACGAAGGGCTCTAGCCTGAGTTACGACTTCAAAGCCGGCAGTAAAGTTCCACACCACCGTCCGACCTTCTCCCCAATAAACAACACGTGTCTGCTCGTCCATCTGTCTAAATCACACCCTGTAAGGGGCTGGCTTTTAGCTTTGCTGATGGACAGCAGACGGGCAAACAGCCAAGTCTTCTGCTCAGTGGGCACGCATGGATTTAGACAGCAGCCCTTTGGCTTCATTTCCTCTCCAGGCACTACACGGCATCCTGCAACTTTTTTTCTTTGCTCACACTGTCATCTGACCTTGTCATGTTGGAGCCATAAACATGAAGGACACCAGGCATCTGCAGGTTGTTTTGATACCCTCAAGTAGTCACGCTGAAGCTTTCTTTTCTCCGTGTGATGGGAAAAAACACACCATACTGCCAGATGCGGAAGCTTGCCCCTTCAGTGGAAATGAAATAGTATCTGCAGTATGCAAGAAGGCCATTATCATTATGCTAACTGGATTATTTTCTTTATTGTGCGCCTCACCTCATAAGCACTCAAGACTGCATAATCCATCTCTCCTTAGCCGGTTAACCTTAAGGGAAAACAGGCAGGCAGTGAAACAAACAGCTTGCCTCATGCATACACATAAACATTACAGGTTTATTTAATTACGCTTTCTCTGGGCAACGCCTTGTTTTTTCCATACAATGCACGCCGTTCTAATCGCCAACACACTGAAGGACAGAGGTGTGAATAAAAATGTCTCACGGAATTTTTTCATACATGAGCATTTGTCATCAAAGGGTGCAAAGTGTTTTCATGGCCTTCTGATAAATTAATAATGCTGAAGAGGATAAATCATTTATTAGCCTCTGAATGCTCAGCTGATGGCAAATTAGTGCAATAGTTTTCATGTGACCTTTGGGTGTTACCTATTTTCATGTATATTTAAATATTTCATTCTGCATGGAGCATTAGCCGAAGTGAAACATTTTCTTTTGCTCCTAAATCCAAAATCTTGTTTCAAGCACTTGAGATCCATTATTTAGCTGCAGGTTCATACAGAGTGCAGCGCTGTCTGCTGTATACACACAGAATGACAGCAGGAGCGCCTGCATGAAGGACTGTGATGCACTGAGCCGGTGGTCGGTGCGAGCTCCCTGTTATCAGAGGCCAGCAAAATGCCACGCTGCCTCTGTAGATGCACTGATCTCTTCCTCCTGCGCTCGCAGGGAAAGGTCAGATAGCTACAGAGGACATTTTACTTTCTAATGGAATGCTAGGACATGCCAGAGGCCAAAGACATGAGGTTACACGCACATGAAAATGAGAAATGTTATCATTTTTTAAAGATCCAAAAGCTCCTCATAGAAAATGTGGTATATTCCAACCAGCTGCTAAAAAGTAGAGTTGGCTGCGTTATCAAGTTGATGCCAGTGATTTTCACATCATCGGCAAACAGATGACTCAGATGTGCGTTTTAAAGAAGAGTGTGTCCGTGTCCTCATGCTGCATCCAGACGTTTCCAACGGTCACCACGCTGCCATGTTCCTACACTATAAAAACAAGAAAGAAAATACAAAAATTAGGTCAATTTTCCTTGAAATGAGATAAATTTTCTTGTTTTGTTGGCAGATAATTTATCTTATTTCAAGGAAAATTAACTTTGTCAAGAATTCCTAAAACAATTTCAAAAATCTTTATCTTATCTTATCTTGAAAAAACCTATTAAGTAAGAACAATTATCTTACTTTAAAAAAAATAAGCATGTTCCATTAATCTGTCCAGATCAGAGAATGTTTCACTTTCTAAAACATTTTTGGGAACAAGTTATTTCGAGTTGTCGTAGGAAAGCTTCTGTAGTTGGGCAAACCCAAACACCAGGAGTCATCCTCAGGCTGGGATATCTAGCCGACCTCATCAGCGTTCCCTGCATTTCCTCATCAGCATGCAGACATTTCTCATGTTCCTGCTAATTCTCTGTTGGAGTTTCTGCATTTCCAGTTTCATGATGCAATTTCCAAATGTTCCAAACATCTTTTCAATCAACTAATACAATTCTTCGTGAATAAAAACTCAGGTAAATCAAAGAAAACTCTCAAGTTCTGAAGTTTTCCCTGCAGTTTGGATTTAAACATCTCAAACATGTCCTCACCTAGCTGTAAACGGGACATTTAGACACCTCATACACACATCAGAAAAAACTCTTGGAGCTTTGGCAGGTTTGGGTTTGATTTTCAGGTTCTGAAGTAAAAACCACTCAGGGTCAGATTTTTTCCCGATAGAAACGAAAGGAGAATGTTTTCGAAATGTCTTAAAAAAACCCTAAAAACCTGAAAAGGCTTATTTGTTTTTCATTTCTGCGGTTAGAGTAAAAAGCTAAGCAAGACAAGTGAAAAACTTTTATGACCACAATGTCTTCATTAAATGCCTGAAGAAACTACAAATCCAAACATTTGGGACATCGTTTAACATATAAATTACACCAAATGCAAAGATTTATACATCTTCTTAACTTGTATTTCATTCCCAACAGAACAGAAATAGCATACTAGTTGGTAAGAGACCAGTAGCTGAACTAGTCTCCCTCTGGTGACCCGATGTCCTGCATTGTGAGGGAGAGTCGGGCTAGTTGTGCACCTCCATTCCTTTTCACGGGTCCGGCAGATGGAGTCGCTTTACTGCATTGTTAACGACAGGCTTCGCTTTCGTGTTAAAAACAATGCGCCACAGTGACTCGCTGGAAATGTACGACTCCTAAACATCTGAGTGTGATGATATTGTGGACAGGGAAAGTCCAAAGCTCTGTCCATCGTTGCATCTGAGAGACTGCCTCTCTGAAATGCTGCTTTTTTATATCCAGTTTCCCGTTAAAGCTGACCAGTTCCCAGTTGAACCAATTACTTTACTAAACTGTTGCCAATGAACCTAATTACTTATAAAATCCTCCTCCAGATGTTTCTGGTTGGTACCAGCAACTTTTCCCGCCTTTTTTGCTCCTGCAAGATGTTATGATGGGAAAACAGCAGCTAAGTGAGTTGAATAAAAAAGATAACAGTATTTTATAGGTGGAAACAGGTGTAAAAATGGTGAATGACATTCACTTATATAGAGCTTTATTTTCATCGAGAACCAAAGCACGCACACATTCACGCAATGATGCACACCAGCGTTAGCCTGGCCACCAGGAGCAACTGGGGGTTCGGTGTCTTGCTGAAGGACACTTTGACATGCAGACATCAGATAGAGTAGAACCGAACCCATGACCCACTGATCAGAACTCAGACAAACTATACTTGCGTCACAGCCATCCCAAGTGTATCCACCGAGTCTGCAGATTCATTGAACAGCAACGCTTCTTCTTAGAAGTAGACATCGGCGATGTTTTCAGCACCATTCCACCTCCAGTCTGCATCACACCATGTTGCTTTTCACGGCCCGCACATCTGATTTCTGAGAATCGTGTTTATCTTTGTTTGTTTGACACAAATTAAATGAAGTTCTTTGGAAGCAGAGTAAATCTAAATGCTTTATTTGTGTTTCAGGCATCCTTTCACTGGTGATGTATTACCTTCTGTCTGTTAAAACCAACAAATATACTGAGGTTTGTCCAGAGGGAGGCTTAGTATTGTAACATTTGCTCGCATGCTCCTCCACAGCGGCACCCAGTTTAAACCTGTGCAGTAAGAAGCTGATGCTTTGCACCAAAGTACGGCAAAGACAAGCAAAGCAAATTTAAGGTCGGGGGAGTGAGGTCCTGTTCTGCTCATTGTGCTGCCACGTGAATAAATCTTAAAGATTTTCATATTTTGCTTTGCTCTACATGGCGTTGTCGGCAGTGTGTTGTTTCGGCTCAAAGGACAACAGAGACTTGTGAGGAGAAGTAGAAATGGGAGCCTGTTTCATGTGATGATGATGTTAACGTGAGGACAGAGTGATTTCTGAGCAGGAAAAGTTGGACAGACTGAAAGTTCTGTCCAGCATGAACAGAAATTAAACAGCTCTTTATTTACTCCTGTGAGTTCCTCATACACTGATTATTTCTCTAACATGAAACAGTCTACTTTCTAATCTGTTGTCCAGTTTCCCTCACGTAACGTGTATGAAGGCATTTCCCTTTAAGGATAGTTCATGTCTGCAGAAACATATTTATCTAATCTATTAGTGAAGTGAAGGTGGTCCACCCTCCTCTGTATTCCTACTTTGTGAAGCAACATGTTTGATACCATTAAACAATCTGTTCTACTGTACTGTTTTAATCTGTTCCCAAGCAGAGAAGCATCTGTGCAGATTTTCTGGCAGCTGATTGTTCAGAACAGAACCCATCCGCATCAAACTGGAATGATCGTCATATAACAGATAAAGTTGCATGGTGCCACCTGTTGGCGAGCAGCCCTGCACTGCTCAGATCTCTTCCCAGACAGCTTATCAACCAGTATGGTGAGTAGCTGTAGTCAAACCAGTTGTCACACTGATGGATAATCAAAGACATGCACCAGCAGCCATGATGCCAGTAATGCAACCTCGAATGATTCAGGTCCATGTTTCTGTAGCATGGACTCCTGCAGCCAGCAGGTGATCGCTGGCGTCACCTCTTCTCTGGTTCAGCTTTATCTCATCAAAAATTACAATCCCACAGTAACGCTCCATCTGACAGACCCAGGTTGCATGTACTGGCTCTGCTGGGAACCATTCTCCCAGTGTTTCTGCCCCAACATGGGGCAGTCAGAGAGTGTAAAGGAGAGGGAGCAATTTCTAAAATGTGTTATTGAGTTAATCTTTGGGGTTTTGTCAACCAGTTGTTTCGCTTCAGTGATTGACACCTCTATGGACCAATCAGTCAGGAGCAACGAAAACTAGAACCTAAATTTACAATAGAAACATTAATGTTGATTCAGATGAAAGCAGACCAAAAATAATCTTGAGTAACTGCTTTTTAGCAAAAGGCTCCAGTGTAAGTTAATAATGACATTATCACAGTAAACTGGAGGAAATGTGAAACGGTGTTAGAACAACCACTTAGTTCAGGTTTTACATACCCAAACAGAGTGGTAAGGATGGCTCAGGCAGGTTTATATCCACAATTTGTTGAGAAAAATTATCATAGTCACTGCAAATGTACCTCTACCACATGGTAGACCAGGATGTTAAAGGGTTAATCATGGTGTTTCCAGCTATTACTTACTGTCAGTAAGTGAGCAAGTTCCACACAGTGGCTGAAAAAGGCTCAGCCTCATCGTCTGAGCAAAGAAGAACATCCTGAGTGATATGCAACAATTTCCTTTAACTTTACAACACTTAAAAGCTTGAAAGTGGGACACCATTTTGTCTTTTTATACCACCACAGTTTATCATTCCAACATGTAAACTTTAACATCATGTTTCCACCTAAAATACAGCTTAATGCTGGACATCCTGCCAGAGAAAAGGGGTCTGAAACACTTACATTGGACCTCCAGGTATTTTTGTGCTCGGAAATCCTTGACAGCCGGATGGTCCACGATGCAAACTACAGGCACGCCATCATCCTCCTTACCGACAGTGAACGTCAGCCGGCTGGTTACTGTGTACATCCTGTCGTAGGTCAACTCAACTCTGGGTTTACCTGCAGGGAGTGAAAACAATAAGACTTACAATGAATCTTGTGCATATAGTATCTATGAAATTCTGCCTTATCCTTGGACTTCATACAGTGAAATACGGTGGAGGAAACTCAGATGATCCACTTGCCATTTTGTCACAGATGTCATTACTATCAATTTCTATCAATCATAGTTCTTTTAATCAATCTATTAAGAATATCTGAACCAGAAGAGCAGGTCAGAGTAACTTCACGATGGAAACAAAGTTACACCACTTGTGTTGGCTTGTTTTGCTTCATAGTGACTTGCAGGTTCTTTGGCAGAAGAACAGTTATTCCCTCCAAACTAAAAGATTAGGCAAGACAAGTTTATTTGTATTTACACCTTTCATGTACACAACAGTTCAAAGTGCTTTACATAAAAACATTAAAGCATTACAGATGTTGAAACAGAAAAAAAACCAACAAAAATAATAAAAAACAGAGCAAGAATCATAATAAAATAATAAATTAGATTAAAATCATTAAGAATTAACATACATTAACATACATAGTTAAAAAGTTACTGTGCAGACTTTATTAATAGCAGAGAAGAGAAAAGATAAGTTTTTAACCTGGATTTAAACGTTTCTACATGTGGTGAAAGTTTTATCTCTACTGGCAGTTTATTCCACTGGTTTCCAGTATAACAGCTAAATGCTGCTTCTCCATGTTTAGTCTGGACTCTGGTCTGGACTAGTTGACC
>JBAMHX010000017.1:22562641-22579510 GCA_037177515.1 Pseudomugil tenellus | reverse complement strand
TTGAGGCAGTTCTGAAGGCAAAAGGGGTCCAACCCGTTACTAGCATGGTGTACCTAATAAAGTGGCCGGTGAGTGTATGTCCCCAATATTATAACTGACTATATCTGGACATTGTAAGAATGAAAGGAATGTTTTTGGGTGGAGCAGTTTATCCAAATGCACGCTATCATCCACATGGGAAGGGGGCGTGGCTATATGAGGAGGGCCTTTAAGAGGCGGGACATTAGGGGGAACAGGTCTCGAACACGGTTTAACACAAGATCGGCATGCTGCTTTTGTCACTTTGTGCATTTACATGCTTCACTCAGTATTCAGAGTTTTAAACAATGGAAAAGGCTCCTCCAGCTCAGGTTTCTCCCTGAAACTGTCGCAAGTCAGAACATCTGCTAACCACTGGCTGGTTGAAGAGGAAGCATGTGCAAGGCAGTTACTCTTCCGTAGAGAAAAATCTAAATTTAGATACATGTACCAATACACTTCTCGTCTGTATAATTATATGCCCAGACGTGAAGTGTCGGGGATATCATGCCCACGCCCAACTGCCGCATCGGCAGGATATCTTTCGTGTGAGCACATTAACTCAAACAATTTTTACAATTACATTTTGATACTCTGTATACCAGTTAAGGTCCCCAAGGAGATGACCTGTGTCAAATTTATTGATTATTGGATTTATGGTTTTCCCACCAGGTGGCGCTTTATACACAAGAAATCTGGGATATATATATATCTGGAACTAGTTGTCTCATTGACCTCAAATAACATGCGAATAAAAGGTCATAACCTCAGGAAGCATCATGTATTGACGTCATACCGGGCTGGTTCAAATTTTCAACACCAGATTGAGCTTTGGGAGTGAACATGTGCGGCTTTATGTTATTGTATTGTGTCTATTCAAGGATTGGGGCCATTTGGGAATATACTCCTAGCCGTCGCTTCCGTCGGCATAGGCCTTGTTTAGCATAGCTGTGAGGCTGCCCTCTTCAGAAACATACTGTATGTGTGATATAACAGGGAAGCTTCTGAAAGGAGCAGGCTTGCATGTAAGCATCGGATGTGGCAATGCACAGCGAAATAAGAAAGTAGGTGTTCACAATTACTCTGGCCGCATGAAGCCGAATGAGTGATTGACAGTGGAGCAGTAGTCCCACACAGCAGGTAGTTTTTAGCTGATTCACCCTATCTGACCATTGTCAAGGACCTTCCTCTTACTTCCACCATACATATATAAATATGTATGACAGCAACTGCCTTTGTCTGCTTTCTTATTTGAAACCATTTTCTTCAGCCTGGAGTACAAACATTCATCCTTTTTGTAATACAGCAAAACTTTTTGGCATGTTACTCACAGAGGAATCAAGGATTTGTTGATTTTAAACTCTGATATTAGACGCTATTTAAAAGAGAGACAACAAGACAAGCACCAGTGCTGTTTTTATTTTATACCCAGTTCAAACTCTTGTTTAATTAAATCCCACATGGGAGGAACCGTTGTCTGCTGGTGAATGATGTTGACTCAGTTAGGAAAGCCCAAAGGGGTCACTTATAAAGCACTACATAAGATTCACACTGAAAATAAAGTTAAAAATTGTTTGCTTGAAAAATACATGAAATAGTCCCACATTGATCAGCTTCACATAAGGCTGTGTTCAAACGTAAACCCTAAGGGTCAGTGCAAAGCAGAGAACAAGCTTTTATGCATAAAGATGAGCTTACTGATCAGTGCAAATCATGGGAACAACTAGGCGGAGAAAAAAGACATTACTACTTATGCAGTTGTTTTGGATGAGTGAGTCGAAATGTGCCAGTGGAAGAAAGCAGAGTGTGATGCTGCTCATCAATCTTCAAGCAGTTCCCAAACTACGTTTACAGTTATTGTGCGTTCACACCAGAACACACAATCAGCTGGACTGGGCTGGAAATGCTGAACGTTTTCACCCTCTATGGTTTGGTTCGGTATAACACTGAGCTTCACTCATGTAGTTTGAACTGCTTGGACAATGTCACGTAGTTACAACTCCTCACTATAGATAACATTTCTGGTTGGATCTTTGACAAAGCCAAAAAAACAAAACAGGAAAAAACACCATACCCAAGGGCCAAGACCGTCAATGGATGTGCCTCTCCTTCATTTGGCAAGTGAGGTAGTAGATCCAGTGTCTGGATTCTGGTTATACTAAGATCATCAAACATCGTTTGGTTTTTACCCAGTATGAGCAGCACAATCCATTCTCTTTGGTTCCCTGGATGGTCCCCTGGTTTTTGTGGTTCGCTTCTTTATTCCACACCAGCATGTGAATGAGCCTTTATACTCCTAGCAAACCATACTATCCATAGAAATGGACCAGGTTTGGGTTGAAACAGACCAAGTGGTGCCACATGGCTTGTTTGGAGGGCTTGAAGGAAGCTTCCTCTCTCTGAAAACAACATCACCACTTAAATTTACAAGCATATATCTGAACAAAGCACACAATGTCTGGAACACATCCCATGTCCCAGAAATAACGCACAGCAGTGCATTTGATGACGTCAAAGCTCAAAGTTACCATTCATTCAATATATTCACTGTTACATAGATGGATACAAGTTTTTTTTTACGTTTAGCTAATGTTTAGAAAGTTAACATTTATAATTACTTTACTGAAAAGGTCATCAAACCCAATTAAACATCTCTTTTTTGTTTTTGTGTTATTAAAGTTGGTTAGAATGAAAACATAATTATCACAGCTTGTATGTGAAGCTATGCTAAAATAAATATTAAACATTGGTTTTAATATAAGGCAAAATGAAAAGCTTAGATCTGAGGGTTAAAAGAAGGAGGCGTGTTTACTTTTAACATTATTGGGTTAAATCATTTAGTCTGGTTTTCCTTTAGACACAACTTTCGAGCAAATCGGAAAGTAAATGCTGAGCAGAGCTTGAAAAGTTCTTAGAAATGTTCTGAAAGTGACGAGTGATGTTTTTATGTATGCATTCCCTCTTTAATTGAAGACTGCCAGGACACTCAACAAAGGTGATAGTTTATTCTGCAAGGCAGAGGAATTATTTATGATGATGCTGTGCTTCAAACAGTCTTTCAATCAATAACATGTGGCCCTAACATGTGTTTATTGGTGTGGAAAACAACCAGATGAACACAGCTGAATGCAGCAGGCGGTTCGATGGAAACTGAGACGGCTCTCTCAGACCTACATTTCACTTTATTGAAATTTATTTCTGAGTAACATTTTCCTGTAGAAGGGGGACAGTGTTGCAGTACGTAAAATATTCATCATGTTTCAGCAGTTCCACCCCACACTTTACTCCAAATTCATACTCTTTTCATCCATTTGTGTAGATTTCCTGCAGGGGCAGAGCAGGGTAATTGAAATTACCCTGTGGCTGTCTCTAAGCATTTCAGGCTAATGGTTGCTCTGCTCCCTGTCAGTCAATAAAGTACCATACTTTAGTTTTGTTAATCTTTAAAAAGAAACAAAAGATTTAATGCATCCAGCACTGAAGTCAGAAGACTGTATTAATAGATTTGGATGTTGAGATATGTGTTCATAAATCACTATACATGCAGAACATATGCTGCATTAGGGACAGATCAGTGAGGGATAAGAGGTCTGTGCATGTGAGGGGAAATGTAGATTTACACTGGCAAGCATGACTATTGCAACCTTTAACTGATATTTATTACGTCTAATTATGCTTTAAGCTAATTAAATTGAATTCTGAGACTGTTTAATCAGAATTTAGCCTGTGAGGAGCCAGAGCTTAAGATGATAAGTTATTCTGGTCTATTGTCTGGTCATATTTAATATATTGGGTTTATTTTTCCAGCACATCTTCTACGCGAGCAACACAGAACAACTAAAACAAAAAAAACATTCACCTCATCCATGCAACTCGTTTTAGTGTTTTATTGTTGTAAAGCACTTTATGACCGTGTGTCTCCAAACAGTGTTAAATAAATAATGTTTACTTACCTAATTTCAGCTTCATTGACAAAATACATCAGCTAATTAGCATAGCACTTTCAGCAAAGACAACATTACTGAATGCAGTTAATGTCAGTTATGTTAGATTTAGAGACTTGATTTTCAAAAATGATGGATAAATTCTGCAGCTGCACGTTCAGAAAACAGCAATGAAAAACAGTTCTTTTTTCATTTCATTTCATTGCAAAAATAACATTTTTTAATCAACAAATAGATTAAAAGTTTTTACAGCAAAAATAGTTAAATGATCAAAATAATAAACAGTAATAGGATGAACAACTACATACCCAAACCGACTGGTAGAAATTTACTCCAAACAGGAGAAATTAAAGGGTTAAATTCAGTTTCAGCTGAACAGGACAGACGCTCCAAACTAAGAAGTGAGCCAAATACTCACGAAAATCATCTTATTGCAAAAACTGTTCAATCTCTTAGTCAAAGAACTACAAACTGCAGATTCATCCCAAAAAATGGTTGAAAACTAGATGTGTGTGGGATGTAAGGCGTCTAAATAATGCTCATCATGTTCTGTGCTCCTGCAAACAAATCAGCTTTGTTTGAAGGGGGAGGAGGATAGGAGGACAAATAGAGCAAACAGAGACACGGGATATTGTGAATTAGGGAATAATAGAGGTGGCAAAGACTGTGAAATGATCTTGTAGAAATGAAACATTTACAAAACTTTAAGGCTTCGTTTTCATGACAAACAGCTAAAACACTCACTAGTTACCAAACAAGACATTAAACCCAAACATGCAACTTTTAAAAAAGCATCCATCTGCATGTTTAGATCAAGTGTTGGTGGCTGTTTCCTGTGTTTTCAATCTCTACAGATCAGAAACAAGATCTCAGGTTTGCAGGAGCTTCTAACAGCAAACATGGAGCTGGTAAGCTTACATCTGTCCTCTTCAAACTTCATTATTACCTCCGGACAAGAGTCCTCTCTGCTGACATATAATTCAACTTCTCAAACCATCTTTATCACCCCACTGTGGCACAGGAGAAAACAGAAGCACTTCTGCCATTGAAAGAGCTGATTTTTTAAGGAAATTTGTCCACATAGATCCTAATAATTCTAGCATTTTATCACCAGTTTTCATTTTCCCTCTCTGTGATCAAAGCTGCTGCAGGTTCATTCACAACCACACAGTTTCTCACAGGGCAGTTTTTCAGCAGAACCTTCATGCTGTTTGTTCAGATCCTTCTCAAATCAAATCTAATTTTATTTATAAAGGACTTTTCACACCAAATTTTTGGGATGATTCAGGCAACATGATCCCTATTTCCCTACAGTGAAGAATCCTTTGACAATATCCTAGTAGTGATTACGATCATTCCCAAAATGTAATCACTTGTTCCTCATTCAGTTTCTGAGATTTCCTGAAAAATACATCAAAACTGGTCCAGAACTTTATAACTTGGGTTGCTACCAGACAAAACATCATCCTACAGGACCTGCATGGTAGGGCTAATTACAAATTGTGTAATGTATTATTCAACACCAACAGATTGTTTCCACCAGTAGATCTGATGATGTTTCCAGCTTGGTGAGGTTGTTTAACTACCCGCTTGGTAGTGCAGATTAGCTGAAAGCAGTTGACCGTTCTTGCCGGTAATATTGAACAAACCTTTATTTCTCTTACTTCTTACACTTTAAAAGAGCAAAATCAAAACCCAAACACATCAAAACGTTTCAGTATTTTATTGAAAGACGCCTGTAGGATGGTGGAATAGGCAGGAACTAAAAACACACTAAATATTTCTTTTAACTAAGTCATACATAATAAATAATAATAAAAATTCAGAAAATATTTAGAAAAAAACTGAGTGGAATTGACCTTCGTCTCTTGACCCTCTGTGATGTAGTTGTGGAAATGTCCCATCGCATTAATGGAACACTGCAAGATGAAGCTGGTTTATTACGGATTCCCCTGCACGATGAGAAGTCACTTACTAAACCATTTAACATGCTGCTATTAAAGGTCTCCTTTAAGCCAATGAATGTGCACATAAACATTCCTGTGTAACCAGTGGAGGAGGGTTGGAAAGAACTGGAATTCTGTTCTGTATCTTCCCACATTAAACACAAAGCGTGCACGGTGCAGATGCATGCATGTCGTAGCTGCTATCTGTTCTGAGCTTCAGAGAAATCACTGAACACTTGAGAACATGAAACACATTACATGTCTGTACCCACCAGTCAGCAGAAACTGGATTTGAACCTTTAATTTGAACTTTGACCGAACGCCTGACTCATTTTGATGTGATTTTTAAAAGCTTCTACAAGCCAGTCATGGATTATTCTCCAATATGAGCTGGCCAGTGAGGGTTTAATGTGCAGCGGGGCAGAGGTGAAGTTGCTTCGGGGGCTTGAACACATCCTCTGATGGGGACCTTTGTCTAAAAGTCTTTACAAAGCTTACAGTGTGGGCTCTGAGGTGGAGCTGCCTGGCAGGAGGCCTGTTCAACCCTTGAGCTCTGAATAGACTTCTAAAGCTCAGCTACCTTTGATGAAGCTGTTCCAGCTGTCGCGGCACCAACCGGCTCTGCCCACCTCTGCATATCCACAGCGCTTTAATGGAGAGTCGGACCAAGGCTCAAAATGAAAGCAGCGAATAAGACAAGTGTAACTCAGCCTAATATAATACACGGGAAAGCATGCAGACATGCAAAAGAAAAAAAAAAGACTGTAAGAGGTATTGTACCAAACTGGAAAAGCTGCATAAAACGTCAGGTTGTACAAAAACTTGCTCACTGTCTGGCCTCGAGCTCATTTCACGTGGACTAATCTGATCCAAAAAACATCCTCTGATCTGATTAATCAAAGATGTGTTCATTTATTTTATGTATGAATGGTGCATCCTCTGAGCAACTGGAGAAGGGAAACCATCTGACTGCTTATCTGTCTGCAGTTCAACAGCAGAGGCAAGATCGTGAGGAGATATATTAGTGCACATGTAACATGCACAAAAAAGAAGCTATAATGACCATGTTATTAAAAAAATATTTAAAATAAAACCACTTAAGCTGCTCTTTGGATGATATGTTTATTGGTGAAGTTATTGCTAACTTAAAACAGCCCTGACAGGTGTAGCAATGCCTCATTCTTCAGATGGTTCTGGTTTGTATCCGATTCGTACATCACTGTGTCATTTCTGCACAGAAATATTAATGCTGCATTCACTAGAGGCAAACAGTGCGGAGCTGAAACTCCTGCAGCAGTCGGGTGTGTGGACATCTGAGCTTGGTTAGCTCCGCGTGCTAATGCTAAGACCAAACCTATGCTCTGTCATATGGCCATGATAACTGCAGGCCCTGCAGAGAAAGGTGGAGTGGAGACGATAAGCTGTAAACTCACGGTACATAAGCAGTTCTACTATTTTTCTGTGGTATTAGACTAAAGGACCCCCACTGACCCCACTTTCATTTAGAACAAAACAAGTCATGTATAATATTGCTTTCTAAGTAAACAGGGCAATCCCCTTGCCCTGAAAAACACTGGTAATATTTTCAGCAAGTCACTGATTTATTATTTGTCCTGAAATGAAGTATTGATGTGTTAAATTAGTTCAGTTTTATAAAAAAAAAAAAAAAAAAAAAACATGACAGATGTAGTCTCAATAGATAAGTATTAAATTGCTTTCAATCTACAAGATCTTAGAAGAATATTCCAGTCAGGAGTTTCCTTAATGCTTGTAAATGAATAAAAATATCAATCAAGTTAGGAATAAAAAGTAAAAGCAAATAAATGAACTGTTTTGTTTTTTGTAGGAAAAGAGATGTGTAGAGCACACATCTATCATTTCCTGCCATCTCTGTGAAAGTAAATGACTTCATTCCCTCAACAGGTGATATTTCAGGGTCTGTATGACTTCTGCAGTGATCGTCCAGGCGGGACTTTAGGAGGACTATCATTTAGATCACCTGAAAGCATTCATGGAGCTTTTATGGGTTTTGTGCTCTTGCTTTACTTTCAAGTTGTTTCAAACCAAACGTTCAAAGTTCTTTTTAGAGGGGACAGATCACAGGATTATGTTCGCGTGCGAAACGACATGACTGCACTGTGTTAACAGAGAAAAGGTCCTGATTGATGGCTGTGTTTTTCTTTTAGCGCCTACCTGGAAGCTCTTTATCTCCCTTCATCCATCTGATGTTGGCGGCCGGCTTGCTGCTCAAGGCGGTGCAGGTCATCTCTGTCTCGTTGCCCTCGCTCAAGACCTCATCCCGCGCCTCGATGATGGGGTTACCGGGAGGAACTGTGACAGCACACACAAACAAAGCTGGGTAAACAGTAAGGAAATGGAAGACACTAACATGCACGGCTGATGCAGAGCTGTCTTCACATGTCAGTGCAGATCAAAGCAAAATATGCTGCACAGCGATTAGCTTCATAGCATCTAATTAAACTCATCAGCATCGGGGCAACATGATCGCTGCTTAATAGCCAAATCGCTTTTATATTGCAGTTATATACAGTAAGAACAGTTACATTTTTGTAATATGCTGTCTTGATTTGTCCCTTTAACAGCTATATATATATATATATATATATATATATATATATATATATATATACCAAAAGGATCACATATTTAGAGATATTTACCATTTATAACCATGTAATGTGTCATAATTCTTATTGAAATATAATCTCACTACCTGATATACAGATAGCTTGGACATTTTTAAAAGAAAGTTTTGCAAAAAGTTTTACAATAAATAACCATGCTCCTTTTAGGAAAATCAGAGTTAATGGTGGCGAAAATCCTTGGTTTTCACAGGAAACTAGCAGATCTCATAAATGAGCGTAACAAAGCATGGGACACGGCAAGAAAACGTGATTCTTTTGATTATTGGTTTGTTTTAGGAACAAGTTAGAAATAAATGCACTTCTATTATCAAAAAGATCAAATCAGAATTTTTTTATCGGTCACCAAGAAGAATCTCAATAAACCTAAAAAATTTTGGAAGGGGATTAAGTCTCACTCTGTAAAAAAAATCACCCATGTTCTCCCTATATTTATTGTCAGAGATATTGTGTCAGTTTATAGAGCTAAAATCTTAAATGGATTTGATAATCATTTATTATCATAGGGATCTTTGTTTAATTTCCTCAATGAATTCTCATACAGAATCTCCAAAATTTTCTGGAAACTGTTTCAATTTTGTAGCTTTTACTGTTCATGAAGTGCATAAAGCTTTGAAAGTACTTGATCACAGAATACCTCCTCGGCCAGATTTGATGGAGCCATACTTTTCAAAACTTGCAGCAAATTTTATTGCAAAACCACTTTCAACTCTTCTTATTAATCTTTCAGTCAAAACCAAAGAAATTCCAAATAATTTGGAAAGCAGCTTTCGTTCTGCCTTTATCAAAAAGGGGTGATCCAGCAGTTTTAACTAACTATAAACCAATGTCAAATTTGTGTGTTTTATACAAAATTCTGGAGTCTCTTGTTTGTGAACTAATAACATTCTTTCCAAAATTCAATCCAACTTCAGAAAGAAATCACTGCTACAATGAAAGTGATAAATGATCTAATAGTGGCACTGTGCTGTGTATCACTTTTTATAGATCTGTCGAAAGCTATTGATACCGTTGACCACAGTATCTTAAAACAGTTTTTTCGTTTGGCTTGTCAGAGCATGTAATTGCGTGGTTCTCAAATTACCTTAATAACTGAACTCAATACCTTAAATATGAAGATCTTTTCTTGGAATTTGTTACTGTCTACAACGGGGTGCCAAAAGGCTCAGTTTTGGGGGCCCTTCTATTTATCTTGTACATAAATTATCTAGGCTAAAATGTCTCTGAAGCTAACATGCACTTTTATGCTGATGATAGTTATTTATTGTTATGGTTCTTCTCCTGTTTAGGCTATTGAAACTTTGCAGAAAGCTTTTCTCACGGTCCAGCAATCACTGTCTCAGATAAAATTAGTTCTTAATGCTGACAAGACTAAGCTAATGCTATTAAGTGCCTGAAACTCTTCCAATTGTGTCATCTCTTGAAAGAAATGTTATAGAAATGGTTCATGAATATAAGTACCTTGGAGTCTTGATTGATGACTTGCTCACTTTTAATCCACAGAGAAACTTGTGAAGAAATTCAAACTCAAATTGGGCTTTTTCTTTCATAACTAGTTGTGTTTTTCTTTTGAAGCGAAAAGGCATCTTGTCACTGCAACCATTTTATCTGTATTGGATTATGAAATCTATGACACATCACTGTGACTTGTATTTACAAGTGGGCTGGCCTTCTCTGGCCACTAGGAGGCAGGGTCACTTCTACACTATTGTTTATAAAGCCTTGCTTGGATTACTGCCTTCCTACATTTGTACATTAATCATGAGAAGATGTGTTGAAGACTATTCTTTACAATGAAATGATTATGTGTTGCTCTCTGTACCTTTTGCCAGCACAGAGCTGGGAAAGAAAGCCTTTGCCCACTCAGCTTCTTTTGCTTGGAATATGTTGCAGAAAGAATGGAAACTGTCTGAGTTCTTGTCCTTAAATACCTTTGAATACATTTTGAAAGGGTTAGAGACTGCCTCAATAATGTATAACTGCTTTTCTTAACCAGTGTAATTTAAATGTCTATGTATGTACGTATTTGTCGGTAATATTTTGTATTTTGCTGCCACTGGGCCAGGACTCCCTTGAAAATATTTTTTGTTTTATTTCAATAAGACTTTTTCTGGTTAAATAAAGGTTAAATAAAATACAATAAAAACAAAAAGCTTTCTAGTCTTTACTAAGGTACAGACACCAGAAATCAGATTGTGCTTACCATAAAAATGTCTGAGAAAGTAAATGCATCGTAAATGTCCAGTTGGGTTCTTATGGGATAAAAATACTTAGAAATATAGAAATATGCCTCCAAGTTACACATTTAACAAATATAAGCAAAACACATTAAATGAACATTAAAAGTTAGGGTTGGCATCACTTTTTTGACAGTTGTATTTATCCAGGACACAACACTGTAAATTATGTTTCAGAGATGCAGCATAAATACATACATGTTGCATTCATGCTTGGGAAAATTGCTAATGAGGAGCATCACTGAAGCCTGCACTTTAATGAGCTTGTTGGCAGAAAGCGCTGATGACAGCTGACCTTGTGAGTCACTCAGAATGCCGATGAAGAGGAAAATGACTTCTTTATCTGATGACACACTGATGTTTTATATCTAATAACCTAAACTCAGAGGTCTCAGTAATGAAGTGAGGTCATGGATATCATGTAAGTCTTGTTAAATAATAGTAGCCTATAATGTATAATATTGTTTAAACTCTACCAGCAGAACCTGACAGGGTGCTTCGAAGCTGTATTGAAATTTGTTTGTAAAAGTTTGTCCAGAGAACTGCAGAGCCGATGAAGAGCTGTTTCTTGCTAGCACAGCAGTGCTGACATTCTCCAAAATTGTTGCAGAGATGCATTTTCCCCGAAGTCTACTGCGAGATGGACGTGTGAACAGTAACTGGACAATATGTTGGGACTAAATAATCTGCACACTACTCAGAAAAGATCCCGTCTTAATGTATAAAATATCCTTCTGTGCGTTTTTATGGGAAATCTATGTGTGAATCCCGACAAAGGGACCCGAAAGCCCGTGTCACGCTCGGGCTGGACTCATGTTTTATATCCCACTTGCCAATTAAAACAACGTGTTGCAATCATATTTATCTGGTTTAAATGGCGTCAGTTGAATGCAGCACGATTTTGCACAATGTCAGTTCCCACATTCTCCTCACCACTTACTCTCACACCTATAATGCATAGTCTTGGCCAATCATGTCCTAAGCTGGTGGAGACAAATATTGGCACGTCTGGCCGCTCCCGCTTGGTGCTAAGTGTCCCGAACAGCAGAAAAGAGCTCTCTTTCAGTGCAACTGGACGGGTCATTGAGGAGAAAAGGACTGGACTTATTCTGATACTGTTTATGGTATTTTGTGTCTGCATGATGCCAAATAAGCAGGAGTTTATCTCTGAATTTAAAAAACAGGACTTTAACGGTTAACTTTATGGCAATGTTTACAGCTAATTCGTTAGGTAATAAAATCTTTTATTATATTCTTTAATTTTGTGTTTTATTTTTGTACCCTGTGTTTGTAAATAATTATTTAGGCCTGTGTGTTCTTCATACGTGCTGCAAGTCAAGTGTTATATTCTGTCTGTGTTGCTGAATCACTCTGTTGGCATTATTTAAAAAACAGCAGGATAAAAGTGCCAGGGGGAAGAAAAACATTCCTTAATATTAAGGTGAAACTTTAATGACAACGATGAGGAAGCCCTGCAACAGTACATGGATAAATACATAAAATACTGATATAGAACTTAACATATAGAAGGCTTAATATATAGAAGGCTACATAAACATGCAATAATCTAGGAACTTTAACCAACTCTGCAGCAAGAATAGTAAACAGACTTACAGGAAATGAGCTGGTCAAGTTAGCACCACCACCTTTTCATCTCAGCAGCAACGAACTAGCTTACTGACAACTGAAGCAGATCTAACCTTCTCTTAGTCTCTAGTGACTTAATTTTCCGCGGTCCGAAAAGCAATAACTCAAGATGGATTGATAGACTCAGGCTAGGACCCAACGGCCTGTTTCAGGCTCATATATCTGGGCGGCCTCCTCTATCGAGCCGGACGCAAGGGATGATGCAGTGGAGGTGGTGAAGCTTGCAGAGGGTGCAGCTGGACATTTGTCTGCAGAGATAGGGTGCCATCTCCAGGGAGTTTTCCATCGCAGGGTGCAGAAGATGAATCAGGAGCTGAAACCTGGGGCTCGTCCACGGCTCTTCTGGGCATCTACAGATCTAGACGAACATGTCGTGGTGCCCGTGCCAGTGGGGCAGGCAATATTAGGTCAGATCGTGACTGTGAGACCCATCGCTGCAGGATGTAGGGGGTCGCTGGAGCAAAGGCGCAGTTGGAGTCAGGAGTGTTCCACAGCTGAAGCATGGCTAGCAGAAAACGGTCATGATCACGACTGTCGGTTGGGCCAGTGTCTTCACCACCACTTCCGCCCTAACATTCGACTGAGGAAAGCTGACAGAGTACACGCATTGCGTGACGGGCCACAAGCGGAGGAAATCCTCAGTTTGACTCATAGTGAACTCCGGGCCCCCTGGATGAAGGTATGGATGGAATCAGGGGTCCGGCCGCCTGTGACGGAGCATTACGGTTGCAGTCCGCATATCCATATCTGGTGGCCCGGATGTCCCTAGACATCCCAGACCAGTAGACAATGCCACAGGGGCGTTGCTCCATCAACGAGGTCCCCTGATGAGCGGCATGGAGATGTTGAAGGATTCTATGTCGAAGGAAAGAACCACCACACAGTTGTTGTATAGCAGGACACCATCTTGTGTATAGATTAACTCGCAGACTGGTGACAGGTCGGCCAGGGCCAGGTCATCTCTGTCTCGAGGCACGGGTCTGCAGCTGTCTCTCGAGCAAGGAGGGGCCAGTAGACAGCACCTGTGTATCCTCATGAATGGAAGCCATGCGAGCTACCTCCAGATCATCAGGACCACTCCATGATCCTAGCAATAAACTTATCCGAGCCAGAAGGCGTCGCGTTAGCGACGTGATTGGTCTTGAAAGGTAGGTTTTACAATGTCAAAGCTCCAAGGGATGGTACATTACTTGAACCGAAACAGGCGAGAGTTCGTAATCTCATCTGGTGTGCAATCATTGATACTACACAATATAAAGTCAGGGTTAAGGGCTGTGGTTACTTGCCAGCAATCATCATGGTAAAAGCAATACAAAACTAGAAAAGCACTCGGAGAGCGCAAACCTCCTCTACGCTCACAGTTCCCCTCTCATATTTTGAACCGCATCCCAAAATATTAGTAAGTCACACATGATCTTTGTCAGAGTGAAAAACAGCAGACAGAAATGGCCTGTAGGAGGCGTGAGCAAATAACAAGAGTGGCTATATTGCAATATTAAATAATCGTTAAAAACATTCTTGAATCCATCCGGATCACTTCTTCACCTTCCCAATCTGGATATATCCTGAACATTTCATGACAATCCATTCATAAACGTACACAGAGAGACAGACAAACTATAACATAACTTCCTTGTAGGGACATGCTTCATCACCTTTTGACAGCAGTGTGCCGACGGTGTCAAAACTGTGCGACAGTTAGATAGATGAAAGTACTGATAACAGTATAATTTGTCCAGAATCATAATGGTACCATAGTATCGTTAAAACTAGGAACCGGTACCAAACGATACCGGTACTCGGTACACATCCTTAGTCACCACTAACCTTTCCCTCCGAGAAAATCAATAACACCCCCTGGCACAGAAGATCAGGTAGTACAGAACACATTTAGTCATACCGATTATGTCAACACGCCCCCTAAACATGTATGTCCAGTAAGCCATATTTAGTAACCTATATGTTAGTATACTATAGCTTACGCTTGGAAATAACTCTTTGTTTATGTTTGTTGCAGGTCAGCTGTTTTGGTCGTTGTGCACGTGCCTGGCATCTGTGCGATAAAAGGCGTTGTTGCTTAACATGTAAATAGTTTGCATTGGTAGTAAATCTTTTTAAAAAGTTCATAAACATGTTCAGTTGTCTTCTGAAGCTTACATTTGCATAAAAGTGTTCATTTTTCCATACATATGCAGGCCAACTGCTTAATTACACACTGAAGATGGAGAGAGAGTGAGAGAGAGAGTGAGAGAGAAACTGCAGTCCAGCCCGGGCTCTACCTCCTACATCAGATTACCAGGCGTCTGGTTACGGTTTATTTCACAATGTCAACATCAGACCCTCGTGGCACATTGTCAAGATGTAATTACGAGGCTTTACCTTTAAGAGCAATATAGAGCAATGTAGAATGTGCTGCATATGCCTGTGTGTGTTCTGTCATGTACTTAGCACGGTGATGTCGGCGTAGGCTTCCTGCGGGGGGTCTGTGTAGAGCTGGCAAACATATCGACCCTCGTCTGAAAGCGACACGTTGGAAAGCGACACCCGCAGCTCGTTGTCTGAGAAGTTCACCAGCTGAAAGCGAGCGTCTTTCAGTGCTGAAAGAGAAAAACACGGCAAAACGTCATGTCTTCACCTGCACACGGAGAATCATCAAAATAAACAGACTGCAGGTCATCATAACATGATTTTTATAACTGAATGAGGCAACAATTAAGAGCAAAGCAGCTTATTGTCATTTTGTAGGCTGTGTACATCTTACTTGCATGAAATAGAGAAACCTGACTGTCATGAATTGAAGAGAGAGATAAAAACAAGACATTACATGCAGATTGTGCAAACGCATCAATAATCTATGTCCAGGCCACAGGGCACAAAAGGCAAGAAAAATAAATAAATAAATATTCAGTAGACTACAAACTAATTAATCCCACACTATTGTTTCTCCGGTAAAATGTGTGCAAAGCAAAATGATGTAGTACTGCAGCGCTGCAAATACGTATGTAAATAATGAACCAAACATAAATAAAGAAACAAAGAAACAAAAAGACAAAGAAATAGACTTTTTGTATATTCTAAAAAACAATGTTCTCCCAGGTATGACTGAAATTGCTGAAATGAACAAAATTAAATAAATGTGTTCATATTAACTGAAATGTATTTTACCCCATATGAACATAACACTCACTTTTGTAATTGAATTTGAATAACTGAAAAAATCATTTCTGTTTGTAAAACAAGTTTTTATTCTAAAATAATGAAAAATGTTTGCATCAGTCTTTGCTTATCAGATAAAAATATTTTAAAAATTAAAATGTACTAAATAAAGCTGCTTTATCGATTCTTTAAAGGTTAACTGAACATTATATCAAAACTATAATTATGTTGAAATAAGCTTAATTAAATTAATACATGAAATAGCTAATAAATATATGTGGGTATGTAAAAATAATATTTTTAATTTGCTGACAGAAATCTATTTTCATAAATGTTTTATGTTAAATGAGCTAAAATAAATAAATAATTAAATAAATAAATAATAGAAAAGGAATGTACAAAATAAATGATTAATTTTGGATCACAGCATGAGTATCCCCCTTTCTGCAGGACTGATGTGTAAAGAAAATGTAAGAGGACTAAGCAGGAATGAAGCATTGATAAATGAGTCTGAAGGGAGACGTGCAGGACATCCTGATGACATCCTTTCCATCAACGCGATGCTCCTCATCCTTGTCCGTCCTTTAGATAACCGATTCAAGAACTGAGGACAAATGTAAAAATCATGTCTTTCTCTCATCTGCAGTCACTTTCATCTTGTTTAACCTTGTTTGCCCTCCTACCTAAACGCAGCCCGTAAGCCGTAACGCAGAATGACAACCAGTGGTTAGGATGAAAGCCCACCTATCTGCATCCCTCTTCAGTGTGCTGATAAACTCAGCTTTGATTGACAGCAACTTCAGGCTCTCTGCACTCTGACCCTCTTAGATGTCAGAACTCGGCTCCTCCAGCTCTGTTCTGTGTTTTTTAAAGGGTAAAGTCTAGAAAATGGAGACTTGTGACAAAGAACTTCTGAAAACAATAAATACATGAAAGTGCTATGGGCTCACCTTGCGATTTTAGAATACTTAAAAGAATGATGAGGGTGTTGTTTGTGCATTTAAGACTATGTGAAAAAACGTTCACATAAATGAGGTAAAAGGCTTTGGTTTTTTTGTTGCTTTGCCATAAAAACTGTAAGTATGTTTTCAGTATGTTTTAAAACCAGGGAGTAATTGGGAACAGTCACACTGCAGACTGCATCTTACCAAAGACAGGATCCTGATTTACTTCAGCTTACATTACATTTACATTACAGTCATTTAGCAGACGCTTTTCTCCAAAGCGACTTACATCTGAGAATAAGAACAACACAAGC
>JBAMHX010000017.1:22499274-22539378 GCA_037177515.1 Pseudomugil tenellus | reverse complement strand
ATCTCTACATCACTCACATGTATGGAAGGAAAGATGACAACAGACCCCAGGTTAAAAAAAAGCGAAGTTCTCCTTTAGATATGGGTATTTATTGCAGAACTATATATTCACTGGCTTTTTAGGCCTCTTAGAACTCAGATTACACAATCAGGACATGTAATGCCTCAATATAATAATACAACATAAAGAAATAAAGGATACATAAGGAGACATAAAGGATAAAGAAATACCTGATACTTTTTTTCACTACGGCTGGAACAAACCAAAGCCAGCGTCACCATTATATTATTGATATTACAGAATATTCGGCAGGGAAACAATACTGAGCTAGCACGATAACGCACACATTACCGGAAAAAAAGAGCAAGAAAAAAGGAACAGATAAAATGAATACAATGTAGGCATCTATAGGATGAGGGTAAGAACAATCTTTGTTGCACCCACCCAGTACTCACACCACCCAAAACTGCAAAAGTACGTTAAAATCAATTTCCATTTCCAATCCATTTTCTTAACGGCTTCACCCATTTCAGGATCGTGGGTAGCCGGAGCCTATCCCAGCAGTCATCAGGTAAGGGACAGGGTATAGTATGTTAAAAATATTTTGTAATATTCAGGCTCTGTAAAAGAAACTGTCTGTAAAGGGAATTACAATGCAAGAATATTTATAATTATGCAGAAGAAGACATTTTATTCTCAGATATTTGTCATTGGACCAGCAACAACAACAAAAAAAAAAAAAAAGTACCATAAACTTCTTGTTCAACACAAATGAATCAATCCATGGATGGCATATAAAAATGGACAAAGCCTCCCAACAGTTTTCTGAAGCGCAAAAGTGAAGGCCATTGGACAGTTCCTACCATTGCTACTTTGACAGCATCACATGTGTCAACGCTCCTGGAATAAAACTAAAGTGCACTGTTGGCGGGCTAAAAACCATGTTTGTACTACAATCTGTCATTTCTAATTTACAGGCATACTTATTTAAATGTCAGTATTTTCTATGTTTGACTTGTTAAAATTTACCATTTTCTTTTACAGCTGAATGACAACAACAAAGGCATACATCTTTTCCCACACTGGTATATTATTTTTTCAACAAGTTCAGTTTTTAATTGGGCTGCAGAGTGCCACGGTAGTTAGCGCTGCTGGTTCGAGTCTCCGCCTGGCCAGTGACCTTTCTGAGTGGAATTTGCATGTTCTCCCCATGTTAGCATGGTTATCGCCGGGTACTCCAGCTTCCTCCCACCATCCAGACACACGTATGTTAGGTTAATGGATCATTCTAAATTGTCTTTATAACAACAGCGACAGACTATGTCAATCACCACCCAGGTGAAACCCAACACATGGGACGTGACAAACTGCAGCAAAAGTGTTGATTATCACGCTCTTGTATCACTTGTCTCTGAGAAGTTTTAATTTATGACTATGTTTTAAGGAAATTTCAGCATTTTCAAAGCAGAACTGTGATGTGGGCGTCACAGATAAAGATTCTCCCGATTCTGTTGGGAGATTTTGTGGGAACTGACAGAAATCTTGCTGTTAACTTTACTCGACAAAAGAAGACGACGACCCTACAACCCATGTCATAAATATTTGGGCACAGATAAAATAATACTTTTTACCATTGCTGAAACTGGTTGCAGAGTAGATAGTACTGGCACTGCCCAATTTGTGCGCATCTCATTGGTCAGTCAATAAACCCCTTGCTGATTTTTGTAGCGCCTTGCAACAGCAACAAAAAGTTGAACATTTTCTCAATATTTTTTGCGTTGCATCGCAATCCCCTGTGTGCACACCTACATTTACCTTGGCCAAAAAGGTAATGTTTTTGGGAAAATTTGTCTGTTTGTATGGAAACAACATAATTTGGAAAGTACTGGATGTATTTTCATGAAAATGAATTGATTAAATTTTGGATTTGATCTGGGTAACCATCTGAATCCATGACTTTTTTTTCTTAAAGGATTCTTTATCATTAAGAGATAGGGGTAATTTAAACATATGTGTATAAAACTAAAAAAAAAAAACAGATAGCTTGTAAAAAAATACAGGACATGATCTTCTGTGAGAAAAATAATAAGCTTGGTGGAGGTCTTCACTCTCCAAGTGCCTTTTGTAGTTTTATTTGTATAATTCATGCAAATTAAAAAGACAATCTTAGCTTCTTTCCAATATAAATTCCATAAACCCAGAATATATAGCTCCAAATCTTCTTTGTGCTTCTATGTGCTTTTTTAACAAAACATTCAGAATTGTTAAAAGTGTTATTAATCATTATTTTACTTTGTCTTTTAAAACAACAAAATCCGGTAAATGTTTATTTTCCAAGAATAGTTATACTGTTGTGACGCTTCTTACTTGCGATTAATTCAAAGCATTATTATTTTGAAGGTGTATTTTTCTGCATTTAAGTCGGATGGAGCTTGTTGAAAACTGGGGATTGATTATTATTATTATTATTGATTATTTTCAAGGGCTGCACGGTGGAGATGTGGTTAGCGTTGTGGCCTCACAGCAAGCAGGTTGCTGGTTTGATCCCCGGCTCCGGTGGTGGCCTATCTGTGTGGAGTTTGCATGTTCTTCCCGTGTTAGTGTGGGTTCTCCGGCTTCATCCCACAGTCCAAAGACATGCAGCTTGGGGATAGGCTGATTGGAGACTCTAAATTGACCTCAGGTGTGAGTGTGTGCGTGGTTGTTTGTCTATATGTGTGGCCCTATGATAGACTGGCAACCTGTCCATGGTGTACCCCGCCTCTTGCCCGTGGCTGCTGGTTTTGACTCCAGCCCCCCCGTGACCCCGTTTGGGAATAAGCGGTAGAAAATGGATGGATAATTATTTTCATTTAGCTTTAATTTTAGACAAAATAAAAAAAATATCAAAGAATGATTAATGAATGTGTTTCCCTCTGGCCTGCACGAGAAACAGAATTACAGCAGGTAAAGTAGTCCTGAGCATCTTTCTCAGTTTAACCAGTGGGTGATAGATTTTAGCCTTTGGCCAGCTCTGTCAAAGTCTTTGCAAGCATTGCCAGATTGGAGCTGAACAGCACCTCTCCACACTGCACTGTACAAAGCTTGCCTGAGGGCCAAAAATCATTAAGACAGAAATGGAAGAAATAAAATGCCATTTTCCATTTGCCTGAACTAGAAGCTGCTTTCCATTTGGTTTGAAACATTAGGTCACAAACAGCAAAGATGGCACCAACTGTGATTTTCATCTGGAAAATCAAAGCTACTGCAACGGAAATATTGAAATGCATTCACATCATCCTGGACATGTTCATTGATTGCCTAGACTCGGTTTGGATTTTGTTCTGTTCGTAATGCAACACTTGTACAGCAGACAGAGAGATAAAAGCTGACTGAAAAGATCCATGAATCAGTCTAATTTCTCTCCCCTATACTTTCCTTCCCTGTGGTGATATTAGTAGTAATAGCAGTGCTATTAGATTTTTTTTATTACCTCTACTGTTAAACATGCATATATTCATGTTCTATGTCAGAAGTGTGACGCAACAAACAGAAATCTTACACAGCACAAACATTTATTTGAATTTGCGTATTTAACATTTGTAAATCCCTCTGCTCTCTGCACAAACTACACAACTTACTGAGAGATGTTCATTTCCCTTTCATATTTGGAAAGATGTGTGCATGTCAGTGCATGCTTAGTGAACAACATACAGTGATTGTTCTTTTTAGTGTTGCTGTTGCTGATAAGTTGGCGAACCTTTGTGTACTGGCCTAGAGCACACGCACGTAGGTGTGCTATTGTGCAAGACACAACATGTTTGTGTTATGTCTGATTGCAGTAGGTCCTGCATGATTACATGTTTTCTAATGCGAGCATGAGCAGGCCTGATTGGAAGTTTGTGCTGAATGCAAGTTGATTTGTGCTATGCATGTATTGCCTCTCGGTCTCTCAATAATAAGTGCCGTCAGTCATATACAGTAGTAATGTGGCAGGTATGCATAAGTAGGAACTCCACATGAGTTTTAAAGCGAGTTGGGCCTTCATATGACAAGTCCTTATTAGGTGCTTTTTCTCGGTTTTGGACTTCATTTTTCTCCTCCTGGGCAGAAAAATAAAATAAGAAACAGAACAAACAACACAATCAGACTCTTGGGTGGAAAACTGAAGCCAAGCCCCAGGTTAGCCAAACTTATTTGAAAAAGAAAAGCGAGGCAATTTCCTGTGCAGTGAGAGATTTGTCTGTTGTTTGGGTTGACAGCGGAGTAATGTTTTAGAAAACTGTCTAAATAAGCTATTCCTTCTTTCCCACTTTTAGTTTGAGCTCTCCGGAAGGCAAAATGTTTAGTCTTTGTGATCATACAAAACAAAATAATTTGGTGTGTGTATTGGTCCACCAAATGACACTCATAGTTTGTCTTCCATTTGCATTTATTAAATCACTGAAAATTTATTCTATTCTTATTAACAAAGTAATACTAACATTGTATGTTAGCATAGTTGAATTTGGAGCCTGGTATTCTCACTTTCACTTGCCATGAAGATGCTATACTTCTACAGTCAACTGACAGCAAGATGCAGCTGAGAAAAGGTCAAGTTCCCCGTTCTGCTTGACCACATTAACAGTGAAATCCCTTTTGGCAAATTATCGAAGAGGCCAGTTCAGCTAATCTGTGAGTAAACCAATCAGAAGGAGGTTCAAGAGATTTGACATTCAGAATTTATATAAAATGGTCCAGTTGTTGGCTTGGTGTTCAGACCGTGTTATCAGGATTTTGTTGCCTATTATTAAACATATTATGCAGCATTTTAACAGCAGACATTATGTGATATGGAATTATAGGCATTATAGTTTCTTGAAAAACAGTCTCTCTTTAAACACACTGAATAAAATATATTAGTATATTTGTATGTTTTTGTGTGGAATTCAGAGCTGTAAATGGTTTTATAGAGTCCTACAGGGTGACACATTATAATGCATCACCAGCATGACTGTTTAGCATTTAGTCATTAACTGCAAATAAACAGCAGCAGTTTTTCCAATTCATAATCCTGAGTGGAGTAAATGAATCCTACCAGCAACAGAGGCTGAACAGAGGTGACTCAATATTTTCACATTAGCAAAGGCTTGAACAAGTGCACAATTTTAAGGATTTGTTGTGAATTTCTGCAACAACCTACACACATGTTTTTCAGTATCAACAACAAACATTTTCTTCCAGCAACACCATACAGTTAAACATATTGGGTGGAAATAAGACTGAAGTTTCTGATGGAGATATAAACGCCACAGTGTGTGTAGGGGAAGGTCTAAACATTTGCATATTCATTGTGTCAAACAGCTTTGAGTAGTCAACACAACTAGAAAAGGGCTTTATAAATGTAGTGGAGGAACATGAAGAAGCAGATTTGGAACACAAACACAGCCTGTATGTGTGCATATGATGATATCTCTTACGTTTTTGCTTCAGTAATGCTGACGTCAAGTATTTTGCAAACATGGTAAATATGAGCAAGCGAGTAACACATTTCCAGCCAGGATGGATGAAAAACATCCAGTTGTAGATGCTGCCAAGCAGAAAAGCATTGAGTGGCAATGTCCAAACTTTATCACAACCATCCCAGCCTGAAAAAAGGAGAGATTTTTCTGCCCCTTCATCCTCATTCCAACACAGTTTTGGGAAATTGAAAATGAATTCAATATTTACTTTCAGGTGAATATTTTCATATAATCTGGCTGCATTTTGCATGTGTGGACAGTATAACCAGTGGTTCTGGCTGATAGCATCAGATGTGCATCACCGTCTGTGTGGCCTGTAACCCCAGGCAGTCACAACTGTTCTGGCTCTGTTCTCATTAACAGAAAGTTTCCCATGTTGGGGTGTAAACATACAACGACTAGCTTACTGTACTGAAGAGCAAAGACATAACAATTAAGGATGTTAGGATGTAAAACATCCCAGTTACATAGAAGCTAGATTTGCTAAAATATGCCATTTATTTATTTATCAATTTTGGTCAACAAAATGGATTTTAAACTTCTTAATCTGCAGAACACAGAAGGTCAAGATGTGTCAATGTATGTTTCTCTGATGAACTTTATGTAAGTACAGGTTTTCTTCAGGGTTGTATCTTAAGTCTTCTGCTTTTCACTTTTGGCTTGGTTTAGCTTGGTTTGGCACTACCTGGTTTGGCTTCAGTTAGACAGAACATGATGCAGCTGCAGCCTGAATAACTCTGATATAACATGTCACCAAAACAAATGTCAGACTTTGCTGCATTTGTAAAACCAGCTACTTTATGTTCACTAGCAATCATAATCTTTTTGTGCTCTTGTTGCTAAAAAAAATGAAACAGAAAAAAAAACTGTTCAGAAATCTGAACAGAAGATGCTCTTCCGTTCCACACTATTAAATGACTGCATATGGCATTATTTATACCTACCACCTCCCTCCCACACACACTGCAGACACACTCCGTGCCTCTCCCATTGACACTGTGTGGAGCAGTGGATTTGTGACACATTATGTAAGAGCTGGGTGTGAAAAGCTTTTTAAGGGGTTACATGCTTACACAGAGCATACATGTAAGTGGCTGTTGCACTAAAACTGCTGCTGAATGCTGAACAAAACCACTTTCTCCTCTCAGCTGAGCTTAATGACTGCAGCACAACTTTTAACAATAAACAATTTTTGAGTGAAGCATTTTTCATCTCTAAGGGTCCCTTTGCTGCCTGTTTATGAATATCCAGTTTTTAAATTCTATTTTATTCATCTTTCCTTCTAAACACCAGTTTCATGTTTACATTTCTTATTTTTTGTCTTTAGTGTTAACACCTATTTTATCATATTCAAACCTGAGGCATGTACTGCATACCAACATAGTGATGGTTGTAGGTTTTAACATTTCTTCATGAGTTAAAAGTAAATATGTCTTTATATAACCTCATATGACGAGTGGAGCTGCTGCGCCTGGAGTCACAACATGTTGCTGGGTTGGGAACAGTGGCACCGTAATGCAAATCAGTCTTTGGGAAAATAAGCAGACTAAAGCAGTAATTGAAGATGGAAACAAAGTAGCTGTTGTTGCAAGCATCCAAAGATGTGTGTACTGCCTATGCTGATGTACACAGGTTCAGCTACTCCACTAGGGGGAGATGTGAGTAGAACAGCGTACTGTGGCTGCATCAGTATAGTAGAAGAAGAGAAGGAAGTAGAAGAAAAGATAAAAGGTTTGTTGCTGATATACTTGTTTTTTCCAAGTTTCAGTTCAACAGAGCGCAGAGAGCTCATGCTTGTAAGTGTTTCATAACTCATGTTCTAAAAAGAGGCAAGTTCATAAGTTATAATAAGTGAGTTATAATTTTTCCTTTGGAACGGGAGCGCGATGCTAATTCTATTAGCATTTACATAGGAAATCCCATTGAGCTAGCAGCATTTGTGGACATAGTATTTGGGTTACTTGGTGACTTACTTTATTATATTTAATGTTGTATGACATAAAATGTATGCTGAATTTTGTAGCTGATGTATATTTTATTTGTTTCAGTTTTACAGTACTTTCAGGAGAAGGCTAATAAAGCTTCAAAAACATAATAGGTCTCATCTTCTCTAGAAGAACTGTTCGCTACAAGCCAAACTGAATACAAACATTCACGGAGGGCTGAATAATGTGGATTTTTCAGAAGAGTTCAACATGAGCTCCAGACTGCATCGGATGCAGAATGACAATGTTTGCCAGAAATCATCATCCAGAGGCTGAGATGCTAGTTCCAGCTCACCTCACTGTCGTCTTCAGAACTCTCGCCCCTTTTAACAAGTGCTTACTTAAGTTACAAGTGCTTAAATTAGCTGGTACAGCACATTATGTCGGCTTTATAAGTCTTACACAAAACCAGGAATCAGGATGATTTGGAAAGTGATTCAATGGTTTGCAGTGGTCTGTGATCAGCTCAGGTCATTTTAATAGTGCCTGACATAATAGCTATATTCAAAATAACCATTATCAGTCAATGTCTTTCTAATTAAATGCTGATTTATTCTTAATTTCTCATAAAACAGTAAATGGTATTAAGTGTCTGAGTCATCCAGGACAACATCCTTGCAGGATTTGTCCAAGAGATAAATCTCTGACTCCATTTAACCTTCAGTCCTTTTTGCTGCCGTCCTTTCAGTAACGTACAAAGTAGCTGCAGTCAGGCAACATTACAGCAGTGGGCTTAGCAGAGCCGGCAGGTAAGTACATAACAACAATGTAAAATTAATATTGACTCAGCGATTCTTTAGTTTCAGTTTAATTTTCTTAGTCATGTGTAATGATGTGGGCTTTGTTGGATCGGTCATGCTTTAATTTACATTGCAAAAGTTGTGTTAACATGGCTAGTTACTCCCCATCTATAGAGGATGTGCAACTGACATCACCTGATTTTTGTTTATCCACCATACTGGATGGCAACCCAACCATATCTTTTAACCAGTTAAACCCGGACAGATTGCACTATGTGGGGTATTCCTCCGAGTCAAATTGAGGTTTCATGCTCCACATTCAGGTGTAGGTATATACAAGGCCAAAAGAACGGCTTTTAATTCTGCCAACAAACACCAAGAGACGGAATAAATGGATTGTAGCTGTGACACAGAGGACTGGGAACCCAGCACTACCAGCAGATTATGCAGTTAACACTTTATATCAGGTAGGTTGTGGACAGCTTGTGTTGTAGTTAGCCAGGTTTCCTCTTTGCTGACCAACATGACCCAATCCAGACTAAAAAATAGTCTGGCTGATACTAGAGATGGATACTGAGCACTTGCTACATTCAGACTGCAGGACATAAAGCTCAATTCGGATTATTTTGTGGAATTAATTATTATTTTTTTTAGAGTTCATCCACATTTCCAAATAAATGCAATGTTTGTGATCTCATGTATGAACGTTATGCACACCAAAAGTGTCCTGCTTGAATAAAAGACCATGGTAAAGAAACAACAACGTGAGTGACACCATTGTGTTTATGGAAGATAAACATGACAGTAGCAGCGGCTTTATGTGGATAAGCGGCAGAAAAACGTCCCGATACGAAGTCGCAGCTAGGAGTGGTAGGAGATGGATGCGAGCGCCTTTAAATATAAGGAGTTTTCCATAATTTTCCAACTAGGAGCAGAACCCTCATGTACATTGTTGAGCTTCTTTTTGAATGAAATGCAGAGATTATAGGGATCGTTAATCCCAATTTGAGAACACTTCTGACAATATCTTTTCATCACTTCACGTTCCTTCACCTTGTTCAACAAAATGAGATAACTGTTGACGGGAATTAGATCCAGTTACTTCAGCTATATTTTGCGATCCACTTCCTATGTTTGATACTGGATCCATACTTGCTGTGTGTGGGTTTATGTCGGATTTATGCTTTAGTCCATGTGTACATGCTAGGCTTGCGGTGGTTATTATTGGATGCTTTCTGTCCAACATGGTGATGTAAACAGTGAGGATCACGTGACTGCACATCCTCTATAGTATATAATGCCTCACACTGATACTAAGTGTGATCTGTGTTTGTGTGTGGTGCTGTCAGTGAGTTCAGTCAGTAATTTTAAGAATGACTCATTACAATGTGTGAAAAATTCGTACCATCGGATGGAGCCGGCCTTCTGTTATTAAACATTGTCTTTTCAATTAGCAAAATATACTTTTACACTGTCTGTTAGAAATAACGTTGCTGTTGTAATGCTAATCTAGCATAGCGTTAGCTAATAGCTGAAAGATTCTACGATTCAGAGAACAGAACAACTGTTTATCACTCTGTCAGCTGCTCGTTGAGGCGCATTTTAGAGTGTGACACAACTGTTGAGGGGAGGAGGTTTATTCAGAGCGGGATCGTACAGTGAAAGTGATTAATATTACAGTCTGTCTTCAACATCCGTCATGATGTCAGTTTCCTTTGTCAGAACATACTATAATATGGTGCGGCATCAGATGGCTGCATAAATAATGTTTTTCCGTAAATTCACTTATTATGTTGCTTGTATCCAGAATACATGTATGATAAACCCCAAAAAATAAATTAGTACAAATGTATTTGTACTAAGAGGTTTGGTCCTTCGTTAATGTTTCCTTCCAGAAAATATTACATGTATTCCAGGATTCAACAGTAAAACATTTTTTCTGAAATCCAAAATTTTTGTTGTTGTAAGTGGTAAAGGATGAAAAAAGTTGTTTTATTCATTCTATACTTTGTAATTTTTTTGGCCTAGTAATTTCTTATCTGTATTTTTCTGCTAAATATTATGATCGCATCTGCCTCAAGAAAGGCACATTGTTCAGGCCTTATATTGTAATAGCTGAATTAAAGCTGAATTGTGATGTATAAATGATTGTGGCTTAGCACCAATAAAAGCAGGATATTTATCCTCTATAGAATCTGAGCTGATGCTGCTTTGACTCTTTTTCAGACTCATTTCCATTCTCTTTTACTCACTAAAAGCCACTTAACTTAAAAAGTACATCAAGTGCATGTTTGAAATATAGCGGACACAAATGAAGCTCAGAAAGCTTTGCAGCGAAGTCCCTTCATGCAGTCGGAAAAGGGTTTTGATCATGTCACTGGTGATCCCCAAAAATAACCTAAAGTGCAACTTCCTCTTTGTAATAAGAGGCAGCAAGTGTCTGATCCAAGTTATTGGCATCTTCCCTCAAAACCTAAAACTAGCAGTGAATTTTGTTTTACTGTAGTTACATTAGGAAAAAAACGTGTGTGTGTGTGTGTGTGTGTGTGTGTGTGTGAACAATGTCCATTGTTGGGTTGAAGTAAACAATCTCCTTTGCATCAATCTGAGATTTTAATCCAGGCTTTTATTACAACTTATTTAGATTACTGCAATACACTTTATGTTGGGCTCAGCCAGTTGTTACTTACTTGACTTCTGCTGGTTCAAAATGCTGCTGCTCAACTTCTAACCAGTGCTAAAAAGCGAGAACACATCACTCCAGTTTTAGCTTCACTCCATTGGTTCCCAGCTTGTTTTAGAATTGATTTTAAAATCCTTTATATTTTAAGTGTTTTCATGGCCTTGCACGCATTTATCTGTCCGACCAGCTCCATCCATACGCTCTGTCACCACCTCTCAGGTCGGCAGATCAGTTGTAGGACCCAAAAACAGAATGGAAGTCGAGAGGTGACACGCTTTTTCAGTTTCTGTTCCTAAATTATGGAATTGAGTTGCCCCCGCGTTCAGGAAATAACTGGTAGATAATAGATTTTAAATCATCACTTAAAACACATCTTTTTCTTTTGGCCTTGTAATCAATTCGAAATGCTGACTAATTTATTGTTTTCTGTTCTTGTTGTTAATATCTTGTTTTAAATTATATTCACTTTACATATTTTACATATTTTTTTCTGTGTTTCAGTTATTTTATGTGGTTATATGTTTATATATACATGTACAGCACTTTGGCCAACCTGCATTGTTTTAAACTTCTCTATGAATATAATTGACTTCGGAAATAACACAAAAACACCAACAACTTCTACTACCAGCACTAAGATACCAAACAATCTTGTTTAGGTTTATTCATAACCTACCACACATCAGTTCTTTAAATATCAGCATTATGATATTATTATGTGCTCAAATGGCTCAAGAACAATACTAAATTGTTTGAATGCATTACTGAGAAATAATTACATAAAGATGCAGAAAAAGCAGTAAACGAGGAGTCATCAGTATTCATATTCAAAAGTAATACTTTTTCTACAGTCACCAATCTCATTTCTAAGGGTGTTTCAGAGTCTTTACAACGGAGCGCTTGTAATAGACTTGTTTTATTTAACTGAATGAAAAAGCAGGGCAATGAGTTATAACTTTTACAACATGGTGGGAAGATGAGAGTAGCAGAAGTTTGAGATTCATCACAACACACAAGGCCTCTGATCTTGAGCGGATGCCACATGAAGGTAGCAACATCCAGTGTGGAACTTATCTCTTCATGCAAACACAAAAGCTTAAATTGATTCATGTAAATTGACATTAATCAGATTGTTGAAAAGCTGCATTTACTCATTTAGACAAGGGATTAGCTGTTTTGTTACTCCAACACATCTGATTTAGTTTTATTGACAAGTTCATGTTAATGAGAAGCTCACAAAATGAGCTCCAGTGCAACGTCTGCCAGGTAGAGCCAGCTTGTCACAGGAGAGCTACATTCAAAAGAAGGTTCGCTTGTAAATGATTGGTTTGCTTTTTTCTTCCAGCTTCTGAGCGAGGCAGATTTTTTTCTTGCCTCCTGTCCCTGTGATCCTTTGCACTGTCTGTCTGAGTGTATCTCTCTATTAAGAGCGACTCAGCACTTTTTCCTGATAAAATCATGTTGGATCTGGTCAGCTGGTCGAACAATGAAATTGACCAAAACTTTTTCACCCGGAGAGCGGTGAATGGGGACCCTGCATGTCCGAGTGAGACATACCCGGTTGGGAGGGATCCGTGGTGGACATGGAGAGCCCTGTGTCTTACGGTGACGTCTCTGGATTATTATCTTATCAGCAGTATGACCACCAGTTTCCCTTTGTTTGGAATTTAGCAGATTTTTGGTGAGTCTCAAATTGGAGCTGCTGTGGACTGGACTGGACGCAGACAACAGACACATGTAACCCTGCTGAACTCTTGCTCTGAACGAGCTGAACTACGCGCTGGATGCCATTGGGCAGACTGTTTGAGGTTTTTAACTCATCCAGGGTGTCTGTAACAACATGAGCTCGGACACTGGAAACTGACCATCATTGGGTTGTTTTGGATTTGGAGAGATTAGCTAACAGACTGAGGGTCAGTAAACAACGACCCTAAACCCAAACAAAGTGCTATTATCTAATCGGGCTCCCTCTACAGCCATGAAAATTCCCCACTGGAAGGATTATTCACAGCTCCTCTAACCCTCCACACTCCTAAATGTCTCCCCATTCATCTTCCAGCTTCTGAGCGAGATTCTCTCGGGTGGGACTGCGCCGTAGTTTGGCTGCGAACAGGGAGGTGCCGGGAGACCCCACCCCCTCCCTCCCACGATGTGTCTTGTTTTGTGAAATGTTGCTCTTATATGTGTTTTAATGTTGAGGTGTTGTTTTTTTCTCAAGTATAATAGTCTGCATTTGATGCCATGCTAAATAGGATGCTGAGTTTTTTTTCTCTCCTCAGATGGTTTCCTAATGTGCTCCCTTTCCCTTATCTGCAAAAGCCACGCAGGCCTGTCAGCTGTGCCTTAGTACCGCCTGATCCTGTATGTCATGTCTGTTTCTGTGTGTTTCTGTGTAACCTTGTACTGGCTGTACTGGAATCTCATTTCATTTTGCTAGGAAACTGGCTCAATGACAAATAAAGTCTTTCAACTTTAATGTTTGATGACAGACCTGAAGAGTAAATAGTATACTTTATCTCAAAATTCAAAAGTAAAGATTCGCTTCCCATCATTGGACGTTTGAGTTTACTGTGCCATCAAGAAAAACCTTCAGCACAAGCTACTGAAAGTTATGATGGAATTGACAAATATATATCTTACTGCACTTATTATGTACCCAGCTGAAGGATGCTTGCTGTTGGTCTGCTGACCAGAATCATGCCAGAGCAGCAGAACACTCACATATTGCATTGACTACCAAACACTAATACTGAACATAACAGTATGTGTGAATGACAATTAAGGACATTCACCAAGATCTTTAACAATTCTTCCTGAATTTTCACTGAAGTTGTACTTCTGTCTTACAAAAACCACCCTGAACAAGACAAACTTGTTGATAGATTGTTCCTATCTTTCCTCCTAGATAGTATTCCCCAGGGAATACCAGTCTCTGGAAGTTTGAGGAACGTGCCATCTGGTACTACTTTGCTGGAGCAGAGAAAAGAAGACATAAGTAGGATGGAGAAGAGAAAAATATGCATTAACGCACCAACATAATGACTGAAAATACATAATGATACCAAAGATCTACAGTGAAAATTGATAATCTTCATTATACCCCTGAATGCGGATTGTCGGATGGTTTCCGCACCAGGTGGTGCTTTACATACAAAAAATCAGATTTTTGGCTATATCGCTGGAACTACTAATCTCATTGACTTTATAATGAAGTGGAAATAAAGGCCATGACCTCAGGACGACTACTGCCCTGACGTCATACAGGGCTGGTTGAAAGATTGAGCACTAGGGGGAGCTTTGTGACTAAACATGTGCGGCTTTATTTTATCGTATTGTGTCTAGTCGAAGATTGGGGAATAAAAAGATTGGGGAATAGGAGATTTGAGGGCATTCCCCTAGGGGATATATCCCTAGCTGTTGCTTCTGACAGCATAGCCCTTGTTTTGCAGTGAAAACTTGTTTCTAAGTTCTCATACAGTTAGATGCAGATCATACAATCAACTTTATGTTCATACATCATTCAAATGTTGTTAAGTCCACCAGAACATGGACATCAGCTTGTCTATGAACACATTGGGACCAACATCCTTTAGTTTGGTCCATGAACGCATCAGGACCAACATCCTGCAGTATGGTTCATTAACGAATTGGGACCAACATCCTGCAGTAAGGTCCATGAACGCATCAGGACCAACATCCTGCAGTAAGGTCCATGAACGCATCAGGACCAACATCCTGCAGTATGGTTCTTGAACGCAGCAGGACTAACATCCTGCAGTAAGATTCATGAACGAATTGGAACCAACATCCTGCAGTATGGTCCATGAACGAATTGGGACCAACATCCTGCAGTATGGTTCATGAACGAATTGGGACCAACATCCTGCAGTATGGTCCATGAACAAATTGGGACCAACATCCTGCAGTATGGTCCATGAACGAATTGGGACCAACATCCTTTAGTATGGTTCATGAACAAATTGGGACCAACATCCTTTAGTATGGTTCATGAACGAATTGGGACCAACATCCTGCAGTAAGGTTCATGAACAAATTCGGACCAACATCCTTTAGTATGGTTCATGAACGAATTGGGACCAACATCCTGCAGTATGGTCCATGAACGAATTGGGACCAACATCCTTTAGTATGGTTCATGAACGAATTGGGACCAACATCCTTTAGTATGGTTCATGAACAAATTGGGACCAACATCCTGCAGTATGGTTCATGAACGAATTGGGACCAACATCCTGCAGTAAGGTTCATGAACAAATTCGGACCAACATCCTTTAGTATGGTTCATGAACGAATTGGGACCAACATCCTGCAGTATGGTCCATGAACGAATTGGGACCAACATCCTGCAGTATGGTCCATCAACGAATTGGGACCAACATCCTTTAGTATGGTTCATGAACGAATTGGGACCAACATCCTGCAGTATGGTCCATAAACGCAGCACGACTAACATTACATTACACTTAGATTGCAATCATTTAGGAGATGTTTTTCTCCAAAGCAACTTACATCTGAGAATTAGAACAACACAAGCACTAAATCAAAAAGTAGAGGACATCATAGGTAAGTGCAGTCAAATTGCCCTAAGTTTAGTTGGGCACAGGTGTTGCCTGCAGTGCTAGAGGCACATATTTGTTTTTGTAGAAGCTAGGAAACAATTCTCAACTTGGTATTATTTCTATTTTTTGGAACTAAGTGCTAAAATGCTCCTATAAAGAGCTGTGTCTTTAGCCTGCTCCTGAAAGTAGATCAGGACTCTACAGAGCGAACAGGCAGTTCATTCCACAACTGAGGAACAACAGAGGAGAGAGGAGTGTCTTATGATTTAGCCCCACGTAGTGAAGGTAGTCCTAGGTATCTTTCACTAGCTAAGTGTAACTGTTGAGAGGGAGTGTAGCTCTGGATTAATGAGTCAAAGTACACAGGAGCCATTTGAGTTAATGTTTTCTAAGCCAGGAGCAAAGATTTGAATTTGATGCGTGCAGCAACTGGAAGGCAGTGCATTGTGAATAGCAGCAGAGTGACATAAGCTTGTTTTGGTTGGTTGAAGATGTGCTGCTGCATTTTTGATAATCTGCAGAGGTTTACCAGATCATGCAGTAAAGCCTGGCAGTAATGAATTGCAGTAGACATTTTGAGAAATTACTAGAGCCTGAACCAAGAGCTGTGTCGTGTGTTCTGTCAGGTAGGGTCTGATCCCTACCTGACAGGCAAGTACGGGCAACCGAGGAAACATGGGCCTTGATGCTCAGCTGGTCATCCATCATGACACCAGGATTTTGGGCAGCAGATGTAGGAACAAGTGTGATAGAGTCAAAGTTTACACTTATAGGCAGATGTAAGGAAGGACTGGCTGGAAGGACTATGAGCTCAATTGTTGAAAGATTTAGCTGATAGTGGCGAGCCTTCATCCATGCAGAGATATCAGCGAGACAAGCTGATATTCTTTTTGAGACAGGTGTTTCATGAGGTAGGAAGGAGAGGAAAATCAGCGTGTCATTTGCATAGCAGTGATAAGAGAAGCCATGGGGGCTTATGACTGCACCAAGCGAGCATGTGTATAGCTAAAGGAGAAGAGGGCAGAGTACTGAGCCCTGAGGGACCCATGTGTTCAACACATGCGATTTGGACACTTTCCTTGCCAGGATACTTTGAAGGATCTACCAGTGAGGTAGGACGCAAAACCACAAGAGGACAGAACCTGAGATGTCAAGCTTAGAGAGCATGGAGGGAAGAATCTTGTATCGAAAGCAGCTGACAGGTCCAGCATAAGGACTGTGGATTGACCAGGATAACATCCCGCAGTATGGATGTTAACGGGGCCATATGATGCTATATTTGTCATCTCACAGTCAATCCTATGCACATCTATGATAACATTATGCATTGTGCAACATGCACCAAACTAGAGTTTTGCCATACCATTCATTTGTTGCCAAGAGATTTCTATTCAGAACTGTGAAAGCCTGGGTCTGTATTTCTCCTCTGCTTGCTCTGTGTCTCTCCTGCTCCCTTGCCCCGCCCACACTGAGCAGCCAGAAAGATGCCATGTGTAGTCAGCATGCAGTTACCACATGCTCACTTCCTGGAGCAGATGGTGTGCTAAAGTTTTCAGGTAGATTAGGGGGGAGTTTCAATGAGCCTCCTTGGCACGGTGGTGTCAGCTGTTTGCTCTGCTTAGGGTGCACTCTTTTTTTTAAAGCGATAAAACTAGAAAAACGTATGGATGAAAATAAAACTTCTTCCGGGATCGTTCTAAGGTACAATTAACACTTATAGAAGATTAAATGTTCATAAAAGTCAATTTTGCATAAAATTGCTCTTTTAATCCATACTTTTGTCCATAGAAAAGACTATACTTTTCTGCAAATTAACATGCAATTGAGGTTTTCAACCCCTCTCTGCTATCCTCTACCTCCTCCCCCCCTCCAGTCCATGCCCTCCCTCTTTGCTCTGAGGACACAGAGGGGAGGTATTGTACCGGAATCAAATAAAGAAATGGAGAAGTAAACAGCAGAGCGGTGAGGGAGACAGGCAGGGAGGGTAGCAGCTAGGGGTGGGAGGAAGGCGGCATCTAGCTGGTGTCGGCAATGAAGAGGAAAATGGAGGGTCATGCGGGAGCTGGTTGGAGGGAAGTTGTGTAGAATAAAAGGTCTGTGTGTATGTATTTCCTCCTGGTGTGTGTTTTATCTGCATGTTCAAGGCATGTGCGCTGACACATGTTTATATTATACATGCCTTTACTGGTGAATCCAACCAGGTAAACCATGAATGAAAGCATGCGTGTCTATGGAAGTGTAGGAGTGGAGGGGGTGGAAGCCAAGTGATTAATGTGTCAGAGGCAGCTGTGGTCTGGGCTCACTCGTTCGGAAAGATCTTTCAGAGAAGAAAGATGGAGCAAGAGAGTGGAGGGAAAGTTGAGGGGGAATGGGGGTGCTTTACATCTCCTGGCAGATAAACAAAAGTAAGCAGGGGGTCTTCACTGGGGTCAACTAAGAGAAGAGAATTAGAGTGAAGGAAACAGAAGCAAAGAGCACTCCAGCATCCATCCATCTTCTCTCGAGTCTTTTAAGCATCAATGCCACTCAGCCATTTAGGATTAAAGTTTATGTCTGAATTAATGCCATTTATAAAGATTCTGCATACACCTGTAAAATGCAGGTCTCCCTTCACACTGCCGTCTTTTTCCACATTTTATTTTGCCCCCCTCTTTAATTCTTGGTGTGATGGATTATACAAGTTAGAAGCATTTCTCAGATTTTCCTCCATTTCGACATGAAGCATTACGCAGTTGCTGCACATCCATAATAAGAATCTCCCGCTCTGGTGAAGGTCGTTGCAGTACAGTGAACGCATCATCATGTTGTGAGATATTTGCGACATGGTGCATCATGCTGCTGGAAGTATCCATCAGAAGATGCTACATGGTGCTCATAATGGGACGGACATGGTTAAAGAATGTCATGTTGGTACTAAGGGGTCAAAGTGGGAGAAAAAATCTCCCCAACACAATTCAACCATCAGCAGCATGGAGGCAGGATGGATCCATGTTGGCATGATGTTTCCAGCAAATTCTGAGCCTAACAGGTGCTGAGATGATTGGCATGCTAACATAATATGTAACCATAATGCTGATAACAAGTATGGCCTGCAGAGCACCTTCAGACACGCAGCTAAGCGTGGAAAAATAAAACTACATTTCATCATATGTGTGTCTTGTTTCAGACAATGAAAGTACTGCATGTTTGATCGTCTCCTAATTGCACATAAGACAGCAACTTAAATGACACAAAGCGATTCAAAACCTCCAAAACTTTGATGTCTTATGTCTTTAGGTTGTTTCCCATGGGATTAGAAACATGTGAGTCACTTCATCTTGGTTTCACATATCTTTAGCTGTAAGACATGTTCCTTTTGAAGACTTGACAAAGTTAGGAAACTTATTCAGCTACTGGGAGAAAATCACCTGTCTTTTTTGGAAGAAGGTGGTGTTCCAGAGAAGAGTTCTTGGCATCATCTCAAAATGGAGTGAGCCCTTGCTGACTACATTGCTTGTTTGCTTCTTCTTGTCCTACTGTTTTCCTTTTGGCTAGCAGTGTAATATCTGAGTTTGTGTTTGTAAAAAAAAAAAAAAAACAAATGAAAGAAAAAAGTACACAAAGTTCATTTGAGGACATGGAACTGCAGAGAAGTCACCTCCAACGTGCGGCTTGTACAGCAGAGCTACTGTGCATCCTGACTGAACCATTACAAATGTGCAGCCATTCATGTGGATATTCTGTCGAGTCAGGCAGCTGCAGAACAGCGTGGGAAAACAGAAAGGGGATATCTCACCATCACACCCTGACACATGCTGGGTGAAGCAGATTTACTCTTCAGGACTCACGATAGGTGACAAACAACCGATGACAAAAGCGTCTTTCAGGAGAAGAGCTCCACAAGGTGCAGCAGTGCGAGTTATCTGACAACAGCTGACAATAAAGCACCATGAGCAGTCTGATTAGTAAAAACCACCTCTAAATACAACAAATGTAGACATAGTTCTGTTAAAACAGATTAATTAAGGCCCCATTAACAATTTTATGACTATTAAATATAATTAATCTTAGAATATTTAATGTGTGTTGGAAGTAAATGACGGGAACACTGATGATTGGGGGGTTTACATGGTCAGCTGTTCACATCTGGACACTGCAGACTCCAGGAGGTGCTGAGGAGTTCTCCACTGCACCGCTTCCCAGCTTCAGATGTCAGACCTTGTGATTTAAGCAGGACAGCCTGACATTATCCAAAATGTAGCGCATGTCAGCAGCACTGGTTTGAAGCTCCAGCAGCAGCAGACAAGCTGACTCATGTCAGAAATACTAAGGGCAAGATTTGTTTTAAGTGCACATCATGCCAGTAGCAGACTGGACAGGGTTGGGGACGTGTTATATCAGCAGTGATACAGATATCTAGTAAGATGAAGCAGTAAGAGGTGACTGAACTGGTGAACTGGTACGGTGTGCGCTCACTAACCAGCTGCTTCAGTAACACAACTCTCTCAGATTTACGGGTCGTATAAGGCCAAGTATGGCCCACGTGTCATGACTGCTCGCATTTTCTGGTCTCACTCTAGTATCATACACTGTGACTCTCATGACACCTTTTCTTTCAAACTACTGAACGTTTTACCATTTTTTGGTTTGTTTTTCAGAAACATAAAACAAAACGTTGTGTGTCTTGCTTAAATTTCCAGCGTTAAGCTTATTTGCTGCTAAACATCATCCCATCTTCAACTAGAAAGGTTCAGCGAGTCGCGATTTGCCCACAAGTCCCCGGTGAGAGCATGCGCTGCACATTTCTGAACATGAACAAGAAAAAAAAGAGCATGAATATTTGTTTAGCGGAGAAGAATTGTGAGAGGATTTGTCCTTTTTCACCCCTTAATAATTCATGATTACAACAGCACAGATATGGGATTAACCTTGCTGCAGGAAACTGTCAAATAATTGAGGAGACAGAACTGTAAGACTGAGGTGTTGACAGTTTATTGAGCTTTCTGCTTTAGTTTGCATGTGTGAAATGTGACTCACGGTCTAAAATTGCAGTATTAATATTAACACATTGTGGGGGCGTGTGTTGAACCATGAATTGGCCTTCAGACTGAATTAACAAGACTATTACAATACGCTGACATTTAAACCAGAGTTATAGGAAGCTAATAAATAACTGCTTTCAGGTATTGCTGGTAATTCTCTCTGTGGTCTACACGAAGGAACATTTTGCAGGACAAGCAGTTTGATCAATCCTTCCTCTGATGTGGCCAGAGGAACATTTTTATGCAGCTAACATGTTAGATGTGGATCCATTGTTCATTCTGTTCATCATACCTGCCGATGATAATCTGCATGTGTAAGCAGACTGACAGGAACACCAACGGACACTGTCACCCCCACCAGACATCAACACCCGTTCATACACCTAGCAAGCAGAGCTGTCTTTCCCAGGATGACAGATTGACCAAGGGGAGCGCAATCTGAACCGTCAACCTTCCGGCTACTGGACGATCTGCTGCATTTGCTGATCCACTGCTGACCTAAACGCAGGTGTAAATGTTGTAAAGATAAAACACGACGGGAAGGCTTTAACAGAGTGAGGTCCACTGGGTTTTTCTCATATTTGTCTAAAGGTCTCGGCAGGAAGCTATAAAAACATTTAATAGTCCATAGAAGCTTTAAGTACATTCACTGAAACTAATCTTTCCCTTGTGGGTTTATTTTTTGCCTTTTTTGCGCGTCCTTAAATAAAACACCTCCTGTTAAACAAGAATTAGCTTCTATAACACGGGTCCGATTCCTGCAACACCACCAGGGTCGTCTTCTTTTCACATTTCATCAAATTCTGGCACACAGAGGGCTTCTGCCGCAACAGGATGTCAGTCCATCCCAGGATCTTTGTAAAAGGAACATTTCTAATCCGCAGCCAAAGAAGGTTTGTAGAGTTTTAAAGTTATCAGCCAATCAGAATTTCTGCCCTGAAACTTAATGCGTCTCATCATTCATGTTTATTTAAAATGATTATGTATAAACACACAAAAAAATATATTTTATTCCTCTTTTCCAGCAGATACACTTCCAAACCAACATCCTCATTTAAACTGCTCATGTAGCCATAACCAGGCAGTATGCTGCAGTAAAGATGCAGAATGTGGTCATGAGAAATGAGATGGGAGGGGTGGCTCTTATCAACCAGATGAGTGTAGGATCTTTTAGCTACATTCACTGAGAGCTTCTGTTTGATGCTCATGTGCTGTGTGAGCAGAGCCGACCACGTCAACGTGTTATTATTCTGTTCAAATATTTATCTGTGTGGCCTTTTCGCTGAATTGCTGTTCTGTCCACATGTAGCTCCAAACATCCTTTCTGTGGAAATGTCTCTTTTTCACCATTTCGAAGTAGATCCGGTCCTCTAGCTCTGCAGTTCTGCAGCTTTCAGATGCATCCTTTCTCCAAAACCGCTGAACCAAACATCTGAATTTCCTCCCCTTCATGTCATGTCTCATGGTTTGTTTCCTGTTTTACTTTAGTATATTCGTTGTTTGGTTTCTTCCCTTTTTAGTTTAGCTTGATTTAGTGAATCAGTTCCACCTGGTTTTAGTTCGTAAGTTCATCTATTCCACCTGTGTCTTGTTTAGTTTGCTAGTATTCATACTTCCTGTTGTGGATCATTAGTTATTATCATATGTCTACAGTTTGTCTTTGGTTGCTGTAATCGATAAAAACCTGATCACTCCTGCATCTCTTCTGCCTCCTACCTGCCATTGCGTCTCATCACTACCTCCATACCTCCCCGCTTGTGACATGCAGCTCTGCAGAAGCCTGCGAAGCAGACATGAATCTGATGCAGGATAGCAGATCTCAGAACTTCATCCTGCAGAATTATTACCTTTTAATACCTAAATCTTTCTTTTCATAAATACAAGTAATAACATTAACATTAAAGAGATTTAATGGAAATATCTGTATTGTATGAATACTGCAGATAGAGAGTCTGTTATCCAAAGTTTCTTCAAACATCAGAACTAATAAAAGAAAATATAAAATACACTGCTTGTAGATTAATTATATCATTTTATGTGAAACTATACGATCAGTCATAATTAAACATTTGAACCTTGCCAACCGTTATTGTTTTGGTTTTAACGTTTTTATGAAAAATCTTTCTTTTATGTCATTTTTAGACAAAATAAAGAATTTTCTACCTTAAATATTTTAGTCTTTAGATGAACAGCTGAAGAGAGAACCGAATAGAAATGATCTCCTCAGTTTTTCTTTGCAGCCAGATTATATTTACTTTTCCTTCCTTTCTTCCTTTCTGTGGACGAGCTTACATTTAAACCCAGACAGCCTGTCTGTTCCTCTAACCTGAGCTCTGAATGCCCCCTCTCCTGCTTCTGGATAATGGTACAGTCCACATCTTCCTAACATTTAAATGGCTGCATAACGATGATGAATCATTATTTCTACAGCTGCCAAAGTGACTTGAAAAGTCCGTCCAAGTGAATTTTGACCTGCGTCAGAAGGTTGGAGGGTCTTGACACTTTGGAAACGTCTTGTTTCTTTGAAATGTTCGAGAAGATGATTAATGTGGAATAAAAAAAATACGACTCATCAATAAGACAGTAAAACAGTTCCGATTACCTCAAATAAAATAAAAACTCATCTTAAACATGTTTGGAAATTGAACTTGTAAATGAGTTAGAGTTGACAGCCGGAGCACATCCCAGTTCCCTGCTGCTCTCTGATTGGTTTGGATCTCCTGCTGGATGTTGCGAAGGCCTTAACTGTCAAGAGCTGCTTAAAGTCATTTGTTATGCTATTATGATTTAATTAAGACAAATAATTCAATCTTAATAATGTGACAATCCTCAGTAGAGGTAAAGCATATGATTGTCTGCCAGTCAGACACACACGCTGACTTAAACACAAGCAAAGTGCAGAATTATCTTATCAATAACCTGATTTGTCCTTTTAAAGAATTCTCTTTTATTTAAGTTGAAATGAGGCTGTAGCGTGTTTATACAGCAGTGCCTTCTTCATGACGAGGCCACATCAAGCAGACAAATGTAAATTAATCCCATCTTGTGTTCCTCTGAGCAGCAACACAATCGTCTGTTTGTCTGGAAATGTCAATGCCAATTACTTTAAATAGCAAGTGTCAGAATTTTGTGTTTCCTACACGACAAATCGATCCGAAAGAAGCAGCTGTGATATTCTCCCGCATGATAAGAAGTGCATGTGGGTGAAGTTCAGTTACATGATGAACTCCCTGCATCGGGTAACGTGGCAGTAACGCTCGGTCCGAATTCTGCCAGTCGGCCTGCAAAGCAGGAGAACTGGAGCACCGAGTGCCAAGCAGGTCGAGCTGAGGATGGAAGAAAGTGTCAGAATAGACAACTGGAAAGACAACTGCAGGTGAGAAAAGTTTAGAGGAAACAGGTTTTGCCAGGAAGCTGTTATGAAGGAGCAGGGACGACAGCACAGAGGCTGAAACTCCTGGAAGCAGCTGCCTGGTTTCGAGTCCCAGTCAGGGTGCTGCAGCCAACCTCCTTCCTGTACAAGAACTTCAACCTGAACAAACACCTTGAACAAAAACCACATAAAGCAGTTTGGATGATGTGGATGTCTGCACTGCTGAATCAGACAACAAGTCCATCTTAACCGCTTAGTCCAAGTTCACTTTTTCTAAAAAGAAAGAAAAAAAAGATGCTCTATGAAAAGAATGAGTCACTTTGTGCTTAAAGACAGATGGACATGGTCAGGACAATGAGACATTCTCACACTGCAAGTATTTTTCATCTAAATGATGCCGTAGAGACATGCTGGAACACGCGGGAACCTCATCAGTCTGGAAACTTCTGAGCTTTTTTCATGGGCAGAAAACGTTTTGAGCAAGCATATCAGGGACATGTAGGCAGACGCTGCAGTACAGTGAACGCATCATCATGTTGGAGATGATGTGATGTTTGTGACATGGTGCATCATCCTGCTGGACGTTTCCATCACAAGATGCATGGACACGGTCCGCAGTAATAATCAGGTAGGATGTGGTAGTCAAATCACGCCATGTTGGGACTAAGAGGACCAGAGTGGGACAGACCACCCCCCCACACACACACACTATTCCACCAGCACCCAGGGTACTTCAGTGTTATTCTGGAAATGTTGGTTGGAACCAGTTCTGACCTGATTTCCTGTTGTTTTTCTACCAACAACATGCTTCTAACATCTTTTATTTCTTATTTTGGTGCTCGGTCTAAACTAAAGTCATCTTAATCCTGCCTGCACAACTAAATGCTGCTGTGGTTCTGGTAGTAAAACGCTTTTGCTTTTAGTAAATTTGTATTCAGATCATAACTTTTAACAGCTTTCACTTCCCGTGCATTTAATTAATTACATTCTCTTCCTTCCTACTGTTAAAAGAAGGAAGCTGGGAAATACTGATGTCCTTGCTTTGTAAGAAAGTCCTTTCATTTAAAGTACAGTCATGTGGAAGTTCCTAAAATGAAAATCTACCGTCTCTTTTCCCTTTTTGCTCTGATCTTGGATGAATCAGTGAACAGCAGTAAACATAAATAAAAAATATTAATGAAGAATGTGCTCGGCTCACTGTGTGGCTGCAAGTAGCTTGCGTATTGACAAATGCAGATTGCAGTGCATTAGACTACGGGGATTATTGATATTTTAATAGCAAAGACGCATCTTGTGGCTGAGATATTTCCGGGTGGAGAGAGAAACGACCTTGCTGAATCCACATTGTGAGGAAACGCTGATAGAGCTTCAGTAGCTTGGGAAATTGAACCTGTGTTATAAAGAAAAGCATAGTAGATGACAAGCAAACACTGAATGCGTGTGATTGATTTAGTCATTAATCTGTTGTGTGTGTGAGACTGCATGCACAAAAATGCATGCCTGTGTGTGTTTAGAGAGCCAGTCTGTGCACACATGGATAAGACTCCTTGTGTTTAACTGCTGCATCCCTCAGCCAACCTCCTCAGCTCACACCTCTTTTCTACTGATTGGCACACAGTACAAACACAGCAGAAAAATGATGCCTTGCATGTGTTGGTGAGACAATATAACATCTGACAACACGAAATCTTTTCACTTTTTACCTCTCGTAAAGAACAAATATTTACCCGAGATAATTCCTAACAAATAACACTCACCACTTCTTCTTTGTTCATGTTTAAATTCTCGGAAGCATTAAGTACTTTTACCGATTTTGTACTTTTTGTGGGTGTTTTTTTGGTTTCCTGTTTTACTTTGTAGCTTTCCTGCTTTTGCCCGTGTTTCTGTCTCAGCTTTACTTTCCATTCATTAGTTCACCTCGGTTTGATTGGTCATTGCATTTACCTGTGTCTTGTTTAGCTCAGTTGTCTTTAAGTCGGTTGGTTTCTGTTCTGTTCGCTGGCTCAGTTTTCTCGTGGCGCCCTAAAGGTTTTGGTAGTCTGTTTGGTTTTCCATGTCTATCCAGGAATTAAAGCTATTATCTGTAATCCTGCTGGACTCCTATTCCTGCCTTTGGGTTCACATGTGGGTCCACAACGCTCACCACCCCACAACATTACAAGTAACAGAATAGTTTAAACTTTAAAGCAGCTCAGATTTGTGCCACAATAATGATGACGGATACCAACTGTTGCTATGGTGAAAAAGATTCCTTGTGTATAAACTTCCTCTGTCAGTGTCAGAGCCAACATCCAGCCCTCCATCTTTACTCTGATGTCCTATAATACCCAGAAGTTGTAGGAACGTTATCTGACAAGTGCATTTTTTAAAAGAATAAAGATAAAATGAGTAGATGTATCCTGTATTTGTACTAAAACAAGCTCTCGTTTGATTTGTTTTACTCAATACATCATGGTAAATCATTAGCATTTCTAACGTTAGCTAATGATAACAGATTACAAAGAGCTGTGGTGTTACTTACAGGAAGTTGCTCATTTAGGAGATATGTTAACATGTTATGTTATCCCAGCATTCACCTGTCCAGGCAGGTACAACCTGGACAGGTTACCTGGACAGATCACTAGTCCATCAAAGGGAGTTACGTTACATTGTTTGCTAATTTCAATACATTAACATGCACATCGGTGCCCTTTAATTGAAAGATTAAAGCTAATAAACAACATTGTTAGGAATGAGGACTTGTCACCATAGCAACGGCATCACTGCAGACCGGTGCAACACACAACACGCCTACCGGATTTATTGCAGAAAATTTTGCAGTATGACAGTAAACAGGCAGTTTGTGTGTTGAGAAGGTCAGGCTGAATAACACACAAGCTGTAGCTACTTGGAGTTTTTATCACGACAATCCAGGAATGGTGATGTGATAGAGGCCACGTCACTGAAAAAGGCTCAAAATACTGAATACATCACATTCCCTTTGTATAAAAATACTAAAACATGTGCATGACCTTCTTTTCTTCTCATGGGTGGCATTTACGCTGATAGTAGATCATTTTAACTCTGCAGATAAGCCCCAAAACACTGCAAACATCTTTTTACCTTTAAAAAGATGTTCAGACAATGAAATCCAGAGATTATCTGACATCTTCTAAAAATAGCACCGATGATGAATCCAGTGTTTGATATTTTAATAAAATATTCTTAAATAGCTGTTTGAACTGTGAAAGTCTAAAAAGCGAGCTCTGGCAGTAATATGAACAGGCTTCCTATGAACTAGTGCAATCATTGGCAAGTAGTTTAAAAGGGTAAGCGAGCCGGATTTGGCAGCGTTTGCGCTCATTTGGCACATTTCAGCAGATACAACGCAACAACTCAGAAATCTGAGATGAACCTGAGACGGTTTATTACAACATCCCAGTTAGAAAGTGTCTGATTGTTCTTTAACTGGGATGCTTTTAGAAAACAGATGTTGTTTTTATTTTATTTTATTTTATAATAAGTCCGAACAGAAGGTGTTTGTTTCCAGCAGCAGTGATGAAGTTTGGGGTTTGCTGCTTCGTACGGAATCATCTGCAGGTGAGTTCGGGACTGAGAACAGGATGGTTAAATCTGCCACAAGGGAGGAGGATCTTTGCTCCTCACTTCTAATTCATGCACATATAAATAACCTTCACTACTAATTGGATTAAAAGACTTGGTAGAGGGGGGGCAGGAGGAGGGAATGCATCACCAGCAGCAGGATGATGTTTTCTATTTTTTTTTCTTTTTACTTATAAAAAATATATTCTTTTCATATTATGTAATTAAAATGTATGAAAACCAACAAGCTTCAGGTGGAAAAAACAGAAGCAAATGGCTCCAGGGTTTAACCTCTTCATAACCACTGAGTTGCCAGTAGTAGTACAACTTTTCACCATCTGGTGGGAATGAGAAGGTTAACGCATAAAATTATCCCAATCCTTTATGCTTTGTTTGTTTTGGTGGGGGCAGGGGCAGGGGGGGAGATTTTTTTCCCTTTTTGAAAATTTCCAGCCTCTCTGTCTCATAAAAACGTATCGGCCATATCACCAGCCTGATGTGCTCCAGATGCCAGCGACACATAAATAAAACCAGCCTTCTTTGCACTTTGTGAATCACTTCAGAGTTTTACTAATAAAAGGCTGCATGAAAAACATTTACAAGCTTTTCAGAATACATTTCATACTACATTGCTGCTTGTAGTTTGTAGTATTTCAGCAGCACCTGAGGCCTGTACTATGAAGCTGGATTTTCACTTATCCGAATAAGTTCAGGAATTACTTCTGGATTTTCTGTACTACAAAGCTGGCTTACTTTTGATCCAGCTGATTCACCGCAGCAACACAAGAACGGCTAACCTGCTGCGGAGCAGGCTATGTTCTGGGATAAGAAATCAGTGAGTAATGACAACACCACCTCTGCCAACCTGAAGGATGGTGGTTTGATTCCAGGCTTCCCCTGACTACATGCTGAAGTGTCCTTGAGGAAGACACTGAACCCTCTGACCCAAAAATGTAAGTCATTTTGGGGAAAAGGGTCTGCTAAATGGAAGGAAGAGTATTCAGGGACAGATCCAACCCGTTAGACTTTCCTGAAGACATACTGTACCAAAAGTAGGCTACAGATTTTCATCAGATGGGCTGAGATACATCTCTCAGCTGTTGGAGTGTCAGGCGCTTACTGTCCCACAAACAGTGTGCATCACATTGAGGTTTCAGCTACACAACAGATACAGTAATAAAACCTTGTTGCTCTTGTTGAATTATGTTTTTATATTTGTTTGTTGCTTGTTTCCAAAACTTTTCAGCTCCACTGGGGTTGCTTTTGAAATAATGGTCATAATGGTTGGTACTTGTTTCTACACATGACTTAAATACAGTACATTAAGTTATGGAACAACTATCCTGCATTCATGGTAAAGGAATTGACAAATATAACACGCTCACATGGGAGCGGACCCTTTGAACAACTAAGACATAAATATGACATGAATAAAACATTCCCAGTGATGTTTGTGCTGTAATAAAGGGATCTGAGTGCTGCTGTATTCCATCCTGCTTTTGCTGCAGCAACAGTGTTGCTTTTGGCTGTATTATATGTTTAAATTCCACGTATTTGTGGAGAATGATATTCTGCTCCTCCATGGTAAAATACGGGGTTTGTCCATGATTGCGATTGGTCAGAACCTCCGAGCACCTCGCCTTTTATGTGAACGTGAATCCTGAGTGGAAAGTTCTGGGTTGAGTAAGCAAGTATATAACCAGCTTTGTAAGACAGCTTATTCCACTTCCTCAATATTTGGCTTGGTCAATCCAGAGAACGGAGATAAGTGTGGGCTGAGTTTATCAAGCTTTGTAGTACAGGCCTCAGGTCTAACGTGGTCAAAGAAGGACCTCACAAATCAGAAGCCAACTTCAGCACCATTTCATCCACTCAGCGCTGTTTCAAACGTTAATGCTACCTGCATGTCATGAGATCTTTCCACCTTTATAAGTCTCTTTTTTCCCCAATATGCACACAGGAATGCCCTGCCAGCTTTTGAGGAAGCGTTTTGAGGAAGGTGTCCGTGAGAAAAAGTTAGCGCTTGGTCCCTTTTTTTTTTTTTTAGTGAGAATGGCTTCTCCGGGCTTAAATAACTTATCTTTCATCCCATCCACAAAAACAGACACACTGTAGCCTACATCTACAAGCTGTCCATCACCGTCTCTACTGCTGGGTTAGTGTTCAGTCTGCCGGCTGTCAGATCAATCAACCAGTCATTCTCCACTCAACGTTTGATTGGTTAGTGATGTGTTTGGCTGACAGGTCTCTCTCTAACTGGTACAACCTGATTCTGCTTGATCATACAGATTTACATAACATGTAAACACTGCAGAATAAAACCACATGACTGAGGTCTGTCTTGGTGGACATGTACACTGCACTCAAGGACCTTTATCAGTACTTGTTCTAATAATGTGAAAACATCAATCAGCATTACTGACACCATTATGAGATGGGAAGAAATGGTTGTTAGAGATCTAAAGAGTAAAGCTGATGGAAATATATATGATCAAATACAATGAACACTGATCATAGTTAATACAGACATCCTTAAAGGACAGCACATCGTAGAAGCGAGAAGCTAGAAGGACATAATATGGAGGGAAAGGAAACGTGCAGGAAAAGCTTACCTGGTTCCTGTGCAGCTCCTGAGTTGGAGGAGGGTTGGTGGGGCAGGAAAAGTGAGGGAAAAAACAGAAAACAAAAACATAAAGGGGAGGTTAGCATTCAAAGCACAATTTAAGGCTGATTTAAATCTGCAAAAGCACAGTGGTGCACGCTGGTAAAATACAGGAAAAGCAAAGCAATCATTTGTGCTGCTCCCATTTCCCAAGAAGAAAAGCTTAAACACACACAGCTTATAAAGATGCAGGTCTGGTTTTAAAAGCAGAGACCATAGCAACAGCATTTTCATTAAATCATGTTTGACGGCTTTTGTATACCTCATCCTCCAAAAATAATTCTCTATTTAAAGCAGTAAATCTCGGAAATCATTAGTTGTTTAACAGCTTTGAAGAGACTGAGTCCTAAATGAAGTCTTAGCATCCAGTGATAACAGCTAATATCTTTCAAACATGGTGGGATCAAGCATGAGCACAGCCACATTAGAATGATCACGTATTTACACAGAAATCTCACTAAAGATAATATTGTGAGGTTGCCAAGCAACCAACAAACTCCAGGAAACCCACAAAGCAATCCAGCGCATAATCCCAAGTACAAACAGTTTCTGTGTAGTGGGTGCCGCGTGCTATTAAAACCTTTCTGCTAACATCTCAGCACTAATCTGCTTCACCAGTATCCATCCTTATCTTAACTGATAAACTGATCAATAAAGAATAATAACATTAACACTGATAACTGAAAGTCATTCTTACACTGCTTGAAATATGTTCATGCGATCCACATGATAAACATGTGCTACACATGTGTGAACATGTGGTTGTCTACATGTGATTTACTATACATTTATCCACATGTGCACCTGTGGGTTTGAACATTTTCATGTGATGAAAATCAGATCCATGTGTGTAAAGTACTGATGAATTTGTGTTTCAGATTCATCTTAATAAGCTGTTTCTTCATGTCAGAACATATTTAGATGACGATAGTTTGTGTGAACTGGTTTTAAAACTGGATTATAAATGAAATAATCTTGTCTTTGTTTTGTGAGTTGCACTGAGGGAACAGTTTGGAATGAATAAAACTGAATGGGATTGTATATGAACATTTCCCTCAAAACGCTGTGTAATCTTATCGATAACATCGCTATCTTTAGCTGGGGGAATTTTTACAATTTTCATTTCCAATCAGTGACTGGATCCTTCTTTCCTTTACTTTTCTGAAACTAAATCTTTGTAGACAGACCATCTAAAGACTGACAGCAGACTTCTAAAATAAATAAACGTGGTTACATCAGCTGAATCACTCTCATCAGCATACAAGCTAACGTAGCGGGGAAAGAGCCGAGTTGGCCCTCAGCACAGTCTGGCACCCTTTTAGGCTCCCAGCGCAGAGGAAGCTTTTTCAGCCAAGTAAGCATCAGGATTCCAGCTCAGAGACAGATTTTGATTAGAATAACTATTTCCTCTTCAACTTTTGCCAAATTTCAATCATGGTTATATTCTAATTACCATTATCCAGAGAAAGCAAGCGAAGCAGAGACTGAGTGGGTGTGTGTCAGCGAGGGAGGAGAAAAGTAAGAAGGAAAAATCTGCTTTATTTTTTTACACATGTATTTATACTTAAATCCATCTGTGTGCTTCACATAAAGTTGCGACATTTGCTGGTGTTTAATGAGCACGACTTGCTCCAATCCATGCTGCATGAATGCAGTATTAGAAAATCTCACATCCTGTCAGTTCCAACAAAATGCTTCTTCTGCTCAACGAAGGGCTGATCAAGTTTGACAGCTTTCAGTTTCATCTGAAAAGCTTTTACCAAAGCCGGAGCACTCACCAAAAGAGTAAACTGCAGAGTCTCTCAGCAGCGTCGGGCCTTCCCTGCTCAGCCATTCAACCGTAGCACACAGAGTGAAGTAACAAAGCACGTCAAAGAAACATATTCAACCAGGAGCACCCTCCACTTCAGGTTCACACCGTGGATTTTCGGGCGGGTGGGGGGTTTGCTTGTTGCTGGGTGACTGAGCAGGAATAGGAGACACATGGAGAAGCTCTCCCCATGTTAAGCAAACGGAGAGCAGGGTGAAGAATAACTGCAAGGCCACTTTGCCCCTTACAGGTCTTGTGGGAGCTTCCGCTAAACCCACCCGGACCCACAACCTCCAGAGGTGAGGTTAAATGACAAGAAGTGCAGAGATGCATTAAACATGAATCATCTGGACGGCGAGCTGCATGCTGGACCACTCCAGAGATGATAGGGACATTATCCAGGGTTTCACGGGGGCCTGAGCTGCATTTAATGAAGGCCTCCACTACCTCCCAATGTCTCTCTCCACGTTTGACTCACAGCCAGGTAGGTAAGCAGTTCAAGATAAACACTGCCACCTCTTTTTCTGGCTCTTCTTCCTGTCCGCTCAATGTGCTGCCTGACAACTTTGTCTCTTTGTAGTGAGCAGTGATCACGACCAACTTGTCAGGCTCATCAGGACTAAAGCAGAGGCAGCCATGCACAAAGCCAACTTGGACAAATACAATCGGCCAGCTTGGACACAGTCTTCTATAGGATGGAATAACACTGAAATATTGATTTATACTGTTATGTATTCACATTTCATGCCTTTAGCTTAAACAGGAATAATATGAAGCTCTGGAAGTTAAACATGAGAATGTATGTTGAATAATCTGAACCTGTTGAGTCGTATAGAGAGAGTATCGGATGGATCTTCACCTCACTACACAGGAAATAGCAGCAAATCCCCATTTCTGTGATGAAAAAACATGGAGGGAAAAAGATTTGATAATGAAACTAAAATAAACTGTTTGCCCGACCGGTCCAAAGCTTTTCATGGCACATCTTGCTTTAATCTTAAAACACAATTTTAATGTTTCTGCAAAGCACTTTGAGTCACACTGCTGTTGCATTGTGCTGTACTAATAAATTCTTACACAATGTCCCAAAACCTCATGTTTACAATACTTTCAGTAGCTAGTTGTCATTATTTATTGGTAATAATCACAAAACAATCCTTAAAATGCATTAAAAGCTGCTGGTAAAAGGGAAAATCTGGATACACCACAACGTTTTAGCTTCAACACTTCAGTGGGGAAAAGTGTGTCAATAAATCAAACTGTAGCCAAGACAACACATGAGAAGAAGAAAAAAAACCTTCTTTGTTCTTTACCAATAAAGACAATCACTGCTGAGCGCTGATTTAAATAATGCTGCTGCAGCATGTATGCTAATCTCTGAGGAAGCCTCCATTGACCGTCATCACACCTGCAGCAGGTTTAGCACAACCGGATGAGTCAAAACTGCTCAAAATACACATCTTTTCAGAATATACTTATACTACAAGGTCAGGAAAAGCAGAGCCAAAATGGATAAAACGAAATTCAGTACATAGAGATTTTTTTCATGGGTGTATCGACCAGAATGAGGACAGTGGATTATTTTAGAACATTCATGACATAATAATCAGACTGGACCAAGACAGAAATCATTCACATTTATAGACAAAACAGCCACATTCTGGCCTATAAACCGGCATAATGCTGCCACCATTAACACATTTTTTATAGTAATAATTGTGATAAACGGTCTAACTGTCCATGTTCATCCTCAAGTTGTCCTGTTAGCTTTAGCTTAAGCACAATGTAAGAATACACAGACAGGTTTGAGAAATATTTGCTATTGTATGGGATATATGGCGTTTGTATGATGTGATGATGAACATATAATCTATACCTGCTGTTTCCATGGTGGTTTATGGGTGTCTATCATGTGAAATATGGTTTATTGCATATGAGTATACAGCAGGGAGAATTCATATTTACAATATTTATAGCATTAATAATACTGCAAAATACAGCAAAGCAAAAAAATGTAGAAATGTACTAACTATCCATCCATCCATTTTCTACCGCTTATTCCCAAACAGGGTCACGATGGAGGGGTTGGGGGGTGGGGTAACACCCTGAACATGTTGATGATGTAGTAACTATGTGAGTAATAATGTTACTGCAAAACTACTATATTTTACTATAAAAACATTGATTACAGCAAAACATTTATCATCATATTATAACTTTCATTATCATCATCTCCACCAAAAAAATGTGTATAACCTCTAAAGAGAAGGACCAGACACTCAGCATACACACACACACACACACACACACACCAGTAAAGCGGCCTTCCCGCGACACACGTCCAAACACGTCATGTTCAAATGGCCCTCTAGGCTAACAGTGTGGAACATGCAGCAAACTCCATCACACGGGATGTTGTTGCCGTGCATGCTGACAACCGCTCATCCCCACTGCCTCACCCTCCCAGCACCATCCTAAACACACACAGAGACACACACATCCTCAGAGAGAAGCCCTCCCTGCAGTCACTTTAAGTATAGCCAGCAATAATGTGTTGATTAAATCTGTGATCAGCGGCCCAGGGGCCATGAAATTGGACATGATGAGTGTGACACATTAAAAACTAATTATCAATGCTATTGCCTTTCTTTTAAAGTAAATCAAGTGTGGAGATTGGAAGACTATGTGCTCCGTCACATCCAGCTTTGAGGTTACAACCATACCTGGAGTGTGATGCCATCAAAGCATTTTGATAACAGATTAATATTATTTACTCCCTACAGCACTTTCTGATGACATAACATGTCGGAATGACTCAAACTGGTCTCACACATTTGCAAGAACACCACCTTAAAATGGCAAACACCTTGATGTGTTGCGAAGAACCATAATGTGTGAAAATCGTACCACAAGGATGCACAAGCTTCTTCTCTATGGATGATGCAAAACTACAAAGTCGGTTATTTCCTGTAATCCTCTGAGACCAGAAGGCTGATACCAGGAGAGTCCAAAGGAATCTAATGTATGGTTGGAGTAACAGTCTGGGTGAAGCTTCTTCAGAAATGGAAGATCTCCTTCTGCGACATTTTTTTTTGCTCTGGGGGACAACAGGAACCTGGAGGTGGATTAAAGTTGTGTTTAGCAGTCATTGTGCCTCCATGTTAATGAGTCCACCTTTACTTTAAAACTGTTTTATTATAATAACTGGTATCTGCTTTTTATCAGCTGTATCTGCTTTAAGCCACGGTAACTGAAATTACCACTAAGTCTCAACTTAATGGATGTAATAAAATCAAATAAACTTTCAAGATTTATTGAGTGAAATGTTAAAATTAGCAGGATGAATTTCAAAGCTGCATGAAGCTGCTTCAGTGTAACCATGGAGATAATATCTAGTTCCCATTCATGAAAACATACTAATACAGTGCAAGTAACCAACATTTTCTCATACTTTCATTCAGAATTTAAATGCACTGCTCCCATTTTCTGTGCACAAACATGCAAATGGTATTGCTGGGGATAAAAAACAACCTGCTAGTTGCATGAAACGTAGCAACGTCTGGACAAAGCAAACCAGAGACATGGATGTAATCTGATATTTAATAAACCAAACACCCGGTTAAAACCAACTGCTTTATTGGCTGCAGGGTCTCATGCTGCTGCGAAGACACTTGTAATGCAACTGCAAACTGTATATTTCATCAGTTGCAATGTGCCGAGGGACAAAAATCTGCACTTGTCTCTTCTCACCAAAACGATTTCTACTCAGCTATGCATTGAACTGGAAAGTAGCTGTCATTTGATGCAACCTAAGAGGTATAAACATAGCTTTCTCTCTCTCTCTCTCTCTCTGCTTCCTCCCTTTTTCTCTCCTTGAATGTTGCTCATCCATCCACCCTCCCTTTTACCTCCGGCTGTCTCTGGGACCTGGTGATTAGAGTGCTGGGTGCTGTCCAGCTGATAAGCCTGAGAAACCTGCCTCCCCGCACCACCAATGACTGTGTCCTCAGGGTGATGCGAAGCCCAGGGTAATGTTTCCCAGCAGCCCCAATCCTCACCATTCACCTAGTCATGGGTGGTGGGTGAATAAACTGCCTTGTGCATCTCATGACAGATAGGTGTTCGTTTTTAGGGCGGATAAGAGTAGCTCAGCTATTCAGCGCACAGTGTCAGGCATCAACAGCCCTTTTCAGCAGTAACATTTAACATTCAATGTGTGTTTACATCACCATCAGGTGGATCGTGTATACAGAAAATGGAGGTAAAAAAGCTGTGGTTAAATGTGTAAAAGCTTCAATTTACGAGACGCTATTGTCTGTGTTTCCATCCAGCTGCTAAAAAGTGAAAATAATGCAGCACAGGTTTATTCGTACTGAGAGTAATTTGGTATTATGCAGACACAGCTGTAAAAATGGCAGATTTCCCTTTTTTATGTTACTGAAATAGATATAATTCATTTTTTATATAATTCAACCACAAAGGTTAAAAAAAAACAGATAACATTTCATCCTTAAACAAGAATGAAAAGAGTTATAATCTTACTTGTGATGTCCCTTTTTACATGATAATTTAATATAAATACATAAACATAGTTTAAACATAATTTTAAAAACTCTTCTTTTATTTCCTTCATTATTAAATAGCAGAAAGTTAATGTCTTGGACTTCAGGTCTTAAAGTAGTACTGTTTTAGAAGGTAATACAGCTTTAGAAAAACTTGGCCAAAACAATGGCCAAATCTCAAATATGAATACACGGGTCTTATTTTAATCAAAAGAAGACAGAACGGAGAGATTAGTGTCCCATCGTCTACTCTAACAGAATAGGTAGGTGATAGTTCAGGGCTCCGGTTGTTTAGCTCCGTTCACCGCGATCAGGATTCGGGATGTTAAAAATTTGGGTTTCTTGTTGCTGCTGTATCCCAGCTTCCTTTTCTGTTTCGCTGAAATCTTTTTAAACTTCATTTGATGTCATTAGCTAGTCGATTTGACAGTTAGCTACAGCCTCCGCTGCTGCCTGCAGCGGCTCGATATTTACTTTGGCAAGGTGCCAAAAGTCTGTGTTTCTGGCAGGGATCCAATGTAAATAGGATCCTGTAGCAGAGGTTTATGGTTTTATAGTCAATTTCTTCCTTTTTATTAAGCTGTTGGTCCGAGTTCATTTACTTCACTTCACTTAACTTCACCTTGCCATACGTCTCTCCACACGGTTCTCAGGCTGTCCTCTTTGACAGCCGCTTTCTCAAAGTCACAAAACAACACATTACACTTTTAAGTCTGCCCTATGGTCAAATAAAAAATACCTCATGAACTAACCTGCACTAATAATAAGAGTACTTTGTGCTGCGCTGCTTCAGGTGGAAGCAGGTGTCATGCTATTTAGTTAGCCTTCGCCTCTAATTTGCTCCTGATCGTTCGTAGCTCAGATATATTTCTCAATTTGGATGCAGTTCTGTCAGTTTATGATCAACATAATAACAAGAGCAGAAGAAGATCCTCTTGGTGGGTGTTTTAACTTCAATGTTGCAACTCATTGTTGTGAAATCACCTCATCTCTCTGCATCATCTTGCGAGTGACTTTATGGTCATAACATGCTCCATTCATAAAATCTTGTAAAATTTTGTATGTATCCAACAACAGCACAGGTCATCCCAGAAGACATTTCTGTGAATAAATCGCCCTTCTAAAATATACGTTTTTCCATTAATTTAGCTAGTTCCGGAAGTGAAGACCCGAGCAGGGGAGAAAAGGTGTCATGGCGGCCTCCAATGTTTTGCTTGGAAAGTGGTGGATAGGCATTGCCGCAAGTATGGAACTTGTCTCTGGGTTTACCGCCGTCTGTGGCTCCGCTGGGGCCATCTTCTGATTAAGGCTAACACTCAGTAGTTCAGGTATTAAGTCTTAATATGTACACTGTAAGTGTAGAACTGTTAAAATAAACATTTAAGAACCACTGTGCCAAAGACCCAAACTAAATAGTAGTTTTTTGGGCATCTCTTTCTATTTTCTTTTGCAACATCAGACAGCATGAAAATATTTCAGAAGGTATGCCTGATTGTACAGTGTGGTTCCTGGTCTGTCCTGATCAGGGTGGTTTTCTGGTATTGGGCACCTGGTATGAACAGATCCAAAGACAGTCTTTCTTCATAGTAGTGTCAAACCAGATTGTTAGTATTTTATTTCCCTGTGTTGGGTTTTGGGGCTGCGGGCGTTTGCAATTTGGGTGGTGGTGGTTGGCCAGTGCATGTTGTGTGCATCTAAGCGTTTGTGTGCAAGGGTGCTTTGAGAGCACTATGATCAGTTCTTTTTTTTTTTAATAAATTGTTTGAATTTGGATGTGTGAAGACTTTAATTGGCTACAATTGTCTTTGTGTAGAAACAGTTCGGGCTACTTTTTGTATGAAGAGTGCCTTTTGCCACCAAAGGGCAAAAAAAAAAAAAAAAACAAACAAAAAAAAAAAAAACAGATGAACAAACATTCACTCCCAGGGACAATTTTAGAATGACCAAATAACTTAACATGCATGTTTTTGGACGGTGGGGGGAAGCCAGACTACCTGGAGGACTATTGATGCCAAGGACCGAGCAAGCAACCTTCTTGCTATGAGGCTGCAGCGCTAGCCACCTCGCCACCGTGCAGCATTAAGTAGCTTAATATTATTAAAAATGTAAATGACAAGTTTGATCATAAAAGTATCATTTAAATTAAGTGAACAGCTATTTAATGCTTGCTGACAGAGATTCTCTCATCACATCATCTTGTTCTGATTAGACAATATAATCACTTCCAGGTGTACACTTCAATAATAAACCTGCCAAGCAACCTAGAACCATCTTATTGATAACTGAACCGATGTATTGATGTAGATCAGTGTATTGTTAAAACCTACCTATCACGTCTGTCTGTGAAGTCATCATAACATGAGTTTGTAATAAAACAACATGAGGAAATATAGCAGGTAAAAGTCAAACAGGCTTGTTTTCACGTCAACAAACAGAAAAGAAATCTGTACTCCAGTGGCTGGAAACCCAATGACATGTTTTGACGTCAGCAGGAGGACAGCTGGCGGTTGGCAGAACATACATGATGTAAGTGACTGGAAACGCGGATGATGGTTCCTGCACATCTAGTCTGGTTTGACTGGAGCATGCACTCAAGCTGCAATCCAGATTCATCATAACTAATTATGTTTCTACTCAAACAAAGGGACTGTTGCAGGGAGTAGGAAGGCAACAAATAAATAAATAAAAAATACATTAACACTGCCTCTAGCAATGCATGACAACACCTGTGTCCAACTGGACTCAGAGCTGCCTGACTAGCACTTAATTATGATGTCCCCTGCTATTTGATTGCTTGCTTTCATTGTTCTCACTCTCAGATGTAAGTTGTATTGGAGATACACAGCTGATAAATGAATGCAGATTAGAATAGAATAGAATAAAATAGAATATAATAGAATAGAATAGAATCAAGCATCATCAAAAAAATGTTGCTTTACTTAGTTTGCAAGAGGACATTTTTACCAGACAGGTTTTAAACAAAGGAAGGAACCTGTTTCTAGTGACTGGTCTTGTGTTACCATGACTGGGAAAAATCTACAGATGGACTGATGAGGAGAGGAAAACCTAATCCTCAAGGTGTTAAAATAAAAAGTCTTGCATCAGTGCGTCTCTGGGGTCGGCGAAGGTCCATGACCATTAATTTTAAATGAGTGGAATGGATTTGTGGTAATGGAAACCCAGTGGCTCCAGACCGTACTGGGAGCTGGTGGTGTGAAGACACCAAACAGCAGTATGATAACCGGCCCACCGAGCTGCACCAAGTCAAAAAACTGATTTGTTTTTTTCCTCCCAACACATGATAAAAACCTTTGACTTCATGCATACAAAATCTGTTTGGAGGCACTCGAGTGAAATAGAGCAGGAGACGTCAGGTAAGCTCACATTTTTGCTCAAAATATATTTCATCTGATTTATGTCTACTTAGTTTTTATGGGTTTCTTTGTGGGTTTCATCTGACCGATGATAACAAACATTTTGATCACTAGTAATATTTTGCAGAAACTCTTTACAAACTGCAGTAGAAATTGTCCGCCTGCACCCACACAGTTGTAGCATTTAATGGGATTAATAGAATTACTATGACAATATTAATATGAAATATTAATATTAACAATTAGTAATTA
>JBAMHX010000017.1:22428898-22446416 GCA_037177515.1 Pseudomugil tenellus | reverse complement strand
CAGTCAGATCATCATTTTGCCTGCTTTGATGCTGGACAAGACATAAAAAAATAAATTTAAAAAAATGTACATTTCTGCAGCATCCCAAAGCTAAGAAATAGTGCTTGGTAACTTTTCTGTCCAGTCCGGAGTGCTACATGACCACGGTGATGCTTTAAGGCTGTTAAAGGCTTTCAGGCTCAATTCTGTCCAATGGGGGCCACAATCCAGCAGGTTTCCATGTATCCTTGCTCCAACACGGATTATTCAAATTAGAAAGTTATTGTCCAGAACCTGACATGTTCATTTCGTTTGATTCAGGACTGTTGAAGCAGGATTCGTGGAAAACCTGCTGGATTTGCATAGAACCGCATCACCAGCAACTGGGTATCAACTAACTGGTGTTTTGGTGTTCAGCTGATTCAGCAATAAGAATATCATCAGAGAATTCAAGGACAACAAAAAGAAAGAAAAGAGTCCTCACTGGAATACTTTTACTGGCTTCAAGAGGTGCCTGAGAAGAAACAGGATGCAAGTTGAACGCTAAAGTAGCTGTCGTTAGGAGTGCCAAATATTCCAACTTTGTGTTGTTGTTGCACTTCAATATATTTTGTCGTTTGAGGACATCTGTTTTTTCCAGATCTATAAGAAGCCGAGTGTTGCCTGTTTTTGTGACATTTGTCATTTTTGGGAAACAAGTGGTTCCCCAAATGTGGTGAAGCTATGTTTATAGGGAAAACTAGTGAGATGAAATAAGATGCCTTTAAGGCAGGAATCTCCATATCTGGTCCTTGAGGTATCCGCTATCCATGGAAGTATTCCATGCTTCCCAGCAGCAACACATCTGATTTAAATGACAGACTCATGCAGAACTTGACAACAAGCTTAGGAAACACTTTCATTTGGATCAGGTGAGTTCAATACCAGCAGGACAGCGAAAGGTCCAGATTTGGAGATCCCTGCTTTGTGGTCACTGCAAACAAGTATACAATGAATCTGTGGTTGTCCCTAACAGTACATATATATAACCAGTAAAAAGTTTGGACACACTTTCCCTTTGGATTTAATGGGAAAGTGTGCTCAAATGTTTGACTGGTTGTATTTAAAATAGGTATGTAAAAATAAGCATTACTAAAAAGCCAGATTACAGTAGATATGATCTTAAATATTAAGGAAAGGATGGATAAACATGGTTTATGGTCATCAAAAGAGAATAGAAGACTTGTCCCAAAACCAGTAAGTGACCTGTAACATGTACGCGAGTTAATGATCTCCTCCTCGTGCGGTAGGAACATGTGGCCATGTATTCATAGATTTTCTATTAGCGTCTATAGAAAGAATGTAAAGTTTTATGTTTCTAATATGAACAATCTAATTTCAAATGGATTAGAACAGGGTCCAGCCACAGAGTTGAAATGATATCGCATTAAAACCATCACTTCCATTATGCTGCTGGAACATTTATTGCTGAACCAATACTATTATCGATGTACTACTGAGAGCGTCCGCCACAAACAACACAATCCTACCTCACAAACAAAAGCTCTAGAGGTCTGCAGCTGTGAAACGAGCTTGTTCCAGTAAATCCTGAAGTTAATCCACCTGTTTGGGTTTGTTGAATTTGGAGGCTGGATCAGTACCTTGTTGTGTTTCTCAGACTGGGCTCACCGTCCTGCTGGGGGACTTGGTCTGCATTCATGTGGAAGTCTCGATACTGATCACAATAAGGATCTTTCAACAATGTTCAAGTATCGCTTACGCTGTTTTAATCATGAATAAACATCCTAATTGATCTGAACAAAATCCTGTTCTGAGTTATTTATTCATCTGCAGCTGATCTAATCTAATCCTGCTAATCTAGGTTGAAACCATGTCAGCAGTACACTGGACGTGTGTGTGGGATGCTGAGCTGCAACATGTTCATGTGTTTTCTTGAAAACATTGGAAACACACACATTGATGGATAACTGTGAGTCTGCATTGTGTGTCACACTTCCAAAGCAGGCCTATAAATAATAAATGACTGTCCATGCTGAGGAGGCATAGCAGCGCAAGCAAGATAAAAAAAAAAAAAATAGCGTGGCCTTGTTAACACACCTCCACCCAACCTCCCAGCCTGCCAACAAACCGGTTTGCTCGGGGGAAAGATAATGGCTAGCTGCGCCAACACTGCTGCATTATGATGAAAAAGAGAGCGCAACGGCTTTTTAAGTGTCTGTTATTGGTAGATAGGTCGAATAATAAAAAAGGTTGGCAGGGAGACGTTATTTAGCACTATGGGTGGATTTTTACCTCCTCTTCTTCATTTACAGGGACATGTGTGGAAGACTGGGGGCCCAAAGCTTTCTTATGTAATGAGAACAATTTGTAGTAAATGTTTATTGGATCCATAAGTAGTATCCTGAGCTAATTTTCCATTCAATAGTCTGAGAGGAAATCAGCTAGCAAAGGACATGGAATATAAATGAAGGTGCAAAAGCAAATTCAATCCAAGCCATTGCTGCTTAAACAATACGGGGACGTGTGTTCTGTAATTAATACAACATCAAGCACAGGAACAACCTTCATCACAAGAGCAGGAACTGCACCACAAGGCCATGCACAAAGGAGAAAAATCAACAATATTTATGTCCAAAGACCCTTTAATATCAGTTTCCTTCTTTCCTGGAGGTTTCCAGGTTATTTCTTGATTTGTTTAAATGCTTGAATGAACAACATCAGTTCGTTGCTACAAAACAGCTGCAGAGCTACAAGCTAAGTCTGGAATTTCATACGTGCTAGTAGGTCATGACTTGATGAAGCAGATAATGAAGAACATCTTAGATATTACCTGAGTAAATGCATGCTGTGGTGTTAATTTCATTTTTTGTGAAATGCTGAAATTGTGAGCTTTCAGTGATACAAAAATATTTTCTTTCAACTCTTTGAATTGTCTTGTACATGAAAGGTGCTATAAAAAATAAACTTTTTTAAAGATATAAATCTTGATACTTTTTGCCCTTGAAAGGAAATTTTTCTCAGTGTGAATTAAACTCTCTTTTGTATTGGTAAAATGAAATATGAATAAATCTCATAACAAAATACATATTAAAAATAAGATGAACTAGAAATTCCACCATAATTCATCTCTAAACACTCCAAATCTTCAATTCTCTCAATCCTGGAAAACATGTACAAATATAGAAACATTCAGGTATACCATCATTATGTGACACATCTCCAGGTCATGACCTTTTATCACTTGATTTAAGGTCAGTCGGATGAATAGTTTTAGAGATATTGACCCTTTGGACGCCGCGTAACTCTTTACAGAGACACGCCCTCATCGGAATGACGGGGGGCGGAAGTATATAATCCTGACCGAAGAAAACCTGACCTTTAAACCTTTTTGTATGTTTTTGCAAAAATGGTCACATCTTGTTGGGCGGTGGGGTGCACAAACAGGCAAGGGTATAAGCCTGGCATCGCTTTTTATCGCGTAGATGGTGAAAAAAGACGGAGGTGTATAACAGCAATAAATTGTAAAGACTGGCAGCCCAGCAAGTATTCACATATTTGCAGCATGCATTTTCTACAAGATAGCATCCCGTTCACACTTACAACTAATAATGTAATGATGTAGACAGCTAATTATAATTTCTAACATAATTATCTAGCGCGGTAGCGTTGGTATTTTGCCAAATATTTCAGGAACCAGAAACGCTAAATGCTAATTGCTAACTGTAGCACACTCTTTGGGTGATCGATTTTGAGTTCGGTGAAGTTCTAGCCTTTCCAAAAGGTTTTTATTCCAACCCTTGGGTGCGATATGTTTTTCAGGGTAATTCAGCAGGTAATTCCACCATAATACATTAATTATTCTTCTCCTTTTGTGATTAAAAATGTGTAAATTATGTTAGTGGACTTCCATGTAAACAATTGCAACTTGCAGTCGGCTTCTCGACCAATCACATGCTTGGATTTCTTCTTCGATTTCACCGTCATAAAAAGCAAAGCAAAGCAAAAAGCAATTGTTTACATCAAGTTTCAGTATTGAAGTCTGCTAACATAATTTACACATTTTAATCATAAAATGTAATAAATATTGAATGAGTCACGTTGGAATTCACATGCAAAAGTCCCTGGAAAAACCACCACACGGCTGGATTGAAAACCTACTGGAAAGGCTCGAATTGCCCCGAGTTTAGCTTAGTTCGCCAAGACAGTAAGCTACGGTTAGCAATGTAGCGCATCAGGTTTTGCTGAGAGGCTCTTTGAGATATTTGAAAAAGTGCCGACGCTGTCGGCCCAAAGGAGCTCTAGAGGTTATTAGGTAGTAGATTTTATCCTAGCCCTGTTTTTGTGGCAGAGCGCAGGGATCTGTGCTTTTAGCTTGTTATTTTCAGCTGTGAACAGGCTATTTGGTCGAATTTCAACTGAAAACAATACAAATTGCTGAGGAACAAATAATCCAACTATTTTATTCTTTATGATTTAAAGGAATTCAATTGAAATTTCATTTAGATTGCAGAGGACCAGCATACAATGTCTTACCTTTGCCGTTAGAACTGGTTAGCGTCTAGACTTTTGAAGGGTTTTAAATCAGCAGCCGTGCATGAGGATACTCCATTTATCGCATTGAGGTAAAAATCGTTTGGACTGAAGTTGGGCAGAGACGGACTTTTAGTTATATCGGTAAATGAAGTAGGAGGCAGAAGGTAAGGGTTTGTCTGTAGCCCGCTAGTGCTAACTTTTTAAAATACTGCTCTTTGTAAGCTCCTACCAGATTACCTACCTCTACCGACAGCTGCAAAACATTTAAATTACTTGAGGTGGTCATTACTAACGGCAAAAAAAAAAAAATTCAGATACTATATCTTGAAATTTCGCGCTCGTACACAACTCTTCCCGGTCCTCAGCTATAGCTAATGATAGTTAAGGCTGCTCCCTTTTGCATACCATCATGGCATAGTCACGAGATTATGGTCACGTGTCTGCAATGGGTCAATAGCAATACAGGACTGAGTGCCCCCTGGTGGCCAATCTGAAAATGACAAATCGCTGAAAAATCAAATCAGTTCATCGTCTCCATGGTATCTATGCATATGTAAAACATGGAAACTCCAAATTGAATTTTGTTCAGGTTATCCTGTTAGCATGAAGGATCTGAAGCGGGTGCAACAAGGCGGTTGGGGCCAAGCCATAATATTCCAGAAACTGTTTAAATAGAACAAAAAAGTACAAAATAGAAAAGTAAATAGTACAAAAGAGAAGTTTAAGATGTGAAGGGTAAACTGTTTTCAGTTGGTCAGAAAGGGCAAATCTAGTTTCCAACCCAGTGGTAATTATTATAGTGATTATTAAGGATATACTGAAAAGGAAATGTATTTAATATGATCCAATATAATATTGTTGTTATTGTTGATAAAATATATTAACCAACAGTAATATTTTTTTTCCCTAAAGGTAGCGAAAATAAGTTCTCTGCAGAATGAAAGTAAACGTTATGATGTTATCTTCCCACCATTGTTTGTGAACTTGTGGATGATGGTTTTTCAAATGACATATCAAATTGTATTAAATTGTTTGTTGGCAACCTCCTCACATTACTTCCACTTTGCAAGTATTGCATACTGCTTTTCCTCTATCTTCTTTTAGCGCGGTGAAGATAAAAAAATTGCTGTCACTGCTCCTCCAGTAAATTAATGCTGTGCTGCTATATGATCATGTTGCATGCACAAACAATTACTGCACCCCCCCCCCCACACACACACACACACACACACACACTTCCTGACACACACTAAAGTAAATGTTAGTTGTTAAAATCAGATGATGCTGACATTAATGTAGCATCCCTAAAGATAAAAGCTTTTTAGTTTATAGCTTTCTTTTGAGGAGAAAACATGGAGTTTCTGTAGTTTCTATCTGAACCTCCTCCTTTGTGCAGAAATCTGAGACCCGTTACAGAAAACACACAGTCTGCTGTGATTGATCAGTTGCTGTTCTTTTTTCTGACACATGCAAATGACATTATGCAAGTTTGTCATATGTGGATGTCGACAGCTGAAGGAAGGAAAACCTGAACTCCAACGAGGGTTTTCAGGCAGCTCAAAAGGTGAAAGAGAATAACTGACTACTGTGTTGACTTTAGTCCATTTCCCAGACATTGTGTTCACTTATTGTAAAAAAACAAACAAAAACAAGGTTTTCTTTTTATTTTATTTTGTTCTTGTGTTTCCACATCTTATCCACAATCAGAAAAACTAACACGTTTCTGGATGTGCACACAGAAGATGGGAGTGTTGGCGGACGTCTCAGCCGGTTTCACACGGTCCTTATCTGATCGGCTGCAACATCTGGTTTTACTATCAAACTGTCCATTTCCAACACTCAGGCCATGTGTTAGAAAAAAAGGTTAAATGACTGAGAAGAAATGGTCTCAGAAATTATTATCTTCTTGGCCTTGAAGTCACAATCAAAATAGGAAACAACCCATTAGCGAGCATTAGGTGATGTGCGGATCAATACTGGAATATGGAAACCTCACAGACCAAATATTTATGTCTAAGAAATGATTTCATATCAAATGTTTCAGGGATTTAGGGTAAATATGAAGAGTATGACAGAGACACAGCAGTCACTGGATCAAGTATGAATGGCATCCACTTCTTGTAGCTGTATAATTTGTGTGAAATAATACACAGCGTAAGATGCCGGTGATGGCTGAATACAAAGCAAGTACTGTGTGAAGGGGTCCGGTATATGATGGTTGTGTAGTAAGACAGTAAGGCAATGAAAAACCACATTTTATGTAAAAAGTACTTGTATATTTGTATTATTTATTTACAAAGGGACACGACACATCAAGGACATGTACGTAGAAACATGCCAGGTTAAAGTCAAGGCATATTTCCATCTTTAGTCCCCTAACAAGGCAAAGCCAGCCGAACAACACAAGTATAATAAACAATAATAAATATCGAAATGATCAGATAATACAATCTAAAATTAAAGATGCAAAAACAATCAGGTTATTTACAGTACTCAAGCAATCAAAAATGAATAAATGATTATTGTAATAATAATAATAATAATAATAATAATAGCGTCCTGTGGCCGCCTGTCCAGGGTGCACTGTAGGACAGAAATCTGCCCCAATGGGATTCAAATGGTCACATAGATATATACTTTATAGTTTTTTTGGTCCAATTGTGTCAATAAGGTGTTTCTTTTTGTGGCAGTAAATACTGCCAGATGGGCGATATGTAGGACAGAAATCTGTCCTAAATGTCCCAAATGAACTTATATGGAAATGTCCTTTATTGTCTGACCAGACTGTCTAGTACAGGCTGACCACATAGAGTTTATTAATATCAGACATCTGTTTAATCCTTGTATAGTCACAAGTATCTGATTCAGGTTCTAAATATATCCCACCAAGAATATAAAAGCTGGCCTGCCTTAGAGAGAGGGGCCTTTTCCTCTGACCACTCTGTGTGATTGCAAATTCGAATCTGAATAAAAGTGCTGCTTCTACAACCATGCTGCTCGGAGTAATTTGATCCACAACAGCACCAAAGGCTACTGCTGGGTTAGGCTCCAACTACCCGCAACCCCTGAATTGGATGAAGCAGTTTAAAGAAAAGGATGTATGGACATTTCCGTCTGGACCGATGGTTTGGAAAACTAAGCAAATGCATATTTTGTTTTATTTATATATCAGCTTACATGAAACAGAAAGCAGGAATAAAGGTATATAAAATATCTGGAGTACAGTCAAAGCATTAAAAGCAGAAAACCACAGGAAACCGGCTTCATTGTAAACTTATATAAGAAATATAAATGCATATATTAGCACATGTATGAAAGCTTTAGTACCCAACAATAAATACTATATTAAACTAGAAAGACTGATGTGATGAGGCCGTCTGGATTCACGTGGAGAAAGCTGTCAAAACCAACTCAACCAGCAAGGAAAGAAAGGTTGAGCAAGAGCTAAAAGACTGTAATAAGCAGGCTTTTAAATGCAGAAAGAAGTCTGAAACGCAGCAGCAGGGGAAAAAAAGAAAAGAAAAACCCTGTGACGCGCATCATTTGGCGAGATGACAGCTCCTTAGTAAAGGGAATTGGCACTGCTGTTTTAGTGGGTTCCCCGCCGAATATCATTGCCTCTGCTTCATCTCTGAAGTTGTTGTTTTCAGTCACTTTGAGCCAAGTAATTGTCAAAGCTGAGCACCTTTCAGCCCCTGCAGAGAAGGTCGCACCACCCTGTCAGTAAACAGCAGACGACTTTGAATATCTAATGTCTTCATCTCAATATGAAGGTGAAGCTTTTAATGGTGGGTGGCAGCAATAACTGCAAACTGGTCCAACTGTCAAACCCACATGAATGTGGGAATGCGAAACACGGCAAACCGGGTTGTTTAAGTTTTCACATTCTCATTTTACCACAGTTTACTTCAGCACTTATAAAGTTCACCGAGCAATATCATCCGGAACTGCCTTCATTCATGGCGTGGCAACAAGTTGAAAACATTCCTCAGAGATTTAAGCAGCTCCCATTCCATCACATCCCAAAATTGCTCTGTTGGATGTAGATCTGGGGACTGTGGAGGCAGTTGGACTACAGTGAACTCATCCTCATGTTGATGATGATTTTAGCCTTGTGACATGGCGCATTATCTTGCTGGAAGTATCCATCGGAACATGCTACAAAAATCATCCCCCCCCAAACACTGTTATACCAGCCGCAGCCTGAAGCATTGATCCAATACAGCATGGATCCATGTTTTCATGAAGTTTCCAGCAGATTCTGATCCTACCATCTAAATGTGGAGCTGAAATGGAAACTCATCAGACCAGTAACGTTTTTGCATCTTCTATTGTCCAGTTTTGTATGAATTGTAGCCTCAGAACCCAGTTTAGTCTTCTGCTTCATTACTAGAAATAATGTCCCTGGACATTCCAGCAAATACAACTAAAACTAGCTTATATCTTCTTTCTTCCTCATTCTGATGAACTTCAGCTAGTCTTCACCGTGTCTACACGACTACATGCTGCCATGTGATTGGTTGGTCAGATATTTGTGTTAACTTGTAATTGAACCTGGTGGGTTTGAAACGAGTAAACAAAAAACAATCTCAGCAATAATTCCTTGCAAACAAAGACTCCAGTGAACGTCTCTCAGAGAATAAAAAGCAAAGTGATGGAGCTGCATCTATCGGGGCTTTGAGAGCTCTTGTTAAACTAAAGCTCAGCTGAGCAAAGCTCAAATGAGGTCGCAGCACAGCTTGTGTATCACCGCTTCGCAGCTCTTCATGAAAGACGGGCTGCTGTGGAGAAACTATGAAAGCAATTCATCTTCATAAAAAAAGTCATTGATAGTGATGTATAGCGCTTCTGAGCCAGGGCAAGCAATGTTAGCTTGTTGAAAATCCCTTCATATTTCATACTTTGTTTGTTTACAGCTCCAAAGATGTTCACAGATATTCAGAAACTATTACATAAACAATGAGCCTATTCCAGGTAAACGGGGCAACACAAATACATTTCAGACATGACATTATGCGTACGAGGCCAAGCTGCTGTGACTGAAATACATACATACGAGAGAAGCGAGGGCAGCTGATGGTGTGCAGCGGCCAGTATTGGCCCTATTAGTACCAACTTGTATAGTCATGCTCCTGCTTTGTGGCTCATTTGCTGGCATATTGCAGATTTGCAAAAATTAGGATCACCAACTAATCCAGCTGGGAAAGCAGTCGCACCAGCCGGTCCTCGTTCACCGGAAGAGCTGCTACAGTAAGTCTGCTTGGATAGGCGCAGCTTTCGTCAACACCAGGTTTATAAATCAAAATGACATGCAATTTGATATATATATACAGGATTTTAAAAAGCTCACTTCCAGCACTGAAACACACACACACACCAAACTGCTGACACTGACAGAAATAAGGGGCTCTCATATTTTCTGGTGAAAGGCATTGTGAGAAATCCAACAATTAATAGCTTGGGCTATTAAATGTGACATGTGCTGGCCGAGGTCTGGCCAGACCACGAAGATGAAGAGGTCTTACGCTGTCAATTTATTAAAGCAAAGCAAAACAAGTAGGACATGGCTCTGTAGAGTTTTGGGAATAAACAGGAATTACCCATCATGGTGATTTGCTATAGTTCTGATGCTAAACTCTGTTTTCTTCCAATGTGAATGTAAGTATGTCAGCAGATGTTCTCTGAGCTTCTAAACACTAAAGTCAGCTTGTCTTTGGTGGAAATAAAATTGAGACCCCAGACCCTTTTGATTTATCCTGGTATCAGAGCCCTCTGTGGGTCATTTATCAGCTAAATGGCTTTTTGAATCCATACTCTAAAGTTCACTACAGCGATTAAAGATTTATCCAGTCATAGTTAGAGATAATTCATCTGAGCTCTATTACGCTGCATTTATGTTGCTGCACGTTGAGGATTTTTCTAAAGGACCTACAGATGCAAACGGAGTGTTATGTAAGGTGTGTTTCAATTTAACTCCAAGAACAAAAATCTAGAAATGGTTTGGGGGAGTTCCCAGTTTGAAGTGTACACTTTCTGGCCACATTATTAGATACACCTCTTCAGCAGCTTAAGATAAATATCTAATTACCTAATTTCATGCCAGCTTGGAGTAATATAGACATGCAAATGTTCAAACAGAGCATTAGAAAAAGGAATAAAGGGGATTTCTTAGAGTTCTGAAGGGAAAATGGGTGTGATAACATGGACAGAGAGCAGGTTTCACTGAAGAAGATGGGTTCCAAATTTGCGGTAAAAAACTCATAAGACATCTGAAGATCAAGGAGCAACTTCTAAAGCAGAGGAGAACTATGGTCCTGGAGGGCCAGGATCCTGTAGATGTTCCACATATCCCCCGTCCAGCACGCCGGATTTAAATAAAATGGATTCAACATCTTCTCTAAGTCGTCACAGTGATTCATTCATATGAATCTGGTGTGTTGAATCAGGAAACATTGAACATTAATTCATGCTTTTGTTACTTCTAGACTGGATTACTGCAATTCTTTATTTATAGGCTGACCCAAATATGCCCTGAAAAGTCTCCAGTTGACCCAAATTGCCGCAGCGAGGCTTCTTACAAGAACTAGCAGAAGAGATCATATTTCTCCAGTTTTAGCATCTCTTCATTGGCTCCCTTTTAAATTTAGGATAGAGTTTAAAATCCTTCTCCTTCCATATAAATATCTCCATGACCAAGCTCCGTTGTATATCAGAGATCTCATAGTTCCATATATTCCAAACAGAACACTTTGCTTACGGATACAGTTACGGATAGTCTAGCCGGACATCCCATGATGCACTGCGGACTTCCAATTATTATCTCTGCTGCTTATTTTCCATGTAGACAGTACTGGCATCATTAACCTATTTCTCTTTTTTTCTGCAGGTCTTATTTCTCATTTTTTTGCAGATTTTAGTTCACATTTCTTCCTTTTTGTTTTTTTTTTTATTTTTTTTTGCAGGTCTTACTTGTTATTTTCCTTTATCTGCAGGTCTTCCTGGATAGAAGCTGCAATGTATATTTATGTCCTCTCTGACCCCAGCCAGTCGAGGCAGATGGCTGCCTTACCTGAGCCGGGTTTTGCCATAGGTTTTGCCTCCCTGTTACAAGGGAGCTTTCCCTCCCACTGTCGCCCCATGCTTGCTCAAGATGGGACATTGGATTGAATCTTGATCAAAGTCAAGATTTGATGCAATCTAGCTGGTTCCCTATATAAGGCTATTTTTTTAATTGGCCGATCTCTGTGAAGCACCTTGAGACGACATTGTCGTGAAATGGCGCTATACAAATAAAGTTGAATTGAATTGAATGAGGGCCAAGGTTCCCCACCCTTATTCTAATGTGTCATCAGTGGCAGAAACCACAACCACACATCTCGCAGATGAATAGAAGATGGTGACCGACTACTGCTGACTCGTTTTGATGATACTGTAAAATTTATTACATTACATTGTGGCAGCAGCATCATTTCCCTGTAGCATTCAGTCTGACAAACTATACTTCGGGACTTTGTATAACTGAAGAGAGCCCAGCGATGAGACAGGATGCAAAATGGATGTCATATTAGCTTCTATTATGATGCTTTAACTTAATATTATAGGCTCTTTTTGAATCTCATCCTCTCGCACAAGTGGCTGTTGTCTTGAAAGAAAAAAGTTTTCTTAAGATAATGAGCATTTTACACGCATTTACGTGTAATAGTCTGCTAGTCTGTTCAGCTGAGTCAGCAATGTTAAGTCTGAGCTCGCTTTTCCACGGCACTTAGTCAAACAAACCAACTTTTTTTACGATGTTTTACGGAGTTCACCACAGACTGCACTGCATCAGGAATTACTAAAGAAGTACCCGAACAAGGCAACTGTTCATCTATCGTTCTGCATCTAACACAGGAACTTCTCTTTCTACCACATCAGAGTAAAACTTGGAGCTGCATATCCCAGCGTTTGGTTAACCATATTCCCATCAGAACATTTACCTCATAAACTCCACATAGTGCACTAAATGCATTTGGTTTTCTTATAGTGACTAATGTTTTACGCAGATCAGAGTTTGCTTCTTCGATCCATTCAAAGTGGCAAACCACTTAGCTGTACAGCTAACATTTCTGCTCTGCATTTACTAACAACATTTATAATGATTGTCTTTGCTGAGAGCTGATGACCCTTGTAAGAGGTCGGATATAAGAGTAGGACTGAAAAGCTGGTCAACTTCCAAAGCCATTTGTACAAACTCCTGATCACACCATATATCACATCACCTCATCCTAACAGGTTGAATAGAAGAAAGCTGGATGCTTTACGTCTCATCCTGACATCAAGTTTGGTTTTGACTGGTGGGAGTTTCGGGTCTACAAGCGGTTAATGGGGTTACAGTGGCCAAGGACAACCTGCATTCAATGCATCTGTTCAATAGATCCAACATTTCACAGATTCATCACTGAAAGTCTTGATAGAAGTATAACATTTCACTTTCCAGCTTAAAGATTTTTCTTGGAAGCTGGTTCAACACACTTTCATGTCTTTGGTTTAAACCTTAACAGGGAGGGAAAAATCATTCCTGCTTTGTTTTATTCTGGCTTCTTTAAAAACTTCTGTTCCCTTGTAGCAATAAAAGAGTCAGTTTGGGATGTTTCCGGTTGCCTTACAGATCACATTCCCTTCATTCTGTTTACCAAGCTGCCGTTTGCCCTGGGCACAACTCGAGCCTCCATTTCCAGCAATCTTTAAGTGGTTATTTTCTTTCACAAAGGCTTATACTCTTATGCCCAAAATGAAACAAATTAAAGGAACAAACCCTCCAGAGGTCTAATAAACCTCTATGAGCCAGTCTGCTAAGAAATTACCCCAAGACAAGTATTCACCTTCCTCCAGTCCGCTTTCCTAAGTCGTCTGACATGGCCAGGACTGCTTCAGCCACCAGAGCGAATTAATAAGCCCACATTTCCATTCTTCAGTGGCTTCACGCTGTGTTTGGTCTGCTGCAGAGGACAGCCAGACTTCATGGAGGCAGAGTGGGAAAGAAAAGAGTTGATGGCAGAAGAAACAAAGAGACTGAAGGAATAAAAGTGTGGCCAGATAAATGTTGTAATCCGAAGTCTATAATGCTGCCTGGCAACAGCATGTCTCCTTCTCACAGTGAATTTAAACGGGGCAGTTTCAGCCCCTCAGTGCTGCAGAGAAAAGTCGTCTTTGACATCTGACCTTTGGTGATGGTAATGTAAGCCAGAGTGGAGGTCGGAGCTTTCAGCTCAGTTTGAAGGGTTTCTCCTGGATTTCTACTGGCCAGCAGTTACACCCTGGTGTGTGGCAAAGAATACAAGAAAATGGAAACTAATATTTGTATCAAATCTCACATCATGGATTTGTTTTCAAGGCACTTAGAGCTTTCAAGCTGCGTTCAAATCGTGTGATTATAATAAACCCCTTCGGAGGAAATGATTGCAAATTTGCAACAAACCACTTTTTACTATCTAACAAATCTATTTAATATAATTATTTATTGCAAAGGGGGGAGCGTTTTCAATGTCTCTCTTTTTCATCAAACCAGATTCAAGCAAATGAATTTAAGCAGATTATGATAAGATGTTGAATCCATTTCATTTGAATCAGGTATGCTGCAACAGGAATGCATGGAAAACCTTCCCAGCCCTCCAGAAATACAGTTCCCCACCCGCTGATTTATTGGTTTGTTTTTATTTACTATTATTTAATTACATTTTATTGTCATTATTTTCTATTTAGCTATACTATATATTTATCTATACAGTTATATTTAACTGTATTATATTCTTTTCAAGTCTTTCCATTCATTTTTCTTAGGTTTCCTTCTTAATTCATTTTGTTTTTTATGTTAAAGAAATATTTAGGTGTTACATTTGTGGTTTGTGGCTGGTGAAGCCAACAGATGTGATGCAAAACATTCTTTACTTAAAATTTGTGAGAGTTCATCAGAGTTGAGAAAGTTTCCAGGAACAAATATCAGCAGATTTATTGAATGAACAACGGCCTTGTAACAAGTAACTGAGGGCAAACATAAGCTAACTGTCTTATGCCAGAAGTCGCTGCAGAGCTATGTTACTCATCAGTATTACTACATGGAAAGCTAAAACTCTTACCATGGTTAAATGAGCACCCAGATCAGCATAAGCTTTGTGATCCTAACCCGAGCACATAGAGATTAACTGATCATACAGTCACAAATTTGATGACTTCATGGTCTAAAAATACTCAGTTAAAAGCAACAGTAACGCCATTCACCATGTAACCTGTTTTTACATATTACATTTTCCAATTTAAACATGCCAGTGTTTTGCTTACATATTTAATGGGAATGAGTAGCTTCATTCATCTATAGTGACTGATGAAGATGAGCATTTGTTTGGTTCATTGCACGTAGTCAACACAGACACAAAGTGTTGTTTCTTTGCTTGTTTATATAGTTAAATAATCTGTCAACGGTAATAGCAAAACATAATATAATATAATGTAACAGTAATAAAATGTGAATGTAAATCAGTATGCCAATTAAATGACCAATAATCCAAAAGATCCAAACCAAGAAAGGATGTGGAGTTTCTATTTTTCCATTTGTCTTGTTTATAACAGATAAATAGATCATGTCTTTTTAATAATAACTTGGTTATTATAACAACTAAGTTGTAATAATGTTTGGGTTGAGACTCTAAAGAAGAATAAATAAATCCTGCTTTTATGTTTTTGTTTTTTTTCCATTTTCTTTTCTATGAAGGGGACGTTTCCTAGATCAGCCTCCACTACCAGTCATTCCTGTCACATTTACTGGCAAAGGATGTCCAAACCTATGACTCCTAGTGGCCAAAAAAGTTAAGTCATTTAAATGCAAAATATATGTTAATTTAATTGTCTGACTGAACTGAGGAGGGATTTGGGAATTTGATATGAATTAAAATAATTTTTGTAGGGTTATTGTGCCATAGTGGCTCATATTGATCGCTTATCAAACTAAATAAAAATAATACTGTGGCAGAGTTTGCCATATTGGCAAGAATTGGTGGTGGTTGTGGGAGAGGGTGGTGGCTGGGGAGGGACAAACATAGAATATCACCAAAATGCCTTCCGAAGACATATCCGCTTTAAAACAAGCATTCCAGTAATTTAGGTGGAAATCTTGTGTAAACTGACTATGAGCTAAAATATTTATATGCTGTATGCATGTGTGTCTCTACGTGTGCCCATGGGGGTGGGGGAGTCCATCTGAGTGTGCTCGCAGATGCCCATATGTGCCTTGTTTGTGTGCCATTCTCCATTAAAGCTGCAATTGCCCAGCAGGCATGATTTTCCACTCTGTCGAAAGCAACACAGTAGCCAGCACCTCACCGACATGAGTCATCAGCTACCATTACGCCTCCGAGAGACTTCAATCACTCTGCTGATGACATGCTCAAAGTGCTTCCTCTGACAAAATATTTCCCATGGGGCCCTCACACACACTCGCACACTTAACGTCCGGTGTCTCACATCCAAGGCGCCACTGAGCCGCCTCGCCTCCTCTTGAGGCTCACTCTAGTGAAACCTTCACACCTTCCACCGCCCACCATCCATTTTTGTCTTCCACTCATTCATTCCGTCCTCTATCCCTTCTGCCTCCACCACCCACCCCACGCAGGGGAGAGAAAGTGCCGAACACTGCTAGTAATTAGTGGTCTTGATAATGGGGCAAGGCCAAGGAAGGTTGCCAATAATCTGGCCTAATTGCTCAGATGTATGCCAACGCATTGGTCTCAGACTTGGTGGTAGATAATGGCGTTGGCAGGTGCTGCCAGGGATGCGCTCCTGGTGACATGAGCTTTTAATGACCACTGGTGTGTTTGCATTTCTGTGTGTATGTGCAGTTATTTCAGTGGGAAATGTGAGTTAAACTACCAGGCAGAGTAAAGTCAAAAATGTCATAATTACAGCAATAATAATACAAACATGTCCCATTATACTCCTCCATAACAGCTCAGCATGTCCTGCAGACCATGTTCTACCAGCAGGCCGTGTGTGAAGACAGCTTCCGATGGAAAATGTTATGAGTAATTAAAATTTTAAACCCAAGCAGCTTCAACTGGCTGTGTTTTGGTTTGACTTCGTCCCATGATTGCTGGGAAACCCAGGGGTCATTAAGATCAACAGGGTTTATGTTTGGCTTGAATGGATCACGAGTTAATACTAAAAAACAATTATGAGTAAACTGCGTTTGTTTGTTTGTATTTTTTTCTTTAATAAAGCCCCTCAGTCTTCATTTATCTCTTTAACCATATGATTTTAATTTAATATTGTCAGAGTCCAGAGCTGCAGATGTCCTGCCATTTTCTCATTAACACTGCAATTGGTGCAGCAAGGTGATCCAAAATGTAATCAAGCATGGCGTTAAGTATGGGGGCGTAAAATACAGATCTCTGTTACTTTCTAATTACAGTTTGGGTGTACAGATTTATCTGCACACAACAGCAGGAAATGTGGTCTTAAAGTGAAAAAAGAAACTAGTTTAGTGTAGAATTGTTGGAGCTGATATTAAAGACTATCTGCTGCTAATCTCACATCCCAGAACAAAACATGATCAGCTCAACTTGGTTTAATAATTTACTCTCCCCTGTGTGCAAAGCATGATTGTGGTATGCTAACGGTACTCCATTTTATTGATCTGCAAAGATTTCCTACAACATCCTAATATGTTTCCATTTCCCTGCTATTTATCCTAGCAGGTTCATTTCCTGTGGAAGGCCACCACACCTGGAAATAAATATGTGTTTTGTTTTTAAAAGGCAAATGTGGAAATGACAAAAATGGAATACACTTTGTTTCTATTTGGTAGCACTTTACATTACAGAACTGTAATAATACGGTAATATTTATTGCTTGTGTTCTTATTCTCAGAAGTAAGTCGGTTTGGAGAAAAGTTCCTGCTAAATAGAATAGAATAGAATAGAATAGAATAGAATAGAATAGAATAGAATAGAATAATAGTGTGTTAATATGATGGTAA
>JBAMHX010000017.1:22416887-22428798 GCA_037177515.1 Pseudomugil tenellus | reverse complement strand
ATGGATGGATGGATGGATGGATGGATGGATGGATGGATGGATATTGTAAATAAATTATTTAAATGAGACTATAAGTACCTAATATGATATATGACACAATAAATTAATGAAGACTGCTCATATGTCCCACATCTTTTAAAGATTTACTGTGGAAATTTTAATGAATCAAGCTAAACATTGTAGAATAGACAAGTATAAAAAATCGGATTGGCCATTGTGCTGTAAGAAAATTCTTACATTTTTTTTTTTTTAATCTAGAATTGTCATCCTAAAATCAAAAATCAAATCGAATATCATATCAGCTGTACCCTGTCAGTGATCAGATACCCTGCTGGGATAATATCCTGGCTAAGGAGGAAGCTCAGACCACAGATGTCAAAAGAGGGAAGATGCTCATCATGCACAGAGGGTTCCAACGCAAGTCCAGTGTCTAGCAACTATACGCTAAGCACAAAGAAGGAAGCCGATAACTAGTGAGCATCAAGACCACTATCCAAGATTAAACATTCAAGCTCTACCAATACATCAGGAAGAGGACACCAAGGGATGAAGCACTTAGTGAATGTCTCAGACAATGAAGTCTGGAGGAACACAAGATGGAAGCCCCTGCATGGGATGTACTACCGTCAGATCAACGAAGTGGCCGATGTAGACAAGTCCTACCAATGGTTGGAGAAGGCTGGATTGAAGGACAGCACAGGAGCAAGCACTGAGCACCAGAGCGATTGAAGCCCAGATCTATTATACCAGGCAGAATCCCATGTGCAGACTATGTAAAGCACCTCATAAGGGGGCAAGATACCGGCAGGTAAAAAATACATAGAGCAAGTAGCCGGCATAGAACATCTGAGCAGAATATGGACTGGAGACTCCTAAGTCCCAGTGGGAAACTCCCTCCAATGCGGAAACATCAGACATCTCCGTCCAGGAAAGCACGTTCCTAGGAACAGCTAAGATATTGCGTAGGACTCTCAAGCTCCCACGACTCTGGTAGAGAACCTTAAGAGGAACAGCTACCCGCTCTACCCAGGGAAATGTGAAGGGTGGGTGAGGGAGGAGTTATATACACACATGATGTTGCTGCATTATGTGAACATCCAAGTTATGTCTATATTTGAAAAACATAAATCCAGATATATTCCTTGTATTTTGCCTCTTTTTTCAAAAATCTATTTTCTTTTTCATGTTCAAAATAAACACTTGAGTCATTTAAATTGAAATTATTTTAGAATAGATAATAGTTATAAAACCATTCCGTCTGAAGGTTGGCTGTCGGATCACAACAACTAAATTAAATTAAGCTCAGTGCATCCCTGGTGGGGAAGCCGGCTTGGGTTCCGGGTGGCGAAAGACACTGAAGTGCAACATATGGAGAAACAGTTTGTTCATTCAGCCAGTCGCCATGAATGGGACCAGGCAAGCCATTAGTGGTAGGACACTTGTAATCATTAACAGAAATGGGACTAGAGAAGGACATATGAGAAGTGAAGAGGAACAAGTACGGGGAGGGTGCTTTTTTGGACAATGGCACAATCTTTTTCTGTCCAGCAGTAACATTAATCAGATCGGTTCCTCCCGGTGCTTTCACATTTGTCAACCCCCCCATGTGCTGTCAAAGTGAAATACATCCGGAAATGTAACACAGAGAGAGAATAGAAGGAGGCAAAATGAGCAGCAGCAATGTCAAAGTCAAAAACAAAAGGGAGGGGAGACTCGAAAAGATTTTTTTCTGCTTGACTGGGTTGCACATCAACCTTTTTTTTAAAGGGGGTGGATCACATCTTTCAGGGGCTGCTGTGGAATAACAGCTTTGAAATTCATTGCAGATGACAAGCAAACAAATGCTCCAGAGTGGCTACAGCTGGGAACAGGTGTGTGTCAAGCTCCAAGCTGGCTCCATTTATTTCCTCATCTGACACGCTAATCGTCAACCTCGTTGTGTATTAAGCCACGAAACACATTCCATGCGACGCCACGCCGTGTCTACCCCAATTAAACACAATCTGAAATTTCATTATGCTAAATTTAGAGACGCAGGATTTCTGCTTTTATAGATTTGGATCGGATAAAAACAAAATGAAAAGGAGAAACCAAAGAGCCAAGGGTGTAGAAGCGATCTCATCCAACCTGTTGTGCAGTTTATTATCTCCCAGCTGCTTTAATGGAATGAGAGAGCAGATCTCTGCAGCCTGCTGCAGACGTTGTGTGACAGCTCAAGGCGTTCTTGGAAACCTCTTGTGATTCATGTCCTTTGCCAGGCTGCTGAATTGCCATAGACAGTTGCCAGGTTGCTGTTGTATCTTTATTTTAAAGGGTGGAGGGTTGGAGGGGGGCTAGAGGTGACAGCCTGAGCTGCGTGGAGCTGTATTTTCTAAGACATATGTGACAGGATAACCAAAACATGAAACATCTGATGAGCACCTTCTAGCTGACAACGTCTGCACGTGCTGACTTCCTGAATGCAAGCTTTCACAGAGGAGCACAAGCCAAAAATAGGATTACTCCATGTCTTGGCAAGACTGAGCAAAGACTTGCAGGAAAAAAGAGAAAAAGGGGGTTAAATTTACTGCTGGAGAATATATCTGCTCAGTACGGTGTTTGAAATGTTTCTGCTGTTTGCAGGGAAACTGAAACAAGCGGAACTCAGCAGAGAAAACTGATTTGATCACAAAGCAGCTAAAAGTCTGTTTGCAGATGCATTAGACTTTTACTTTCTACTTTTAACCCACTGATGAGCCACTGGAAGGAAAAATATCGCTCTATGTAATCACGTTTAAATGATGCGACTAGTTTGGAAATCAAAAATCCACTGAAGTGATTTGCTTTAGGAAAATTGTCACCGTATTAAGAACTGCAATTTCAGTTCATGCACAAACTTTCAGCAAAGACACTGATCATGTGATTAAAATTACATCCAGCTCATTGTCAACAGCATTTATCAGAAACTAATGATGGACGATATAAAAATGTCAACAGATATTTTTCTGCTTGTCATGACCGATAACCGATAAGTTACCAACATTTTATGTTTATTATAATCTGCAGTTTGTGTTGGATGCAGTGATCTAAAACTGATATTTAAGTAGCTGCGGCGTATCTGTAACACCAAACAAACAGGGCTGGCTGCAAGAGAGACCAATCCCCATTGACTCCCATGTTAAAATGTCCAATTTCCCAGCTGAAATAAACTTTTTCGGTTTAATAATTCAAATTTACCATGACAAGCCCTCTCAGTTCCTTTTCATCCATTTTTGGATTTTCCTGTAAAACACTAAGATGGCAACAGCAGGACCCGCCTATGGGCTTCAAAAACCTATGTGTGACGTCATGTATGCTCTGTCCAGCATTTATTGTCTATGGTCATACCACAAAAAATGTGGTCATTCAATCAACACAGAGCATCCTTTGAAAATTCAGCAACAGATGTGCAGCTTATTTCCAAAGGTATCTTTTTTTAAATATGAAATTATATGTACTGACATGATGTGTCAGCATCAATTGCCAAACGTAATCCTATCTATAAAATAACGTGCATCCTCAAACATTAGGTGAATTCTGTAACCTTTGTGCTGTCTTAAAAAGTGTTTATAGGGTTCTGAATGGATTGATCAACCCTCTGTGTTATTGTTTTAGCTTTCTATACTTCTTCATTGCAATGATGATTTTTCAGGTGTGCGATTAGATTTGTTGTTTTTAATTTGAAATCTTCCCTCCTCTCGGACTTCCCAGCAATGCTCTTTCATCTCCTGCTAAAATACGACTGTACTGCTTATTATTAGTCAGGCAGTGATTGGACCAAGTCTGGGTCCTGCTGGAAAGGTGTGCATAATCTGCAATCTTGGCATGCTTAAGCACTGCATCGCTTATATAAAATAGCCCAAAATTTTAATATATGATAGAAGATTTTTAGGAGAAAATGATACTTAGAAAACAAGCTAAAAAAAATAACCCAAATCACAGATATTTTATCGGCACAATAAATATCATCCATTCCTATCAGAAACCTGAAATAATTCAAATAATGTATCTTTAAAAGCAGATGGTTTGGAGATGGAAGCACCTGACTGATCAGGCACATCCAGCAAGTTTAATGCACTGCATTGCCAAATAAACTCACCAGCCACCTTAACAGGCCGCCAGCCAATATCACAGTAGCATCTTAGTGCTTTAATTAGGGCTGTAACTGTACGATAAAATCACAGTTCGGTAAGTACGTAAGTAGTTTTTCTGTACGGTAACATAAATTGAGATATGTTTTTAATGGACAGTATCTGCACATACATATCAGGAGGGAGGGATGTTTTTGGAGAAAAATTAAAAATAATTCACTTTAAGTAAAAATATTAATTTGCTCTACAGTTCAATGTTTTCTATATAAAAAAAAGCACTAACTGCATGTATGCTGTATAAAATGCTTTCCATGCTGAAGAAGAGTGCCATCATGCACGTGTGAATGGTGTGCGGTTATATCGGTGAGGCTAGGAAGGGGAGCGATCTTCAACAAAGCTTAACACGAGACCTGCAGACTGCTTTTAACTCTTTGTTGGTTTAAATTGGTCACCGAGTATAAAGGTTTTTCCAAACAACAGATTGTAACAATGGAAAAGACTCTTCAAGCTTTGGTTTCTCTTTGTAGCTGCTGCAAGCCATAACCGGAGGCTGGGCTTGGTAAGGGGGAAGCATGTGCAAGGCGTAATGAAGGTAAACATGAGCCAGAAGGAAGGTGAGAAGAATTTAATGAAGGTAATGAGGGATGAACGGAAACCTGTAAGGAAGGTGGAGGAGTCCAGGAGGGTTTCAGGGACGAGGAAATCCAGGGGATATCTGTGGGATATCCAGGACGATAGAGAAGGCAAATCCAGGGATGGGCTTAAGCAGGAGCAGCAGGAACAACTCAATGACCGACAAATGAATGACTGGTGAGCTGAGGGATATAAGGCAGTGAGGGGATCAGGAACAGGTGCAGGTGATCAAGGGTAATGAGTCTGGTGGCAGGCGACGGTGATTGGGCTGATGATGTCCGAAGCTGGGGTGTGGCAGAGTCAAGGCCTGACACAAGGCAGTTACAACTCTGTGTGCTTCCATTCGGTGTCAAAAAACCTGACTATGGATACATGTAACATTATACCAGAAGCATCTACTCATATAGAAATGGTGAAGAAGACTCACTGAAGATGAAAATCCATCCATCCATTCTTCATGTCCACAACATAGACTACAGCCATTAAACATATACAGGCATTAATCAGTTAACAATCTACTGCTTACAAATGGTTCAAAACGCTGCAACCAGACTCTTTAGGACCCAAAAGAGATCACATCACCCCCATCCTGACCTCCCTCCACTGGCTGCCCATTAAATTCAGAATTGATTTAAAACTGCTTTTATTTGTATCTAAACACTATTACCCACTTGAATTGCATCTATTTTAACTCCCTGCTCTACCAGATCCCTCAGGTTGGCTGACCTGAGGCTATTATCTGTACCACGCTCAAATTTCAAACCGAGCCCCCAGACTCTGGACCCTCCCCTTCTCCTTCAGATCTCCACCTTTCATCGACTATCACATCCAGGATCTAACACACCTCTTTTCACAAACCTTTCAAACCTCCAGGTGGGACCTGATGTTGCTGTTTTTGCTTTTAACTGTAACTGTTCAGCAGTTTGGCCAATTTGAGCTGTTTTTAATGTGCTTTATCTATAAATTTGATTGACTGACCGATTGCAGTTGAAACTTAGCATCAGAATGAGCAATTGTGTCATGCTGTATGTCAATATGCTATATCTCTGAGCAATGTTTGTACCAAAAATGAAAGCTGATCTGAAGGAAAGTGGACGGGAGGGAGGTCATATTAAACTAACAAAATGCCTGACAGTTGTATATGTTGACTCATTACATTTTCAGTGGCACATTATTAGCAAGAAACGCTTGATGTGATGTTTCCATAGAGTGTATATAAAAAAATACAGTGACATCACCATTACATCATCACAGAGCAGAATTGAAGCTTGGTTGGCGGTTCCCATTGTTGCCATATTGGTAGCCTGTTCTCATATGGAGAAAACACAAAAGTGGGCAAAAAGGTGGAAATGAGACAGGGGGTGTGAGTTTGAGACCGGATGATTGACAACTACCAAATTCCAACCTGCCTGTAGCTAAGAGCTGACCACTTAATGGTGGTAGGCGCGTTATAGCTAAGGCACTCTGTTAGCCAACTATTAAACTCTGTCTTTTGCTACCAGATATCAGACAACTGTCAGTCAATGGGACATACCCCTGCATTTATAAATTTAATAATTTTTAAGGAAATGACTTTTTAAAAAAATGTATAACCCCTCAAAGTTCTCGTGAAGGCAAACCAATTAAACCTTTTTTTTTTTTTTTTTACCAGGCTGTAAACATATTTCCTTTTTTGGTGTGAAGATTGCTCACAGATTTCATGAAGGTTGCCGCTTTTGTGTAGATGGCAAGATTAGAGAAAAAACCTTCTTCAATATTAAGTTTATTAAGTGGTTTGATCTAAAACCTTTTACTGAAGTGTCCTTGGGAAAGACACTGAACTCCACATCACCACTAATATGCTCATTAGAAAGACAACGGAGCCAAACATAAAGATGAATGTATGTTTATGAGAATAAGAAACTACAGGAAAATTTTCAATAAAGCTCTGCATATGTATAGTAGACCATCCTGAGATTAGTGCTATCTAGCGTCACCACAGAAATAGTCTGAGTAGCTTTATAATATGCTAGTATCGTGTTTGTTTCGATGCACCATACTCCAAAAACAGAGAATGAATTAATAAACTGCTGCGACTGGAGCCATTTGGGTTTCCCAATCAAAACAATGATTCCATTAATGCACCATGATAATCTTCAGAACCAATTAGAAAGAAAGTAAGGAAATAACATTTTACATAAACCATGAGGATAATTTAATGTGGTTTTAAGCTTAAAAAGATAATAAAAAAACAGATGCTCCATCCACCAAACAGTCTAGATGCAAACATTTACAGGTCTGACTGATATTTCTGCTAGGTTTCTGTCACAGATACAAGGAAGTTTGGACCCAATTGCAGGAAGAAGGCAGGAGGAGACTGGTTGAATGCAGTAAAATTTTGACTTGATTAAAATTAAGAAACTAACAAAACAGGACCACACTACAAAAAACTGGCTTTAAGAAACAAGAAAAATTTTCCTTGAAAATGTCTTGTTCTGTTGGCAAACAATTTATCCTATTTCAAGGAACATTAAACTGTGAAGAACTCCTAAAACAGGTAAAACAAATCTAAAAAAAAAAAAAAACCCTACTAAGAATAATTATCTTAGCTTAAAAAAATAAGCATGTGTTCTTGATTTGAGGTGTTTAATCTTACTTAGATTTTAGTTATTGCAGTGGGGAGCAAACAACTACACCGAGGGAGCAAGACTAAAACTAAGGTGCAAAGACGACAACAATGAATTCACAAGTGAACAGAAAACAAAGGAGCATAAATACCCAAAAAACAAAATGAGACACAGGTGTAACTGATAACCAAATCCAACCAGGAGCACTAATTAACAGGAAGTTAAGCTGAATCGGAAAATACAAATAAAAGACATACAAAATTAAACAGAAACCCATAACAGAATTCATTGGGACACTTAGTCGGGGGTTTATACTGAGACCCACTGTAACCTGATGAGAGCCCACCCAGCCTAATGAAAAGTCTTTGACCCAGTTTGACTTGAGTCATACCAGAATCCAAGATAGCAAAACTGCAATTCTGCAATTATTCTCCACCTTTACAACGATAATAAACTTCATTTTATGCATCTGGTTGTGCAGCAAAGTACAATCTAATCCATACTGCTGCATTCTCTGCCATAGAGCATGCTCAGGGGCTTTCCTGCATCATGCCGCAAAATGGCATCACTAGTTGTTGCTCACAGCGATTTAGGAACGACTGATAATCTTCCTTCTGCTGTTGGATAAGATACTTATTCACCGTGCAGGACGATGACATATGAAGTCATCACAATTTAACACAGTGTGCTTAAATTTCTACTTTCAGCTTTGAAGAATTAACATCAGATTTCACAAGCTCTTAAATAGAAGAGTTTCACAGCTTTTTTTTATTTTTTTACCCATTTCTACAGTCATGTATGCATATTAATGAAGGTATTAATTAGCTGCCTTGAGATTACCTTTAAATATGTAAGTGCCTGCCATAGGCATTGGAAGGTAGCCTTAACTACATACGTTGGCAGCACATGACTAAACTCACAGCAGAGGAGATGTTGGAGTAAGGATGAAAAGTGTCAAAACTGTATTCCTCAAGTCCAGTTAGGATTAAAATGTCTCAATCTCGTACGTGCTGTGGTTTAAGGTCTCATCTAATTTATTCCTTCTTTCATCCTACTGTCAGTCCGCTAAACCTCAGCTGGCCTTCAGTACACACTGTCTCTTTATTTGTAGTGCTGGGTGAGGTGGGTGTAGGGGAGGGTGGGCATGTGACAGCGGATAACCGAGTTTTAGCACCCTGCTTCAAATTAAAGCCCTTCATTGTTAACAGGTGATTGTCTAGTCTTAGTGAAACAATACAAAAGAACAGCTCAGTCTTTCTGAAGCCATGAAATTGCAAAGAAAACACACTGTGTGGGTGGACGCTGGAGTTTGTTTACATGATGATAAAGATAAGAGATGGAAAGAAAGTGAAAGAAATAAAACATCTAGACATGCGATGTGATATACCCAGTTTGTTTCAGATCATGTATTGTAACTTTAATTTATGGTTAAATATTTATTTTCAAAATAAATAAATAATTAAGAGCACTGATTTTTTTGTCTTTTGTTTTTATTTGAATGTATGTTTGATTACATATAAAGGTCCCATATTATACAAAATGGACATTTATGAGCTTTTAACCTTCTAGTAACGATCCCGGAAGGAGTTTCATATTTCATCCATGCATTTTTTGTAGTTTTATCGTGCAGCTTAATGGCTGACACATGGCGCCTCAGTGCAGGCGGGCCATGGGAGCAGCAGAGATATAGAGGAGAGAAGGAGAGATACAGACCCAGGCGTTCACAGTTCCGGCCAGAAATTTCTCAGCAACAAATGAATTGTACAGCAAAACTATAGTATGGTACATGTTGCAAAATGCATGATATTATCATAAATGTGCATAGGATAGACTTTGAGATGGCAAATATAGCATAATATGATTTAACAAAGCAGTGGAATGCTAGAATAGGCTCCATTGCTTATTCTACCTCACCTATTACCCCCTTTTCCTGTTTTTTCATTTTTGTTTTAGGTTCAATAAATGTTTCTTTATAGAAAAAAAGGAGGAAAAAAGACTTTGTAACGTTTCTTACCATTGTACGATGTATATTAGGGGAGAAAAACCAGTATCGGCTCAAGAAAATTAGCAGCCTGTCTCAGCCATCGGCTGAAGAAAAGAATCTGTAACAGCACTGCCCTAAAAAATCCATATAGGTCAAATCCATACAAATATTAGTGTATGTGTGTTACTGGTGGAGAATACATAAATATGGCACTTTGAACTCAGAAGGACAGAAACATCTTGGATTAACATGAATATCTTTCTGGAAACAAAGCCTCTGTCAGATCACAGAACAATATGTGAAGATTATCTCTGCAAACACCCATTGATAAAGGGAAGCGTAAGTAAAGTAAAGTAAAACTGAAGGACTTGTGCTTTTTAAGGTAAAAGACAACAAACTTTTCGCTGGATTATTGGTGTGACATAAAAGACCACATCTCTGCCCCAATGTTCAAGCTTCAAAAAGCAATTTTCAATCTAAAAGATTCTCTTTGTTGGATGGAGTGAAAGAATAACGGCCTATTTACACCAGATTACAGTTTCTGACATTATTACTGTGTTTTTTTTCCCTCCTGAGTAGAGAAACGTGGCAGAGTGATGAAGAGGAAAAGCCAGTCGTTGAATGTAAAAAGCTTTCTCTACTAAAACAATGACTACAGTGATGTCAGCTGGGGTTAGAAAAATATATCAACATGCATTAATACATTAGATCACGATGGTTTTCTATCAGCAATAATCCACTTTACTTGTATTTTCAGTGTTTTAACAACATGCCATCGACAGAAAACGCAGTTTTGTGGATTAATGAGAAGATATATTATCTTTATGAAAGTTCAGCAGAAATATCTGTAGTGTGACGAAACACAGCAGCTACAACAAACCTGACAAGCTTAACTTGAAATCATGTGTACTGGATGCAAAACCAGGATTTCAGGAAGTTGCTCTTGTAATTTATGCAGACTTGCTCACATGGACTTTGTTTCACTACCTCATCCTATTTATCCCTTTATTTAGTGTTTCCTAAATAACTGTTCAGTCGCACAAGTTAACAAAACACTTTAGCAGTAACAAGTTAAACAAGATGTATATGTGTTATTAATATACTGTTAGTTAACATGAATTTGACTCTTCGGTTCCCTGCAGACGCCTTTGGTCTGCCCAACATCATGCTTAAACTTTCATTTGGATCTCAGCTACGCAAGCAGTGTTTCCTGACCATTTTGAATGGCTGATCTGATCAGGTTGACAAAATCTGGCAACGTCTTCCTTCTGTTCTGGTTGCTGCTCTCTCTTCCATAAGACCAAGCTTCTGTGTTTACGTCAACAGTGGTGAGAGTGTGTGGTAAATCATCCGCTGACATGACTGCTGTGTTGCTGCCTGTTGTCCTACATCCTACATATTACTGCTGATGTTCTGTCATCTGAGCTCATTATAAATACAACCAATAAAACGTATGAATTAATGATTCACACTATACAGTGAGTCATTTGTGGCGTCACTGTGCATATGATTGAATAAACAAATCACGGTTTTTATGAGAGCATCGTTTTCTGTTGGGAAATGCAGTGAACGTATGCCTCATAATGACTTTCCCATCAGTCTCAGTTGCACTTTACATTTAATCCAAATAAGTTATAAGTTATATTTAGAATTAAAGTAAATGAAAATGGTGCATTTGTAAAGTCAGGGTCTGAATCTGTTCCTGAATCACTCATCTCCGGATTTGTGGTTTTATTTTTAAACAGAAGATAATCTGAAAAAGCAGTTTCCAACCACTTGGCTGCAGATTTACTAAAACCAAACCAACGACAACTGTACCTGGATGTAAAAGGACGAAAAAAGAAAACAAGGACCACAGTGCGTATGATGCACCTGTCGCTTTCACTTGAAAGCACATGGATGATGGCGCACCTTCCTGCAGGTTATTGTACACGTGTGCGTGCATAAACACACACACACAGACACAGAGTTGCATGTTCTCCACATTAACATTTGTTCTCTTCCTCCCGCCTCAGGCGGCAGGCCTCCTTGGCTGACCTCAGGTTGGACTGCCACAGCTAGTTTGCGTCAGAAATCTTTTGAAGCGGACCAGTTTATGGCTCCACTAGAGCACAGGTAGGGGAGGGGGGGATAGGTGGAGGAGGTGCAGACATAAACATCATTTAGGAATAAAAAGGTGCACACTGCCAAAAAAGCCATCTATATTCTCCATCATTGGAGATGCATTAGTTTGCAACTTTTAACTCCTTAATTTCAGGATTTGCAACAGAAAAATGGTTAATATGAGAGGTATAGATGAAAAAGAAGCTTATCCCTTTAACTCCCCGGTTTAACATTTGGTAGAGGAAAATTTGCTGTGATTATGATAATTTTCTTGAAGAAATTGTGGAAATAAACCAGTCTATGCCATCTCTTCCACTGTGTTATGTAAAACCCAAACAAAGTGTTTGTTCTAACAGCACGGTTTCACATTTCCACCAGTTCACTGTCGTTATCTTGTTACTAACTTACATCTGAACCTTTTGCTAAAACATATTTATTCTGATTGTTTTTGTCCAAAACAAACAGAAAAATGCAAA
>JBAMHX010000017.1:22401578-22414035 GCA_037177515.1 Pseudomugil tenellus | reverse complement strand
AACAGATTTTTATCACATCTGTTTCACTAATAATGTCTCATGTAAGTAAACTGTTTGCATTTATGTATTTACAGTTGCACAAACATTTATCTCGCTGTAATTTATTTGAATGAGATGTGCACATCTCACGGCCATGTCTGGCTTTGTGCACATGAAGCATGCAGAATTGCTCTACACAGAGGAAGGGATGCAGGAAGGTGAGCTTATAGGCTAATCTCCATACTGAACAACGGTAGACGTTAAAACTTTTCTAATCAGCAGAATAGAAAATTAAATGTTCGATTTGAATTCAGGAACCAGATGCTTTACGCTTCAAATCTTCAGAAGATGTTGGGAAGTTTTTTTCACAGTTTCCACATAAAACATATTTGTCATTTTCATAAACAATAATCTTTATATTAATGGAATGATGCATATTAATACACTGCAAAAACAAAAATCTAAGTAAAATTAAACATCTTAAATGTTTTTTTTTTTTTTTTTTTTTTTTTGTTTTTCAACGTAAGATAATTATTCTTAGTAAGTTTTTTAAAGATTTTTTTTACTTGTTTTAGGAATTCTTGACAGGTTAAAGTTCTTTGAAATAAGATAAATTATCTGCCAACAGACCAAGAAATGTGATCTTATTTCATTATGTTATTTCATTAACATAATTTTTGTCATTTTTTTCTTAAAGCTAGTTTTTGTCGTGTGCTAAGCTTAAGTTGGATCTGAGAGAAGTGCCAGATAAAAACCCACCTTTTTATATTCTGTTTATAAAAAACTCATCTTACTCGCGGAGAAGCGTAGTAAAGGTCCTTGTTGTTACTCCAGATGTAGTCTTAAGATGAAAAGTTAGTTTAATCTATTTCAGACACCGACAGGGATTGGTTGAAAAGGCTGCAGGCTAAGAAAATGGTCAAGTTTTCAGAAACACAAGTCTTTGACAGGTTTGTTGATTGCTTTGCAAAGTGTGAAGCAAATAAAATTCTAGACAAGCAAGAAACTTTGGTCTAAGAGAGCAACATCTTCTACTTTGTCCCATTTTCAAAACCCACTTCACCCTATCGGGGGTCTCAGAGGACTGGAACCATCACTCCATCAACACACAGAGAAATCATGGACATTCTGAGCTGTCAGCTCAGCCATGAAACAGTCATCAAGTGTTTTAATGAGCTTTTACTGATGTCTCCAACATATCAGCAACTACTGACTTAAACAAAATAGCATAGTCATGCTAGTTCAGCTCCTGACGTAAAACGTTGGGGTCAGACAGCAACAGCTGCAACACAAGCTGGAAATGTAAAACCACCCTGGACCATTCATCAGGCCATAACTTAAAGCACACAATGACGATACAGACAAAAGAAAGAGGGGTGAGAAAAAGAGAGAGAAACCTCGTGCATGTATTTGTTTGCAGTGGGTGTCTAATCCACATTTCTCAGTGCTGCCATGTTTAAACAGCAGCCTTGATTGATGTGCCAGCTCCTCGCATTTTTCGCTCCCACTGACAATTGTACAATTCTGCCGCGTTCTTGTCATCCCCAACATATAATACACCCTGGACCATGGTATTAGTTTCTGATTTATTTATTAATATATCTTAAGCTGCTGGCAGGGATAAAAAACATCGCATGGCATCCAGTAAATATTGTTGAATTAGGGTCTGCATGCAAGACAAGACTCCTCTTACATCTTCCTTTGCATAATGCAGTGAGGTGGGGCTCTTTGTTTTGTCTTTTCTCCCAAGATAATCATATTATCTGCTGTGGGTAGCGAGCGCTTGCCAAGTTGTGCTCTCAGCTAAATCCACAATTGATCTTTCCCCTTGTCTGCCCTGCCTTTATTCCTCTATCAGTCTCCGTCTCTCCCACCGTAAGCCCTGCTTTTTTCCATCCCAGACAATCACTCAGGCCTGCAGAGATGGGAGGAAAAAGAGGAGTAGGGAGGTGGATATTTAATCAACTGAGCTAGCTCTACTGGTGCCCAACAACAACTCCTATCAGATGTGAGATTCAGCAAAGTGATCAGCATGGGGGCCGCTCAGAGTTTGGGCTATTGATCAGACATCCCCGACTGCAGCAGCTCTACTCCTCTAATGAGGCCAATCTGCAGATTTTATAAACTTTTAGGTGAGGGTGGATAACTGGGCATGAGCTAATTAATGGGCCTCCTTTTCTTTTAGATTTGATGTTTTAAACTTTATCCTACTTTCCTCACGCGTCAGGAAAGCTACCTCTGGCTTCAGGGACAAATAGTTTCCGCCAAATGAGCTCTGCTTTGGACCAAATTAGAAGCGAGTTATCAGAAAGTCGGGAGGTTAATTGTGCCGCTTGGATGTGGAAATGAGTAGATCTGCCAGACCCCCCCTCCCCCTAATACAAAAAGTAAAAGGAAAAAAGGAAAAAAAAGGTTAGCATTGCCTTCAATTTACATCATATATAGCAATATCTACAGCACGGGCTGCAGGGTGATACCCAATGTAAATCTTTTACACCATTTTCAAGTCATGGTAATGCTAATTGAGCGCTACACTACAAAAAGATGTCAGGCCACCGTTCTGACAGGACCGACAAGACAAAAAGGCAACAGCAATTGGCTCCCATGTTAATTGTTTCTTCAAAGCAGGATGGCACATATTTTAACAGAGTGTCAAACCGCGCTTGTCACAAAGTCTTTTTTTTTTCTTTTTCTAACCCAATCAGGTCTCAGATGTTTTCGCATCTGCCGACATCAAATGACACATCACTCTAAGACAAGAACAGAGTCACAACCACAGCCTGGATATCAAATATGGAAGTGGGATAAAAGCATGCAGGGCTTTCATCTTTAAAAAAACTTAAAGGTGGTGTTGTCAGGGGAAAGTTCAACAGTCTGGGAAATACTCGCACATGAAGGAAATGACTAAAAGCTGCTGACCATAAGGTGAGGTCAATCGTTTTGTTTAAGCAATGAGTAGCCGATTAAGTCCTGAACAGGATGTAGAGAAACTAAATTAATCATGAGACGTTTGTCACCATAGTAACCTGATCAGCTGGCATGTTTACTTTAAAGGAGACTATGGAGAAAAGACATGTCAAGTTTGAAACAGCAGCGATGCATTTCAAGCCCAGTCAAGTCAAGTCTATTACAACACTTTTATCTGCATTTGTACATTATTTTAATTATAACTATAAAATTTTCTCTGACATCTTCATGTGATCTCCCCGCTGAGATCTCTCCAATCAGTAAAAATCCATCTGATGTTGGTTCTTGTCTTCCTTGCCTCCTCTCATAGTGTCCTCTTGCATTTCTGTGATTTGTCACCCATGGTTCCTGTTCTAAATGGCCGGTGTGTTGCTAGCAGGTAACAATGTGCCATGAAGCTAAATTCTTCCGTAAAGTCACCGACCATATGTGTTTTATTTCTGTTATTAGTCATTTGCTGTATTCGAACATTCATAGTGTTTTAAAAATGTCAGACAAAAGATCATTTAGAAATGAAAGAAAAAGATAAGGCGGGGGGGGGGGGGTGTTATAATGGCATTGTTTACTTTATCATTCAAGTTTAAAACATTTTTTCTGTTTGGTGTCTAATTAACTTTCATAATCAAACAATTAGTCATTAATCAAATGCATTTTCGAACATTAGCTCCTGTTCTCCGTAAATCCTGTCATTTAATATGTTATTCTAGTCAACCAGACTTTTATTTGGGAATGATCTTCCTGTAATTCAATATCTCATTATATCATATGATTAATAAAATTTTTACTTCGGTCACTTCTGCTGCAGCTGAATCCATAAATCAGTTTTCATTTCATTATTGATTGAAATTATTATATCATGATAAAAAAGTTGTGATCTAAACCCTCTGATAAAAAAAAAAAATCTGTCAGTGATGGATTCAAGTGGAAACCTAATATGTTTTCCTCAATTTGATTAATCGGAAACATGGGCTAAACAGTGACAATATGTTCACATCAGGCTCTTGGGACGGTTTATTTGCTTTAGTCTAATGTTTGTTTGTGTTTTTTTCCTTTGTGGAATATCTTTGGATCAAATAGTCACGTTTAGATTTGTGTAAACAAACCAAGTTAAAGATTAAAGGAAGACAGTGAACAAATCCATCACTAACAGACATCTGAAATGGAAACAGCACAGTCTTTGGCAGTGAACTAAACAAAAAAGGAACGCTTCATGTTGTTTTTAAATAACTCTTCCTGCTATTCAAATTAGCACCCTCGCTGCTAAGTGCATCCATTAAAGCAGAACAAATGCAGTGCTCCACTTTTTTTTTTTTCCCCAAATTTTCCACTGGACCACTGTGTTATGTTTTAAAGTGTATTTTTTTTATCATTAAAAAAAGGTAAGTTCTGGCTGATGGTGACTTATTACATGAAACATAATTTCCCTCTATTTATTAATTCATGAGGGGAAAAGCAGAACGATGTGGAGAAGACATCATTATCTAACCACATGCAAAGACCATAGGAGATGTCTCTCATTCTGCAAGTGCAGTAAGACCTTAGGGGATTAGCCCCTCACCCCGTAGTCTCATGCTCTCCTGATCACATAAAGGATTACATGGATTTGGAGTAACACATTTAAGCATTAACTCCACACAACGCACACAGCTCTCACAGACAAATTAAACATATGCCTCTTTAACTTGGAAGTAAGAGAGTTGTGAGCTGCAATGTGTTTAAGGGATCAATCCAAAACAACTTATTTTCCTGTTGGGATACTTAGGTTCATGTGAAGTTGAATTTTTTCCATTTATTACTAGATCCAGGAGACCTTTGCCACGAGGGGGGTCATGCTCAACACTTAACTTCCATTTAACATAAACTACACAGCACACGATTCTTCTCACTCTGGAACTACTCTGGACAGATGCCTCAGTATAGGAAGCCTTTTGTTTGCCTTCAGGTTTAATGTAAAGTATTCCAGTTGATCATTATTACTGAAATGTGACGTCATGTCGATGGAGGCAGAGTCTGAAGGAGCAACCACGTCAGAATTACTTCCTCCATTAACAGACAGGCTTATTACCAGCATTTCTGAACTCATTTAGAAAGAAACTCAGAATAATCTTGCGAATGTAATGTAGATGTCCGTTATTCCTGTCAAGGATGAGGACACTGGTTTCTTTAGATTGAGAAGAATATAAATTTAATGATGAAGAATAAAATAAGTTGAACGTACATTAAACATTAAAACATGAAGGACACAAAACATTAAGACATACAGACATGGTACGAGGTCATAACCTGGGGAGAATCTCTCCACACAGAAATCCGGAACTATTCTGCCCTCGTCTTGTTTAAAGACTTTGGTCACGTGCATCAATCTGAGGCCTGTTCTCCGACAGCAAGACCAAGGTCTCCTAAACATTTCCCTGATGGAAGGACGGCGGAGTTGCGGATGGTTTACTAAGGTCAGAATGACATCAGTTTAGGAGCCTTATGGTCGGACCTTTCAACAAGACATTAATTAAGAGCAAGATAATTAAGCTAACGCATGAAATCCCTCTACAGTAAAATGTTTGTTTGTATTTAACATGCAGAATCAATGGAGGACTGTACATGAAGGTGTAATGCCCCAGTCTCCTGCACAGCTTCACATCTTCCTTCTACTGATGTATCTGACATTAACTTGGTTTCCGTGCTCTGATTTTTTATGCACATTTTGATTTTACTAATAATAAATCAAATCACAATGAAAGCTTTTCCTCTTCCACAAGCAAGAAAAGATGGCATATTAATGAGACAGCTGAACTGTAATGGTGCCAGAAAAAGACCAAACATGACATCTATGTTTGCTTCATGTTTTATCAGTGACTGCTACAGTAGCTCCTCCATTAACATGGTTGTTTTGTGCTCTTTTTAAAAGTACTGGTAAATGACTTGAGCCAATCTCACAGAACAAGTTTTCTTCAACCCGGTTCTTTAATACGTCGCACAGGCACCACAGGTGTTTGAGTGGATATATATTTTACATACATATCAATACTTTGGACATTTGTTCATGAAAGTTAAGGGCTAAGCTTGGTTCATGAGATTGTACAATGTCAACATGAAATTAAACAAATCTAGCCCAAAATTGTAGTTTTAAGCATTTAAGTTTGACTTGAAGTGTATTTTTCCAAATTTTGTTTGACCATCGTAACCTATCTGAACTTTTTTTTCCCCAACTAGCTAGCTAGCTGGCTAGCTGGCTGGCTGGATGGCTGAAAAATTGTTTTTGGTGGGAAAAGGGATTGTGTGTTCGGCTAAAGACATGACTGGTGAAACGGTTTTGACCAGGCTGTGTCCAATCCTCACCTGAGCATCAACGCTGCTACCATTGGTGTGAAGCTGTGTATCATAAACAAGTGTGTGTAAGTGAGAGAGAAACATAATAACGCCAAATGTAGAGTGGCGAGGGTTAAAATGTTCTGTATTTATATAATTTTAAGCAACAAGGTCACAGAAACAAAAAATCTTTAGAGAAAACTTTCAATAGACTTTTTCACTCATTACTTTACACAGCATGGATGACAAGCAACATCACACAGACTCGCTCAAATAAACAGCACTATGAACTACACACACATTTACACACCAACAATTACTCTCATGATTAATTGTGGCAAGACTCCTTCCACTAATTTAAGGAAATCACTTGGGGAAAGATAAAGTTAGTGGCAAAAAAAGTCATTTTTGGCATTCTACATCTGTCAGTCTGTGTTTTAGCCTGATTAGTGTGCACTAATTGACTCTGCTAATCACACCCCCAGGTGAGATTGGGAAAGACAGAGGAGGATGAGAAAGGGAGAGTTGTGGGAGAGGTGGGATGTGATGGAGAACATGGCGAGCTGGTAAGCTGCAAAATGGTGGAACAGCTGCTGAAGTCTTTTATGTGGAGGCCCCAGAGAGCTCCTTTGAGGGCGCTCCGGGGCTCCACGACGGTTCAAACCAGGAACACTGCTTTTCCAACTAGCATATCTAATTAAACTCATTATTATCAGGTCAGAAGAAAGACGTAGATGAAAAACACTTCTCAGGCCATTTGTGCCACATTCACCTGCACTAGACTTCCACTACACCGAAAAACATCACAAGGAAGAATAACATAAACTTTACCTCATTATAAAACATGGAACATGGTGGAATTCCAGAATATGTGTTTGTAAATTTTGGTAAACAGAGGTATTACATTTTGTACCGAGACTTGATTGTTAAAAAAAAAAAAAAAAAAAAAAAAAAAACTAGTGAGAACCTGACTGATCGAGATCAGGAGGAACCAGAATCATGTTCACACCTCGGAAATGTCCTAAATCAGGTCAGAATTCCGATCAGATCTGTACCGTCATTCTGATTGTGATATACAATTATATGCATGATGTGCTGGAATGGAATAAAGCATGTCGACATGTGCAGAAACAATAGTAAAAAAAGAACGACTTCTGATGTAAAGGTGTGTTCATGCATGCCAATCGGAACAACAAACTGGACAACCCTATCAGAACAGAATTAAGCTTGATCAGATCACAATCTTCCAACTGGTCTGTTCAAAAGACACAATGTGTGCGGATACATGATGCTTTTAATTTGAAATGATTCATTCTGAATGAGCTAATACGTAATTAAATTCCTCTTGGCTTTGAGTTTACAAGGGAAATGAATTCCAAATAAAGGTTTACACGGCATCACATTTATTTTTATTCTCTTAATTCCGACGTGAAGGCGGAAGTGATGTAATCATGCAGCGACTCTCTCCTTGTTTTTAGCGTTAGCGGCTGCATGGGAAACAATCAAATATAAACCGTTTTAGCCTCAATTTTGTACTAGGAGAAGCAAAATAGACAGGATTGAAAATATCGAAGACAGGAGGTCTTTTTTTTTTTTTTTTTTTTTTTGCTAACTTTATTGCATTTACAAAACATCCAGATGGTAGACAAAAGACAGCGCATGTGAAGGTACGCATGCACAGAATGACCGGAATTAACCACAAGAGGAATTATTATTCATTCAGAATTAAGTTTAATTCAGAATTATTAATTCCACTCGAAAGTTGTTAACATGGATACTTTTAACCAGTTTAAAGCGGAATTAACTTTTATTTGGAATTTAAATGGGATTCAAAGTCCCATGTAAACATGGTCATTATTTCAGTCAGGTCTTCATTCCGGATACTTGCATCGAATCACTTTTTGTAACCAAACTCTTTGTGTGAAAAGCAACACAAAGTACTTCACTTAATGCAAATTATTGATGAGCATTAAAACAAAGCAGGTCTTCATCACAGACTGTAAATAAAAGATGAACGTAACCAATTTCTGAAGAGCTGAAATGAAGCTCAGTGGGCGGTTTCCATCTTGGCGGTCTTACACTTTTGGTCACTCTTGGAAAGTGCAAAAATGAGCAAACTCCAAACTGCCTGTAGCTAAGAGCTAACAGAGCTAATCAGATCTATCGTCAGCTAACCGGGTAACGGAGGTATGCAAACTGGAGCTGAAGGGTGCAGTTATCTGGAAAAAAAAAAGTATGTCTGCTTGTGGGCCTATTTCTGATAGGGATCAAACTTAATTATGCAGAACTTTATAAAGAAATAAATCCTAAATCGGATGATTTATAAAAAAAAAATCCAACCCCATATCCATATTTTTGATCTGCTTGTTGTCTGTATCATCCAGCCCTAAACGGATTCACGACAAGCTGGAGGCACAGAAATCATGTCTGTCCTGTCTAGACCCCTCATAAATGAAGCCTAAACAGCTGCACCGATCCCTTCCTTCTCTGCATGAACTGTTTCAGTAACAAAGGTCTTTGCATCTGCCTCCAGGTCTTTTATCTTTACTTCTCACAGCGGATTTAGTTTGTCTTTGGTAATAAAAGGGAAATGTCTATGTGTTGAATAACTACAGAGCTGGAAGTGGTTTCCCTCTCCCCGTGCTCAGCATGTTGCCATGCACCCATGCTAAATAACTAATAACTGTGCACAGTCCCTGAGAGATGCATGGGATGCTTAGATGAAGAATCAGGGTAGAACATCTGTGTCATCCGTTTCGTGCCTGAACTCATTTCTTTATTCCGTTTTGCTCTCATGAAATCATTTGTAAAATATGTTGTTTAAAATGTTTTTTGTTTTTTTTTTTGCTGCCTCGAATATATGAAACAATCTTTTCTTCAACAGCTACAGTGATTTCTATTCAGCCAAATGCAGTTTTGTTCTGTTTTCTTTTGGGGTTTTATGTTTTTGCCTGAGTGAATGCTTTGTATTCAGGAACTTTTTTTACGCCTCGGAGATGCTTTTATGCTTTTATGCACGCCCTTACTTATAAAAATGTACTCGAGGATTTCCCAGGAACAATGTGCTGCAGCGGGACTCTATTCACACTTCAGGATGTTTTTCTCATGATCACTTTCCGTTTGCAGATATGACTCGTAATTTTTTCTCTTCAGCAGGACAATAAGCATGACAGCCACTCAGACACCAGGGGTTCATTTCCAAATGCAATGCTAGCAGACATAAAACTTTAGTTTTAAAAAAGCTTTTTAAATGAAAGCTATTTATTTCAAAAGGACAATGAAATGAACTGATTAGTGTAAATATGCCAGAATTATTTAGAAAGCTGCATGGTATGTGTAGTTCAAATTATTTCGATTACGCACTTTATTCCCCACCAGCATTATGATCCATTCACGGACTGCGATTCATTATGTAAACCTAACCTTATATTACGAGATGAAAAAATACCAAAAGACATAAACTCGCGCTAATAACGGTGCTGGTGTCTGTAATGACCCAGATCATCCGGGTCTTCAGGGAGCACCGGTGCAGGTAAACGCTGCCTAGCAGTGCAGAGACGTTTCCGGCTAACTGGTTCAAAGATCTGTATCTTGAACTTACCAACGATGAGATATATCGCAGTTTATTATCTGATTTCATCATCTACAGATCAGTTTGTCTGTTTGCAGTGTTAAGAGAGAGAGTGATCAGGTTTTATGAAACTTACGACCTTTGAAGCACAAAACTACCAAATGTACATAGAAAAAAAGAGACGCTATCGCCACCTGCATTAAGCTGCCCCCCCACCCTCAAAAAGGTTCATGGAAATAGTCTCAATTATTTGTGCTGTAAAAATTATTTTATTACGATTATTTCAATTTTAGTCTGACGTTCCGCTGCCTGCAGTGCGATTCATGGCGCGTTCAGGGTAACTCGGTTTTTTTTAACTTCCAACCTGTAAAGGACATATAAGGAAGCATGTTTTGGAGTTTCTGCTGCCAGGAAATAATGTTACAGGCTTCTTATGGGTTATTTATTTTTGCAGAAAAGAACTGAAAAATGCAAAGCTGTGGTCTGTCAGCAGGCTGATTCTGTCTGAGTACAACCCAGCAAACCACACATTTAGAGAAACTCCCTCTGCTGGCAAATATTTTACTTCCAATCACAGACTGCAAACAGGATTATTATGATTATGATTATAATTATTATTTAAACCAAACTAACTGGTTTGGTTCAAATAAATAATATATAAATAATAATAACTGAATAAATTAGCTTATGCTAAATTTTCTCTAAATTGCAGTATCCTTCTGGAAACAAGCTATGGCAACATGAATGAAAAAGCTCTCCTAAAAATGCAACACGTAGTTTCAGGTGCACTTGTGGAAGATGTTAAAAAACGTATTTTTCTTAATGGATGAATCCAATGTAACACCATGTGATGCACAGATAAACCCATCAAAACAAAGCGACAGAGAGCTGTCTGAAATTAATAATAAAAATGTGGGAGGAGACAACAAATGAATTCTGTGCATGAATGTACAACACCATGTAACCTGTAGTTTTGCTTGCTGGTAATATCCCATCAAAGGTGTAAAAATGATCCCTATATGAAGGATGCAAGGGGGAACTTTACATTTTATAAATTATGACAGAAAATTATCATCATAGTATGAAAAAAGTTTCAAAGAAAAGTAAGAACCTCTATTCATGTTTTTTTATGGAAAATGTCAGATCAGAATTTCTTTCATTAGTCATTCCTTCTCATCTACGATAGAACGAGGTATAAAATGTAGTATTTTCATGGAAAACATTGGCTGCTTCCCGTGTGAGCTCATGGTACACTGACTTTCTCTTGTTCCAGATTTATTTCAATACAACATGACATGGGGCAGTGGGCTAGCTCCCATCCACCCACCACTTGGACCATAATAAAGGCAGCGCAGCCCACGGTTAGGTGGGATGGAGCTTGTGAGGTGTTAGAAAAAGAAAGAGGAAGAGCAGTGAGGCCAGGAGGTTGGTCCGGAGCTAGCTGGGAATTGGAAGCATGGGCAGTTTGGTAAGGTGCAAATAGAGCCTCTGCAGCAACCGAAGCACTCCAACAGGAGCCAGCCAAGCATGCAGCTGCAGGTGGGGGTGGCCAGCTGTACCTGTCTGCTTCAGATGGTGTAAACCCACTCACCCCTGCTCCTCATTTTCTTCAAGCAATTTCAGACCGGATTCCATGTGTGCCGGTGGTTTTATGAAACATCATGGAAGTATCTGTACACCCACAAAACTCAAATACCCAGACGCACTGATAAAAACACAGCTGTAAATCAGCTACTTTCTACAATAAACCATCATCCATTATGGATTTATAACCCGAGTCTGTCCAATCACAGGTTAGTGTGTCACAAGATGAACATCATACATAAAAATCTCCTGTGGAAAAGAAAAGAGGGGTGAAAAAAGATGTGTTTACTGCGTGCAGGATGTGACTTCAGTGGACCCTGAGAATTAAAGTTAACTTCATTCTGCAGTTTTAATCTTTGACCTATTTACTACTTATTTCACTGACTGAGTGGAATGTTTATTTAAGCCTCAGGCACTCCATAAAACCAGAAGAGCGAATATCATCTTTGAATTATGTGCTCAAAAATAACACAAAGTATTTGGGTCATTATGATTTAACCCATTATGTACAGATTTCGAAAACAGCCCACAAATCCTTTGTTTCACAAGAATAAAATTAAAACTTGCAGGCAACCAAAATAATGTGTTAGACTCTCAAGAAATTTCAAACATAAAATAAAAATGATTTATGTACAATGCCAGCTTTACACCCTTTTATTTACCTGAAAAAGAAAAACAAGCATCATTTGCCTCACTTCCCTTTTTGTCCTCATATATGGGCTTTCTGGTGGACTGCACCCTGCACTGACCCATTTCCTATCTTCAGGTACAAGCAAGTCATAGTAGATCTGAGTGTTTTATAAACCCAGATAAGTTTTACTTTCCCAATCTAGTCTATATCTACCAAAGTTATTTTAGTTTAATAACACCTTTAAATGTTTTTTTTTAATATTTCAAAAGTAATCATTGTTTGAAAATAATCATATGTAAGGCATATATGTGGACATTTTTCTTTGCTTTAAATGTAATGTTTTATTATTATTATTATTATTATTATTATTATTATTATTATTATTATTATTATTATTATTATTATTAATAAATAATAAT
>JBAMHX010000017.1:22382515-22394492 GCA_037177515.1 Pseudomugil tenellus | reverse complement strand
TTAAACACACACCTGCCCTGATAAACACCATGCCCTGTAAAACTGTCTTACACTTCATTCATTTACTCTCCATGAACAGAGCTTAAAAACTTTGAGAACTTTTCCCACAACGTTCCTCTGTATGATGAGGAATGTTGGGAAACTCAATCACTCTCACACATGAAGGACTGAAACTGCTGTGATTCCTTTCCACCTTCCATCTGCTAGAGAAAGACTATAAATGGACCACTTTGGTCTTTGCAGGGAGATTCTGCTTCCTAATTAATTTCTGCGTTTTACTATTATACGTTTGTTACAGTCGGAGGAAGTGACAACAACTATTTGTCGAGCCAAGCGGGGGTGGACAGAGGCTAAAAGCAAGGTATGGACGGAAAAAAGCAGGAGCAGATGGGACGGCATCAGCGAGCACAGAATGAAACGTGCCTTCATCCATCACCGGGTGCGTGCTCCAGAAACACACATACAAGCAGATGCACACACCTAAAGCATCGGAGTCACTGTGAAGTGGACTCATTCAGGCTACAAAGCCCAAGAAACGCTTGTGCTTCCTCATTAGCATTAAACTAAATCCACGTCTGAGTAACACATCTCCACACAGCAGCTCTTCACAGCCAGGAAGACAATGTGTTGGACACAGAAAAACTTACCGATGGTTTGTATCCTCACACCAAAGCGATTTATTACTTTCATGAATAGTATAAATATTCAACGATGATCTCTTTCATGAGGTGTTTTCATCTCAAATACAACTCATCATGGAGGGTTTGGCTGTTCTGAGATAAATAATATTCAAACATCCTTGATAAAGAGATGTGAGTGATAAGAGTAGCACACACATTAATACCAGCTCACACTACCAGCTAAACCACGACCGCCTGAAGTCAATTCTTGTTTTAGGTACAATGCGGTTTGTGAGTGATGCAGTGATTTGACTGGGCCTGTCGCAATAAGCAATAAGTCAAATAATTGCACGATAAGAAAAAGTAACAGCAATAATTTTGGTGACTGCAAAAATTTTAGTTTTTCTCTTTACCAGAGACTTGATTGTAATAAGTTTTACTACAGTGCAAAAGAGCCATTTGAAGCCTTTCAGTAGTCTTTGTCTACATTGATGTCTAAAGGAGATCAGACATTTATTTAATTTCTCTCTGCCACCTTTGATATGCTGTCAAGTAAAACACGACACTTCATATGAACAGATTGGACCCTGAGCTCAAGTGTTGAAAGACCAGATATGTTCCAGATAATCACACTGTTCATGGAAGAATAAACTAGTCTGATCATCAAGCTAATTCTTTACAAATGTTTATTCTTTGAAAGTGTGTTCTACCTTATAATGACATTATTAATATATCAGTTGCAAACTGTCTAAAAATGACAACATTAATCTCTTAGTGCAAAATTATCGTTTATCGCAATCATTTCTGAGGCAATTAATCACACATTAAAATTTGTTATTGGTCTAAATTTGACCCAGCATGATTAAAGTTCTGCTCTACACTGGAACATCTACTGCAAATCTGAACCCTAAAGGAAGTGGCAAGTGTGTGTTTTTATAGGTTTCTGAGTGACTGAATGCACTGAAGCATCCAGGAAAAAGGAAAACACAATGACTGTTGCACTCTTCTTCCCACAGCACACAAAAACAACTGTCTTGTGCAGAGTAGATGCACAATAAGCAGCTTAAAAAAGATGAGCTATGTTATGACAAGGATTGTTTCATGTTATGAAAAAGATTTAAACATTAGATGTTTTTACGTGACCGTTGCTACATGTATGTAGTGGAAACAAAGCCCAGTGTGGTCGGATTGCGTGCCCATGTCATCTTGGACAGTGTGGTGAACGTAAAAAAAAACATTTGTTAGAATTATCTCATCTCAGGTGTTGTTGTCCGTTTCCTGCTCAGCAAACAGTGACAAGTAGAGCAAGAAAAGTCACAGCCTTTACCTCAAACCTTAAATTACCAGCAGAGATGGACCGTACACGGCTGGAGTAAAGTCGTTCACCGGAAACTCTGACATGGCTCAGCTCAGATACGTTGCCAAATAGAATATTTCGATAGGTATTATTTTCAATATCTTCATAAATTCCCTTTCTTAACGGCTATACGAGCAACTGTGAGGATTCATGATTAAAAAGAGAGGAAAAGAACAATGCAAACACAAGGCAATTCCCTGCGATCAACACATGTGCTCTGCTTTACAAATCTTGCATTTACAGAAGTAATGGTGCTGCTAAGAATTCCAGCACACACACAGCTGTAAAGCAGCTGTTAGCTGGTGAGTTAACCTCCATTTATACTGTCTTTGAATGAATCACATTCTACTTCTAACAACAAATGGAGAGAAAAAAAGATACATTTAGGAATCCAGAGTGAGCCAACCTCAGCTCATGTTTCTATTAGCACCATCTTCACTGTGTGTGAAGTGTTTGTGAACAAGGATGAACACACACATTCTTGAAATTTTACAGTAAAAGATCCATGACATCGGGGACACAACAGACCTTCCACATGAATTATCAGAAGATCCAGGAGTGGGAACGTTGTCCTAAAAGTTTAACCCCCCCCCCCCCCCCCCAATCCACACCAGATTCACATGAATGAATAACTGTCATGGGGTCCACACCCTGTGCTACACTGCGCTCATAAAGGGATGGACATGGTCAACTATACTCAGGTAGGCTGTGGTTGAACCATGTCATGTTGGCAGAGATGGAGAATAAATAAACTGCAGTATTTTGAAAATGTCTTCGTGGTTCCAGATGGATTCTTGCTCACATCAAAAACTATTAGGTTAAGTTAATAGTTTAGAGTAAATTGTCCAGAGGAGAGGGACGAGGAATGTTTCAGTGTAAGCTAAAGATCAGAGCTGTTCCAAAATGCTGGTAGATAAAGGCTGAGCATGGATTTTAAATTGATTATAAAGCAGTCTTGCTATACCAGACAGCAGGTGTCGCATGGCAGATTACAGCCTCAGTTTACTGTTGCTAGCTGCAGGTGGGGAGCCCGGTGTGGTCTTCTGCTGCTGTACAACATCTCATTCGGGGTTGGACATTTGTGTTTTCGGAGATGATTTTCTGCAAATCTTAGTTGGGACCAGTACTTATATGACTTCCTCTTGTCGTTCTATCATGTCCAACCAGTCTGTCCATTCTCCTCTGAACTCTGACATCAACTGGATATTTTCTCTTCTTCAGAACATTCTCTGTAAACCCTTCAGATGGTCGTGTGAAAATCCCAGTAAATATTCAGACCAACAACATTAAAGGTCTTTTCTTCTTCATTCTGATGCTCAGTACATGCTGACCTGTGATTGGCTGAACAGATACCTGTGTGGACAAGCAGGTGAACAGGAGGATCTAAAAATATCACTGGTAAGAATAAAACAATAAATACGTCATCGTTTTTGCTTGATGAAAATGTCAGCAACGGTCTTTTCTTCTTTTTTCCTCCTGAATTTAAGAAAAAAAATGACTTTATCTTCCGGCTGAGGTGCGTGGCTGCAAACATGGAGGAACAAGAGCTCCACCTGTGACCCTGTAGGCTCAAACCCTGCATTGGGTTTGGAGTGTGATGTAGGCCTGGCTGCCCCTGTGAATTCCCTGCTGGGAATGATGGGGATTAGCTGGAAAACTGCGAGAATGACTAAATAAACAATGAAAGAAACAGCAAGAGGGGGAACAAAAGACAGCATGGCTATGACATTGTTTTTTTTAACTCTACAGTGGTTTGCCAAGGTAATAAAAGGTGACAGCAGAGAGAGCTGAGGGGAATATAAAAGCACTGGATAAACACAAAATGCTGGTGTCTGGATGTTTCTAAAATGTAAAAGACTTTAAACAAGTGGTGATATACTCCAGTAACACTAACTGAGTTTTCTACCTTGTGACAAGAGAAAATTCTTATTTCCATACAATCCCTTGGCCTAATATCCAGGCAGAGGGCCGGGAACCTTATAGAAAATTGGGTGCATAATGCAGCTATTCACTTCTCATTTTAGTTCCCCACATATTGGAGGCGGCCAACAGAATGGTAATGGGGTTGATGTCTCCATCCACCAATTCAGGCTCATTTGTTATTTATTCATGAGAAAGCAGGCGGGGTGCCCAGCTTGATGCACTTCATATCACTCACTCATGCTATTCAAATTCCAATATAGCTCCAGTTGAAAACTTCTATTCTTTCATTCCTGAAACACTACTTCATTCAGATGTCTAAGTCAAAAGCAAGAGAGATGATTTCTCTGACTGTGGAACAACAACAGGACAAGGTCAAGTGAGTAACAAATTTGTTGAACATTATGTAGAGGCCAGAGACACACAATACTGAGGATCCCTTCTCTTATAAAAGGTATGTATTGAATATAACCTACCGCCACGTTTTTATTCTTTATATTCTTTGATTACATGCTTGAGCATGCATTTTCCTCTGAGTTGTGCTGCATCTCAATAATTTCGAGCCATGGCGAGTCTGAATTACCAAAGACAAAAAAGTAATTACTATACTTGAATGGAGAGCAAAGTCTTTGTCAGCAACGGAGTGAAAAATCACAAGTTTTAATATCTTCTATGGTTTAAGTTATTGACTGCATCTGGAAAAACAACAACAACACTAAATTAAAATGTGACAGGCTTGAAAGCAGAAGTTAGGAAACGTCTCAGTGATCAACCAGTCAACATGAATCTTGAAAGATCCAGACAACCGATACAACTTGTGTTTGTCCTACTTATATGGCCACATATACAGAATCCTGACCCCATATATGACTGAAATACTGACACCAGAAATCCCCAAATTTGACTTGACTAGAAATATTCTGTCTGGATATCTGTAGTGTGGTGACACTCTCCAATATGGGTGTTGGCTAGTATCCGATATCCGAGGCAAATCCTAAATACAGATTATATCCGTATCAAAGTGGTCCCATACTGGGAGTTGATATGCTCCGGACATTAAATCCGAAACAGTCGGGAAAGTATCCAAAACAGAAATCACCATGCATCAGGCTTTTCTCAGGGTGTTGGAGCAAAGATTTTTCTGGATTCTGGAGTTTTTTGGGTTTTTTTTCACAGTGACATTCTCCTAAAGTGAAAACAGAATTCACATCAGTTGAAACGAAAGATGTTTTATTGATGGTCAAAACTGGCCACATGTCTTTCTCCCTCCAATCTCACATCATCTGGCGTGAACTACGTGGTTACTTGGCAGCTCCTTCCAATGAAATCTGCTGTGTTTACTTAACCTTTAGGAAGTCCTCATTAGCCAGCTTACTCCAGAGAGCCTATTGGGTTGTCAGGAGGGAGATAAATTAACAGTGGGTGCATTGATTTGACTTATACCTTGAGCCAGGATTACATTGGCTGGTCAGTATGCACAATGTAATTAGTTTATCAGCAAGATGGAGGTTTTCTTAAGTGATTAATCAAAGAGCAGTCTGACTCTGAAGTAATGGCATGAGTAGCTAGTGGACTGAAGGGGCATCTGATTGAGCCTTGCAGCCTTCACCGTTAAAAACAGACTTGCGTTCCGATTGGCCACATGCAGTTTGTCGAACATACTGGTAATGCAGATGGAGGACTCAGAAGTAAACCATTAGGCCAGATACAGAGTCAGTTACAACTTTGCATCTGGTGAGTGCTGAAATGGGTGGCATCACTCAACTCTTCTTCATCACCTGTTCTATAGGAAAGCATCAGCTCACCCTCCAAGCATCCACACGTGGACTGACCCCCCCACCTAATTCAAAGTAAACCAGCACACCACATGAACAATGGTTATATGATAGAACAGTTTAGGTGCAGGGCAACTCAATCTGGTCCCACTAGAACTGCGATCCAGCATGTTTTCCATGTATCCCTGCTCCAACACCGTTCAAATGAAATGGATTTCACTTTTATCCGGTCCTGCACCATGACTGCACAGGAAAAGCCTCAGCAACACGTTGCAGGGCATTTATTCTTCAGACTGGTTCGAGCTACCATTAAGAAAAAGTCCTGTAAACCAGATTAGTAGTGATGTTGGTTGACTCCACCATTGTCTTAACAAAGTTAACAGTGCAGAATGTGAGACAAACCACCCAAATGGCGACTGGTCTGATGCTCAACCCGTTATTCTGTCTACACGCAAACAGTACAACTACTATCTAAAAGTGTTCAACCTAAAAGACATTTTTTTAAGGTTAATTTTTGCCCCATCAATCCCAATTTGACCAAGACCCAATGGACCTGCTGTCGGAACCTCCTGGTCCCTTCCCGAGCCCCCAGAGTACAGACCCAATTCCAGTGGTTGTGGCGATTAACAACCTGAAGCAGATAGATTTTATTCAGTTTGGGAATTACGTAGCTAATTTAAATTTACGTTAAAACGAATTTTATTACATACTTTATTTATCTATTTTTATCAAATAAATTAATAAACTCAATTTATTCCTTATTTATTTTGTTTTCTATGTTAATATCATGAACTTTAGCCACAAAGAAAAAGAGATCAAGCAAAGCACAAATCTGAGCACCGCTGAAAAATCTGAAAGCATTTGACTAAAGTCACCTTTTGTCAAACCTTTGCAAACCCAACTGTGGCAGCATGTGTACGCTGAGTCACAACATGGAGACTAGGCTTTGGGACAGGCAGGAAGAGCGAGTCTCCATCAGGCAGGACACAGACAAGAAATGCAAGCTGTGGAGCTCTAAATTTCCTCCAATAATGGAATCTCATTACCAAAGTGTGAGCTGTCCAGGCGGACGTAATGAAGCCCCGCACGGTGGAGGCTTGCCACTTAACACCGAGTGGATAGAGAGAGAGAGAGAGAGAGAGAGAGAGAGAGAGAGAGAGAGAGAGAGAGATGGTGGAAGTAAGGGCAGCTAGCTGAACCCACAAAGCGAGCACAGGAGAGGCATCAAATCTATAAGTAGGAGGAGATATGTCACAGTGACATAAATATGTGGAAAGGATAGCAACAGATTCAGGACAAGAGGGCATCAAGACACAAAGAAAGTGGGGTGAACAGGAAGGAAGAGAGTGAACTATGAGATAAATGATGCAGCAAATCTCAGAGGAAACAGCACTTAAATGACACTGTGGAAAACACACACAAACACTGTGATCCAGGCTTTTAGTGCTTCATGACAAATAGGTACTAAAGGTTGCTGCTTGGCCTCTGTAGGCAACTCAGAGGATTTTTTATTTGTGGTTTTTATGTTTTGGGTGCGGGATGGTTTATTTTCCTCTCTCCAAGTGTGTGTTCATAGGTCAGTCACTGTGCTAATTGGCTAGCCAAGCTATGAGGCCACATGGTCCCACTGTCCATCCCTGGAGTGCTGTCATCCTGCTGCTGTCTACTCAAACTGTTAGTTTTCTTCTTTGGTTGGAAGGAGCATGGCAGCTGCCGGAGAAAACAGAAGCCCCTGCCTCCCCAGGGTAGCATCAGGGTATAGGGTGCAATGGTCTTTCAGTCAAGGCTGCTAAAAATACCTGGCAATGTCACTTTGAGCTGCACAATGCTTCAGCGTTGACAGCACACCCAGCTGGAATGGTATGGAAGACAAGAGCAGCGAGATGATTAGAATTCCAGGAATTTGTCGGCTCATTTTAGCTTTAAATGCATTGCTGTTTAAACCAATTAAAGTGTAGAGTTTTATAACGAACCGTTTGAATATTTCACCTTATCATTTTGTTTTCATATTTGGAAGAACAACAAAGAACATTTTATATGTTGAAAATCATTTCTTAGAAAAGGATGAAAACCGTTTTATTGAATTGTAATGACGGCTTGTTAAACAGTTTTTTTAAAGTAAAAAAAACAACTTGGACAAAATGGATTTATTTTAGATTTGCAAAATATGTATTGAGAACAATTCTAAATTGCTCTTAGGAGTGAATATGAGTGTGCCTGGTTGTTTTTCTGCTTGTTCGTCCTGTCAAGGTTGTAGGTTGTATGTGTGTATACTGATATATTACTACTATTACTACTGATATATCAGCAGCATATGTAAATAAATTATCATTGCAAATGTTTAACTCTGCTGTGTGTTGTTTGAGCGGAGCTATGAACTAAATAAAATCGCATATACTTCAGATGCACGTAAAGCACTGCAGCAAATTTCATAGAAAACAAGTAAAGTGATGACTGATGTTTTTGGTAGTGATTTTACAAAAAAACATGGTAAATGATCATAATTTAACAAACAAATATCTAATACCTGACGACGGTGCTAAGGGCCCACAGTGGGTCATCTTTGTTGGTACTTGATCCCAGGTTGAACCCAAGCCCTCCTCTTTAGCCACTAGGCCACCACTCCCAGCCTAAGCTGTAACTCTGGGCGGCCGCAGTCCAGGCAGAAGAGCAGTCGTGTTAAAACCAGACAGTTGGACATCGATTCCAGGCTTCCACTGACTACATGTCGAAGTGTCCTTGAGCAAGATATTGAACCGCTAGTTGGCCCCTGATTTGCCTATATGGGCTTATCAGTGAGTGTGTGTGTGTAATGTTGTGAAAAATATATAAAGCACTTTGAACGTTCACGGTGCAGCCGATTCAAGCTTTAACATAACGTACACCATCACCAGGAGCCCGACCAAGCCCAGCAGCAGTTTTTATGTAGCACGCTGTCCTGCTGTCTTTTATGTTTACATGTTGTTAATTGCACTGTTTTGACATAGTTTAAAAATATTATTGATGATATTGGAAGAAATACATGATTATAATACATATAATATACATATATACATATAATACATGATTATAATACATATAATATGCATATAATACATGATTATAATACATATAATATACATATAAACATATAATACATGATTATAATAAAATTTTAAAATGCGTAGAAGACTTTGAAAACTTCTTAATTGTACCAACTTCTCCTTTTTTATGGGGGGGATCTAAACGATTGGAAGAACATTCTAGATGTTTTCTTTGTGTTAATAAAATGTATATTTTTTAAATAATGAGCTTAATTAAATAAATGATTATGTACATTTATTTGTCTATTGTGTTGACTAAATGTGTTTGTTAAACAAACAAAGCATCATTCTCATCGTCATGAGTGAAATCTCCACATTGATGTATTACGGTGATACAGATGCTCTACTTGCATCCTGCTGAACATGACAGCTTGACAGTATGAGGATGCGAGGCTTCGGGGTTAATGTAGCTTCCTGTCAGTGCATCTACTTTTGTCTCTCAGGACTGCTATGCAAATAAGCCACAAGAGAGTAAAACAAATCCAGTCATGTGGGTTTTTTTTTTATTAATATTGTGTCTATATCATCATTAAATGAGTTAAAATGCTGCATTAACTCATTCCCACCTCTGTGCTTTAATCATGCTGCTGAGATGGATGAGGCGTTATCTGTGTGACAGCGTCCATGTCCTGTGCAGCTCCTGATACGAGGTCGTCTTCACCTGGTGTCAGCACTTTTACAAAGCCTGATTGCTTGAGAATAATGGTCACTGTGGCAACTGTCGGGCAAATGGTTGATGCTGTGCGATTCGCTGAAGCTGTCATTTCCTGGTCGCCTATTTCAATCAGGACCACCTTGTTTACCTCATTACAAAGATGGGCAGACAGCTCGACAGTACTTTAACTCACTCAATAAACTTCTGTTTCTCTCAAGAGCCCAGAGTTCTGCTCCCGTCCAGTCCAATTGTATTCATCTTTTGCAGTTATCAGTTAACCAGTTTAGACAAAAAAAGAAAATATTTCCTATAGAAAGATTATTAATCCACATGGGCGGATTATATAAAGCACATTTAATATCATATGAAGCCATTCTTCTTGCTTTAAAGCAGAGGTTATTTCTCTAAGTAATAGTTGTACGAAGCCAAAGCAGAGGAATATCAGAGGCTTGGCTCCCATCAGGGTTATTTTCTCATTTCAAAAGCAAAACGACATTAAAGAAAGTCAAACAGCAAACTAAAGAGCCCCATATATTTGCTTCTTTCCTCTTTCTGGAGCTGCTGCACTAAGCCACAGCTGCATAACCACTGGATATTGAACTACTATTCAGCAGATTGACACAAACACGACTCCATTGGGATCCCCGTGTTACACCATTTCTGCTCCGACACAGCTGTTTGCTTTGACATACAAACTCGATAAGCATTACGAGACTGCAAAGATAAAATGCCACAGCAGCACAGTTGCATCACAGGGTCCACAACATTCAACACTCAGATCGTTGATTGCTCATTACCAATCTCCCACTTCATATGTGATTTAATTATCCCCTCAAACACTGCATGGTGGTCTTTAATTGACTTTTATAGGACGTGCCCCCCCAGACGGTGCAACCTTGAAAGTACACACTGGAAAATGCAGCCTTGAAGAAAATGTCCATGTGGGCAGGAGGGCTTTGTAAATAAGGGCAAACACAACTTAACAACTCTCAGCCTTGACTTGCTGAAACAACCATACGTCTAGTGAATCCCAAACTCCCCCCCAACGGCTTTATTATTCCTCGCTGCTTTCTACTCGTTAAAAGCAGCAGAATCCAGAGACATTCCTGTGTTAATTAGTAGAAATGTGATTCCTCATGTCCCCGTACACAGAGACCTGTTTTATGTTGAGATCAGAATCTTATATGTTAACAAAAATCTTCAAAAAAAATCGTTCACTTATTTCCAGTCTTTGTTGTAGTGTGATGATAGCAGTAACTAAGCAGGTTGCATCCAAAAATGCAAAATAAAGAGAGACATTTTCGACCTCAAATTGGATTAAAGGATAATACAATAGACATTGGCCCAGAAACCTGGAAACAAACAAGAAAACCACAGTAGATGCCAGTCAGAGTTCACAACAGGAAATCTAAACACAACATCTGCTTCCAGCAATCTGGTTCATCGCTTCTTTACTGCTTTTAGCCCTCAGATGATTAGGCTTAAATAAATTAAAGAAACATACAGCTCATTTGTTTATATATAATTAATACTGTCAATCTTAACATGTTATTGGATAAACTGGGATGCTGTGGGTTTGGGATATTTGTTCTATCCTGGTTAAGAACTCATTTAAACAACGGGATACCATTTAGGAAGTCAGAAAACATGCATCTTCATGGGTCCTGATTGTTTTATGTAGATGAGTGATATTTCTCAGGTTTCAAAAGTATTAAAATTGGTACTGGCACAAGAAACATGGCCACCAAGAGATCTTGGCATCCAACCGAGCTAGCGTAGCAAAATTAGCTTGATTCAAAGAAGCAAGTATAGGGACTCAGGGCAGAACCTAAGAGTTGATTGGTTGATACTTTCTCGTAGCTGATCAATCGTACTTTTTGAAACCCCCATCTCATTAGAAAACACGTGAAGGTTAAATATGTGAGGAAAAGTGAGGAGTAAGAAAAATCGTGTGCATTAGAAAGAGTGGAAACATAGAACGGTAAATAAAAGAATAAATAAAAAAAGCTGGAAATAAAAAAAACAAGTGAACAAAACTTTAATTGCTGCTGAAATAAATAAAATAAGAAAAATAAGTTGGTAGAACAAATGGATGAATAAATGGATAAATGCGTTATTGCAGTGGCAGAAGGAAAGCATGCCCCGAACAACCAGAATGAACTCAGAGCGGAATGAAGGTTTACATGGTAGAAGAAGCATTTAATTCTGCTTTTAAATGAGAATAAACCAGCAACTTTATTCTTACCTAAGTTACAAATTACGAATCATCAATTCCACTTGAAATTAGTAGTTTACATGGTTACTTTTCTTATGCTTAAAGCGGAATCAACTTTTATGAGGAATTAAAAAGGAATTTAAAGTATCATGTAAACGTCTTTTGTTGCTCCTGCTTTCCTGATACTCCGGACATTTCCATTGCTTTAAACTCCCTGATTGGTGGAAAGTTTGACATGAAGTGTCTATATCATCATGGCCAGGTGAAAATAGAGGTTTATACATGTAAGCAACACAGTAGTGGTGGTGATGAAAATATTATAAATGATGAAGCTATCATGGATAATTGAGGA
>JBAMHX010000017.1:22324462-22336731 GCA_037177515.1 Pseudomugil tenellus | reverse complement strand
CCCCCCCCACCCACCCTCCCCCCCTTCCCCTCCCTCCCTCCCCCTCCCCCCCCCCCCCCCCCCGTCAACTAATACAACGTTAATGCCTTAACAACAGATGTCTGGACTTCAAGAGCAGAAATAGTGTTACATGACTGTCACATCACACTGTGTCAATAATGGCACGCAGCAAATTTTACCGTGAAGGAGCAGACTATTATTATCCACAAATGTACGGAAGTTAAAAATATATGCAATATAAGCTAAATATAAGCAATGCTTTAATGCGATCATCCAATGGGACAATATAAACTGAATCTCTCTAAACCTTGTATTACACCACAAACATTACTGGGATTGATTTATCTACTTAATATTTCCAAATTCTTTAAATGATCCGTTCCCATGTGAGTGTGTCATCCTTATTAATGCCACCATGAATGCTCTGATAATTGTTCCATAACTCAATGTACTGTATTTAAGTCATGTGTGGAAACAATTACCCACCATTTTAAACCTCAATTTTAGATGTGACCCAAGTGGAGCTAAAAGAACGTGGGAGCAAGTAAGGATCAAATATAAAAACATAATTCAAAGCTGTCAGTGATAATAAGGCTTTATTACTGTATCTGCTGTCTGGCTGAAACGTGAATGCAGTGCGCACTGTCTGCGAGACAGTAAGTGCCCGACTACGATGTGTTTGCTACAAACGCTCTAACAGCTGCATATGTATCTCAGCCCATCTGATGTGAATCTGGACCTTTGGTACAGCATGTCATCTGGAAAGTCTAACGGGTTGGATCTGTTTCCTGAAGACTATTCCTCTTCTAAGCGCTCCTCTGACTATCCGTGTTGAAATGTCATCAGGGTCCTCTTAAAAATGGGTGGGACATTATTTCATGAGATCTGATTGGTCAGGAGGTGTTTTTATACTCGCTAATCTCTTATCCGAGAACCTAACCTGCTCCGGAGCAGGTAAGCCGTATGGAAGCTGTTGCTGCAGTGATACAGCTGGATCAAAAGTAAGCCAGCTTCGTAGTACAGAAAATCCAGAATTAATTCCTGAAGTTATCCAGATAAGCGAAAATACAGCTTCATGGTACAGGCCTTTGATAGATGTCTTGAAGAAACAAGTTTAAAGCCTGAAACCAGTTAATGCACCTATGATAAATAGCTACTAGAAATAGCTTTATAGGATAAAAGACAACTGCTGTGCCATCCAATTACAAAGTAATTCAAAGATTGTTATCATTATGGTTAAAATATGGATTTAGAGTGACCGTCATGTACACCAGTTTTATATCGCCTAAAAGTGAACTTTTTCTGTTGTTTTCTTTTGATAACTGAATTAATTATCACAAATTGGTCCTGCTGGTGAATAAAATCTAGCTGGGAACTTTGAGAGGAATCTATAAAATTACAAAAAGAAATATGTTTTAGTGGTAGCGATCAAAGCAGTCACTTATCTCTGATTCACTTTTAGTTCATCTGCTTATTTTACTATTCTGTTGCAAATGAAATTAATGTTCTTATTATCACTATCAGCATAAAGCATGAAGTATTTAGTCATGAATATGGATGTGCTAAGCTTAATGCAGAGATGAAAAATCTACTTGTCTTTTTAACAAAACCTGGCTTGTTAGAAAAAGTAAGTTAAGTGCAATAAAAGAGACCAATTTTCCTGTATTATGTCGACTATTTCACCTGTATGATATTGATCTCAGAGGTGATAAATGACCAGCTAAAGACAGGAACAACAGCTGCCTGCAGTGCTCGTGTAAAAGAAAACAGTAATAGATAGAAAAATATTCCCCATCCATTAGCTACAGAGTCGGAGCAGAAGACCTGAGGAAACCACACACCTCCATTTAGCGACCTGTCAAAAATAAGAGATGAATCCAAGTTTCCAAGCAAAAATACAAAAGCTGCCAAAAACACGGAAAACATAGTCCTTTGTGGCCATCATGCTTTGAGCCTTGACTATACGGGTCTGTCCAGGATCCAGTCTAGGAAAAGCCAGAACTGAGTGGAATAAAATATTTTACATAAACTGTTGAGAACCTTATAAAACATTATATAGATGATTTAAAACAAGTTTTTTTCTGATGAAAACACGTTGAAACCAAATTAAAATGTATTTACCAAAAAAATAAACTGCTAAATTAGCTTATAATTTAACAAATAAAAGCCAGATGAATATATCGTGCAAATTCTACCTCATTTAGCTGCGTGGACGAGTTGAGAGCAGATCCGATCAGTTAGTGTTTGTGTTTTAAGAATGATCAAGCCTCTGATTTACAAGTTACAATTAACTCCAGTTTGTAAAACTGATGAGACCAAACATCAATTCCAAGAAGGCATCCATGTATGGGCATGTTCCAACTTTTAAGACTGGTTTAATCAGCTTTCAGAGGAGAAAAAAACTAACCTGGAGCAGATTTTATGCAAACAGTATGTGGGATTCCTTGCCAAGCTACGCATTCTATGGCTAATGTTACATCATGAACTATGCGTCTGTGCAGGCTTCAACATTAACAAATACTGAAAAATAATTCATCACCCTCGGTTTTTTTTTTTTTTGTTTTGTTTTTTTTTTTACTAAAGTTGGCTAAAACTACCGGAGATTTAGTTCTGTTAATATCCATCTATTGACGAACATGAGATGAAAACTCAATAAATCCAAATTTGTTGTTAAAACTCAGTGTTGTGTTATGTTATCCATCTGTGCAGAGGATGTTCTTGGATGTTCTTCTTTCCAATAAAGATTATTTACAGTTCTAATAAATAAAACAACCTGATGGTTCAAAACTTCACGCAACAAGACGCAAGATACTAAATAAACACTTAACAGATTTGACGCTGTACATTATCCTTCAAGATATGGAATAACCTCAATCCTGTCTCTCACATTTACAACAAGCTAAATTTTACTGGCATGTATAAAAAATTAAAGCTAAATACAAATAAAGGCATGCAGACATTTGTTTACAGCATCAATGGTCAGAGATGCCTTTTAGCCCTTTCATTACTTTGTTTGCAAATATTATTTGCTTCAAAAAGTATTATGGATGATCTTACTGACTGACCAGCAGGATTTGGCTTTAATGACGGAGGCGGATGAATTCCTGTTAAATGCTGCTTTCTAATGACAGCGTCAACAGAGAAGCACTGAAGTGGATGACAGAGCCATTGGTACATTAGAGCAGAAGTCAGCTTGCAGCCTGTCATGTAAACAGTGGACTGATATTTACATTGGAATTAGTTTGTCAATTGGACACACATACACGGCAGTTCTGCAAAGCTCCTCAGACAGTGACACGTCAGCATCCCTGCAGCCATTACCATGTAATACAGACAGATGGGGATTTATCCAACTTCATCATTAGGATTTTAATTCCTCACTACTGATCTAAGGTCTGACAGAATCTGACAAAGTTAACAAAACGTCTGCTGGACAAGGTGCTGTAGTTTCCTAACTACTTCTGTGAGGCCTGAAGAAATCCCTGCAGTGCTTTCAGGTTAAGGGGTGGCTATAGCTCAGGAGGAAGAGCGGTTGTCTTTCAACCAGAAAGTTGGAAGATTCAATGTGTCCTTGGGCAAAACACTGAACCCCAAGTTGTCCACGGATGTGCCTATTGGGGTGTGAGTGTTTGTGTGAATGCACTATGTAGCCTAAAGCACTTTGAGAGGTCAACAAGATTGGAAAAGCGCTAAAAGTGCATATCCATTTACCATTCAACCATCAACCTCATGTTGTAACCGCAAAGCCCCAAGAACCCCAGCCAGGTTGTGCTTTTGCTAAAGGGCAGTTTTGTGCTACTGCCTACAGTGGAAAACCAAAGTAAAGGAAAGTTGTTCGGGAACGCGATGGAAAAACACCAGATTGTGAAAGCTGAACAAGTTGCACATCTAGCACTGAGCATCTCTACTACACATCTGCTCCATACAAAGATTCTCCTCTCCAGCAGCAACACATGCTTCCACCTGGTTGCCATGACATCCGACTGCAGGTGTAAAGTATTAATTATTCTAATAATCATAATATTAATTACAGAGAGTTTGATATGTTACATATTTTTTTAAATTGTTTTTATCAAACATCGACTGCTCAGACCAGTTTCTTGTCATCATGGTGCCTGTCGTCGTGGCGTTGGATTGTGCAGGTAGTACTCCTGCAGATCTTCAGGTTGGCCTTCGCTCTGGTCCGTTTTATTTTTGACTCTTCTTGGCAGTTAGAGGTCAGGAGCAAAAAGGGAGTGAGCTAATCTCCCCACAGCTGGCTCTGAATCTGGACCTCCATATGTTAACGTGTACGTACATACAGTAGGCTATACACATGTGTAGCAAAAGCATGTGATGGCAAGTTCCATGTTTTTCTGTCTCTTTTTGATAGCGCCCTGTGTGACCATTTGAAAAGGTCTGGGAACAGTTCAAGGTTATGAAACATCTCTTTAATTCACCTGCAGGGTCTTCTTTTATTATTGGAGGTCACCAAAAGCAGAATGTGTTGCACAGAAAAAGAATCTTGATTTTCCAAGCATGAATGTGTGAGGAATAGTGCTTTCAGCTGCTCATCAAGGACAGGTGCCACTTCAAAGCCAATCTTCTATTTAAGTTTAAAGTTAGGAAAATAATTTTCTACTAGCGGTGACAACCCTGTGAAATTTTTTCCTTCAGTTGAATTGACAGACCGTCAATTACATGTTTACGACTGTTTAAAAAACATGAAATAACAGGAAAACCCTGACCATAAAATAAATGACACATAATCTCTATTTAAAAAATCATTTCTTCACATTAACAGAGATAATTATTACAGAGTTACTGGTTTTCTCGTTGCTCCCTCCAGATTGAGGTTTATACCTATTTGTGATTATCAATCTGTTTAATATCAACTTTACATAAAAATTTCTGGTCAGATTTCGGACTGTTTCTCTGAAAACAGGTCTTGGTCTTATTTATATCCATTAAATTTTGGGAATCGTTTGGAAGGAATTGCGGACACTGGAATTTTCAAATATTTTTTCACAATATGGTTGGAAATTAGCCATTTGGCAGAGGGTTGTGCTCCCCGTCTGGTTTTTTTCTGTAAATCTAAGTCCATAATATTATTGTTGATTCATCAGATTTCAAAGATACAGAAAAAAACAGAAAAACAAGCAAACAAAAAACACAAAAAACAATTACAACAGTTTCTCTTTTTCTATTTTTTAAAGTGTTGCTACTTTAACATTATGGGAACAAATTAATTTCAGAAAAAATTGTTAAAATAAAAGGCATTTAACCACAGCATTTTAAACAACTGTCAATGCAAGATTTCCGGCAGCAGATTACACTGATGCACATGTCTGAATTCAGCTAATAACTTTGCAGCTTTGTTGCTTTATTTGGCAAGATTTCAGATCCCTTTAGCACCTAATTCAAGTACATAACTAATTTCCAATTCGGTAACTTTTCCTAGTGTTATTTTTAGGTAACTGATCGGGATAGGTAGCATTAAGATTTTATCGATATTACTCCTCCTATTGTTCCTATTTTTGATCCAGTATATTCTTATCTATACTATTTTTGTCAAAACAAGAAGGGAGAAGACAGATAACAAACAATGTATAGGAAAATCTTTTACATTAGAACAATTTAAAACACAATATATTGATTTAACATCTTTTGCAACACTAAAATAAAATTATCAAATAAAAGCTAACAAATCTGTGTACTAATAGCATACAACTTAACATAACTTAAAGAAATGGTGCAATTGTGAACCAATATGCAGAGTATATCTATAATAAATGAGCAAATCTATTTAAATGTATGCAAGAGACTTGAAAAGTAACTGATTTTATTTGCACAATGTTGTTTTTGAAATAACTTTACATTGTATGTTGGGTATTTTATTATTATCAAGGCACCATATGAACTTTCAGCTTGTTACTATTGATAATTGTTTTTTTACAGTGCTGGTAGTTTAATGCACTTATCTTTGATAAACAACACTTTAGTTAGATGCTCCACGTGTGTACCGCTAGCATACATAACAGTTGAAACAATAGCGAGACGTCTCACTTGGATGGTCAAAACTGTGCACCTTTCCGCTAGAATATGGTGTATTTTAGTGAGGTGTTTGGACAGATTACTGGTTCTACCACCTTGCAAGCCACGTTTTGGTTACATTTGAGACAGTGCGCACTGTCTGAATCTACTTTGGAAAAATACATCCAAACATTGAACCTTTTTGCTTGCGTTCGCTCTGCCATCACCGTGCATATGTTGTCACTTGTTAGGGGAGGAAAATTTGTGGCCCTGGAGCAGAAAAGGAGAAGCAGTGAGGAGGAAAGAGGAGGAGATGGCTCGTGTTTTTAAGCCACATCAAGAAGTAGTGCACACGCGTCCGCACTTTTGCCTAGCCACTACGTCAGTACCGTTACCAATACTGTTAAGGTGGAAACTTCTCGGTTCGGTAAAAATTGATAAAAAATACCGGGTTTCGGTACCAAACCCTAGTGACTGATATGAAAGCATGTAACGTTTATTCTTCTCCACTGTTTAAATTAAGTTCTGTACTGCACACTATTAAAAGATTCAGAGCCGGTACACATTACCAGTAAGATGGCAGAGTGGCTGCCTGGCAGAAAGCTGGCATTCAGAACCAGTCATGAATGTACTCTAGGATATACATCCGGCAGCAGTATGGAGGCTTGAAAACTACTTTGTTTAAAAGTTCCTTTGAACTCTTTCTGAATGGTTTCTGAATTGTCAGTCCTGTCTTAGTTCAGACAAAGTCTTGGGCGGGCATCTTTCAATTTTCCTCAAGGCTCTTGCTCTGCTTCTCCCCCTCCCCAAGGATAGAGCCGGGTGGTCTCCTCTGCGCCAAGCGTTCGAAACATGAACCGCACTTTTACAGTCTTTACGTTTGTTGCAAAACACCCATATCTGTATCAGGAGGAGAGTAATATGTTGTTCTGTGTTTTATTTATTCATTCATGTATTTGGAATTTTACACACATAATACCAAAGATTTCATGGCACATCTGTGTGTATTTCTGAGAGACACAGCGTTGCTATGGAGAATGTTGCTTCTAATTTCATGCAATGGAACGTTTTCTAAAACTATTCCACAGACGTCAAGAGTAGTAGTTCCACTTTGTTCCATCCTTACAGATTTATCTTGGATGTTTATCCATGATTCAATTGAAAAAATAGTTTAACATACTGTCAAGTGTTTTTCATTCCTGCGTACTCCATACAGCAGGGGTGCCCAAATCCGGCGCTTGAGATCTAATATCCTGCAACTTATAAATGTATCCCTACTCCAACACAGCTGAATCAAATAGCTGACTTCCCTCTTCTACATGTCATCCAGCTCCGCCCCCATCCAAAAACACACACTACATGCTAAAGTGGCACGGTGGTGTCAGTCGTTTTCTCTGCTTAAGCTGCACTCTTCTTTTTAAAGCGATAAAATTACAAAAACACATGGATGAAAAATAAAACTACTTCTGGGATTGTTTTAACGTGCAACTAACACTTGCAGAAGGTTCATAAAAGCTCATAAAAGTCCATTTTGCATGATATGACCCCTTTAAAGTGATTTAATGGCTATTTAACTTCAGGTCTGTTCAGTATTGGCCAGAAATATTTTCTATTTTTTTCTGCTGTTTTAAACAGAAATGCAATTATATGTAGTTTTCAGACATTAGTGGAGCATGAGTTTACAATATTAATGTCTATTATTTTATTTAGTCATTCACTAAATTCCACTTAACTTACAGAAATGGTTGCTGTTTAGGACAAATGTTATTATGCGATTAAAATGTGATTAATCAATTTTAATTACAAAGCCTCTAATTAACAAGATCAGTCATGATTAGGGGTTAGCCCTAAATATCATTAGTTTTTTTTATTGAATCTACTTCTTTTTCAATTTTGAATATGATACCATTCAATAACATCTTCATTTTTAGAGCACTTTTAAAAGAACTGTGTTGTAGAGAAATCTAAAAAGATAATGGAACAATAAATATAATATATAAAAACATTCATATAAAACCAAACTTGTAAAAAGAAAAAAAAACACACTGACACTTTTAAAAAAATAAAACAACAACTAAAACAAGCAAACTAAAACCACCAGTAATCTAACAGCAACCACCACAGCCTCCCTCTGGGTTAAAGGCCAAGAAATAAAACAATAAACGTCATGAATGTCATACTGTCCGATAAGCTAGGAAGGCTTGTTTCAGAGCTTTAGACCCAAAACAGAGTGAAAGGGAGATGGTACATATGGCGGCAACAGGTGTACAAGTTAGAAGAGCATTTTCTTACTTGTCACACTGGAGTGAGTTGCTCCCATTTCTTTGTACCTGCTACAAAACGGGCTGCAGTTTTCTGACAATTTGCACTCTGGCAATACAGGCCTGGCTAAAAGTGCCAAAAGTGAGTTGCAATAATCCAGACAAGATGGGATAAAAGCGTCATTTACAGTTTCCAGATTGCGCCTGGAAACAACATGTGTTATTCTAGACAGTCTTCTTAAATGGACAATGCAGAATTTAATTGCCTGTTTATCCAAATTTAGATCAGTATTTCACACCTTAATTAGAGACAACGTGCTTTTCATAGTGATCAAGCAAAGAACGATTGACAGTAGATGCTCTTCAAGTAGTACTGGGTCTAAATAAAATTACTTCTGCTGTTTTTTCATTATAAATTAAGGAATTCAGGGCTGAGACTGAAGAGGCTGAACAAAGCATACACCTGCTGGCCTGAGGGGAAAATACATCTAACAATCGTTAACATACAAATGAAAGGACATGTTGTGCTTCCTGAAATTTGAACCCATTGGCAAAAGGTACAAATAAAAAAGGAGGACCTCTAGAACAGATCCTTGTGGCACCCCTGGGAAAAGTCAGCACTGGAGGAGCTAAACTCACCAAATCTAACTGAAAAACTCTGCTCAGAGGTATATGACATAAACAGTGGAGGGCTGGAGGGAGGAACATACCCATCTATTCATCTAACCTTAAGATGAAGATCTGGTGTTCCACAGTGTCAAGAGCAGCAGTCAGGTCCAAGAGTACAAGCAAAACATAGTCACCAGAATGAGTTTCTGAGCATAATAAAAAGAAATACCCTTATTAGAGCAGGCTCACTGCTGTGGTTACTTTTTAAGCCAGACTGGACTATTTCCAAGATATGAGGCTCTTGAAGAAAAGCCATCAGCTGACTGTAAAGAATTCTTTGTAGGATGTTACAGAGATACAGGCCTTAGAAACAGGCCTGAAGTTGGACAACACAGAAGGCCAGTTTTCTTTAACAATGGAAGAACAACTGCATGCTTAGAGGTTTTAGATACCACTCTAGATGATAAACTGCTGTTAATGATACTGAGGATAGAAGTACCTAAGGTCGGCAAGACCTCTTTAAGAAGGCAAAACAGAAAAACATAACATGGTGAGTCAGATCATTTCAGACTATGAATTAGCTTGGAGTAAAGTGACGTTTTGCATCTATCCATCCATTATGTACTGCTTATTCCCAAACGGGGTCGCAGGGGGCTGGAGCCAATCCCAGCTGACATTGGGCGAGAAGCGGTCACCAATCAGCATATCCCCAGGGTCTTCGGACTGTGGTAGGAAGCCGGAGTACCCGAAGAGAACATGGGGATAAGTAAATGGAGAAATTGGTGAAATGAGGAGCAACTTTTTCCAAAAAGAAACAAAGAAATGTATCACACATTTCCCAAACCACAATCCAATAGACAGATTCCTGAACATTTAAAACAGATTTAAGTCTGTTAAACTGACTACTGGGATAATGGGAGTTTGCAGTGATGATATTACAGAAATACTTTCCCTGACCCCCTATAGCAAATCATCCTGTCTCTAAGCATCTGCAAAGACACCTGCAACTTATCTTTCTTCCACTTCCTCTCGGTTTTCCTACACAAACACCTAATAGCACAAATATTATCATTTAATCATGGCGCACATTTGAGCTTTTGGAATAAATAAAGTATTTTTCATTTCATCATTTTCATGGAGCGACTATATCCACAACAGCCCTGCAAGACAAAGTGAAAAACAGGATTAATTCAGATATTCAGTATCTGAGGCTGTCAAAAATGTCAAATGCAGATGCCATTTATCGTCCCACACCACAGGAAACTGTGCGGCACTGGAAGACTTCAGGGTTAGGCAGGGATGCACAGTCTTTCAGTTTGCAGCAAAGTTGCTAAATTTGAGCCAAATACATTGGATGGTTTTAGTTGTAACAGCATTTTTTAAGTCTTTCCATCCGAACTGCACTATCGGAGAACTGGAGTAAATCAAAAGGAAGATGGAAGGAAAAAGAAGATTTGTGTTGTTTTTGTTGCCCTTGAGCCACATGGTCAGGTGCAACATCACTGAAACATCACTGGAGGATGATTTGAAATGAGATTTCATCACCGTAGTGATGAAATCCAATTGTAATAAAACTAAGACACAAAGTCTGGCTTTGAAAGACACACTGCTCCTCTCACACTGAGTTGAAATCTCAGAAGGCAATTTTATTTCTTTTAGTGTTCTTTAACAGTGCAATCTTTCTAAATTCCACTTCTCAGTAGGAGAGGAGTCTGACATGCACACAGCTTTAATAAAAGCTGTTGTTTACTTGGCTTCTTTCAGCCCACTAATTGAGATGAATGGAGAGTGAGGGAGCCATCAGTTTGGAACGGCCCACTCCCAATGGAGAAAGTGCATCTGACCCATCACTAAGAAACACTGGAGTCTCATCGGTAAGCCTTTCCCCCTGAAGCATAACCGTCACAGAACAACAGAACACAAACACATCAACACATATGGATGTGGCGTGCTTTCCACCAAAGAACAAAAAGCGGGAATGGATGAGAACAAAATGAAATAAAAATGTTAACTTTGAGCAGCAAATACAACATAACAAGTAGTGCAAGTCGACGTTGCTTTTTAAGATTCCTTCCAGCTAACTTGGAACTTTTAATGTCCATTTACAGGTTTGTAAGTATTTGCAGCACCTTGTTATCATCTGAAATCTTTGTTGCTTTCAGTTTTATCTCCCAATAGTACATCTCAGTTCAGAGGAAAAAGGATGGTAGGATCTGAGTCTTTCATTTCTTCTTTGTCTGCTAAACTAGCCTCTGGGCCGGTTTTATGCAAACTACCTTTAAGATGATGTCATAAACTAAAAGAAAAGTCTACAGATCAAACAAGATGCTTGACAGCTGAAGAGTGGTGGGAAGGAATTGCTTCCTTTGCTGTGAATAATGACTTTTGTAACTTAGCACACTTTTATAACACAGAAAAATAAGAAGAAAAAACCCAATTAACGAATTTAATTCTCTTTGTGTGAATTTTGAAGTCTTTTACTATCAAGGTTTAGTAGTAAGACAGAGTATGTGTGGCCTGGACAGTCGGCCATACTGCACATACATCTGCAGGAAGATTCAGTGTTATAAATAATTCACACAGACTTAATCAGCCCTTGTTCCAACACACCTGACTGAAACGAATGGATTATTGGTGTGAGTCAGGTGCGTTGGAGCAAGGAAGAAACTAAGACCTCTTGAGAACCTGCGTTTGAGACCCCTGGTGTAAATGAATGTTTAAAAGCAGAATCCGAGCTGAGCCATTTACACGTATTCCTTTACTGAAAGTATAGTGTGTGCAACTAAATCATTTATGTGTACCTTCAGACATTTTTACATCAAATAAGCTAAATCTAAATCATTTTCCTTGTCCTATGATCATACAGAAAACAACTGCAAACAAAATCAATAGAAAATGTCATTGGACAAAACGGAGCAGACTTAATGTTAAACAGTCATTCTAGTATTCTCAGAATTCCTAGCGGCTGAGAGTCGGTGGCGTCATAACCAGCTAGTTATTGTTCCATTTGCACCAAGTCAAAAACAACCAATTTGTAAGCATCTGCAAGTATCATTTAAAATGCTGTCTAAAACTATGCATTGTGTGAACACCAGACAATTTTAGTGATTATATTTTATATTATATTACAATATTATTATTTTATATTATATTTTATATTTAATAAACCACACGTGTAAATGCAATTTTTTTATGAATAAGCCACCACAACAACATAATTATCTAAAATAACAATTTACTGCAAACTAACCACACAAATAAATAACACAATAAATAAATAAAATCAGAATCACACACACACACACACTCCGCCTCCATTAAACCCTTAAAGCTAATCTTTATCTGAGGAGGCGGAGTGTGTGTGTGTGTGTGTGTGTGTGTGTGTGT
>JBAMHX010000017.1:22278716-22288977 GCA_037177515.1 Pseudomugil tenellus | reverse complement strand
ATCTAACAGATAATGGAATCTGCTGCCAACTACAACTATTTCTTTCTTTTATCCATTTAAATACTTGTTTAATACTTAATAATACTCATTCGAATAATTGTTGAAACTTGAGATGTGTTGACGGCAATTAGCTAAAACAGCGTAACAAATCCACACAAACTACCAAAGATCTATCAGGTCTCGCTGCAAAGACCTGCGTGCTCTGAAACTGTAAAAGTAAAATAAGTCCAAATAAAAACAGTTATGTGCAGAGGCATAACCAGCTTGTCTGTAGGCAAGATGCTTCACCCAGCTCACCTACAGTGATTGCAACACCAGCAGATCAATGCTTAGTGCGGGTTGACATGACTGAAAAAAACTTGGTGTGAGTTGCATTACTAAAATAAAAAAAACTGATCAAATTGTAGTAAATGGTTTAATATTCAAAGTAAACACATTGATTACAGCGGAATCCTTCCATGATGTTATATCTGTATTCAGGCATAAAGTCTAAAAAATAAAGGTAGTCCAGTTCACATTGATGATTAATTAATTGTATTTTAAGTCTGCTTAACAAGTCAAAGTATCACATGTCCAGATAAAATCTAATGAAATGTGACGATTAATCAGTCATAGTTATTGCAGCTTCCATTTGCAATACAACAGATGCAACACTGGAGGCATTTTAAACTCATTATTTGGAGGGTTCTTACACTTTTTTACCAGTCGTTTTCCATGACTTCTCCAAAACCTTTTACGGAATTTCCATGACCAACAAAAACTGATTATCATGACACTACGTAGGATAGAGAGCCTAAATCTTGCCCCTTCTTTAAGGTCCATGGGACGTACGCACCGATCTCTAAAAAATAGAAGCAATAGGGGGTGAAATAGATGTTTTATCCTGTGTTCCTTAGAGGTCAGTCCTTTGGGTCCTACTGGAAAAATTGTGACTCAGGCACTCTTAGGTCTACATCCAAAATGTACAGTATGGTGACTGTAAAACCAACGAACACCAGAAAAGCGCGCTTCAGTCCATTTTTTCACATTTTAATTTCAGAATATGCAGTATTCATACTTGTAAAGGAAACAGAGGTCTTCTCTATACGTGTGGCCATGCCTGCAGTACAGTAAGGAGTAAACTTTTTTTCACCACCAAAATATAGAAACAGTCCGTAGCAATTTGCATTTTATCGCGGTACTTCAATTTAGGTGGAAATTTGATGAAACATCACATATTTCCATGACTTTTTCCAAACTTTCTGACAAAATAAATATTTTCAATAACTTTTCCAGGGCCTGAAAATTGTATTTAGAAAATTTTATAACTTTTTTTAACGTTTTCAATGACCATAGGAACCCTGTATGTGTTACTTCAGACTTGAACTAAATATCAGATGGAAATAAAGCATATAAATGTGTATCTATGCTGCATTATATGAAAGTAAAACATTAAACAAAGACAGAATCATATGGACTCAGAGTTTTAACCTGCTTAAAGCCACAATAGTTCTTTCTGGGCAGAAATCTCTGCAGGAAAGCTGCATGGCACATCTCTGTGGTGTAAGGTGGAATTATAAGTTGCTACTCGCTTGTAGGGAACGCTGTCCAGCAATCAATCCAGCAGCAACAACCTGAGGACTGCTGCAGGAGACCTCACAATCAGGACAACACACCGAGGTTGAAATCATATTTTTCAGCTTCAACAGGGTACAATATACCCAAGGCTGCCATCTATGGCAGATGTCTCATCCACTCCATCATCTGGGAGGTCTTTGGGCCTTTAGGGGCTGTGCTGTCACTGTACCAGAGTGAACACAGCAACCCATTGAGCCAGTCAGTGCACAGAGGACAAATAGTAGGACAGACCTAAGAGGTCACTTCTATGAATGCAAACAAAGCAGCATTCAAGTAGACGCTGAATATGACAAGCAATATGGAGATGAAGAGGTTGTTTCCACAGCAAAAAAAAATGAATATGCTGCATTTAACAGGATGCTGATTCACACAGAGAGATGAATGGGATGCAGTGTGGACAGGCCTTATTGATGATGCAGAAAGGACGGAGGCAAGCTGCCAGTGACGTGGCGGGGCTCGCTTTGTTTGCGACGTTTAACCTCCGCAGGCCTCGGTTAATTTGCTGCGCTTCGCCCCGGCACACAGTCCCCCAACAAGCGGCAGTCTGGGGCTGAGACGAGTGGTCTGGCAGTGGAGACACTCCGAGCACCACGGCAACTCCAGTGATCTGAGAAACCCGCTGTTCAAAAGCAAAGACAATTGCAGCCCCATTGCATCAGTTGGATGTTTGGTCCACGGGTGGGTTGCTGAAAAATTCATCATCCCCAAACCCAACGAAGGTCCTCAAAAGTTAAAACCAAAAACAATGCTTGATGAAGTGATTGATCTGTGCAGCATAAACACCAAATCTGAAGAGAAAGCCAAACTCATTCTCATTCAGGAGATTCACAAACCACCGGTTTCCCTTTCTCCCCCATTTACCGCAATGACTTGGCTAAAAGACATTTCACTGACTTAATCTGGTCCGCCTGGAAGGTGAAGATAAAACACTCTTCAGTCCGGCATCAGCAAGAAGGATAGGGACGGTGGGGGGGGGGGGATAATCACATGGAGCTAAACTGTATCAGAGACACTGTGATAATTATTTATCGCCCCCGTCAAGGTCGGAATTCTATCAAAGTTGGAAAAAGTTTTAGACCTCAAATACACCAACTACAATATTCCTCTTGCTCATTCGCTCCCCTGCTTAATGAGGACCTGAACTGAAAGGGGAACTTTTGGACAAAAAACAACCCGGAAAGCACAAGGTCGACAACAAAACTTGTCACCATCCCAAATGAATAAAGGTCCAGATAAAGAACGGTGATTAATTGGTTCTGCTCATCAATGCAAAGCAAGGACAAACCAACAACCTACTGATCAGCCCTACAAAGCAGCAGAGCCGGAAAAAAAGGCAACGTGTTAGCTGCCTCAACACCATTTAGGCCTCTCTGTTACATCACACACCAATAAGAACATACAGCACATGCTATGCTTGGAAAGAGTTAGGACACACTGAGATGATGCAAGCTTACAAGCTTAGCCGGTCTTGTTTAGGGGTGAGCGGGAGCTGGCTTCATTTCCTTTGACAATCACAGGGAGAGGGAGTAGGAGGAATATTTTTAACCAGCACAGCTACTGATGAATCACCGCAGCACCCACTATCTCCAGAGGGCTTTCTTTGATGGGTGGGGTGAGAGGTGCTTGTTTCAGGAAGGAGGGAAGCACAGAACCAAAGCACACTTACCTAGAGAGAGACAGAGAGAGAAACAAATGCTTAAAATTGTGCAACACATAAAAAGGCGCATTATAATGCAATGTGAAGGCATGGAAAGATGAATAACCTGCGTTAAACAGAGCTTTCATGCTCATGCTATGGAAACATAAAAATGATCATTATCTCAATGCAGGCTCTCGGGGTTCTGCAGCAAACACAAGATACAACACAGAGAAGAGAGTACAGCAGGAAAGAAAAGAAAAGCTCAGTGTTTCCTTAGCATGAAACAAAGCCGACTGCATGATACTTTCCAGCTCGCTGCGCAAAAAGGATGAGATGCTATTGACCTTCACTGTTATAAAACAATCTACAGTTGCCTGCATGAGAAAACAAAGCTGAGGCTTAATTAAGATGTTTGCCTTTATTTATTTATTTTAAAAATGGATTTGACAAGGAGAACACATTAAAAACAATGTTACGTTACAAAGAAATGCAAGTGTTGCGATGTAGCCTAAGTATGATGCTAGCCGTGGCTAATTCAGTCGTTACACAAACATGGAGAAGTAGGAGGGGGGGGGGGGGGGACACTTGCATGAACATATTCTGAATATACAACAGGAGATGAAAAATACCCTTTGAACACTTTCATTTCAGCCTGTGTGTTATTTATCCTGTGCAGGTTTTCTAGCTTTGTTATTGATGTTTAAAATCTTCTCAAAGTTCCTGAGTAAAGCTCTTTATGATGCATCAGAAATCACATTTTAAAATAAAAGCTAGTGCTGCGAAGCATATCAGTTCATCCCGAAAAGCTATTTTATTTTTGTTCATTTATTTTAACCGTAAAGACCAGTTTAGCTGTTTTAACCAGTTTTTCAGCTGTTTTAACCAGTTTTTCAGCCTGACGACTTTCGTAGGGATGCAGCTGAAACTATTTGAGAGGGAGACCATTGTCCTGCTGCACCACCTGCAGCAGAGTAGCTGGCTGAGTCCCAAACCACCCCCTACACTCACCCTTCACTACAGTGTCCCTTCAAATGAAGTCACACTTGCACTTAATTCGTAAGGGGAGGGTATAAAAACCTTGGTTTCCTTCCACAGGGAAATAGAAAGTACACGTTGCCATGACAGCACATGGTATCCCGTGTGTATGGCAGTAGCGCTGTAGCACAGGACGCTGCAGTGTGCTGAAACCGGAAATGTCCCAAAGATCACATGACCTACAAACTGTATTCATTTTTACACACATAGTAATGATGACACTCCAGAGGTTGTAATAAAGTTGAACTGATATTGACTTGAATTAGTTCAATAACCATAGTATAACATTTTGGAGCCACCTTAAAAGGCAAGGCAAATTTATTTGTATAGCTTAATTTAACAAAAAAGGGCTTTACAGAAACTTTAAAACACAAGCATGATATAAAATTAAAACAAGAAATAAACTAGAAACATCAGGAAGTCAGCAAACATTGTAATTACAAGGAGCTACACTATGCTCCAAATACTTCTGAGTGTTTCCACAAGTCTTTCAACTCCATTACCATTTGACATTTACAATCGAACAGATGAGTGCTGCCAATTGTTCCCACATCAAATCAAACCTCAGCAGAGGAAGATTAACTAGTTTCATTTTGTCTTCCTAAACCTTTTGCGGTTCATGGCGCACACTTAGAACACACGTGGAAATTCAATGTGAAAGTTGTTTCCTTCATTTAGCTGGTGCAACAGCAGCAAAACTCCATGTGAGTGTGGAGTGTTGCAGACTCGCTATCTGAGGCTTGACCGTCCATCCGCTCTCCACATTATGGGATGGCTCTTAACATGGCGGAGCCTGTATGAGACTGGGAAAATGGAGAGTTAGTGTGTAGAGGTGGTGTGTACGGGGTGGTTTGTGATAGAACCGCTATTTGAGGGGGACCTGTTACACTGCTGCACCACTAAATCCTGAAGCAGATCAGCTGTTTAAAGACCTAACTTTTACTCTGCTGAGCCAGTAAACACACAGTTGCTCCTTGAGACGTTGGACCAAACAACTAGTTAGTGATAACTAGAAATCCATCTGTCTGAGGCAACGGCTGGGGGTTTATCCCCAAACACAACTTCCCCAATGCTGGAATACATATATAAATATAGAAGCATTTAGGTATAACATTATTATGTGACACATTTTCAGGCCATGACCTTTCATTTGCACTTGATCGAATGAATAGTTTCATAGATGTCGCCGAAAACAGTTTTCAGGTTTGTGCGTCCACAGGCGGCCAACCTGAAAATCATATATTGCTCGAAATACAATCAGTTCATCCTCTCTGCGATATCTATGCATATGCAAAACATGAAAACTGTGGACACAGAGATGTAAGATGAGGCGGATGTGGTGGTCGGGCCGAAACCATAATACCTCCGACACTCCGTGAGGGAATATATTAATGTTATGCTAAAGTTGTCGTCCGAGGCTCCAGCATGAACAGCTTATTGCAAAACCTTTCCTGCAAACATGTATTGGAGTAACGAGAAAGTCTGATCAGACGCTTCCACTTCCTTAATTAAAACTGAAAAAGACGAAGGACATTCATGTCAGACGTGACTTGTACAAGCGTTTGCTAGAAAATAATAGCTACAAAAGATTTAAAAACTGGTGGATCAGCATCATCGAAACAGTCTCTTTCCACACAGCCAAAAAGCCGGTTCTGTTTAAGGTAGATTCAGGCGATGATCAAAACTGTGTAGACATAGAAATAGTTTGTTCCTTTTGTTTTTTATTTGAAGACCTGCACAAGAAGGTTGTAAAGGCAGGTTTATCTCCTCAATTTAGAGTCTAAAGAATAAAAAAAAACCTAGCGATAAAAACCAAACAAAATGGAAGATAATTCCTCAGTCTGTGAGGAGGTAATCCCATTCAACGGGAAAAAACCCATCTTGTGCCTGTGAACAAGTGTATGGCTGATTCTAAACAATGCTATAACACAAAGTCATTGTCCACAAGACAGGATACCAATCCCTCCCATCAAGGACACGAAGACCACCTGTGCACCTAGCTGTGCAAAGAGCTGCTCATCAAAGAGTAAATATTGAAATTACTGCAATGCTCATTGTTGCTTTTCCCTGCTGAAAAAGGCAATCTAAACTCAAAGCCATTAACCTTTAACTCAGATGAAGAACAACACTCATTTTGAACTGAGACATAATCGCTGCTACTCACTGCTTTGAAAAATCATGTTAACCTCACATGTAAATCCAGCATTCATTTCATGTGAATGATGTTGACTCCTTTCTCTGCTTCACTGAGGAAACGAACAAACAGGAAAGAAAACTGATGAACTGGTTTTGACATTTATGGAAGGATAGTGTGGTAAATTAGAAACACATCTGTTCATAATAATGACTGGTGGATGTGTGGGTTGTTTAATGATCAGAAACTCACAGAACACTGATCGATGGTCAAATATGCATTTAATTACAACATAAAGATGCAGAACTTTAATAATCCTGCAAGTTATGATAAACCACTGTAACCCAACAAACTGGTAAACCAGTTCCTATGTTTCATAAATGACATCCAACTATAAATGAAGTCTACAGTCTCTGATAAGACTGGCTGCACTTCAGGTCTCCGATAAGACAAAATCATAATCGATTATTATCCATTTATGATCCGTACTTGCTAACTTCATTCTGCTACAGCCCATATGAACATTATCACTTCCATTCATATCAAACCACAAAAACCAACAAAAATATCCACCAATATCCCCCCCCCCCCCCCCTTGCCCTTGTTAATCTTCTAAATAATGAAGGGATGAAGGAATATCACCATAATCCAAGAAAGGAACTGCATAATTACAGAAAACTATATCATTAAAATAAAAATTATAAAGACCAAAAAATATAAACAACAAAAAAGAAAAAAAATGAAACATCCAAATACTGAAATGAAAAGAATGTTTGAATGATAACAGACTGAATCATAAAATCTCCACATCCTATAAAAGAAAACAGAAAGAATAAAGAGAATACACCTAAAATCTGATTATAATCAGGCTGCCATCTAAACATCAGCATTTCATTATTAAATGAAAGATACAGGAAGTCTGAACAAAATAAACATGTGACATTATCATAGTTACATAACATCTTGAGGCATCTGCATTTCTTTCATCTAAATAAATACATTTGGCTTGTTAGGAAAAAGAAAAAGGAACGAGCAAGCAGTTTTAAACTGATGGATTGTTACATGTTGCATGTTCTTTATTATTAGGTCTAATTCCAAAACGGTAAACTGTAAATGTGTTTCTTTCCTTTCCGATAGGTACCGATGGTCAGGTGTTCATCCAGGTGAACCATAGCTAATGCTCAGCAGCTTCCAGGCTGGCATGGCACCGAGGTGCATCCACCGCAGAGACAGCAGACTTTCGGTGAGACTACAGCAGAAGTATGTCACATAGAAATGCAGAACCAGATACCCTTCTTACGGAACTAATTACTTATATATCTGTAAAAATAACTTTTTTTCCATAAATATGCTTGATAGACATAAATGTAGGATATAAAGTAACCCCTCAGCCTCAGACCAACAGTCTGACTTATTCATAGATACACAACACAGATATACACATTTCCCTCATCACATGAAAATATGACGCGTTGGTTGCTAGAAAAAGAAAATAATTCCAGATAAATGTCTTAAATACGTCTTACAGTCAAAATCTGGTCAACATTTTCAGCTTGGATTGAGGATGTTAGACGGCGGATCACTGAATCTGTTTCCATGCTGACTGATTTTTTGCTAGATCCCAAGCAGGTTTTAGCTAATGCTAAATGCCAATGTTATGCTAATGCTAATGGGGTTTCTATATCTCAATGAGATTAGCATTAATATACAAAAGAGATCTGGATATGTTATGAATATGAACTTTCTTCTGATGTCAAGAGCATTCCTCTTTTATGGCGTTATAATCATTAGCAAAACTCAAAAGGCATTAGTGCACCAGCAGGTATGTGTCAGGCAGACCAGCTGATAGTTGTCCCAAAATGGAACAAGTGTACTGATGGAGGTAATGCTGTGGGGAACACAAGATGTTCTAATCCAGCCATCTCAGCTCACTTTGACAGAAAAACAATCCATCCAATTCAAGCGAGCGTAAAACACGGTTAATCGGTGGTGTGTCCATCTATCAAGCTGCCAGTGACATGACTTGGATTTGAGACGGCACAGTAAACAGAGGGGAAAACGCTGGGATTGGCCAGAAGAAGTCAGCAGAGCATGCTGCAGTACACATCCAAGATTACAGTATTTCTACTCTGGTGCTTTAAATATATTCTCATCTTTCACAACCGTATCTGGAAGGGAGATAATCAGAGAAGTTTCGTGTTCTTGGAGTGTTAAATATTGAACAGACTGTTGCAGACGTACAGTAAGCCAAGAACTCATGATCTAGCTTATGAAGCATAAAAACTTGCCTTGTTTTTAATTTTACATTAAACCTCCCCACATCCCACCTCAGCCAAGCTCCTTTCAACACACCCATTCCTGTGTAAGCCCACAGCTTTTCATTGCATCTCTCCGAGAAGCCCAGCTACCCTGTGAAGCAGACCAATTTATATCTCTGTGTCTCATTCTGCCTCATCCCAAAGCTCTGCAACATACATAAAAGGCTGAACGCAGATTGGTGGGTAAATTGGCAGGCACAGCTCATGGGCTCATGTCCCTCCTCACCACAGTGTTACAGCGCACCGCCAACACCGATCTACTTTACAATCTGGTTTCCCAGCTCCCCCTCAGGTAATTCGGGCATCTTCCTTCTTGTACGAAATAACCCGGCATGCCTAATGGGCACACTGCATTCAATATTTCCCCATCAGCACTGAAAACAAAAAAGTTATGATGGTCAAAATAATACTAAACAGTTATTTTAGATGGCGTTAATGCTAATCTTAGAATAAGAATTTTCTTTAGACTTGAAGCCAAAAAGTACCAAAAATTTGACTATAATTGCCTTACAACACCTGTTAGCCTCAGAGTCAACCAGCACAATAAGGATGATTGAATATTTCGAAGAGGGATATGCAAAGATGCTGTCCATTCCATTTAGTAGATTCATAGCAATACCTTTATTTTGCTTGTTTTGGATTGGCAATAACGGCAGCATTGCCTACTATTATCGTGCAATTTCTGGATGAAATGACATCTCTCACTTTGTCTTCGGTCTCATGTAATCTCAATAAAAAGTGAGATGCTTGAAAAGCTTTCAAAATAGAGGCTCTCATATATATGCAAATATGCAATAAATAATCTGCTATGCTGAGAGCATGGCTTAAATAACCCATACAGGGTAAAGGAAGGCTGGAAGGAAGCCCCAGACAGCTCTCCCTGCAGTGATGAAGCTGTTGGCAGAGCTCTCTGTCCTTCTTTACCTACACATGGCCACGGTGACCCGATCAGTTGGATGGCCTTCCACTGGATCACGTTTGTTTCTTAACAGATGGGCGGATATCCTTGCCAGCTTCTTTTTTTTAAACTAATGCCCTATGACCTCCCATAGCTCCCTGAGTGGGAACCCGTCTGCTGACTCCTGCTGTGCCGCTCTACCAGGGTCATTTAGGGTTAGTTTGCATGGACATTGGTAAAAACCCTGAAGTTGCTCTGCCGTAAATTCTTTTGTCAGAGTTGCAAGACTGCAAACATATGCACAACGTGACAATGAGGGGAGTGTGGTGCTTTCTCTTAATGAGGTAATATTTTACTCTGTCAGTCTCCTAATGATTAAAAGGGCACCACGTATGAGCTTCTTGTAAAGCCATTACTGTGCACAGATTCCCCTTTAAAAGCACTACATCAGTGTTTCACATTATTTCTCAGTGGATCCATATTATTTTACATTATTGCATGTGAAAATATTGCAAAATCTAAACCGACAATTTACCTGAATAATAAACCTCGGTTGTTCCCTACTCTCATCTGTCCAACTGTTGTCAGAATTACTTTACAACTTTAGAGTGAAACTTTAA
>JBAMHX010000017.1:22263448-22275674 GCA_037177515.1 Pseudomugil tenellus | reverse complement strand
AGCTCTTATAAGAATTAGACTATTGTTAACAGTGTTAAACTTGAATTGAAATTAGTTTAATGTTGTAAAATTGCATATTTAAGGAACTATGATAAATGTAAAATGCACTATAACAGTTTTATGTAAAATTGAATTATACCTTCTTTGAAGAAACATACTTTTATTACAGTTGTAGATTCATTTAGTTATTTCATATTAGATATCAGTTATATAATGTTAGATATGTAAATATTAGACAGCAAGTAGTTTTTATTGTCCTTATCTTATTGACATGTCCCTCTATTTAAAAATGCAGGATATCAGTAAATAATTAAATACATTTTTACATATTTTTTGTTTGTTTTGGAGTTGCATTGGTTCTTCTTGCAGTCGGATAGATTTGAGAAATGAAAAAAATTGAGGTTTTAGAAAAATATAGTCAGCCTAGCCAGGCTAAATCGTTCGCCAAGCAACTTGTACCTGAAATAGTTTGTTCATGCTGTGCAAACAGCAGTGCAGCTACTTCCTCCTTCTGTTCTCTGGCATACTTCATTAGTCTACAAGTGGACTGAGTGAATTTTAATACTTCAAACGCAATGCAAGCAAATATAATAGATTTATAAAGCTCTTTCATTAATAAGCGGAATGCTAGACATAAAATGCTAAGTACTCACATTAATTAGAATTAGCTCAACCACTTAAAATAATGGCATTTAACTTAATTTCAAATGCATCTAATGTTTAAATATAGCCCAGAAGATAAGTAGCAAAAACAAAAGATCTGTAAGAAAATGTCTTACGCAAGCCAAATGTTTTACCCCTACCACGCCAGAGTCCACACACTTCTGCACATGTACAATGGGGCCATTACTTTTCCACGCAAAGGTTTTGACCCATTTATACATATCACGGCTTCCTGCGGGGGAATGCTTATGAGGCCCGGAGGTACCAATCACACCAACAAAACACAGCGACATTTCACAAAATACTAAAGAGAAAACAAGTGCGAGGAAAAGGAAGAGCAAGCTTTAGGAAAACACAGCAAAACAAAGTTAAATAGTTGGGTTTTCTGCTATTTCACTGACTTTTCCTCTCAGGATTTCAGTTTGGGTCAAATGGGAGAGTTCGTAAAAAGTGATTTAAAATACATTCTTTAACATGAAAGAGTTTGACTTATGCTTCAAACTATTGATGTTATGTCTCCTGCTCACCTCCTGCATATTTCAAAAGGAATGATTTAGTAGAGCTCAACATGACTTTTTCAATCTACTTCACCTTGACTGAAATGCACATGCATAATGTAAAGGGATCAGCTTGATCCTTAATCACTACTGCATTCCTGTTAGAAAGCTTAGGATAACCTAAAGGGGAGACTCGTGTCTTCACTGGTGCAGCTTTTTAGGACAATTCCATTTATTTTTATTCATCTGTAGAAGCAATTGTTTTAATTATACCTTTGAAATTAAAAACTGAATCTGCTTTAATTGTTCTTCCAACTTCTCCCTGCTGAACACTAATACACTCTGGGATGAAGAGCTAATGAAATTAAACTTAACCACTGGTTTTATATCAAAGACACTTGTGATGTGCAGCTCTTGTCATTGTAAAGTTGTATTTCTTTTACCCTTCCAGATGCAAGATCATTATCATTTTTTGAATTACAAGTCCATTTTAACTTTTGAAGAACTACTTCTTGCAGTCAAAGTCAAGTTTGTGTTTACCAGTCGAGAGCTTTGACTGGTCAAACACAGCTCAAATCTTCCCCACAGGAATCAAACAGCTGCTACAATGAGACTGTCCAAAAAGTCCTAATAACCCTTTCATCTCTTTAAACCCCACAGCCGAGAATAAAAGTGCTGTTTAATAGCGTGTGCACATTATAAGCAGAATCAAATTTAAGAGGGCCAACTATGCTTTTTGGCTCTGGTGTGCAGTGAGATACGAGGAATCGCTGTGCGGGACCAAACAGGCAACCACAGGGATGTGAAGTACAGACGAGAAGCACCGAACGCCGCTAATGACATAGTACCAGCAGTACACCATGTTATCTGTAGAACAGTAAAATGTGAATTTGAAAATCATAATGCAAATATATAAGTGGAATGAAAGCTGAGGAGCTGTAAAGGCAAGCCCACTGGGGTTTTTACTGAGGTATTACTTAGGCATGAACAGTAATACCCTCCATTAAATTTTATGAAGTCAATTATCTCAAAAAGGCTGACTTCTTGTAATGACACCAGTCTAACCTCTGTAGATAAACTCCGGATTGAATTACCTTCACAGTACAACATGTGAATTTATAGGAATAAAAGGTGGCTAAAATTCCCCGAAACATCTCTAAGAATAAAAATCAACTTTGTTGTTAAGCATCAACAGATTGACACATTAAAGTCTGGCTGTTCAGTATCTCAACCTTTATGGGCTTTTTTTCTTTTTCTTTTTCTTTTATTGACATCCAGAATTCTGGAGGCCTTTAAGCAATGAACAAGGCAGCCTGAGGCATGGATCGAGGGCTGAGAATCTCCCAATCCACAAGCACAGGCCCGAGTCACCTCCAGGAGAAATTCTCCCAGGACAAGACAGGGTAGGTCGCGAAAAGGTCCCCTGATTTAACAGAAAGTGCCAGCAATGATAAAGTATACTGCCAAAAAGAGGAAGAATTTCCCACTTGCCGGGCCCACGCTGTATCCACAGGGAGTAAATGAAAACAAGGTTAATGTATTCAACTCTTATTACCCACGCTGGAAGACAGGCCTTCAGCTGTGTCGAGAGGCAGAAAGGCAAGAAATCAAAACAGCGAGTGATATGCTGGCTGCTATGCAGTACAAGATTGGACTGCCAAGGAAATCTGTTAGGTTTGCTCTTTGGTAATGACTTATAAAGCAAGACGGAACAACTTTGTTTCTACACTGTATGAACCTGGACTGAAAGGTCTGCTCCACTACACCCTCACAGGAGCCTGTAGTGGGGAGATTGACTGTTATATTACCTTTGTGACCCTCAACAGTTGACCAGGAAAAAAATCCCCAACAACACAACAAACAAAATGTTTTCCAACTCCCTTTGGGCAACTTAACGGTGGGTGATTGTGTCCAAATCTGAAAGGGTGCCATAAAGCCCTCTGTGACCCAGGGTATAATGGGATGGGTCTGTAATGTCCTCTTTTTTCCCAGATAGTGTCGTCTTAATAAGTGCCTACTCTAATGGGACTTTCCTCTCATCGGATGCTAGCTTGCAGCTCTGGAATCTCACAGTCTGAGGTCAGACCACTCTGCCTCTGCACCCAGATGGACAACTTGGACCAATTGCTCCGATGTCAGTAACATTGACCAGTCAACACTTAAACAGCTAAACAGTGACACGGGGCTCTTCCTGTGGCCAGCAGGGGTCCATGTATTGTGTGGGAAATAATCATTCAACCAGTATGTTGACTCCTGTCTAACATGCCCATTTGTCATATGCTGAAAAACTCAGGTGAGGACAAGTTGTTGAATAAGAAACGCCTGATGATGTACTAAATGTTTAATGGCAAAGTCATTGTTGTGGTTGGAATGCCAAATAAATCATATTGCAGCAGAATTAATGATACAAGAGAACAAGAACTAATGGTGATATTGTGATTAAATTTGTAATTTTACACACCTATTGGTTGTGTGGTTGCTGTCTTTAACATACTTCGTGCTTTTAGCTAATATTCTGATTTAGTCTACACTTCCTTTATCATAGCTTTGTCTTTTTTCATTGAGTGTATTTGAGTGTTTAAATTGCATTTAGTGTAGTATTTTAGATGAGTATGTTTCAATTTGTCCCGCACAGCCATGTGTTTTTTAATGTGCTACAATAACAAAGTAAACTGGATCTTTTCAGCTCTGAATTTATTTTCCAGCTTTTCTCCCTCAACACCACCTGTTATTTGTGTTTTCACAATGCTAAAAATATGATCCTGTCAACACAGAGGTGCAGCAGTCTGGTTGAAAAGCTCAGTTAAAAACAAACTTGAATATATGCAAAAGGGGAGTGACCTCGTTACTTCTGCCAGCGATTATTACCTGGCCCATTTAACACAACCTGCACAAATCAGTGGAAGTAAATTCATCCCCTAAAGCTTCTCTTTCCAAACTCCACCCCTCTCCAACTCTCCTTCCTCCCCCAGCACAGCTGCACCTGCAAACCTCAGAACAAAGCCCTGTTATTATGTCCCTGAATGCAGATGCTGTGACAGGTAAATGTTGCCTCTGGAGAAAGTGTCCCATGATGACAATATTCACTGCAGGGTGACCATTATCCCTGATTCATCATTCTCATATACTGCGGTGGTTTGCGTATTCCTTGCCTGCAGCTTATCAGCGCCAGGCATTCTCTCTCCGCCTGGTGCTTCTCTTTCTATCTTTTCACTTTTCTGCCTTCCACCTTCTCCTGCTTCAGCAAATCCCACCAGCCAAACGCTTTACCCTCGAAATCTAATAGAGGTGATTTGACTTCTGATTAATATGGCTGACAGAGGCAAAACGCCAGGACGGTACACTACATTGCCTATTATACTAAACACAAACTGCATGGAAAGAAAGCCCAGAGGGCTTAAAACTGTTTGGTAATAGCAGCCGGTCAGGTGAATTACAAAACATTTCTGAAGACCGTCACAAACATGGGATTCCATTATTTCATACCTGCATTGCTAGTATCACTTTCAATTAGAACGATGCAATTTGGTGTGATAAAAGCCAGGATATGATCACCTTCATTCCTGACATCTATTATTTCCACTATTTTATCACTGCGGCAGCTTCTGTTTTGATTAAATGCCACAAGAGTCATAATTGTACTCTAGGTCGACATTTCCTGCGAGACAAGAGGGATAATTCAATACTCACGGATCAAACTGAAGATGTTATTTGAGGCTTACAACCCAAACAAATTAACTGACGTGGCCACAAATATTTAATCAAGAGTTCAGAACTCTACGATGGATTTATAGGTGACCTGTCTACATCTGTACACACATAAAGCCTGATTCCCACCTTGTTCTGTTCATACTACATACATATTATATTGCATTTTTCTAGAATCAGGACATGGCTGCCTAGAGGACTTTCTATAAATACTCCCTGACAGGCTACATGGCTTTTAAGGTCCTCTGTGTATTCCGACTGGCGTGCTTGGAGTAAAAGCCTCTGTGTTTCTGCAGCTCTGAGGGATGATCTATGTATACCAATCTGACTCAGATGACGGCTTTTTTTCTTCATCTGAAAGTGGCAGCACATCCTTGGTTTGTCAGAAATAGGAGGGGAAAACAGACAAGGTAAGGCTTTCTCCATGGAATTAGCAAGAGGACAATGAAAGGGAATCTCTTAGGATCTGCTCTCTACCAAAGTAAACACACTGTAAATTCATCCAGTCCATGGAAAAGGTTACAGTTCTGCCCGGACCGTAGTAGATACAGAACAAAACGCTGCTGGTTCTATGTAAAACCAGAATTTAACAATAGGACTGGCATGAAATTTGATTCCAAACAGGTTATTTAGAAGAAAATTCCCAAAACAAAAAAAATATTTGTATCAATTCTGGAGTACAATTGTTCCCTAAACCTGGTGGTGAGCTAGAAAAACTGAAGGAAATCTCTGTCAGAACCTCTGTATAGTCTTATTTTATACATGCTAATAACTGTTCAGCATATCATTTTATTTTCTTAACAAAGTCAGAACTGAGTCAATATTACTTAAATAATTTACTCAAATATTCCACTGAGGTTGACATAAATAAAACTTACAGTAGTTTTTCATTCCAAAGACACAACCAATCATCTTCCCTCTTATTCACTGAAAGGTCATACAAAGCAGGTCTGATATTGAATTATTGATTTCAGTGCTGTAATCAACACCCATGGCAGTTAACGCTTCTCTTGCATCAGTTCCTATAAACTCACATAAAAGCTGAACTTGATGAAAAGTAAGATAATTGGTGCATCGGTGATCATTTCTCCTTTAAAAAATAACAGTTGGTTTCAAAACTTGATCAGTTCTCTTAACAATGACATCTAACTTGTGAAAATCGTGCTTCTGTAGAATGAACAAAACAGATAAACATGTGGATGTTCTCTCCAAAAAGGGACCAAAACCCTCCAATATTGGTGTCCACTCTTGTTGTGAGAAGTACTGCGAGGTGTGTATCAATCGTAAGTGTATGACTGCCACCTGGATGGTTGCTAAGCGACAGATGGACATGTCCCGATGAGACTCTGGAGCCAGACACCATCCACAATGTTCTCCCTAAAGAACCTCCTGAACTTGGTGGAGTGGGATAGATCTCAACCCTACTGAATGTAACACTAACAGTATCTGCTTCTTCTTCATCCAAACCTCATCAGAGTTCAATACCTTGAACTGAATGTGATTCTATGGGGCGTCTGTGGGTGGTTATATGGATCTTTATGGGGATGAAAAGATGAAGATTAAAACTAACCAACAGGAACAGTTTTATTATTCTAATAATGCTGTGTCATTTGGGTCAGAGAAACCGGGACATTCAGTGTTTGTAAGGTTTCTGATAACAACGTACGTTATCAAAAGTTGCACTAAAATTACGATCAGTAAGTCAACAGAAAATCACAGGGTGTCTCTACCGTCTACACTCGTTTCACATCATCTTTATTCATTGGACGCGCATGCATGCCAAATCCTGCTTAAGGTTCAAGTAACCAAAACAATTCAAATCCCATGCTTTTCTTTTTTTGTGGGGGAGAATGGGGAGCACTTAGTGAAGCAAGGACCTTTCCATTACCACCATGAATGGAAGCAATGTCATGTTTTCCTTCCAAAAACAGTCAAAACAGGGGAAAAAACCCCGAATGCTCCATATGCCCGATATTAGCATAATCAGAAACAAAACAGTTACTGGCAAACAATCACAGCTCGCTGCATACCCCCTCAAATCATTTAATTACCAGGCCCCGCTTGAGTATACGTTTAAGCCATCATTATCTGCCGAGTGCAATTGTTGTAAGAGAATCTGCCATGGCTCATAACACAGAATTAAAAATAATAGCTGAAATTACCCGTCTTCTGCTCAACCTTGTGTTGGGCTTCTTTCTGCAAACCAGAGTTAAATAAACACATCTTATCATAAAGATGTATGAAGAAACAGACACGGTAAGTCCTCGGTGGGAATACAGATTTCATGTATTATAGATGAGTTTTTACAAATATTTTAACATGTATTAATCTCAGGACAGTAAACATGTATAAATTTAAAAAACTCCTTAAGTTTTTCAAGTTTTTAACTTTATCTGTAGATGAAATAAGCAATGATATGGAAGCAAAGTAACGGGACCAAAATTTAAATCATAAATTATCCTGGAACAGCGGAAATAAATAACGAAGCAAGACAGCATTAAACCCAGAATTAAACCCAGATTTTTGTACAGGATGTTGCACAATGACAAAAGATAAGCACTGACCTTTTGCTGAGTCATGTTTGACCCATAAAAAAGGTTTTTCTGCTTAACTTATCACAGTGCGCTGTTAGACCAAGCATAGTTGTACACAATTAAGGCACACATTACACAAGATGATCTTCTTTCTGTGTCTTTGTTTTGTTTTGCTTTTGTCAAATAATGTGATGCCCATTGAATGTTTGTAGTAAGTGTTTTGGATGTGATGGCATCACAAAGAAACATATTCAGTGAAGTAACCAAGAATCAAAGTATCAATAATGAAAATGACCTCACAACATTTAAGTTAAATGTTTCACTATTAAACATTAACATTATTTAACCCAATTTTCCTGCAGGTAGGGCTGGCTGATTAATTCATCTAATCGATTTATTTGAATTTGTTGTTTATGAAGATTTATTTTTATAAAAATCAAGATTTTTTTTTCTTTCCCAGCAGCTTTTGGGACTCCTTTCATTAAAGTGAGTCAGTGTACGCTTGCAGGAGTCAGCGTACTCCTGACGATTCCCCACAAATTTGCATAAACACATAAACATGGCAGCTAGCAAAGGAGAGCTTGTTCCCAAAAAAGGCCAGTTTCCTTTATTATTTGGTACTAATATGGTTTTGCAAACGTGGATTTGGAGCAATAAATGCCACCTTACAAAATCTGTTTAAGGGCTGTTGCCACCAAAGGTGGGAGCAGAATAAATTTATTTCAACACCTGAAACAGAGGCATCAGCAAAGTGGGAGAAATGGTGCATCTATGACATGCTTAAAACCCCAGCAATGGACAATCCAAGGTAGGGTAATTATTTTCACACTGTGTCCCCAATGAGAAGACTAAGGTACGATGGAAAGCCATCACAAACGTGGTCTAAAACTAAAAAGCCTTTTTGAAAAAAAAATTGTTTTTGTCGTTTGTAATTTTTTTTTATCAGTAGAAAAAAAAATCAATTAAAATCGGAAATTGGATTTGGTTTAAAAGTATCAGAGATTTGACTTCAAGGCCATATCGCCCAGCCCTACCTGCAGGTGGTGACACATTTATGTCCCGCTTTACAGGCAAAATACTGGAATTTATTTAGGAAAAACCCTTCCACAAAGAAGGATTAACTCTTTCTCAGCCACACATTTCCACTCAGATTCACCTCTTCTACATCTTTTAAAAACAGTAGTGTGAATGTTGTTTACATTTGTTTTCGTAACATTTGTGTTCATCTACCAGACTGTTTTCGAGTCATAATCCTTGAGAAAAGTGACAATATAAAGGGACTGTTGTAATGAATGGTTATTGATTATTATTATTTTTATACTGTGGTTAATTGTGAAATAGAAAAATCTGTGTAACCCGTTGCTGGGTATAAAATTTAAAACGGGTATAAATATGCGGTGAATCCCGGGTGTCCCATATCAGAAAGCTACAATCACATCCTCAAAGCAGCAACTGTTGGTTGTCATTGTCTGTTAATTCATGGCGCTCCCTGGATGAGAAAATGCTATCTCATGTACGAATTGGAAAAAACTAATTTCAACATCCAAACCAACAAAGCAACAGTTGCTGTCACTGCTAGTACGATACAAGCTTCCCAGTGAACAAACAACTATCTTAACACACAATGTGAATCCAGTCAATCAGTGCAAATAAAGACAATTATTCAGGTTTTATTCTGATTTGTTTGAATTCTATGTTGCTGAAGGATAAATAAAAGATTTCAAACAGAGCCTAAAAACCTGACGGGAGCCCACTCTGCAGCTCTAATCACCCCTGCAACCTTGTGTTGCTGATGAGGCCCATGTTCTCTTCATCCATCAGCTATATCTGCTTATTCTTTAAAGGGTTGAGTCAGGTTCAGAGTTACCAATTATCCTCAGCCACACGTCTTCAGACTGTGAGATGGTGTTTGAGCACCTGAAGAAAACTCATTCGAGGCACATAGAGAACATGTAAACTGCTCCAATGGGCCACAAAAATGGAGATTAGGTCATTATAAATGCACATTATACATACACAAACTGGTCAAACTGCAGGAATTTATATTCTAGAGGAGCGTTTCACATTAACATTGCATCTCTGATCCTCTCAGCCCATCAAACTTGCAGAATTGAGTTAAAACCAAAGCACATCCTCTTGACACGGAAATATTCCCAGGAGATCTGAAAGTGAGCTTTTTCAGAATCACCTGCTCTGATAATGTTCAGTCTGATGAAGGATTTAGTCATCCAGAGCAACAGTAAGGCTGGCTGACGGGACTATGGCAAAACTCCAGTACACACATACACAGGTGTCTAAATAACCACATATTTCCTTCTGCATTTGTTACTTTTATAAACAGCTGGCACTAAACATTTTTGGAAAACACTATAAAACTGTCCTACACTTTGATTGTCACATGGAGATTTTGTCTTGTAATAATTTTTTTCTCGCCATCGCATTGGTCTAAAATCATAAATATGCACCTCAACGTTCACAGGATGAATTACGTGCACTGACTGTACTTTACGCCGATAACATTGTGTACAAAGCAGTATGACCAAAATGACAGAATTTTTGTAAATGAAGCCAATGTCATTGCATTTGATGCTATTTTCCTTTGAAAAGTTGTACTGTGGACTAAACTGTGACCGACGTGCAAGGGTAACTACACAGTAAGGAGATCAGGGCGCCGTCAGAATGCAGAAAGGAAGAAGCTGCATGCAGAAAAGGTTTAAACTTATGCACCGTCACATGGCTGCACAACCCGCCGTGTGACCTAATATTCTGACAGCATATATAGGCCAACATCAGCTGAACACAGCAGAGGGGACTCTGTCATACTGTACAGTCATTTTAGAGGCATTACCACCAGAAACTAACAGGTTCCTTCTTTTCCAACGGACCAGTTCTCACTGTTTGGTAAAATTCAAAATGTTGTATCATATTTCTGACTCTTACAAGCCTGATGAAAAAACGAGCCAACATACAAGATACTCCTGCACATAAATATTCACTTACTGCAGCGGTACTTTCTGGGGCTTTGAGGTATTTGTTGGAAGAAATATAATCAGTCAACATGTGTTCATCTTAATGCCGTGGGTGTCAGGATGCGTTGTGTTTGCTCTGCATCAAATCTATTCTCATAAATCACTTTAAATGCATTCAACTTCTAATATTAACTCTAAAGATCTTCTTAGATAATGATTTTTTGTGTGTATCATCATCACACATTTGTCATTATAAGTCACTACTCCTCGGCTAACTTGTGTTTACGTTAACAGCTTCAGTTCTTTTTTAAAGTAAACTAGATAGAATTTTACAACAAGCTTGATTTAAAAGGGTTTATAAATAAAAATCTTACATTAGAAGTCAATGCAAATGTGTTCGCAGTTATTTTGGATTTCCTGCCCGGCAAAAAGCAGAATTGGAATTCGATTGGACAGATTCTCTGATGTTTGTTCTATTTGTGAAAATGTAAAAACCTCTGGCTCAGTGCTGATACAAAGACATGAATTATTTAATCTGTTTAGAGTATGTATTAAATCAAATAGGATTTTATTTATAAAGCACTTTTCAAAGCAGACTGTTGAATCTACAATGCAGTAAAACAAAGACTAAGGCAACATCTGGACCACCTGCTGCTGCGGGACACCAGTCTGACCGAGCTGGATCAGAAAGACACACTGGGACTGAAACGGATATCATTCCTGCAGGAACTAAAAGACTTTTGTCCATAATGAATATGATTATGAATTTAGTGTGTAAATGTGTGTGTGCTTCACAGCGGCGTGGATGTGTCATAACGTTAAGTTGACATCAGCGAAAACTGATCAGTTTACATAAAATTTAAGTAATGATTCTTTATTATAGCATGATATTAATAAATGAAGAAAAATGAGGTTAAATGTAGTTTAGTTTTATTGATCAGAAGTAAATCAGCTCAGATGTGGAAGTTTCCTAACGTCAGACAGTTTACAGTAAGATATCAGTACTTTGTAGTGAGTCCTGTCCTCATGATAAAAGTACACACAAATCTAAAGTATTTCTCTGTACATCTCCACTTTTTTGAAACATAATTCGCATCTCTTCATACGTACTTTGTGCAGCAGGTTCTTTATTATCTTTATTGTTAGAAAACACTCAAAAGAGCTTTCTGCTCTGAATACGGTGGTTCAATTCCTGCACAGATTTGTATGTCTTGGAGAACAATGTAAGCTGTAAAACAAAAGATTGTGTATTTGTAGGTCTTTGTCCATGCTGCAATCATCTTTTAGTCAAATCCCAGCTCAGGTTTCTATTTGTATGTTTAATTTGCTGCAGATTTTCCTGCTGCCCATCACAAATAACATATTAAAAAATGAAATAGATGCTAAATCACACAAAGAAATCTGTTGATTGTGGGATGTAAAATGTATTTCAGCATGAAATGTATCATCTATCCGACCCATCAAAGCATGTTAACTGACCATAGTAACCACATAATGCACATTCAGCCTGCCAGCTCTGCAGCTGCCTGCAAAGTATTTAACTATTTACACTCTGTTCAGATGCATTTCACATAGCATTCCCCATTCAAGAGTTAAAGCAAATGGTTCTAGGACGCATCATGTAACCAGTAAAGACGTGCAAATGATGCAGTGTTCCACTACAACATAAAAATACCATCTGATTAGCCATGACATGAGAAAGATGCAGCCAGATTTCACGCAAGTTTAGCCGAAGATGCTTGTTGAAACTTAATTATTTAAAAGCATGAATGACATATTAGATAGACAGACAGACAGACAGACAGACAGACAGACAGACAGACAGACAGACAGACAGACAGACAGACAGACAGAC
>JBAMHX010000017.1:22244587-22263348 GCA_037177515.1 Pseudomugil tenellus | reverse complement strand
GATAGATAGATAGATAGATAGATAGATAGATAGATAGATAGATAGATAGATAGATAGATAGATAGATAGATAGAGAGGGACCCTGAGAGGGACGAGGAACTGTGCCGTATTACCTGGAAGCAAACAATGCCGAGTACGAAGGAGGATTTTATGCCGAGCACACAGTCAGAGCAAGATTTTACTGCAAATATTTGATTCATTTATTCAGATGCACGATGTTTTAATAAGAGGCCCTTATTCATTCCTGGTGACACAGTTTGGTGTGTGTGCGTGGGGGGGGTGGGTCTGTGGATTTTCAGCTTGTCTGCTCATTTTCTAGGCACCATGTAACAGCCCTGCTGTGAGGAGGAGGGGGGCGGCGGGGGGACGGGGTACTTTTCTTGGCTCTGAACAACAGCATACCTTCAGTCTGGTGGTGCTTTTTAATTAATCACAAGACCGCGTTCCATAAGTTGGGGATTTTTGCAGCCATGAGTCTCATAAGAATCTATGCAATTTACAAAACCTTAAGACAGCCTCACATCTTCACTCCAACACCAGAGGTCAGTCTGAAAATCTGCTTTCTAAAGGATTAGGTTGGTATCATGTTACCTAAATATTATCTTGATTGATGCATCGCTCCCCACGTTGTGTGTGTGTGTGTGTATGGGGGGGGGGGGGCTTTGCTTTAGCTTATCAGACTGATAGATCTGAGCTTCTATGTGTGTGTTTGACTACAAGCATCTAAACGCGTAACAGCTGGAGGTTCACATGCTCAAGTTAACTGGAAAAAGTAGCACACATGCGGAGAAGCACAAGGACTGAAGTGAGGTGCTGTTCACTGGCAGACGATCAAAAAGCTGAAGGACATGTCACATTCCAGCACCAGGAGGCCGAAACGTTGACTAAATGAAGTGGAATACATTTAGAGCTGCAGTATGAGACAACTTCTGCAGGGTTTTTATGGAAAAACATCCACAGCATCATCAATTGCTTCTGAAAGAGGATCCATTCCTCATTTTACTTTAGTTTGCTTAAGTTAATATGAAATATGTGGGCCAGCTGTGTCAGGACTGTGGAAATGTGTTAATCACGCTATAATGCGCATGTGAAACTCGTAAAACTCCTAATTTACCTTTTTCAGTGATTTATTCAGATCAGTTCAAACATTCAATCTACACTTTTAAGGGTTGGATGTTGACATCTTTCTACTAAAAAACAATGAAAAAGCAATGGAAATATGTTTGTGTAAATATATTTTTCCTGTAAGATGTTAATAATAATCGGTTAAATGGTCCAAACCTGACACAGTTACCAGAAACACACTTGCACGCCCAGATCATGCGCTGAACGTGCATCAGGGAGGTTTGTTTATTTCATTCTCTCCCAGTACAGTGGTGGTGGCAGTTAAACGGTTAACTGGATTTGTTTCTATGAAGTTTGGAGGTCAGTACTTTTGCTTTTCCATCATGAAGTTTGCTGTGGAGGCGGTTGCTATGTGAGAGTGCAGCGTTGCCGTGGGAGGTGTGTCTGGCCTGAAACAATGACTTGGTGGGTGTAACATGCATGAAAGTCTGGATCTAAGCTTCCTGAACACAACGTTATGTTGTGACAGATGCTCCGTGTTATGCAGCGGAGATCTGTTTTTCTCTCAAAAGTGCACCAAAGACACTTCTGTTATTACTTTTTGTAAAATTTACCATTAATTATGTGTTTATTTAATTAATAATAATAAACCTTTTTTCCATTCATGCAAAATATCTTGAAGTCTATTCTGTTCCAACATTTTCTTTGTTTCTGTATTTTCATTGTTTTTAAATTCAGCTTTTAATGAGCTAAAATCATATTTCCGGGTTCAAACCACAGTGATTGCATTATTTTGTTTTTTAACTGAATAAATAATGAAAATTGCAACATATGTTTGATTATAGTCACCAAATTACCAACAAAAATGAAATAAAAACTACTTTTATGCTGCATGTTAAAACGAGGTCATTCAAATAAAGTATCTATCAATAATTTAAAATATTTTATTATATTTTAAAGATAGTATATTTAAATAAAGTATCTTTCATTTCTCTCATTTTCAATGTTTTCCATCCACTGCTTTACGTTTTCATAAAAGACTTGGCAAAACAAATAAGCAGCTAAAGTGACAAGAAACACACAGGGAGCCCAAATAGCATCAATTACTTTTAAAACTCTGTTATTTGACTAATAAGAGCTGCTTCTCTTTGGAAGCCGAACTCCATATTTCTTCCCGGAGGATAGTAAATGCAGCGTATTAATCCACAGAAAAGAAAAAGAAAACACTTTAATGATTTCTTATCGTATTATTATTACCTGAAGATAAATGTCAATGGACGCATGTTCCTCGCTGAGCTGTATAAAACCTGAATGTACGGCATACTGATAACTTCCAGGTTGTAGTGAAATTATTTCCAAATGTAAAAACATCTGCTTATGTTTCACTCGACTGTAGTCAACATTTCTTTTATGTGTACACTATGAATGTACTCCACACTGAACATGGTCATAATGAAAGAAAAAAAAAGGAAAAATGTCTTTCAGATTAGCTCAGTAAGACTAGACCTTGTCTTTTCACATGGTGGAATGCCCTTGGGGAACCAATTAAACATAATATGAATGATATTGCTTTTCCCCATTGCACACAATGTCTCTTCACAGGCCATCTGCTTTATGGATTGATCTAAGAATGCAAGAAATTAAAAAGGTTTATTCTGCCTGCCGTTATTAAAAGCCGCTTTCTTTCCTCTGCTCACAAACATGTATCGTCCTCAGAAAACACGATGATGGCGACAAACTCAATGCCGGAAATTCACGTGAGAGTCATGCAGCTCATCCTGACAGTGAAGTGTGTATATTACTGCAGAAAATCTTAGCCCCCCCCCCATCCCCCCCCCCCCCCCTTACACCCCCTCTACAAGCACAATATTACCATTTAATACAATATCTTTTGACTTAAATGATGATATAATCTAAAAAAAGAAAATGTATTTTAAGTGTGTTACAACAGAGGTGCATGATAACAGACTGGAATAACCTTACTAATAATTTGCAAGTGTATCAATCATTAATGGACTCGGTGAATAGCAGCTTGATGGACAAAAGCAAAAGCAGAAAGCAGATTTGCTGATGCATGAGAATCTGTGCCAGTATAAGCAGAAGCAGTCACACACTCAACAATGCAATGCATAATGTATGGCTGTTGTGTGCCAACGTGCTGCTGGATCATGGCTTTAAGGCAGCTTTTCTGCTCTCAAGAAGCCCCTCTAAAACACATCATCTGCACTTTAAGAGCTTTGGATAGTCTGCAAATACACATATTTCACTGAAATGAATGGAATCTGAGGAGGAAAGAAATAAGCTAAAACAGTGATCTACAGCACATATAAAGCCTCAAGAGGTTTAGGTTCCGACTCTGCATTTAAGGCAGAAAAAGCCACCGAGGTAAAGGATGATAGCAGCTGTTATTACATTGTTTGGAGCTGTACACTGAAGTGCCAACACATTTCAGTCAATTACAGCTTTTCACTTAAAATAAAAACTGCCTGAAGCTTACGTTAAGTCCTGTACTGTAGGGAAAAAACAGGAGTAATATGCTCGCTTTCTGAGGGAAAGAAATTGTATTTTGTTCTCAAATACGTGTCACATGTTGCATTCACTGTCTGAATCATGTGTTGAATCATCTAATCATTTATTATTAGATTTCTGTTGCAATTTCTCAAATATTTGAACACATGTCCAACAAGCAGGAAGGTTTTTAAAATCTCCCTAGTCTGCAGTTCTTCCCATTTTACAAGCTGAAAACAACCAGGTGAACAATCCAAACAAGTCGTCGTCCACATTCTGGACACATATTTCCATCCTGGTGAACAGCAGTTGCAGGAAGTCCATACAAGCATTCACACATGGTTCTCTTCATCAGAACCACCGACTGGTACCAGGTCAGACTCGCCATGTTGGTACTAAGGAAGATGGTTGTGTTTGATAATCCAGGTAAACACCATGCCATGTTCAAAGTCACTTTCAGATTCAGATAACTTTATTTATCTCCATGGGGCAATTCTGATCACAGTCCTCGACTCGCAGCGTGAACAAATCAAAGATATTATCCTCACATATGTACATTTAACACAGTCACTCAGGGGTTCGGGTGGGAACAATCTGCAAATGGTGCAATGGTCAAATATATAGATGAGGTCAAAAAAATGAAAAACATTACAAAATTACCACAAAAACAAGGAAACCATAAAACACTTCCAAATGCATTTAAAAACTTGATGGCAGAAGGAATAAAATAATATATTTTTGTCTTCCTACTGGGAGCGAGTTAGCGTCTACCAGAGGGCATCAAGGCCAACCTTCCTTTCAGGACATGATCCAGGTGGTGGATAATATGTTTTTATTCGCACGTGCCGGCTCCACAGAGTATACTGCCATGATTTTGCTAAAGGTTTTAACCTGTGCTAGCCTTTATTTGACTTTCATCCTCATTCTGATGCTCAGTTTCATCAAGTCGTCTTCATTATGTCTATATGTTGCCATCTGATTGGTTGATTCAGATGTCAGAGTTAAACCTGCTGTTCCTCGTAAAGTGACTGGTGAGTGGACATCCCCAGTTTGATAGTTTGTAAATCCTAAAACTGTATTTATATAGAATTAGCATGGACTATATTCATTTAATATTTCTTATTTAGTCATGCAAATTTAAGTAGATTAGTCTTTCAGACATGAACTCCACACTTTGCTTAATCAATAACTGACGAATCCTGTCACAAAGACGAATGCACTGCGTGGTACCATCTGTTATTTTCATTTCTATTATCACCTGATGCCTTGAACTCTTCCTTGTTTTTCTACAAAATAAGGGATTTATCATCAATCTTCATAAGTTAGCCAACTGTAATTATCTAACTCCTTGGTCCTGAATCAGCCGCAGACATTTCTCCTTCTCCACCCAAATTTTCGTCTCACAGGAGGTTAACATTTCCACTGCTGCCTTGAAGCTTTATTGGACTAGTTTTTCAGCTACGAGTACACGAACACAGCATCGCACCTATTCACTCCGCTGACACTGGTGCATCCCTTCGTTTTATGCATCGCTGTTGGAGTCAATTTGTCACCGTGGCAACTAGCCAGCAGTGACTTCCCCTTTCCCATCCAATATCATTCATCTGGAAGCAGTGACCCTCACAAGACTTTCAATGCTGTGCAGAAACGCCAGCTCTGTTTAAAAGAAACAGCAAAGACAAAACAGGATGTAAACAGCTAAATCTAGAGGAGGAGCACACAGACTGAAACCTGGAGGAAAACCTTTCACAGCAGGTCAAAGTTGGATGATAGCAACAAATTGAGGACGTTTAAAGGAGCAGGCCAGAGGAATTTATCTGGCAACTGGTAAAACGGGACAATAGTATTTGGGACTTGTGAGAAGCCCCCCCCTACCCCTTGTAAATAAACCTTTTTATTTCTCCTTCTCCACTCTGTTAGGTTTTCTGAGCATTTTAGTAGAATAATCATCTTCTTTAGCCTTTTCAGTCTGACAGAATGCTGCTGATTTTACCTTTTACAACAACTGCTCTGTAATAAAACGCAAAGCATAACTGAGATGAGTGTAATAATACTTCCATTCACATCTATACATCAACTTAATGTTCAACAGGTCCCAAGTATTTCTCCAAAATTAAAAATAAAATCAATCCATTGATCATTTGTGAGACCCTGTTTGTTTCAAAACAAGGAGAATAATATTCATTGTCTTTATTTCAACAACCACATTTTCTTATTTAATGAGGAATACCCAACAGTCTGGTGTAAAACTATAAAAATGTATTTAGTTTGCGAGTAAACAGGAATAAAGTTTACACTACAGCCTGCTTTTAAGTCTACTGTAGAGGAATTTCATGTATTAGCTTAATTACCTTGCTCTTAATTAACGTCTAGTTGAAAAGGTCCGACCATAAGGCTCCTAAACTGATGTCATTCCGACCTTAGTAAACCATCTGCAAGGCCAGCGTTCTTCCATCAGGGAAATGTTTAGGCTGATACCTCGGTCTTGTTGTCGTAGTCGAAGAACAGAACCCAGATTGAGGCACATGACCAAAGTCTTTAAACAAAGCTACTCTATTTGGCAGAATATTTCCAGACTTCTGTGTGACGACAGATCTCTGGAGAGATTCTCCCCGGGTTACGACCTCGTACCATGTCTGTATGTCTTAATGTATTGTCCCCTCATGTTTTAATGTTTAATGTATGTTCAACTTCTTTTATTCCTCATTATTAAATTAATATTCATCTCAATCCAAAGAAACCAGTGTCCTCGTCCTTGACAGGAATAACGGTCATCTACACTACAAACAGAACTTTATTCCCTAAAACAGGGATCTCCTAATCCGCTTCCTGAGGGCCGGTATCCAGCAGGTATGCTTTGCTTCCCCGCAGCAACACACCCGATTCAAATGAACGGTTCGTTTACAGACTTGTGCAGAACTTGACAACAAGCTGTGGAGATCACTGTAATTTGGATCAGAGAAGAAAAATCTGGAGTGGAAAGTTTTCCCCCAAGATGTGAACCATGAGTTAACTTAAAACCAAAGTCATATGTTTATAACCTCATGAGTTTCATACAGATACCACATTTGTTTTTTTATACACGCCTAACTGAGATCAGTATAAATGACCATTTTTGCAGCATGAAGAGAAGTGACTTAAATCCCCTCTTTGCTAATCACTGATTTTAAATCAAATCAAATAAAAATCAAATTAAAGCAGAATGTAAGACTTTGACAATCATGAGAGAATACAGATTATAGATACGTAAGATTAAATTGACATAATGTTGTATCGTAATCAAAGTTTGGATTTACATCACTAATTACACAGTATCTACAATAAATGCAAGGACGGTGTTAGATTCTTGCTATTACTATCCAACAACCTGCAAACAAACTAATTCCATCATTAAACTATGAAAGACCAGGAGAGTCTATGGAAAGGCAATTTAAATTATAATGTAATAATAACGTTTTACTTTTCCAAAGATCCTTCTGAGAAAATGAAAATAAACCGGTGAACACTTTAAAGCCTGACATCATAGTCAATACAGTTTCTAAGACTTTCTGAGAAACCTGCATATCAGGATGGATGGAGGAATGGATGGATGGAAAGTTTACTATCTGTAAAGGGGATCAAGAGGCAACCGGCTGAGTCAAAGAAACATATCAGTATTTTTAACCTCTAATACAAGTTTTCTAATACATTTTTGTGCAGTTTTCTTTTGGTTTATTTTTTCTTAGAACAGTCAACTTTAACATATTTTTCTGTTTGTGAAAATCCTGAAATTGTCACCAAATAGTGAAGGTTGCCACCTGGGACAAACAGAAAGCAGCTAGTTGACAGCTGTACTGTGGGATATCTGTGCAGCTGGACCCTGCTGCCTCAGCAACAGTGCTATGGGACAGGCATGTTAAACACCAGGTCTTTCCATCAGACTCATCTCCGGTTAATAAAAAACCTGCAGCGAAAAGGGGACAATATGCATTACCATGTTTTGGGAGTAAGCTGTTTCCATTAAAGACAGTACCAGGGTAAAATTGGCAACTCAATTTCCGCCTTCATAACTCTAATCTGAAGCGGAGAAATGATTCGATGATGGCTCTTCTGCCTTGTTGCATTAAATTTATACCTTTACCCCCGCTTCCAGACAGGGGCATTGGGCATCATACCTGGATGCCAGGGGATAAAAAATAAGCCCTATTTGGCAGAATGCAAAAAAAAATTCTTCATTTCAAGCCGGCATCAGATTAAGCCTTCAGACATACTCACTTTCTCTAGCCTTTGTATGAAAATGCTACTGCAGCAGCACTCCTCTCCATCCTTCCCTCTCTCCCTGCAGCCTTCCAGACAGATGAATGGGAGGGAGTCAGACTGAATGAGGTTTTTTCGAATGATCCTACTTCCACACCAGCAAACCAATTACCATGACTAAGATAAACCCCTCCAGCACCCCTTAACACCACCCCCTCCTCTTTCCAGTCAGCCATTGTTGTGGATGTGCATTTCTGTTGGTGCCCCTGAGGGTGGATGGGGGGGAAAAAAGTCAAAAGTCAACCTGTAGTCACTTTACTGCCTCTCCACAATGACAAGGCGACTCACATAAGCACAAACCACAAAACATGCGCTGCTTCACCTCACAGAAAGCCTGACATTTTTCCATCCAGCCACTTCATTAGCATTTTTCTCTCTGTATCCTAAAAGCGAGAATGTCAGGACCAAGCCTGTGGGCTGGAAGTCGCTGCACTGCGAGATGAGAAGGGTTTATTCTGCTTCCAAATCAGCCTTGATTTATTTTTCCTGCTGTACTTCAGCTAACCTTATGATTAATACCATGTAAAGGTGTACTTTGTCTGCACTGTCTTACAAAGGCACTGTGGTTATTTAACAAGCTGATGGATTTCTTCATTTTTTTTTTATTTCAACCGAACTGAAAGAAGTAACTCGCGTTTTAAAGATATTTTTTTCTCCAGGTCCATCCAGAAGATTAGCGGTGTCATCTGCTTTCAGGTTTCATTTAGAAGAATACATCACATGCAAAAGGAACGCTGACAGAAATGGAGGTTTAGTTAGTGTTTGGAAAAGTTTTATTATTTAACTTATTGGTGGTGGAGAGGAATCGGTGCCATACAGAATCTGCTGCAAGGCCTATTTCATCAACAGGTTTTTTTCTGTATCTTTAAAAATAAGTTGAACTAGTCATCAGCTTTACAGGTTTACTTTAGCCAAGACTAAAATTTTCGGCACTACTAAACTTTACCAGCTATTTACCAGATATTTACCAATGTTCAGTTGGTAAATATCAATCTCAGGTGGATTCTTTTTGTCTCTTGCTCTTTCACTTTCTTTCTTGTCCTTGTCGATGCCAATCATATGTCTTCTGTTTCTTGGCCTCTTTTTCAGCCATGGTGGCCAGTGTATTTATGTCCATTTTACTGGAGTCTAATGGGATGTCATAAAGCAAAACATGGCCATCATGGGATGCACATAAATATGTGCGGAGCAGTTTTTTATCCTGCAGGGCAAAGACAGCTTCAATAATGTAATAATGTCTAAGAGCCATGAAAATAGTCAAAAACAGGGTCTTGAGGTCAGAGAATGTTTGGCACTAGGGATGTAACGATGTACTCAAGTCACGATTATATCTGATACGCAATTCTAAAGTCACGATTTCGATTTTTTACAATTTTATTGTCAAAGGAATTAATAATAAAGTTTTTTTTTTATTTGAACATTTGGCTTTTTGTCCTCGTGTCAAAGTTGTTTAACTAACCGAACCTAACACCACGCAAAATGAAATACATGAAATGGAAATTACTGTAAATCATTTTATGACTAAAATATGTTTTATTATTTTAATATTTTGCATTTATGTCTATATATCAAGTAGAACTTTTATGAAAGAAGTAACTTTCCTCATCACCGTCTGATTAAAGTGATGGCGTGACGGGATGAAGTACTTCAGCTGTAAAGTTCTAATAATTTCTTGAAAGCCTTCATTCTCCACAGGTGAAAAAGTCCTCATGTCTTTTGCTTTATAAACAGCGAGTTCATTCTTGTAGTTTGTCCCTTTACTTTTCTTCACTCCTGCGGTGGTGTGTGTGGCTAGGCTAGCTCGCTGTGGTAGCATATTGGTCATACTGTTTGTGTACGTTATCAGTCTCTTAAATCGCTTACACATGGTTTTTGTCTCATCTGTAGTTTTATCATCATTTTCACTTGTAAACACAAGAAAACCAAGACGCTGCCACACTGCTGACTACAATGTAGCAGAGGCGCTACTCCAATTCACAAATGAACAAAGCAATGACGTCCGGGTCAAGTGCAATTGTGCCAGATTACCTACTTTACGTACTTTACATACTGTGTGTCTGGGAATTTATTTACATGTCTTTGGTAGTTGATTAATTTATTTTCTACAACGATTGATTTTTAAAAAGTTTTAACAGATTTTCCACCAATTCACGAAGCATTGTTACATTCCTATTTAGCACTGCTTTAAAATTTATGTGGTCTGATGAACCTCCACCAAAATCCAAACTATCATAAGAAAAATAAACCAAAAATAATGTGGCTCCTGTACTTGTTTGAGCCTCAGTGGTTTTCACAAGCTTAAAATCCCTGAATCTTACTGTAAAACCAGAAATGATAATTACTGCAGTAATCTGTCTCTACAATTACTTTTATAATAACCCCAAAAGCAAATTGGAATCACACAATGCCTGAATATACTGGGTCAATCTTGGTTTGGTCAAAGTCTAACCAGAAATCAGCTTAAGTATAAATGTGAAGCTGCTGGTGTAATGGTGTGGAGGAGATTTCTTGTCCCACTTTAGTCTCCTTAGTACCAACATGACATGATTTAACCACCACAGCCTACCCGAGTATTGTTGCTGACCATGTCCATCCCTTTATGAACACAGTGTAGCATCTTCTGGTAGATACTTCCAGCTGGATGATAAACCATGTCACAAAGCCCACAACATCTCCAACATGACGATTTCCTGAACTACAATGGTCTCCACAGGGAGGTTATTTAAAAGTCTGTACATCTAGGGTTTGGGAGAGGAAGGAGGGGGGGTGATTACAGTTAAATGGGGTTACTAGTGCACAAAGCAAAATGTGCCTCAGCCTGTTGACAGAGTCACAATTACTTATAGTAAAACTGTGTCCCCTCCCCCTCAGGTTGACCTGAGGACTCTATGTGGGCAGCTTGTCCATACTGCATTAGCTAAACATGTAGCTTGATATATGACCTCATCATCTGAGTCAGATGTATTAAGGATTAAACAATCCTGGGAAAAACTGAAGAAAAGACTGAAGAAAGAACTTGATACAAAATGAAGAAAACATTGCTAAAAACAAATTGATATAACTGGTAAACAAAGCAGACAAGCAGAGTTTTACTTTTATTATCATTTCCTTTTTCTTTTCTATTCCTACATTATTCCATTTGATAATGTTCAAACAGCAATATAAATATGTAAAATCTCAAAGATGGGCTCAACGGCATAGGTTTGATTTTGGCAGGAACATAGAAGCATCCCAGAGGCAACAGGAAGACAAGGGTTTTTTGGTTTTTATGACAGACATTTATTTACAACATCATGTCATTTAGAGCATCTAGACTACAAACCTCCCTGTAATGTAGTACAAAACAAACATGTACTCTCAAGTTTGGCCTTGACCTGTGACCAAACGTAGTAATATGTTGGTGGGATTTGTACCAGAGAAAAATACCTATTTTATTAAGTGAAAGTCACATAAATACTGCAGTATGTCGTATTATAAATGATTAAACTGTAATTAACTTTGCAGGCCAAGTCACAACTCTGACTTACCTGTTATTAACTGCGGTGACGTGCTATGACCTGCCATGACCTGTGGACATGACCTTTTTACCACAAGCATCAAATTATCGAAGAGTATCGAAAGAGAGAATGGTATTGATATGGAAACAGAAAAGTCGTTTTGTGACACACTATTGGCTAGTACTAGTACTTTAAGCATCAGTTAGCTATGGCCCTGTGTGATGTAGTACAGAAGAACAGGTTATAAAACAACAACTACTTTGACTCACACATTCATGCCTAAATATATTAGGCTATAAAATTATTTCACTGAAAGCAGCTCTACATATTCTATAGCATTATTTTAGAATACCCAGGATATAAATTAAAAATGGGAACTATGTGTGCAGTAGCAGTTCATAGTGAACAGTGCTGGCCAAGCAGAAATGAGGATGCAAGCCGATGTTCCAGGTTAAAAGGTCACTGGCATGAAGTCTGGTGGTATTGCAAGTTTGACAAGTGAAGTAATTGATCATGAGGGAGTCCACACTCCTCGTTACTCTCCTCGTCCCACACTGCAAACCAAAGAAGCTGCTGAGCAACCTAGAAAAGGCAGCATCAGCAGGGATCTTTGCATTGTAGCCAGCGTCTTTGTATTTACACCCCCGCTACATTTCTCTCCAATCGTCTGACAAAAAGTGGAAAACATAAATAAACAAAAGCAAGAGCTGGTGTGAAAATGTGCAAACCAGATCCAGGGACAATGATCTAATCTGTGAGACACCAGGAGCCCAACCTTTAAAAAAAACGTGTTTTTCATCAACCTGATGAAATGTAGGTGTCATGTGTAGATGAGTAAATAGAAAAAAAGATGGTTTTGTGTCCCACCTGGCCTCTTATACCACATTATCCTGGAGCTCGCTCTTCTGCCACATGGAATATTCATTTGCAATTGTCAACATGATTTAGTGCTCACTTGCTTGCTTCCCACTTAGTTTAGATTATCATTAAGTAAGCATGACAAACTCCAACGGGAAACTTTTCAACTCTACAATACCTCATAAAAAGCCTCTCCAGGTAGGCTGTGATCTATTAGGATTTTTTCAGATGTTATTCCATAACTCATTTCAGTTGTATCTCAAGTTTGTCGGGCAAACTTGTGTTTTACAATTCAAGCACTGTTTCGAATACAAGGTCGACTACTGAAGCAATTTATCCATCATTGAGAGAAGATAAGGTATGATAATTGCAGAAACTTTAATCAGCGTCTCAATACAGAGAATTCTAGTAACCTTGGAGATTAGATTTTATGAAAGAGATTCTTTTTAAAAAGACATGACATCAGTCTTCATAAAGAAAAATCTATGCTCCTGCGTTTGCAAATAAAACAGTATTACCTTGTAATCTTTATCAAGGGCACCGCCATTGTTATTTTTCTGGCATACAACACACCCCATGAGGCTCAACAGGCATAATGGGAGCTGAGGTTGCTCAGATGCAGCATGAAAACAATCCTCCCTTCTAACCAACTCATCTTCAGGGAGTTGGTGTTCAGGTGTTCTCAGCACAAAGTACATACAGAATACCAGACCAGTCTTCCTGACTCATTAGAAAATGAATAAAAACAGAATGCAATTATTATAAAGCTCATCAACATATCACATGAAGAAGTTGAGACATTTTACAATCTGATGGGAAATATGATGTGATCTGTAAACAGCTGGAACAGAAGCAATAAAAAGATTTTTTTTTTAAAAAGTAGCAGATGCAAATCAGAAACATCTGGACGAGCTTCAGACAACCAAATAAGTTAATTGGTAACGTGACTGGTTATATTGGGAATGGGTTGGTAACATGACCAGTTTAACTGGGAATGGGTCGGTATTAAGACTGGTATAAAGGAAGCATTTCAGAGACGCTGTTTCTTGAAGGGAAAGATGAAGCAATCTGACACAAACTGGATCTTAATATTGTGGAAAATGTAAAAACTAATAAGACTGTGGAGACATCTACGGGCATCATGAAAGAAGACATCCAGCAGCTCGGCCCAGGACGGCAGAAAAGTTAAGACAACATCCTTCTCTTAAAACTCCAACAACTGGTCTCCTCATTTCCCAGATGTTTACAGACAGATGTTAAAAGAAAATCATCCTGGAACTACTTTTTACTATTAGCTTATATTGTTATTCAAGCTGCAAAATGATTGATGTATTTTTTCTTCTCCTGGGGAAAAAAGATGTATTTTTATTTACATTTTACAAAATGTCCCAACTCATTTGGAACTGGGGCTGTACTTTTACTATTGATTGATTGCATTTCATGCTGACAGAATTTATTTCAGTCAGTGAAATGAGGCTAACTTTAAAAATCTGATAATGTTTTTAGTCTTCAAGCAATTAATTCAATTTTCTTTTTTTTTATTTTACATTCTCAAAGTTAGACTGCCTGTCTATAGAAACTGTGTAAGAAAAGAAAATGTTCACTTTCTTCCAATTTTATTGACAAAATCCAGTTTACTCCACAGAAAACCAGCAAGATGGATCCATACCCCTCCATTTTCTGTAGTAATAAACATCAGAACCAGCTCTTTGCACAACACCTGCAGTGTTACAGCTGCCACCACTTTACTCTAATCCTGCCACTAGTTTCACATGTGATGTCCCCCGGCTGCGATTGACTCCACCTCACCACACCTTCGGTTTCTGCCCTCCTGATTCGCCGCCCACGTAAACAATGGCTGATCCACACATAACCACCCCTGCATAAAAAGAGCTGCAACACAACATTCGGTGGCAGCTGTAGTCTGAAAACAGCTTGCCCATTTTGTGTCCTTATGGTGTACTTTGGTGTGGAGACTGGCCTTAGTGATTACTGTTTTTTTTTATTTTATTGGTGCTGATTTTGATTTGGTTTGCTGTAGTCTGTATTTGTCATTTAGTGGTTGTGGTTTGACTTGCACTATCAACCCATCCCGCTTTATTTTTGGTTGTAAACTGTCTTGTTGGACAATAAATATCCTTCCACTCCTTTCTTTCCATCTGGCACTATTCTTTCATGCTGCGTCCTTTTTTCCCCTGCGAGCCGGGTCGAAACATGCAGTATGAATGGAAGTTTGAAGGAATGGCAGTTGGAAAAAATTCATCATGAGAAATGCAGGAGAAATTATTTAGTCATTTATATAAATTTGAATTAAAGGGGCCCCTATGTACTCAAATACTCTGATGTAAATGATTAAACTCTACAAACAAGGGAGCTCAGAAGAATCCTGGCCCCAGTTTACTTTGATATCCACCAAAGAAAAGGGGAAAATTTGGGGTCCATGTCTTCGTGAGAGCTTTGCCAACTAAAAATACGGATCCCTGCACCTGCTCAGAAGGAAGCACTGAGACAGTCTTACAACATGTCACCATTGTTCATCCTATGAGAGTTTTGCACATGCCAGACACACTTATAAGTATTGTTTGGTAGTACCATGTTGGACCCAATTTTACCTTCAGTGACACCTTAATCCTTCCTTGCTGCCATATGATTGGCAGAATAGATATTTGTGTTAACACACACAAGCCATTAAGCTTTTGTTCGTGTGCAGCTGTTGGTTTTCTTGCTTTCATTGAAGTTATCTGTTTTGCATCTCTGTTTCCTTTTCTTCTCTCACAAGTCCACCTTGTCAGGTCCAGCTTTTACTGTGACTTAAATATTCAAAATAGCAGATCAATAATGAAGTATCAAGGGGAGGCCTACATCGTTCATTAAGGTTCACTTGGCAAAGCAAACTTGTACAGCACAACAAGGCACCGAACCATCCTTTCTGCCGTTGTGATTCTGGACGAGACAAAATAAAAAAGACAAGGAAATAAAGAGGTGGCCCTAATAAAGTGGTTGCTGAGTGCACAAAGCTCATCTTAAACAGATTAAAACCAGATTAAATGAGCCATCTCAATTACTAGATATGCCATCAATAAAAACCAACTAGGAACTGAAGCTTAAAACGAGAATTAATTTACACAGTGTATCTTTTACCTAGTCCATCCACTGTTATGATCCAGGTGCAACAACCTTTTGATGGTTAATAACTGATGAGCACATTCAATCACACCATTGTGTCACATAACACTTCAGCGATATAGGACAAGGTGAACGTGGCTCAACTGGTAACCCCCAATGGCTCTCTGCAGACAGATCATTGTCATCACAGCTGACAATCTTTGTTGCATTGCCTCCAAATCAAACTTTGCTCTACTACTCTTGCGGCATGTCTTGAAATGTTAGGTGATCCATTTTATCCTCTGCTCCAGGAATCCAAGCGCAGCCTGAGCTGCAGCTCAACAGAAAGAAATGTAATTACCTTCACCAGGTATGATGACTGAAGATGTGAAAAGGTCAGTTCCCCACCACATTTAAACAATACTAGTCTGTGCAACAGGAAAATTGAAAATAAGAGGAAGAGATACAAAAGAAATCAGTTCAATCAAATTAAATTCAGAAGTTTTTTTTTTTATGTTTGAGTTCAAATTTGTTCTGTCAATGCAAATTGTTTTAGACAAAAATCACCCAATCAGAGCCAAAAATAACTGGGGGTATTATTCATAACACAGTTAGCTAGCAAGCAGCATCCAATTAAAAAGAAAGGGAAAATAATGAGTGGAAGCTGGTGACAATTATGGAGGAACTTGGTGTAGTTGAAGGGTTGTAATTAGTAAATTTAAGAAAATATCAGGTTTTGAATAAACAACATTTTTATAGACTATAATGAACTGATTTAGTGATGAAAAGCTACTGCAAACTACAGTTAATATAAATGTATTCCCATTTTCCCTTCATAATGTAGCGATAAACTTAAATTTACCTCATCCTCTAAGCAAATCCAACAGGGACTGTGTTGGACTAAGTGGTGACATGCCTGCGCTGTAGAAACCTCACCATTTCATTGGCTAATGCATCCCATCCATCCCTGTCAGAAGCAAATGCACAGTAATACATTTTGTACCGGATGTGGTCACTCTATTAGCCCCTTCAGCTTTACATAACACAGCTATGCTTTGATCTGCAATGATGTGTTCAGCCAGACACGGATGACTTGCTTCTTCGGCATGAGCTTCACACAGGATGGGAGGAATGGAGTAGTGGAGGCATGGAGGGATTGAGGGATGGGAGACCAGCTTGGTCCTTTTATCTCCAGGATTTGTTTCTTTCATTTAGAGAATACCCGTCTGGGTACTAGTGGACAAAATAGTTTTATTTCATACCAAAAGAATCTTAATGTTTTGTTTCTCTCGTATTATAGAATGGGGGTTAAATCAGAACTACAAACTGTAAAAAACCTTTTCGTACACTGTTTAATTTGAATTATATTATTCAGGTGTATTCCAGTGTTTTTTCTTTTCCCTTTTCCTTCTTTTCCTGTATGGATTTTGTTCTAAACTGATTGTTAATTAATTTAGCTGTTAAGGAGTTAATTCAGTGTCTGTAAGAGGAAAAAACAACAATACTCTTCTGCTGTTTGATGGTAAAGAACTGCAGCAGTCCCTGTACGATAAATAATAGCTTAACTCGTATATATGTCCTAATGGAACAAAGGAGCTTGTTTTAACATAAAGAGGTTGAAGTGATGCCCACACAAAGAAATATCACTTAATTTGGCCTATTTAGTCTATTCCACTGGCCTTTACCCAATTATCTGTATCTTTGAACTCATTTCCAGGAGCAGCAGCAACAAGCAGTTTTAAGGATGAAAAATAAAGAAAGAATCCAGAAGAAAGACAATTCAATGTCTGTAAAGCCTAGAATGTTGCTGCAGACTGGGGCTGTGCCAGAAAGGGGACTTTTCTTCTGCATAGAGTGGTATACAAGTCTAAATTAGGCCACAATGCCTCCATTACACCAATAAATCCCCAGTTTGTATTTCATTTCAGTCTTCTGTGTTGTGTAAAGTCATTTTAGGGCTAATGTTAAGATGCTGTTTATATAGGAGACGTTTTAACAGTAATAATTCTGGTCCTGCAGCTGGTACGCAAGTCACCATTGAACCAATCAGCCTTCAAAACGGGGTTGTTTTAGGAACAAATTCAACCTCTTCTGCAACTGCGGGACAGTACGTTCACCATGATAATCTGCATGGTCTCCACCTTCGAGCTTCCGGGGGTCCTCTCTGAGACTGGAGTCTCAGATGCTTTTAAATTTCAACAGCGTTGCTCCTTTATCTCAATGCTTTGTGCAGTTTTCTGACTCCATTTCGTTTTCTCAACAAGCCTTTTGTTTGCCAATGTGCTAATGTCGGAATTTGAGTTGTTGGGCTATTGTTGCTGTGCTGTGTCGCTAAATGAAAACGCCGAGCAGACAATAAACTGCATTATGCATATTGGTACTTCTCAATTTAAGGATAACAGCTCCTGCCATTCACGTGCAGACCTCCGATGCGGGGATATGTTTCATTGTCCTGGCCTGTCACAGATCACTGGTTGTCTCTATCAAGCCTTCCTACCTAAACTACAAAATTTGGAAGCTGGTCTGAATCTTCATTTAGAGGCACAATCCGCTTTATTCACGGTCTTGAAAATTGCTATAACAAATAAAAGTCTGTTCTTTTCTGAAAATTAAAACCCTGCTTGCCAGCTTGCTGTGAGAACCTGCATATCCTTCTTCTGCTTGTGTTGATACAAACTGGACAACTTCCACATCGAGCTGCAGCCAAAATGAGAAACATATGACATATTAATAAATAAATACCTATTTTTCTGACCTTAAGAGAAATTGTTACATGGAAAAGTGGATTACACAGTTAAGAAACAGTCTTTCTGATTGCTTTAACTTCCTACTTGAACACATAATCCAGAACCAAACCATTTTTCAGGGATTTAAAGATCCAATATGAAATACTGGTGAGTTTGCAAATTCATTCATCAGTTCCTATACCACAAAATCCTAATCAGGGTCACAGGGATGTTGGAGTCTCTCCCAGCAATTAGCAGGCAAGACGCAGGTACAACTTTAAAGGTCAGCAGTCCATCACATGGCCAACACAACAATACAAACAACACTCATGCTCACACTCATTCCTAGGGACAATTAAGAGTGACCAAACAACCAATAGCAAAGAACCTAACACACATTTCTTTGGATAGTGAGAGAAGCCGGAGTACCTGGAGAGAGCCAATGTATGCACAGGGAGAACCTGCTAACTTCACACAGAAGAGCCACTGTTCTGACCTCCCCTTAGCTCAAGCTCAACCAGCAACCTTCTTGCTTTGAGGCTACAGTCTAATTTTGAAGGTAAATTATAAACCAAAATATACACTTTACCATAAATTCAGGTTGTTTTTTTTTTTTTTTTTTGTTTGTTTTGTTTTGTTTTAACTTTGCAATACGATGAGCTATACAGAAAACTAGCTTTAAAATCTCATATTTTCATTTACATAT